>CM062818.1:1015605740-1016805740 GCA_031772625.1 Pinus tabuliformis | reverse complement strand
CCTTGGAAGCCGCAATGAAGAAACATAACATCCATCTGGAGCCTACTTCAACTTCAACTTCCGGAACGGCACTTTCTGCATGTCATCGTCAATCATCTCAGTCTGGTTATGCATTAAATGTATCTTCTTCTTCTTCTCATTCTCATGAGTGGCTCATTGATTCTGGAGCCTCTTGTCACATGGCCAAAAACCAAGCCATGTTTTCTTCTTTAAATGATTGTAACACCAAAAATATATATGTTGGTGATGATAGATCTCTTAATGTTGTAGGGACTGGAACTGTTCATCTAGACAATGGTCAGTTCAATGATGTATTATGTGTTCCAAACTTATCCTGCAACCTTCTATCTGTCTATCAGATAACTCATTCAGGTGAAGGTAAAATTGTTGAATTTTCACCTCATGATGTTGTAATCAAGGATCTAAAAGATCCTAAACAGATTCTAGCTACTGGTCTTGCTGATGATTCCAAAAGGTTGTATAAGTTTCACAACTTTGGGTCATCCCATCTTCCCTCAGTATTTGTTGCTCATAATGATGAAGTGAGCAAACTTTGGCATGAGCGGTTTGGTCACTTAAACTATCGCTCCCTTCAGCATCTATGTAAAGAAAATATGGTGACAGGTCTTCCTATGGTATCTTGCAAAGATGGTGTTTGTTCCGGATGTGTACTCGGAAAACATCATCGGGACAGTTTTGACAAACGTGCCTCTTGGCACGCCTCAGCCCCTTTACAGCTTGTGCACAGTGATTTATGTGGTCCTCTTCCTGTTGCTTCATTCTCTGGCTGCAAGTACTTCTTAACTTTCATTGATGATTTCTCCAGACGCACTTGGGTATACTTCTTAAAACTCAAGAGCGAAGTATTTAACACTTTTTTGGCCTTCAAAGCATTTGTTGAAAAACAATCTGGACATCAAATTCTTAAGCTAAGAACTGATAATGGTGGAGAATATGTTAAAAACGCATTCATCAACTTTTGCACCGAAAATGGAATTCAAATGCAACATACTGTTCCATACACTCCACAACAAAATGGTGTAGCTGAAAGGAAAAATCGCACCTTAAAGGAAATGGCTAATTGTATGCTGCAATCTAAAGGACTCAGTCTTAGTTTTTGGGCCGAAGCAATTAATTGTGCAAATTATATAATCAATCGCACTCCTACTAAGGTTCTAGAGAATATCACTCCAGAAGAAGCTTGGAGTTCCATTAAACCAGATGTAAGTCACTTTCGTGTGTTTGGAAGTGAAGCATGGGCCCATATTCCAGATGAAAAGCATAAAGCTTTAGAACCTAAGAGTGAGAAATGTACTTTTGTTGGATATTCTGAAGATGTAAAAGGTTATAGACTTATTCCATTTAAGTCCAAAAATGTTATCATTAGAAGAGATGTAAAATTTGATGAAAATAAATCGGCCTGCGAGCCTAGTCCGGCGGATGTGCCACCTCTTCCTATCTCTTCTATCTTTGAAAACATTTCTTCTTCTGATGATGAAAGCGAGGATGATAATCCTCCCCCACCTTCTCAGGATCCTCAACTTCCAAGATGGGTCCGTGCTACTCGGGATGCAGCAGGTGATCTTGCCGGTGATCCTACAGATCAGCGACGTACACGTTCTCAGTTTGAAAGAGCCTCTTCTTTACTGGCTCAAGCTCCAGTAAATCATGATCCTGACACTTTTGCAGAAGCTTCAGGCCATCCACATTGGGAAGCAGCTATGAATGAAGAATATCATTCATTGATGACAAATGATACATGGGATCTTGTTCCTCTACCAAAGGGACGCAAACTTGTTAGATGCAAATGGGTTTACAGAACCAAGTATGGACCAGATGGGAAAGTTGATAAACATAAAGCTCGTCTAGTTGCTAAGGGCTTTTCACAGGTTGAAGGCATTGACTACACTGAAACCTTCTCTCCAGTTGCCAAAATGAACTCTATCCGCCTTGTTCTTTCCCTTGCTGCCTCTTTAAAATGGGAAGTCCATCAAATGGATGTTAAATCTGCCTTCTTGCATGGGGACTTGCAGGAAGAAATCTATATGGAACAACCCATTGGCTTCATACAAACAGACTCCAGCCTCGTTTGTCGACTTAAGAAATCCCTTTATGGCCTCAAGCAAGCTCCTCGGGCTTGGTATGCCAAAATGGATAGCTTTCTTTTAGAATCTGGCTTTTCTAGGTGTCATTCTGACAATACTGTCTACACCAAGAAAGTGGGCAACTCTCTTATCATCCTTGTTCTTTATGTTGATGATCTTATTCTTACTGGTAGTGATCCCAACCTTATAAACCATGTGAAGTCCAGCCTTAAAAAGAAATTTGAAATGACAGACTTAGGACACTTACACTATTTTCTCGGTCTTCAAGTCTTGCAATCCCAAGAAGGTATTTTCCTTTCCCAGTCCAAGTATGCTTGTGATATTCTTCGTCATTTTCACATGGAAGACTGTAAGCCAGCCCCTTCTCCCTTTCAGTCTGGAGTCAAACTTTCAGTCTCTTGTACTTCTCCTGAAGTTGATGCTACCTTATACCGTCAACTTGTCGGAAAACTCTTGTATTTAACCCATACTCGTCCTGATCTTTCCTTTGCTGTTGGCCTTGTTGCTCGTTTTATGCAAAACCCCCGTGAAAGTCATTGGAAAGCAGCTAAAAGAATACTTCGTTATGTTCGAGGTACAGTACAGTTTGGGATTCATTACAGTGCCAAAGCAGCTCCTCTATTAGTTGGTTTCACTGATTCTGATTGGGCTGGTGACCTTGATGATCGGAAGTCTACTGCCGGTTATGTCTTCACTCTTGGTTCAGGACCTATTACATGGGCTTGTAAGAAACAGGCTGCCATTTCTCTTTCGTCAGCAGAAGCAGAGTATCGTGGTGCCGTGGAAGCTAGTAAGGAAGCCTTGTGGCTTCGTCAGATCCTATCAGAGTTTGGCTTTGAGCAGCAGCATCCAACCACACTTTGGTGTGATAATCAAAGTGCCATTCAGCTATGCAAAGATCCAGTCCAGCATCAGCGCAGCAAACACATTGAACTACACATGCACTTCATCAGAAAGCTCATTCATGACCATGTTCTTGAAGTGCAATATTGTCCAACGGATGATCAGGTTGCAGACATCTTCACAAAGGCTCTCACAGAGGCGAAGTTCACTAAACTTCGATATATGCTTGGAGTTCAGGAAGTTGTCACTAAGGGGGGATAGGCTCTAGTGCCTCCTTCCTTCTCCTATTGTGTCATATTTGTAAATCCTTCAATCCTATCCCAAGTTGTTCTTAAGGGGGGATGTTAGGATATTCCGACACATAGGATATAGTTAAGTTCAACTTGGTCTAGTATAGAGTTAGGTTAGAGTTAGGTAAAGTGTGTTTCTTTACCGTTGTACATTTTGTAACTTACAATCCGACGGTCACGATATGTAGTGATCCGACGGTTCACTCTCACCTCGGTATTACCGACACTTGATCCGTGGCTTGACACCCGATTGGTCCATGAGTTCTATTTAAAGCGCATGGAGGGTCATTGTTCGGGTAATCCGTGCATGAGAGAAGCTTATGTAAATTTTCATTCTTTGATTAATAAATTGTCTGTACCCACGTTGGGACAGGCCGTGGACTGTTTCCCTCCTTGCACTCTGAGGGTTTTAACCACGTCAAAAATACTGGTGTATTGATTTGAGATCTGGTTGTGAGCGGTGCCCTTTTGGTATTCTTTCTGAGGAACTTACCCTGTAAATTCCTACAATATAGGAGTCCCCCTTTCATAAGTGATAGGTTCCTTGGAAGGGGATTCCTTCCTTTGAGTAGGGGGTGAATCTTCAATAACAATGGGCACTTCAGAAGAAGGCTAGGGCTTCCCCTATTTGTTCCTTGTGCTTTTCTAAGCCTTGAAATACATTGATGTCTACCTCTTCCTCTTTTGTTTTGGTTTAATTGGGGTGTTAAGGGCAGTGAGGGCAGCTACTTGCTCTCTTTCTAGGGTCTCAGGAGACACTTCTGTCTTTTCTGCCCTTTTTTTCTCTCCTTCTATCTTTTTCTCTATCTCTACTGGTTTTGTTTCCTTTTGTTTTGTTTTGGTTTCCTCATTCTTTGTTTTGGTGTCTTCCTTCTTCCCTTCTTGTTCCTCAATTTTCTCCCCTTCTCCCCCTTGCTGCTCTTCCCCCTCACTATCAAAAGGATTGAGATCATATATGAGGGCCTTTATATTATCTTCTACTATCATGTTTCGGAAGATTTCTCGTGCTATGGGGATTGTGAAGGTATGGAGGGTTTCTTCCACTAACAGTTTAATTAACCCATGGTGAGCCAACTGATCTGGACCTCCTGCCTTCAACTTAATGCTAGAGTCTATGAGGGACTGTAGGACAAAATAGGGGATGCTGAGTTTTTGGGTTGTTGGAGTGTCCATGCCATATCTCAACTCATGGAGAAGTCTAAAATGGTATCCATAAAATATGCTATACCTCCATTCATAGGAAATATATTTGATAATTTGGTAATGACCTCATCCCAAGGGTAAGTTATGCTTGTCCTTCTAATGCCATTTTTGTCTTCTACAGGATGTTCATTGTTTTGGAAGAAGTTTTTCTTGGCATATTATCCAATTGGCTTTTCATCTTTGCTCCATGATAATCTAAGAGGGAGGGTGATAACCCTACTGATAAATTTTGGGGTGATTTCCATGTAGAGACCTCTAAAAGTAATAGTGGCATGGGTCCTTGAGTGAGGGACTAAAGAAATGGCAAACTCCTTAGCCACTTCTTCATCAAACCCTCGAAATTTCTCAAAAAATGGCATCCAATTTTCTCTGGTGAAAATGGCTACTACTTCGGGATTTTCATGGAGCCTGGTTGAATTTGTGAGCTCCTTCCTCATGAATCCCCATATCAATGTGCTTATACCCCTTTTGAACACCCAAGGTAGAGATGGAGACAAGAATTTTGAAGAAACAAGAAAACAGAGAAAAATTATGGGTTTTTTTATAAGAAAACAGGCAAGAAATTTTTATGGAATTCCTATTCTTCTATGGACTCAATTCCTCCTTAAAATTATATCATTCCTTGCACATATTGATAATCAAGGTGGGTACGCATAGAATCTACCTCCTCAATCCAAAAATCGAGGAGAAACACAATGTTTTCTCCTTAAAAACAGTTCACTACCTCTCCTGTAGAACTGCATGTAGGTGCTCCTGTAGAACCTGTAGGTGCTCCTATAGAATGCCGATAGTAGGAGGATGGATGAAAGTGATGGAGAATGATGGTTTTGAGGATGTGGTGGTGGCAAAGAGCTTGTATCAGCTAAGTGGATGAGGATGGAATGAAAGAAAATGTGGTGAAGGATTTTTGAGGAGGAGTACTTATTTCTTCTTTTAGATATTTCTAGTGATAGGGTGAGTTGGCAAAAAATGTACGTTGCCATATTTGGACTATTGGTCCCCACTGCCTTGTCATCATGGTTTGCTCCTGCAATCACTTCCCATCATTGCATTGGATTTTTCATACCCTTCAATACCTATCCTTTAGATTTTTCTCTGAGTTGACTAGGCACACGTGTGGTGGCATCTCTAGATGAGCGCAATCAAGCGGATGAGGGTGGCCAACTAACTGGCCACTTTTTCTCGTTCAACCCTAACCATCTCATTCACTTATGCATATTTTCCAACTACAAAAAATGCAACAGAGGAGAGGTTTATTCACTTACCTATGAGTCGAATGTATGTGTTTTGAGGTATTTTGGTTCCTTTTACTATTGCATGCTTGTATTTCAGTTGCTACATGCATGTATCTCCTTTGTTGCATGCTCTCTGCTATCTGATGTGTGGCTTGTTTTCTTTGTGCAGGTATCCTTTGGCTGGATCTAGCTTCAGATGTCCCCTTCAATACCATGGTTTCACTTCTTTTGTTGTTGTGGCTCGATTTTAATGGGATCAGCTTCTACAGGAATTCCTACAGTAGCTCCTGTAGCTGCTTCTCCCTTTAACACTTTTAGCTGATTTTTGTGCTGGGAGATGTGAAGATGATGCCAGAGATGCTGATGGAGATGGAGAGGTACTTGGTAAGTAGTAGGTGAGATTTGGAGGTGTTGCTCCCTTTATTTTTTTATTTTTATTTTTCTAGAAACTGGTTTTCTGTGACAGGAAGGCAAAAATGATGACGATGATGTGATGCATATGTGGAGTGGATGGCAAGGAGGGTAGATAGATGTAGGAGGGTCTACGTGCTCTTCGTAAAACTTCCCAGCCCCTCAAACTCCTTTTTGGCACCATTTCTGGCTCTATGTGATTTCTACAGGAGCCTCCTGTAGAAAAGGAAAGGCCTCCTATAGAACATAGATTCTGGAAAAAAACACAGTGGGTGGAAGAAAGGTCAAAAATAATGGAGAATAGTGTGGAGGAGATGAAATAGGCTCTGTAGCATCCTCTCTTGCTCCCTATGATCCACTTGTAATATGCAATGCACATTAAAAGTCAATTTTATTTTCCTTTTTTTCTCTTTTTTTATTTTTTATTATTTTTTTAAAGATAACTAGGGCGCCTCAAGGAGGTTATCACCCTAATTGCCTACCCTGGGCATGTCTAAGGGAGGTTTTCACCCAGGGATCTTATTCTCTCTTTTTTTTTCTTTTTTCATCACTAGGCCATGTCAAAAGAGGTTTTCAACCCAATGATGGGATTCAAGCACCTCATGGAGGTTTTCACTTGAGTCCCTATTATTATTTTTTATGCTTCTTCAGTGAGTGGGTGAAGTGGAGGCGAAAACCTGCTCCACTACCATCACTGCCTTATTCAGATTTTCAAGGAACTCTTGCTTCAAGAGGGGCTTCTTGAAAATTTTCAACCTATGTCCATTGACAAGCATGGGGATGGCTTCCTCATCAATGGTTATGATCAGAACTGAACCATTGCCATTCCATTTTTCCATAGTGTAGGGTCCCAGCCATCTTGTCCTTAGCTTGCCTTTAAATTCATTATACCATGAGTCATAGAGCAGTGCCCAATATCCCTCTTGGAATTGCTTCTCCTTGATATTTTTGTCATTCCATATCTTCCTATGAAGCTGAACTACCTCTATGTGGAGAAGGGCCTGCAATATTTGTTCATCCAATACATTGAGCTGGAGTAGTCCTTCCCTCTATGCATGGCTGAGGTCTAGGTCCACTTGAGTTGCCATCCTTAGTGTATTGAATGAAAATTCTATTGACAGCAAAGCCTTCCTTCCATAAACTAGTTCATAGGATGTGAACCCTGTGGTGGTCTTCCATGTTGTGTTGTAGGCCTAGGTGGCCTCAACTAGTCTATTCGCCCAATATTTTCTACTGCTGCTCAGTACCTTGGTTAGAATTCCTTCCAAAGCTCTGTTAGTGACTTCCACCTACCGATTGGCTTGTGGATGGTAAGGGGTGGAAGTCCTGTGCTTTATTTTATAATGTGTGAGTAGGTCTTCAATCAAATTGGAAGTGAACTGACTGCCTTGATCTGTGACTAGTTCTCTTGGATACCCGAACTTATAGAATATGTTTTCTCTTAGAAAATCAGCTACTGTTTCCTCTGTCGCTTCTTTGATTACTTTTGTTTCTGCCCATTTTGTCAGAAAATCGGTGCACACAATGATGTATTTCTTTTGTTTTGAAGAAGGGTTTATAGGACCCACAAAGTCCATGCCCCACTTCTCAAATGGCTCAAAGGTCACTTGAGGTTGCATGGGCATCTCATCCTTTGGAGTAGGTTTCCCCATCATTTGACACTGATCACATTGGTTGGTATATCTCCTCACATCTTGATGAAGAGTGGGCCACTAGTAGCCTGCTTGCAATATTTTAAAGGCAGTCCTCTTTGCTGCAAAATGGCCTCCACAAGGCCTGTCATGACAGGTCAGCAGAATGTCAAAAACTTCCTCCTCCCTGACACATCTTCTCAAAATCTGATCAGGGCCAAGTTTGAAGAGATTGTCCCCATTCCAGGTGAAAGTGACACTTTTCCTCACGATCTTGCTCTTCTCCTTTGAGGACAGGTGTGGTGGGAATTGTGCTGAAAAAATGTAGTTTTCTATATCAGCAAACCATGGGGAGAGTACTGAGATAAAAAAATGGGTGTTCATATGGAATTTGATCATCCACCATTCCTTCTTCACATGTAGGCAAATTTACTCCATACAGAAGGTCAGCAACAACATTTTCTTTACCAGGCTTATCAGCAATGGTCAAATCAAACTGCTGCAGTAAAAGCAACCATCTAATAATGCGAGCATTTACATCTGGTTTGTTCATTAAATATCTAATTGTAGCATGATCAGTCTATACAAAGGTTTGCTAGCTCGTGATGTAATGTCTGAATTTGTTTAAGGAATGCACTATAGCTAGGAGTTCCTTCTCAGTTACCGTGTAGTTTAACTCTACCTTTGACAAATTTTTACTTATGAAGTATATGGCATAAGGTAACTTTTCATCAATTTGTCCTAAGGCTGCTCCTATAGCTTTGCTCAAGGCATATATGTGAATGTGGAAAGGCAGAGCTTAGTTTGGACCTCTCAAAATTTGGGTAGTCACAAGTTTTCTTTTCAAGGTATCTAAGGCTTCTTGATAGTTTTCAGCCCATATGAACTCGACATCTTTTCCTAAAATATCAAACAACGGAGAGGCTAACTTACTGAAATATTTAATTAATCTTTTGTAATATCCAGCTAAGCCTAAGAAACTTTGGACATCTTTGACCTTTTGAGGAGGTGGGACCCTTTGGATGATGGCAACTTTGTTGGGTTCCACCTGCAATCCTTGTTGAGATATTGCATGACCTAGCACGGTCCCTTCAGTCATCAAAAATTCACATTTTTCCAGACTACGGGATAGGTTCATTTCAATACACTGTCGAAGACTTTTCCTAGGTTAGATAAAGCTTCCTGAAAGTTAGAACCATTAGGAGTAAAATCATCCATATATATTTCCACTGCATCATGAACCAGTTTAGAAAATATACTCAATACTGCTCTCTGGAAAGTGGCTGGAGCGTTGCAAAAACCAAAAGGAAGGACCCAATATTCAAAGATACCCCAAGGACAAGCGAAAGTGGTCTTATCTTGATCTTCCTGGCTGATTTGAATTTGATTATACCCACTAAACCCATCTAGGAAGGAGAAAATTTTTTTCCCTGCCAAACCATCTAACACTTGATCTATGAAAGGCAAAGGAAAATGGTCCTTTTTAGTGAATTTGTTCAATTCCTGATAATCAACATGAATTCTCCACTTACCATTTTTCTTTTGCACTAGCACCAAAGGAGAGACCCATTCACTATCAGATATGGGGTAGATGAATCCTGCAGCAAGTAATTTTTGCAATTCTTCCTTAACAATGTCTTTAAGGGCTGGATTCACCCTCCTTTGAGGTTGGCTGACTGGTTTGAAATGTTCCTTAATGTATATATGATTACATACTGAAGGGTGTACTCCCTTCATCTCGTTATAACTCTAGGAAAGGAAAAGGCATCTAAATGTTTTCTCAATAATATGCACAGCTCCTTCTCCTCGGAAGTGGTTAAGGATGGATTAATTTTCAAGGTTCCTTCTGGGCCGAGCTTTATATTCTTAACACAGAGAGAAGTTGGGTTAACTACACAACGATCAATTAAGGGATTATTTTGGGTTTCTTTCATTATATATTCTAATGACAAGGTACTGGAGGGTGGATTCTGAATTAAATTTTCAATGATGTCATCCTCATCTTGTGATTTCCCCCCCATGATAGTTTCTAATGCACAAAGTGGTGTAGAATAGACTTCATCCTCATCCTCCTCCTCCAACTGGAGAGGTAGATCATGTTCTAGAAAGGGTTGGGCAGGAGGGTATAGGATTAACTATTTGGACATATACCCATTCTTGATGGTCATGTTACTAGCTTGACAACTGATGTAGGCATCGGGAGTAGCCAACCAGGGTCTCCCTAGGATGAGAGGATACCCAATGAGCTTTTCCTTCGGCTGGAGAGCTATGAAATTAGCAGGGTACTCCCAAGAATCAATGGAGACCATCACATCTTCCACAATCACTTCAGGGGTCAAGATGGAGCAGTCTGCTAGCTGTAGTACTGTTGTGATCTTCCTCAAGGAGCCCTAGATTTTAAGATTGAGCATGGTGTCCTTTGTCATCACATTAATGGTAGCTCCCAGATGAATCAAGCTATGTCAGATCATGGTGCCATTGATGTGGACATCAACTACTAGGCTTCTAGGGTCCAGATATTTCAGACAAATTACCTGCTCCAGCATCAGGTCAGACAGTTGTTATATGACATTGATGGTTGGGGCATCTCTCTTGTGCCTTCCTGGATACCTAAAGCACTTATCTTCGGTCATCCTATTGTACATAGGCACATCTTTTATGGCTTGGAGAAGTGGTATCTTCACACATAACTGTTTCAATTATCCTAGAATTTTAATTTCTTCTGGGGTGGGCTATGTTGTCCCGGATAGTCTCTCAGGAAAGGGTGGAATTGCTTTAAGTTTTCTTTCCTCTTTATCTTCCTCAACCTCCCTAGGGGGAGGCTAGCTATTTGGGAGAACCTTCCCAAACCATGGGTTAATCTCCTAAATCTCCACAACATAAGTTGGGTATGAGGGTTCCCCATTATATACATGCTGAGCCTGTCTGTTGTTTAGGTTCGGGTTTGGCTGGGGAGGAATTTTGGGTTTCCTTGGTGGAGTAGAGGCAATGGTTGAGGTTGAGTAGGTGGTGGAGGCAAAAAAACAGGAGGAGAGTTGTACTAGGGCCTCCACGATTGATGAGATGCATTCCACTGAGGTTGTGGCCAAGCATACGATTGAAATGAATGAGCAACTGGTTGGGCATGATACTGAGATGGAAAGGACCATAGAGGAGTCATGGACCAAGAAGGATGAGTAGGAGGGCCCCAAGAAGGTATGGAAGTGACTTGGTTGGGGTTGTAGTATGCCTGAGATGTCCCTTGCATCCCTTGCTGGTATGGTCTAGGTCCATGCGATCTCCTTTGGTTCACGAAATAGAGTGGTTCAGTGGCTCCTTCGGCCCCCTGGTATACAGCTTTAAGTCCGGGCAAGGAAGGGCGATTATTTGTAGAATGATCTTCTTCATAGACTAAACAAACCTCTATAGAGTTCAATTGACATTTGTTTCTAGGATGCCTCCTGGTGCACCTAGGACAAAAAATGGTCAAAGCCCTCTCTACTTCCTCTTGTTTCCTTTTGATATGCAAGGTATCGATTTGCATGGCAAGAGTCTGTAGCATCTCACTCTTGAAGTCTTCCAGCATGTTTCCAAGTTCACGTTTGATGGATGGATTGGATGGGGAGGTACTGGCTATGGGTTGACTCCACCTACCTCTCTTTCTTGCTGCTCTAGAATGCTTTCTAAAAATAGTCTTTATGTCCTCATAAGGTAGTTGGTAGATGTCTTCCCCAGCCAGTAGGTGGAGGGTGTTTAGAAGTTCTTCCAGAATTCCCATGAGTAGGACCAACTTCAGAGATTCGGGGTTAAGTGTGCACCTAACCCTTTTGTAACTAAGCTGGAACCTCTCTTCATAATCTTCCAAAGATTCATCACTTCCCATGGTCATTCAGAAGATTTCTTCCTTGGTGTCTTTTCACCTATAGTAGTCTCGATATTTGTCATTAAAGGCTTGATGCATCTGAGCCCAAGTTGTGATGCTATTGCCAGCTAACCCCATGAACCAACGCAATGCTGCATCCTTGAGAGTATAAGGACATAGTTTCAATTTTTGATTATCTTCTGCATAGTCATAGGTTCTATAGATAACAACAAACTCAAACAAGAAGGTGTTAGGATCTTCTATAGTCAAACCATGGAAGTGACGTAGGGTTGAAGGGCTTATGTTCTTCATTTTGGTGTCCCCATAGGTCTCCTGGATGGGAAAGGTACCCTCTACTCTTTCTCCATTCCCCCTAGCATTTTTGTTTTAAGCCATTGTCTCAGGAGGGATGTTTTCTTCTTCTTCTTCCCCTATACGTTCTTCAAATATATCAGGTTGTTCACCTAAAGGTTCTTCTTGATCACTGCCACCAAAGAAGAGAGAAGGGTGGCTATGTGATGTAGTGGGGGTGTTGGGAAAGAATTTTCTTCAATTATCTCTATTTCTACGAGGCATGAAAATAAATCTTTTGGTTGGTTTTTGCTTTTTCACTGATTGTACCTGCAAAACTGAATTTTGATTGAATAAACAAATTGCATCTAATTGGAATGAACTTGCTAAAATGAAATTGCAGAAATGAAAAGGAGAGTAAATTGAATGCGGAATTGAAAGCAAGAAAATGACTAATCTACTTTTGCTGAAATGAAAGCAAGGAAATGCAAAGCCCCATGGGGTAGGTGAGTTGGTAATCGTGCTGCGGTGTAGTTTTTCTGTAAAGCGGACTTCGTATTTGAGGTCACGAGTTCAAATCCCCGGACTTACCTGGAGCTGTGTTATAGCGGGAAGGTGCAGTTCCCAAGGGTTATAGTGGCGACAGCTAGAATTGACCCCGTGTTACACGAGTTGCGAGGCTGTCCCAGCTACCGATTCCCCTGTCAACAAAAAAAAAGAAAGGAAGGAAATGCAAAAACTGAAAGAAACAACTATTCTAATTTTTCTAAAATGGAAATTGCATAATTGAAAAGGAAAGCAAGGAAATTTAAAAACATAAAGAAACAACTATTCTACTTTCGCTGAAATAAACTTCTTAGCAGAGTGTCGCAAGAGAAAATAGAAGAATGCAGTAATCAAAGAATACTCTGATGTTTCGCCGACAATGACACCAAAAAGTGGTGAGAACTGTTATTGCAACAATAATGCTGCAACTCCTGGGCTTCTTACTTTAGTTTTATCAACCCGGTAGTTCGTAACAAACTTGGAAGCGATAGTGTTGTATGCACAAACACTAGTTCTTATTGCAGGTTGTCGCTTGGTCAGCTAGTGCAAGATCACTAGGAGCTCAAGCCAACTTCTATGGATTCCAGAAGAATCTCTATATGTGATGAAGGAAAGTAAAGCTTACTCTATCGAGCCTACTCTACTTGCAGAAAGGAAAACGACTGAAATATAAAGTAAACCTAGCAAACCCTACTTAACCAACTAATCCTACTTTTGTAGAAAGGGAGATGAAAAACCATGAAATGCATGCCATTACCTACTCAGGAAGTAAAAAACATCTACTCAAGCTATTTCTAGAAGTAAATGAGGAAAAAACATCTTTTTGAATTTTTATCTATTTTTATGTGAAATTGTCATGCATGTAATTTATTTTTTTGTGAATGTAGCAGTGATCAGGTGGTGATGAAGGGTGTTTTTGGGATTGGTAGAGGTGTAGGATAGTGTGGATGAGTCCTAGCAGGTCTCAGGTGGCCTTCTGGAGGCTTTTCCTGTAATCGGACTTCAAAAAGAAGCATAGAGGAAAATCTATTGGAAGCTGTAGGGGATCTACAAGAGGTCTACAGGAGGTTTATAGGAGGATGCCGAGAGTATTTTTGGAGGTTTTGAAGGTGGGAAAGTGGGTGGAAAGGGTAGATGAAGGCTAGGATGATGTGCTAAGGTGTCTAGGGTTCACTATGAATTATTAGGAGAGGGAAAGATGGTTGGATTTGTTCAAGGAAAGAGAGGAAAGTTTATGGGAAAAGTGTAGAAAATTAAGGTAGATTTGTGAGGAACTTTGGGCGACCTACGGGGCATAGATCAAGGAGAGATTATGATGGCTGATTGGATGACTTGTTTTGAGCAGAGATTTGCTGCAAGAGAACTGAAAATCAAACAATGAGATTAAGCAAGCAAGGAAACTAGATACATCAAAAAATAGGATTCTGCATCAAGCTAGTCTAAACTCTGATCTATGAAAGTAAATGCTGAGAAATACTACAACGAAAGAAAGCATGGAAGAATACTTATTGCAAAGACAAAAGTGAGCATGGTGAAATATATCTAAAGCAAATCATTAACCTTTTAACATACTACAACACTAGAAATCCTATGGAGAAGGAAAATCTGTGTTTTTGTGGCAGCAAGAGGGTCTTGGCCTCAGTCTGTGGTCCCAAGGGGAGGAAAGGAGGCCAAGGCTCTATTGATGGCCTTTTTGGTATCTTCTTTTTATCATTGTTCAACCTACTATAGAAAAGTGAAATGGAAAAAACCTTCTAAATAACCAAAAGCAACCTATTCTTAACCAAGAAAGAAATTTATCTAACAGTAACTAATCCATAAATTGAAATGAAACATAAAAGTACATGAAAAGAGGAGCTTGGCTGCTTGGGTCAGTCCCTAATCCAAGAGCTTCAACCCTATGAGAAGACTCAATGCTAGCTCAAAAAGGATCTCATCTTTATTATCAAAATAATAATAGGATTACATGAAACTGTCAACAAAAGTAAGCTCGAAGTTGAGCAGAGCAAAGCTGCAACAAAAATACGAAAATTTGACCAACTTCCTAATGAGGCCCTAGGTCTCTCTACTTATACAGCTGAATATCCCAACAACTTCCTTAAAATCAGTGAGGCTTGGCTCCCAAAACTTGAGATAAACAGAACTTATCCTCCACTTGCTCGGCTACCTCCTAGTGCATTGATGTCGTTGTTTGTGCTTCGAGCTGCATGAAGGAGAATTTGAAGTGGGGAGTCATAAATGAGGGGGATACCCTCCTATAAATCCTCTCCCTTGTCTACATCGAATTATAGCTTCCAATTATCCATTAATCTTTGACTTTATCTCCAAAATTCGACAAAAATCTGCATTAAACACATATTAGACTCCATGGCATAATAACCAACCCAACTCACTCCATAAGCATAAATGTAATAAAAAAACATGTAATAAGCTAAGAGAGTGGTTGATTAAACTATGTTAGGAGGACAAATGAGCCCACATAATTACCCATTTATGGGGCTCATCACCAGATCCAATATATGGGTTACATCATTGATGACAAAGGAGTGCATATGGATCCAACTAAGATCCAAGTCATTCGGGATTAGCTAGCCTTGACCACCATAACAGAGCTTCACATATTTTTGTCCCTTGCTAATTTTAACCAGATTTTTGTGTTGGGATTCTATCAAATCACTTGGAATTTGAGTCAAGTTACCAAAGGCAAAGTGGAAGCAATGTTTTTCTTGTCAAAGTCCCAACAAAAGGTGATTTTTAAGATGAATATTTTCCTCTGCTCTAAATCAATAATGACATTTGCAAACCTACAAAAACCATTTGAAATTGAGATAGACACCTATGACTCCTTGATATTGGCGCAGTTCTCACCCTGCAAGGGATTTCAATGGCCTGTCAAAATGAGACAATTTTTAACATATTTCAGAAATACCCCAACTAAGGTAAGGAGACATATCCAATTCTATATGATTGTCAAAAGTGGAAAAACTAGACGTTGGGTACGGATATGTTAATCCACACAGATTGTCAGCCCCTATAGTTAATACATACCAAAGCAATGTTGGAGCAAAATCGCCATAAAAAGTGATCCAAATGTCTGCAACAATTCCATTTGAATATTAAATGAAAGAATGGAAGCACCAATCACGTTTCATATTATTCCAGTCAATCCCCAGTTGTAGAACTGGCCACTATTCTCAACTCTTGTGGCCAATAGACCTCTATATGGATGCAACTATACATAAATGTTCCAGAGTTCACCACCACATACTATATGCTAGTGGATAGCAAGAAATTTCTAGAATTCCAGTTCTATGATGCATTATTATGCTACGTTCATCACCTTTATGTTCCTTCAAGTGATTGTGCCAAGATGATTTGGGAGATGCACTACAGTTGGGTCACGACACACTTTGGTGTGGAGAAAACTATGGTAATACTCCATAAGTATTTTTATTTCCAAAATCTCTGATAGGATGTAGGAAGGTACATTACATCCTTCATTTCCTATGACATTACCAAGACAACCATTAAGAAACAAGTCTTCTATACTACTATACATAATCCTATCCAGACCTCGGAATAAATCTCCATCGACTATATGCCTGTTTGTCCTTCTACCAAGCATGGAAATTACTATGTATTTCTGATCATCAAAAGATTTCCTAAAATGGCCATATTCATTAGCTATAAGGAAAGTATCACAACAGATTCCACTACCACACACTTGTTTGAATGAGTGTGGGTACATTTTTGGATCCCGCATAACATTATATCATATCAGGATAGCAAGTTCCTACGGACATTTTTCATCTAGCCTGTGGCCATTATTTGACACCAAGCTCACTGTCAATTTCATTCCACCGCAAGACTCATGGCCAAACAGAGGTCATCAATAGGATGATTGTGAACATAATACACATGTATGACTCTAATCATCCATGGACATGGGATGAGAGTCTTCCCTACATACAACATATCTATAAAAAAGCTCTCCATACATCAACTAGTTGCAAAAAATTTAAAGTGGACCTAGGATTTTAACCATTAAGTCCCCTTCATGTTTCACTTCCTTTTGAAACTAAAAAAAAAGAATCTGCCCATGTTCCTTTTGATGTTGATAGAGCCACCAATTTTATTCAACACATTTACACATCCTCCAACAACTTCAGGGCATCTTGGAGAAAACCGGTGCTAAATACAAGAAAATGCATGATCAACATTAGGTGCCCCATATGTTTTAGATTGGCGACAATGTTTTGTTACATTTGCAGCAAGAGAACCTCGTTGGATCCCATCATAAGCTTTGACAACTTTGATACGGGACTTACACCATCATCAAGGTTGTAGGTGACAATTATTTGAGCTCAATATCCCCCCATTCCTTGGCTGACACCTTGTTACACTAAAAAATGTCACCTTGACTACTTACAGTTAGTATGGCTCAAATCAACAGTCATGCTACCCTCTTAGGCAAGTCTCATGCCTCTGTTATCCATCTCAAACTCAAAGAAGAGAGAAAGTCTTGTAAAAACTATGTTTATCTCTGGGGTCGCAGGTTCTCTCTAGCCTTACCTGCGGGGACGCTGACCATGTTCACAAAATCTGCGTCCATGGACGCTCTGTATGTTAAGGGACAGGTGCGTCCCTCTGTAAAAGGCAAAATGCGCGAGTTTTATCTTGAAAAAGTTACTTGTGGTTACTTCTAGAACATTCTAGAGGTCGGTTTGATGAAATGGATGCGCCTCCAGTTGGTTCATGTATCTCTATTAAGGGGGAACTTATCCCATCAATAAGGGAGCTATCCCACCCAAAGAGGGGGATGATCCCATTGATAGTGGACCTGAATAACCTCTTTACAGCACTATAAATAAAGGCATTGAGCCAGAAGGAGAAGAGGTTGGAGCTATACATTTTCTTTGGGTAAATGCTGCAGGATTTAGGTCTTCCATTAGAGCCTTTGTGAGGAGAGATTGTCTTTACTTGATTCTACTTGGAAGAGGGTGAGCTTTGTCAAAGTAGAGGAAAACCCTTGATGGACCCTGGGAGGAACTTGCACAACACCAAGGCCAGGTTGTAAGAGTTTCTTTGTTTCGTTATTAATACAAACTGGTTTATTTTTCTCAATAGCTTGTGTTAATGAGTTATTTCATGTGTTCCTTGGTCTGCATGTTGAATATATGTTTTATTATATGAAATGCAAGTGCTTGGTAATTGTTTGATTGTTTGTGGTTGCAGGAATTGACTTGAAGGAGGAGCTCATCCGGATCGTCAAGAACGGACCTCAACAACAGCGTTTTGGAATAAGGTAAGCCTAAACACTTGTAGTTTTCATGTTGTAAAAGGTGTATTTAGAGAAAGATCACTCCATTTTGTCTTGTTTGTCATTAGAACGTCTTAGACTTCTAGGAAGGTCAGTCGTGTCCGCACCCTTGACAAATTCCGTGTGACAAATTGGCGACTCCACTGGGGACTTATAACAAGCATAGTTTTTCGTTTCAAGCTTGCGTAAACATGAAACCGAATCCGAGCATAGTTCTTTTCCTGTGTCAAGCTCATTAAAAAATGAAACAAATCCTCCTCTACTTGAGTCGAGAGTTTGACTAGATCTCAAATGTTAAGTTGAATATTTAGGATTAGTTGGTTTTGCATAATTTTCTTATAGTTTAGGTCAGGTCTTTCAAATGATCTCGTTCATGAACCTTCATTTCATCCAACTGGTTGAATGAAATGAAGCTGGGGGGCATGCGCTCTAGCAGTTACGCTTAGGGGGCATCAAGCACAGTTTTCTCTTTGTTTCAAGCTTGTGTAAAAATGAAACTACTCTGAAGCATAGTTTTTCTCTGTTTCAAGCTTTTGTAAAAATGAAACCTATTTCGAGTCAATTTCAGTTATTTTCAAGACTCGTTAAACTCATGAAAATCTCGAGATTATTTTGCTATTTTTCATTCTCGTAAAACAAATGAAAATGCCGAGTTCTTTCCGTCTTTTCTCGTAAAACAAATGAAAATGCCGAGTTTTTTCCGTCGTTTCCTGCTCGTAAATTAAATTGAAAGTCGGCCATATGAGTACATTTTTATCATTTTTTCGAACTCATTAAAACTTACGAAAAAGTGAAACCGTAGAGTCATCTTTAAGCCCTTTTCTGACTCCTAAAACATGAAAAGATTGCCGAGCGTTTCTTTTACACTCGTTAAAACGGAATTAAAAGACGGTCCCCTTTTAGCTCTTTTCTGACCGCAAAATCAGGAAAAGATTGCCGGGTTTTTGTCGTTTCAAACTCGATAAGGAAATAAAACGACGTGTCCTTGATCGCTTTTTACTTTTCAGGTCAACGACACTATTATGAAAGTACTCCTTGGTCGCAAGATCAAGCGGTTCCCCTAGGTATTATTTTATACTTTTTCGGGCTTGAGGGACACAAATGTACGAAAAAGTTCAACGTGGAGTCTCCTTTAGTTTTTTCAGACTCCCTAAAATTGAAAAACGCCGAGTTTCTCCTATACTGGGCTCGTTAAACTTTTACAGTAGAGGACCTGTTCAATTACAAACAGGAACGAACCACTCCTTCCTAGGGTTCGAATTTAAACTAGGTTGGACTCGTCCGAAGGATGAGCTTATAATCAAGCATATGTTATCCTCCTCAAGCTTGTTAAAAATAAAGAGGTACTTGCCAGAAATGGTGGGGGAAAAGAGAGAAGAATGAACCTGTTTGTCACCTTTTGTCTCAGAAGAAACTTTATTACCACTCTTGAACACGACACTTTTCATTCACCTGGGTTGGGAAATCTTTTACCTCACAGTTGACCAAATCACTTTGAAAGTCTTTAACCGGGTTTCAGGGATTAACTTTGAGTTATTCGTCACCAAGCCATCTGTTGTGTCGTTATGTGTTCAAGAGGTCTGCAAGCAAAACTTTCATCTGCAAAATACTTGTCATCCATTTGACCATCCCTGAGTCAGTCCTTACAGCAACATTTCTTCAACTTGAACAATGATTTCGTGTTGCGGGCTTGCCTGCAACGGGTTGCTTTCTATCGACATCGACACATTATCTAGAAAGATGACTTAGGAATCGACAGTACCTTGAAGTCTGCATGCATCAATGGCAGGTTTCTCGCCTTTGACGTCAGTTTACATCATTGACTTTCGATCAGAGGATTCCGTGAAGTGTTCGACATCAAAACATCTATTCACATTTCACGGGTTGTGCTTGGTACTTTGAGAACCATTGACATTACTGGTGGTTTCTCTCACGCTTGTTAACAGTTTACATCATTGACTGGTAATCAAGTGGTTTCTATCGTGTTCGACATCGAATCATTTAATCACATGGCTAGAATCGTACCAATTCGGGAAGTAGAAGTGAAGACCCTGGATCTAGTTTCTACCATCCAGGCTGCGAGGAGTTTTGTATTCATTATCTATGTAGACTAATCATAAACAGATGGATGCGTCCATACTGTGTCTACAAAAGTCTATTGAAATGATGTACTGCAAGATCATTCCTGTATCAGAATAGTTAGTCCATTAGTTAAAGTTTTGAATCTGAGTATGGGAATGCCTACCTCAGTGATGATATAATCTTATCCATGTATTTTGTGTTGAAAATTGCAGGTTCCAACCAGGCCATCCACAAGACAATCCTTGAAATGATAAAGCGCTTCACCCTTCCTAGAATTACAAAACCCTACTCTATTCCAGGCTTCGCACTTTAGGGGGCAATCTGTTACACTAAAAAATGTCACCTTGACTACTTACAGTTAGTATGGCTCAAATCAACAGTCATGCTACCCTCTTAGGCAAGTCTCATGCCTCTGTTATCCATCTCAAACTCAAAGAAGAGAGAAAGTCTTGTAAAAACTATGTTTATCTCTGGGGTCGCAGGTTCTCTCTAGCCTTACCTGCGGGGACGCTGACCATGTTCACAAAATCTGCGTCCATGGACGCTCTGTATGTTAAGGGATAGGTGCGTCCCTCTGTAAAAGGCAAAATGCGCGAGTTTTATCTTGAAAAAGTTACTTGTGGTTACTTCTAGAACATTCTAGAGGTCGGTTTGATGAAATGGATGCGCCTCTAGTTGGTTCATGTATCTCTATTAAGGGGGAACTTATCCCATCAATAAGGGAGCTATCCCACCCAAAGAGGGGGATGATCCCATTGATAGTGGACCTGAATAACCTCTTTACAGCACTATAAATAAAGGCATTGAGCCAGAAGGAGAAGAGGTTGGAGCTATACATTTTCTTTGGGTAAATGCTGCAGGATTTAGGTCTTCCATTAGAGCCTTTGTGAGGAGAGATTGTCTTTACTTGATTCTACTTGGAAGAGGGTGAGCTTTGTCAAAGTAGAGGAAAACCCTTGATGGACCCTGGGAGGAACTTGCACAACACCAAGGCCAGGTTGTAAGAGTTTCTTTGTTTCGTTATTAATACAAACTGGTTTATTTTTCTCAATAGCTTGTGTTAATGAGTTATTTCATGTGTTCCTTGGTCTGCATGTTGAATATATGTTTTATTATATGAAATGCAAGTGCTTGGTAATTGTTTGATTGTTTGTGGTTGCAGGAATTGACTTGAAGGAGGAGCTCATCCGGATCGTCAAGAACGGACCTCAACAACAGCATTTTGGAATAAGGTAAGCCTAAACACTTGTAGTTTTCATGTTGTAAAAGGTGTATTTAGAGAAAGATCACTCCATTTTGTCTTGTTTGTCATTAGAACGTCTTAGACTTCTAGGAAGGTCAGTCGTGTCCGCACCCTTGACAAATTCCGTGTGACAAATTGGCGACTCCACTGGGGACTTATAACAAGCATAGTTTTTCGTTTCAAGCTTGCGTAAACATGAAACCGAATCCGAGCATAGTTCTTTTCCTGTGTCAAGCTCATTAAAAAATGAAACAAATCCTCCTCTACTTGAGTCGAGAGTTTGACTAGATCTCAAATGTTAAGTTGAATATTTAGGATTAGTTGGTTTTGCATAATTTTCTTATAGTTTAGGTCAGGTCTTTCAAATGATCTCGTTCATGAACCTTCATTTCATCCAACTGGTTGAATGAAATGAAGCTGGGGGGCATGCGCTCTAGCAGTTACGCTTAGGGGGCATCAAGCACAGTTTTCTCTTTGTTTCAAGCTTGTGTAAAAATGAAACTACTCTGAAGCATAGTTTTTCTCTGTTTCAAGCTTTTGTAAAAATGAAACCTATTTCGAGTCAATTTCAGTTATTTTCAAGACTCGTTAAACTCATGAAAATCTCGAGATTATTTTGCTATTTTTCATTCTCGTAAAACAAATGAAAATGCCGAGTTCTTTCCGTCTTTTCTCGTAAAACAAATGAAAATGCCGAGTTCTTTCCGTCGTTTCCTGCTCGTAAATTAAATTGAAAGTCGGCCATATGAGTACATTTTTATCATTTTTTCGAACTCATTAAAACTTACGAAAAAGTGAAACCGTAGAGTCATCTTTAAGCCCTTTTCTGACTCCTAAAACATGAAAAGATTGCCGAGCGTTTCTTTTACACTCGTTAAAACGGAATTAAAAGACGGTCCCCTTTTAGCTCTTTTCTGACCGCAAAATCAGGAAAAGATTGCCGGGTTTTTGTCGTTTCAAACTCGATAAGGAAATAAAACGATGTGTCCTTGATCGCTTTTTACTTTTCAGGTCAACGACACTATTATGAAAGTACTCCTTGGTCGCAAGATCAAGCGGTTCCCCCAGGTATTATTTTATACTTTTTCGGGCTTGAGGGACACAAATGTACGAAAAAGTTCAACGTGGAGTCTCCTTTAGTTTTTTCAGACTCCCTAAAATTGAAAAACGCCGAGTTTCTCCTATACTGGGCTCGTTAAACTTTTACAGTAGAGGACCTGTTCAATTACAAACAGGAACGAACCACTCCTTCCTAGGGTTCGAATTTAAACTAGGTTGGACTCGTCCGAAGGATGAGCTTATAATCAAGCATATGTTATCCTCCTCAAGCTTGTTAAAAATAAAGAGGTACTTGCCAGAAATGGTGGGGGAAAAGAGAGAAGAATGAACCTGTTTGTCACCTTTTGTCTCAGAAGAAACTTTATTACCACTCTTGAACACGACACTTTTCATTCACCTGGGTTGGGAAATCTTTTACCTCACAGTTGACCAAATCACTTTGAAAGTCTTTAACCGGGTTTCAGGGATTAACTTTGAGTTATTCGTCACCAAGCCATCTGTTGTGAGGAGAGATTGTCTTTACTTGATTCTACTTGGAAGAGGGTGAGCTTTGTCAAAGTAGAGGAAAACCCTTGATGGACCCTGGGAGGAACTTGCACAACACCAAGGCCAGGTTGTAAGAGTTTCTTTGTTTCGTTATTAATACAAACTGGTTTATTTTTCTCAATAGCTTGTGTTAATGAGTTATTTCATGTGTTCCTTGGTCTGCATGTTGAATATATGTTTTATTATATGAAATGCAAGTGCTTGGTAATTGTTTGATTGTTTGTGGTTGCAGGAATTGACTTGAAGGAGGAGCTCATCCGGATCGTCAAGAACGGACCTCAACAACAGCGTTTTGGAATAAGGTAAGCCTAAACACTTGTAGTTTTCATGTTGTAAAAGGTGTATTTAGAGAAAGATCACTCCATTTTGTCTTGTTTGTCATTAGAACGTCTTAGACTTCTAGGAAGGTCAGTCGTGTCTGCACCCTTGACAAATTCCATGTGACACACCTCATATCTAGGTGGAATTGGTGTCCATCGACCAATTCCACCTAGAAGCCCAACACTATTTCTTCCAGTTTCCTTAATTGTAGCATAACTTACTATTTTTGGAATTTTTCGGGTCCTGAACTTCCAGATTTGTGTTGAGGCCCTAAATGATGTTTTTTTTTAACAGACAAACTAGTGGCCTAATGTAGGTTATTTTTATTGAAAATTGTAGTCCTCAGCTAGGTCTTTATAATAAGGTATCGTATGCGTCAAATGGAGATTGTATGCCAAAGTTACGACCCCAAAAAGTTGGTGTACCAGCTAACCTCAACAGGGCCCATAAAAGTTTAGTGCTTCATCTCCTAAGGTTAGATTTTTTTACGTTTGGGGTTTTCCCTTATTTCTCAATAATAAAATGGCCTACAAGCCTCATCGTAACATAGTTCAAAGCCATGTAGATGCCACATATATGCTCAGAGATAAGCTACCATCGCCCCAGCTAATTTATTTCCATTTTACATGTAAACAATTTTTAGTATTCTATAATTAATGAATTGAAGTTTATTTTTCATTACAGCTCTATGTTTTTGTTCAAATCTATATTTCTTTTCATTCCTACAAAAAGTTGGATCAATGGTATCAGAGTGATCTACTCTTTATTTTCTTTTCTATGCATGTCCCCAATGAGGTCAGGTATAAGAAGTTAGGGCTTGAGCTAGTTGAGCCTTTGCAAAACTACCATTACCAACTCCAAAAGACTCCCATGGTTGAAGAAGACAAAGACAGTGGAGTAGGAGATCCTTTCAAAAAAGTTCTGAAGGAATCCTTTGAGTGACAAAGGAATGAGATAATGTAAAATTTTTCCCAAATCCTTCGAGATATGCCCACAGATGACGCATAGTCATCCAACAACCCCCTTCGAGGCACCACTCCCTTTAAGGTACAAGTCAATTTTAACATTCCCATATTTGAAGTCCAAATATATGTAGATGCTATAGATAAATGGTTAAATCTGTTGGAAGGATATTTATCAGTTCATGATTTTTCCTATACAGAAAATATTATTTTTTCATTCCTCAAAATTCCCTCCCATATAAAGGATTGGTGGGAAGCCTACCATGGGAAGGGGGTCAAGAGTGAATTCTCACTACTTTCAACCACACCCACTTCAAATTATTTTCGAGATGCCATCAAGGAAGAGTATTACCCTATTGGGAGATATGAAGATAAGTACATAAAATGTACCACACTGTGGTAGGGGAGGGACCAAGATGTGCCAGAGTTAACAAATATTTTTCATACCATTCACACAAAGTTGTGTATCAAGGATTCTAAGTAGCAGCTGGTACTCAAGTATCATGGTTTTCTACACAAATACATTCAGGATGACATGGATTTTGTAGACATAGCCTTACTTGGTGCTTCCTATCGATATATTGTCAAGATCGAGCTCAAATTTAAACAAAAGAAGAGAGACTTTGGATATGTGAATCCGAAGGGAGAGAAAGGAACCACCAAACCATAGAACAAAGGAATATGCCAAGGTGGGGTGACCTAGGACACCGTCATTAAATCCGAAATAAAATAACAACATCACGAAGACAAATAAGGACATAGAAAAGTGGTTTGAGTTCCTAAGAGCCCCACTCAGAACACAAGTGAGTGTTGAGCAAAGAAGTCACTAGTGCTTGAGATAAAGGCTTCAAATTTATATGCATGTTCTGACTCTAAGTCAAAACCTAACAAGTGGAGTCACAAATGAAATTTGATTATTCATGTGGATACCAGCGCCGCCAAAGCCACCACCAAGATGTAGAATATTGCACTTAAAGATATATAGGAATGGGAACATATATTCCACTCACATATGTGGGTGAAGGGGTCTCCACTACAGTTCATTGTTGATAGCATGATCCAAAATAACCTCATCTCAACGAAGGTCTCTAAGCATCTTGGCCTACTAACCACACCACACCTATAGCCATACATCGTCGAGTAGCTCCACAAAGGATAAGATCTACGTGTCAGCCAGTAGTGTCATCTTCCCTAAAACATCAAAGCCTTCATAGATGAGGTTGTGTGTGATGTTTCTCCTCTTACTTTTTTTTGATGTTTTATGAGGCCAACCTTACCTGTCGAAGCGTCATGCCATCTATGAGTCAAGGCCTCACACTATTATTATTACTTTGGGCAGTAATTTATACAGGTGTTGCAATAAATTTACATTCAAGTAGATATTGCTCCATGATGTCCTGGTCGATTGAGATCATCAAACAACAAAATAGAATGTCTAAGATAATCTAATAAAAATCCAAATTCCAGATGGTCATGCATGCAGTTTCAATGCAGTTTCTAATGCTACAAGGTATGAGAAAGTACCTTGCCTCCTCGTAGGTTAGTGAAGTGTTTTAGGAATGTTGCAGAATCCTTGTGTTCCAATCAACCGATCTCTTTCATCCACTCCTGATCCAAATCCCATGCAGAAACATAACCAAACAAAGACAACAAGTGATCTTCTACAAAAGATCATCAATGAAAAACATCAAGAAATCACAAATAAATTACTTCAAAACTGATATAAGGGGAAGGAACATAGATTTGTATTAACGATATAAGTGAAAGTACATCAATATACCTTCCAGCAAAGGATATCATGTCCTCAAGCTGGTAATATGGTCTCCTCTCCCAATACAACATAGCTCTCGCATTATAGTTTGGACACTTGATCTTCCACTCTTTCCTCTTGGTAACATTATAAAGGCTCATTCTATCCTTAAGGAGAATGTATATTGACACCTAGGGGCTTGAGAAGTTAGGAAACTTCTATAATAATGGACCCTTAGCCAACTCATACTCAACTAGCTCAATTTGATCTCCCTGGGAATGGAAGACTCTATAAACCTTTTTCACAATTATGAACTTTTTCTCAATTATCTCAATTATGAAATAAATATTATCTCATAATTATAATATTTTGGAAAGTACTTATGAGAAATTCCTCAATTATGTAATTTCACCCTTTTATCATGGGATAAATCTCACATAAGGAAAGGAAAAGGTGAAAAGGGATGAATTTTAGACAAAAAGCTAAGCTATGTTGATATTGAGTTTCTCTCACTATAATCGAGTGTAGAATAAGGTTATAGCAACAATATATTGAATGTAGCATCATCATCCACAACCAATTTGATCTTTTCTAAACATGCAGTAATATCATCTCCTAGACGAGGAATTTGTTTTCTTTTTTATTTGTTCTCAAAGGAAGGTGAAGATCATGGCCACATCCATGACCTTTGCAAAGGGTAGAATCAAGTGGATAAGGTCGTGGAAGAATACAAGGACATATCCTCTTCACCCATAGGGGTAACTTCACACTATTAGGTCAAGCATTCAATCGATCTCACTCCTAAAATTCCTCTACCCAATCATTCGATATATTCCCACTCTATTCTTGAAAATGAAGAAATAAAGCGGCATATCTAAGAGTTCCTATAAAAATGGCACATTGACCAAGTTCATTAATTTGTGGGAGCCTGATTGTACTTGCACAAAAGAAGGATGGGACTTGGTGACTCTGCAATGATTATTGGGCACTAAATAAAATCACTTTTTGGAATACGTATCCAATCCCATAGATTGGTGACCTTGTTGAAAATCTCAAAGGGGCCTTTTATTTTAGCAAGATCGATTTAAATTCTAGTTATCACCAAGTTCCAATAGAACCAACGGATTTGTGGAAGACCACCTTCAAATCCAAGGAAGGCATTTTTTAGTGGTTTGTCATGTCTTTTGGGTTCACAAATTCTCCTGCAAGTTTTATGAGGCTCATAGATGGGATCTTGCAGCAAATTACCAACTTATTCTTGATTGTATATATGGATGACATCATCATCTTAAATAAAAATTGGGAAGAGTACTTGCAACATATTCGATAGGTCCTTCAAACCCAACGGTAGTAAAAACAATGTGCCAGCATTGACAAATGTACCTTCGGAATGAGTCAGGTCCAATATCTAGGTTACATTATTGACGATAAAGACACAAGTGTGGATATGGTTAATATCCAAGTGATTTGGGATTGGCCAACCCCAACCACCCTAACGTAGCTTCAAATATTTTTGTTCCTTGCCATTTTTCATCAAATTTTCATGTTAGGATTCTCTCATATCACCTTCCCTTTGATTCAAGCTACCAAGGGTGGAGTTAAACCAAAGTTTTTATGGTCCAAGTCCCAAGAAAATCCATTTGTTGAGTTGGAGCATCATCTCTCCTCTGCACCAGTACTCACATTAGCAGACATGAAACAACCATTTAAAATTGAGACAGATGCCTTGACTATGCTTTGGTATAGTTCTTACCTAGCAATAACATCCCATGGCCTATCACAGTGAGAAATTTCCTAACAAAATTTAAAAATACCCAACCTATGATAAGGAGATGTATTCCACTGTGCAATCTTTTCGGCAATTGAAACATTACATTTAGGGAAGGAGATAGTCATCCACATAGATCATTGATTCTTACAATTTGTAGAGACCGCAAGGAAGTTGTAGAATGATCACCATCATAAGTAGTTCACATATCTACAAAAATTTCATTTTAATATTAAATACTATAAGGACAACACCAATCATGTTGCAAATTACCTCATTTGACCCTTTGTTATAGTGCTGAAAATTGTTCTCAACTCTTATGGCCACAAGGCCTCTAGATGGCTACAACTATACAAAAATAATGCAGAGTTCATCACCACGTATCAAATGCTAGTGGATAGGAAGCAAGTTCCTAACTTTCACCTTCAAGATAAATTATTATGCTACCTCGGACACCTTTACGTTCCTTCAAGTGAGCATGCCAAGCTCATTTGCGAGGTGCATTATAGCCATGTCGCAGGATACTTTGGTGTGAAGAATTTTTATGTCATACCACAGAAGTATTTTTGTTAGCCAAATCTTCGAGAGGATGTTGGAAAGTACATCAAATTCTACACTTCATGTGTCATTGCCAAGCCAACTATTAGGAATCAAGGCTTGTATACTCCTCTATCTGCATCTCACCAACCTTTGGAATACATCTCCATGGACTAAATGTATCACCATCCTTCTACCAGCCATGGCAACGAATGTGTATTTTTGGTCACATATTTTCAAAAATGGCTATATTAGCTGCTTGCAAGAAGAGTATCACAACACAGGCCACTACCAAACTCTTCTTTGAATGAGTGTGGGTACATTTTGGGATCTCACAGACCATTATATAAGATTAGAATATTAGGTTCCTAAGGACATTTTGGTCGAGCCTCTGGTCATTGTTAGACACCAAGTTAACCAAGTCAACTGCATTCCACCCCCAAACTGATGGCCAAACAAAGGTAATCAACATGATGATTGTGCACATACTATGCATGTACAACTCCAAAAATCTGTGGTCATGGGAGGAGAGTCTTCCATATGTGTAACATAGCTACAACATAGCTCTCCATAGCTCGAATGGCCACAACCCCTTTGAACTGGGTCTAGGATTACAACCATTTTATCCTCTTGAAGTTGCATTTCCTTTTGCAACCACATCAGAAGAATCTTCCCATGTTTAGTCTAAAGCTAATAAAGCCACCCGATTTATTGCTCACATTCAACAAATATTCTAATAGGTTTACGACATCTTGGATAAATCTAATGCCAAATACAAACAATGACATTATCAACATCGGGTTCCAGTAAGTCATCAATGACAGGAATGGGAAACTTATCTTTAATAGTGAGCTTGTTGAGCTCCATATAATCCGGACACATGTGCGATGATCCATCCTTCTTGTGCACTAATACTACTGGAGCAGAGAAAGAACTTTGAATCTATTGAATTATACCAGCCTCTAGCATTTCTACAACCATATGTTCAATTTCACTCTTTTGGGCATAGGGATATTTGTACGGCCTGATGTTTCGAGGAACACTTCCTGGAATTAGATGAATAGCATGATCATGATCACGAATAGGTGGGATACCTTTGGGAGTCTCAAATACCTCGGAATAATTGTCCAAGACTTTTTGGAGATCTAGAGAAATAGATGATTCCAATGTGGAAACATCTAGTAAACATAATTGTGCAATTACACATCTTTGTTCCCTTTTTAGAAGCTTTGTCATACCGTTAGACCTGATTATCTTTCACGGTTTCCCTACAATACCCCTCAATTCAACTTCCTTTCCTTCCATAGAAAATTTCATGAAAAGTTCTTGAAAATTAAAAGCTATTGTACCCAAGGATTGTAACCATTGGACTCCTAGTACAACATCAGCACCTCCCATTGTAATGCAAAGCATTGGGCTAGTCAATACATATTTTCCCATGGATAGCTTGATATTATGGTACTTTCCAGAGCAATTTATTGTTCCTCCATTTGCAACCATCACTTGACACTCTAGTGTTGGATATAAGAAGCAATTCAATTCTTTTGCTACCTTACAATGAATAAAATTGTGGGTACTTCCTGAATCAATCAACACTATTACCTCTTTCTTCTTGATTTGTCCTTCTATCTTGATGGTTTGAGGAGTGGTAATTGCTGCCAATGCATTACAAGATATGGTTAGATTCATTTCTTCTTTATCTAGGCTTTGTTCCTGGAGTATATCCTCTTCTTTTGACCTTTCTTGCTCCTTTTCTTCTTCCTCTTCACAATCTATGTAGAATAATTTCTTCTCAGCACACTTATGACCTTTAGTGTGTTTGCTATCACAACTATAACAAAGCCCTTTTTCTCTTTTTTCTTCCAATTGTTGTGGTGTCAACCTTATAGGTTGTGGAAGACTAGTGGCAACAACACTCCATCTTTATAGTTGTGAGTGGTATGCTTCCTCGTTGCCATAATTTTCCTTTCCATTTTTCTTGCTAACCTGAATGCCTTCTCTAATGAATCAGGTTCCCAAAGGCAAACATCATGTTAAATATTATCCTTTAAAGTCCCTATGAACACATCAATCCTATGCTCCTCTGGAATATTGTTTACCCTTATGTTCAATTATTGGAACCCCTCAATGTGCTCCATTATTAAACCCTTTTGTTTGAGACTTATCAATTGGCTAAAAAAAGTGTTGCTTTTTGTATCCTCATAATGTGCTGTCAATTTTTCCGTAAAAACTGCCCAAGTGATAATTTGTTTACAAGAGCAAAGCTAATGATACCATACAAACTGATTTGGTTCCAAATATAAAGTTGCAATATGTACCTTTTGTGTGTTTTGCACATTATTGAGATCGAAAAATTACTCCATCTACAATATCCATGTTGTGGGATCCTTGCCATCGAACTTCCTCATATCGATTTTTGGAATATGGTGGGTCTTCGATCCAAAATTAGAGTCTATAGAATCATGATTAACACTTCTTTTGTTCTCATCATGAGTTTCCTTTACTACCCTTTCACCATTAGTGACCATTTCTTGTAGCAACTTATTCATATTTATCTGCAATTCTTCCATCTTATCATCCATGCCATCAATTTTAGCGTCCATGCCATTCATCTTAGCTTCCATGCCATCCATCTTAGCTTCCATGCCATCCATCTTATCTTCTACACCTTTCTTTAAACAATCCATCTTAGCTTCTACACCTTTCTTTAAACCATCCATCTTAGCTTCTACATCTTTCCTTAAACCATCCATCTTAGATTCTGTTGCTTTTTGTGCAAGTGACACTTATTGCACTTGGTCTCGTAATTTTGATATATCATGTTGCATTTCTTCCTCTTCTTCATGAGTCATGCCAGAGCTTTCAGGTTTCTTACTAGGTGTTTTCATTTTATTTCCTTGGGGCATCAATTACCAATTCAAACTAATTTTTCAAACCAAGCTTATGCAAAAATTTTAAAAAAACTACACACCTTTTTTCACTTTGTAGAAGCTTGATATTGAATCTGATGTATCTCTACAATTTCGGATCATTCAGTTCTAAAATTTCAACCTGTAGTAGCCCTTTGTGTCCTCTTTCTAATGCCAACAGTCTGATCCAAATTGGATTCTCCAAGGAAGAGTTATGCACAATCTCCCAAGATGACCAGATTATAGACTAGTTCAGTAGAGCGAACTTGTACGAGGTGCCACGAGTCACTGTTTCGACCGTTGGCTTTGGAAAATATATACAAGAAACTATAGTCCATCCTATTTCTGCACCTTCTTACAAAATTTCAATCCGATGCTCAAAGAGAAATTTATGATGATTTTCCCCAGGTCACCTGTTTGGAATGTAATTCAAGAGTCTGCAAAGAGACCAACTTCCCCAGATCCTATCTACGCAAATATAGTGCAAAAAGCTTTGAAATTTGGATTCGAGATTCAGCGCGATTTCTTCTCAAATGGGTTTTCTTTTTAGCTTCTGAAACATCACAGAAAAAAGTTATAGCGAAAATGCCACAATGACCTGTTTGGAGCAGCGAAACCCTAGAATCCAAAGCTCTGATACCAAATGTTATGAAACCAGCTCACAAAAAGATAGAAAAGAGATATCAACGCCTTAGAATTCAGCCTCTTTGAGGGGGAAACCTCCTTTACATTACACAAATGAGAAATTCTTTGATGATTCAAATGACAAAACCTCCTTTCTATATATAGGAGTCTAAGGAGTCACAATATAACCCAGTTGACCTAACAATAATATAAAGCCACAAAAATAAGAATAGAGGGATTCTTTGGGGCACAGTAATAACAATATGGGGACAATAGGGGCACAAAAATATTAATAAGGGATACAACTACAATAGTAATGGGGTAATCACTAGTATTATAGGGACCCAATGGTCTCCGATGGAGGAAGGAAATAAAGATGATGAGAAGGATATCCTTACAAAATATTTCTCAAAGAAGCCCTCTAGTGCCAAAGGAACAAGATGATGGACAAATTTTCTTGGACCTTTTAGTGGAAACCCATAGGTGATGCATCTTCATCCAACAAGAACCTTTGAGGAACTTTCAAATTCCCATATTTGAAGACCAGATAGGGAAAATTTTAGGGGCTAATATTCACCCATGGGTTAATTTTATATACTTTCCAAAGAAATGATTCATTAATTTCCATTTTTGGTAAAAATTATTTGCCCAAATTTTATAGAATGAAATTGTTTTACCGTAAAAACCACCAAAAAATTATGTATAGACTATATAAAAATATTATAAATTTGAATTTTTTTACAAAAATATCTCCAAACATTTTATATATTTCATATTATGGACTAGTGGGATTCGCCAAGGTTTCGAAACTTTAAGATAAATTTCCACCTTTAAAATTTTCCCCAAGACCAGATAGATGCAAATGTCGTAGATAAATGGCAAAATAAGTTGAAAGGATATATTTCGGTTCATTTCTTTTCCAATAGGGAAAATATTACTTTTCCACTCCTTAAAGTCGCCCACCAGAACGACCAGTGGGAATTCTACTATGAGTAGAGGGACAAGAGGGATCCCTCAATATTTTCAACCACATCCACTTGGAATTCATTTCAATATACCATAAAGGAATAGTATTATGCTATCAAGAGCTATGTAGATAAGTACATAAAATGGATGAGACAAGGGCAGGAAAGGGACCAAGACATGTTAGAGTTCACAAATACTTTCCATACCCCTCACATGAAGTTGGGTATCAAATCTTCTGAGTGCCATCTGGTACTCAATTACCGCGACTGTCTACACTAATACATCTAGGGAGAGATAAAGTTCCTAGACATCTCCTCACTTAGCGCTTCCTATCGATACGTCATCAAGATCGAACAAAATTTTAAACAAAAGAAGAGAGACTTTGGATATTTGAATCCAAAGCAAGGGAAAGGAACCCCCAAGCGCATAGAAAAGGGAAAAGCTTGGGTGGGGTGACCCAGGATAACCAATCGAAGATGAAAGAAAATAATAACACCATGAAGACAAAGAAGGACACAAGAAAGTGGTGTGATTTCCATAATAGATCCACTCAAAACACAAGTGAGTGTTGAGCCAAGCAATGGCAAGTGGTCGAGTTGAAGGCTTCAGATTCAGATGCATGTCTTGAATTTAACTCAGAATCCAACAAGGGGATTGACCAAGGGAAGCATATTGTTGATGCATATCCCAACACCACCATTGTCACCACTAAGATCTAGAATATTGAGCTTGCAGATCCAGAGGAAGGGGAGTGTATTTTCCACTCACATATGTGGGTGAAAGGATCTCTACCGTAGTTCATTATTGAAAACGAGAGTGAAAAGAACATCATCTCAGCAGATCTCATTAAGTACTTGGTCCTACCAACCACAAAACAACCAGATCTATACAACATTAGGTGGCTCCACAAAAGATTCGATCTTTGCGTTACCCATTAGTGCCATATTTTCTATAGCATCAAACCCTTCTTGTATGAGGTACTATGTGTGATTTCTCCTTTTGAAGTTTGTGATATAGTATTAGGCCAACCATACTTCAAAATTTTTCATGTTGTGTATGAGTCGAGGCCTCGCACTATTATTCTAACTTTGGGAAATAATTTATACATGATACCAAAGGTAACCCCACCGACCATCATCTATTTTATATCTACTAAAAAATGCAGTAAGATCATCTCCCAGACCAAGATTTGCTTTTCTTTTTATTCATTCTCAAAGTAAGGGGAAGATCATGGCCACATCCATGGCCCCAACGAGTGAAGAGTTCGACCGTGTAATAAAAGTAGGTGGATAACTTCATAGAAGAATACACGAACATATTCTCCTCGCCTAGAGAGGTACCTTCACACTGTTACGTTAAGAATTTGATTGATCTAACTCCTTGAGCACCTCTACCCAAAGGGATGATATGTTGCCACTCTATTATGGAAGCAGAATATATCAAGTGGTGGGTCCAAGAATTGCTACAAAAAGGCAATATTTGACCAAGTTCCTCACCTTGTGGGAGCCTGATTTTACTTTTACAAAAGAAGCATGGGACCTTGTAACTTTTCACTGATTATGGGGCACTAGAAAAATCACTATGAGGAAGAGGAATCCAATCCTATGGATTGATGACGCTCTTGACTAGCTCAAAGGGGCCAAGTAATTCAACAAGATCTATTTAAATTCTAGTTATCAACAAGTTCCAATAGAACCCACAGATTTATGGAAGACCTCCTTGAAATCCAAGGAAGGCATTTTTGAGTAGTTGGTCATGCCTTTCGGGTTAAAAAATGCCCTTGCAGATGTTATGAGGCTAATGGATGACACCTTCGATGCTTCACCAACTTGTTCATAGTTTCATATCTGGATGACATCCTCATCTTGAGCAAGAGTTAGGAAGAGCACTTGCAACACATGAAGTAGGTTCCTCAAACCATACTACAACACAAACTATGAACCAACTTGGAGATATTAACCTTTGCCATGAGCCAGGTCCAATATCTAGTGTAACATCGTTGACGAGGAAGGTGTGCATGTGGATCTATGTAAGATCCAAGTCATTTTGGATTGGCCAACCTCGACCACACTAACAGAGATTTGTAACGTTTTGAGCCTTGCCAATTTTTATTAGAGGTTCATGTTGGGATTCTCTCCTATGACTTGGCCTTTGAGTTAAGTTAGAAATGGTAGAGAAAAAGAAAAAAATTCCTGGCCTATGTCCCAATAGAAGGTGTTTTCTCAGTTGAAGCACTACGTCTACTCTACACCAGTACTCAGATTGCTGGACCTACAACAACTATTTGACACTGAGACAGACACAATTGAATACACTATTGGTGTAGTTCTCTCCTAGAAAGGGAATCTAATGGCCTAACAAATTGAGACACTTTATGACAGAATTCGTAAATACCCCACCAATGATGAGATTTATTACATCATGTAGCCTTGTCGACAATTGAAACATTAAATTCTCAGAAAGGAGATGACCATGCACACATATCACCAACCCATCTATTCTATATAGAACTATGTGAAGTTGTAGAATGATAACCATCAAAATTGGTCCACATATCTACAACAAATTCTATTTGAATATTAAATACAAGAATTTAAAGACTAATCATGTTGTAGATTGCCTTAGACAACCCCATGTTGTAGAACTTACACCATTTTTCTCAACTCTTGTGGCCACGAGACCTATGGATGGCCGCAACTATACAAAAATACTCCAAATTTACCACCACATCCCAGATGCTATTAGATGGCATGCAAGTTCCCTAATTACACCACCAGGATGCACTGTTGTACTATCTTGGCCACCTTTGTGTTCCTTCAAGTAGGCGTGCCAATCTCATTTGGGAGGTGCAATAAAGTTTGGCCATATGACACTTTAATGTCGATAAAACTATGGACATACTACAAAAAAATATCTAACAAGATGTTGGAAAGTACATTAGATCTTTCACTGCGTATTCCATCACCAAGACAACCATTAATAAGCAAGGCTTGTATACTCCTCTACCTACTCCTAGCTAGCCCTAGGAACCCATCTCCATGTTCTATATGTTTGGCCTTCCTTCTACCAAGCATGGTAAAAAATTCAGATTTATTTTCATCAATAGATTTTGTAGAATGGCCATATTGGTTGCCTGCAAGAAGAGTATCACAACAAATGCCACTTCTGGACTCTTCTTTGAATGAGTATGGGTACATTTTTGTGCCCTATTGACCATTATATCAGATCGAGATAGCATCTTCCCAAGCACATTTTGGTTAAGCCTCTGGTCATTGTTGGACACAAAGCTCACCAAGTATCTACATTCCACCCCAAAATTGATCGCCAGACAAAGGTCATTAAGAAGATGATTATGCACATACTAAACATGTACAACTCTAAGAATCTACGAACATGGAATGATACACTTTCTTATGTGCACCACAACTATAACAAAGATCTACTACCCAAAGCCCCTTTGAAGTGAGCCTAGAATTTCAACGATTATGACTGATTAATGTTGCACTGCCATTAGAAACTACAGAGGAAGAACTTACCTATGTTCAGTCTGAAGCTGATAAAACCACCAAGTTTATTTATTTTATTCAAAACATCCACTAGTAGGTTCACGACATCTTGGAAAAATCCAATTCAAAATACAAACAATGACATGATTAGCATTGGGTGCCACATAAGTTTTAGGTGGGCAACAAAGTTTGGTTACAATTGTAAAAAGAGCACCTCACTTGATCTCATCATAAGATTTTTCTCCTGTGATACAGGCCTTATCCCATTGCATTATTTGTGGAAGATAATTATTTTGAGCTCAATATCCCCCAATTCCTTCAATTGCACACCATATTCAATTTAGACTGCCTTCGGCCATAATTTCCACCATTCTTGGACATATCAAACATTTTTGAGTAGTTGACACCATCAGAGCTCAACCTAGACTACATTGAACATGACACAATTTATTGGATCATGGACACATATTTTAAGAAAAATCACAAACAAAGGTTCTAATTGGATCAAGTTGTCAAATTTGGCAAATGTTTCTACTAGGGAAAGTGGCTCACCAGGGACCAAATTCAACAAAATTTTCCCCATCTCATAGAGGCACTCATGCAATGGGGACCATTGATTTGTGAGGGTGGAGACCTAATTGAGGTTAATATTAGTTGCCAGTCCCCTATTCCATTTGGACCCCCATCACTATTTCTTTCACCTTTTCTTAATTCTATAAAATTTTACTATTTTTCGTAGTTTTTTTGGGTATTGAACTTCAAGAGTGATTTTGAGGCCATAAAAGACTTTTTTTTTGGAAAATGAGCAAACTAGCACCCTTCAATAGGGTTTTGTAGTCAAAAGTTGTATTCCTTGGATATAAATTTCTAACGAGGTATCGTAGATGTCAAACATATAGAGTATGCCAAAGTTATGACCTCGAGAAGTGTGTGTACCAACTAACCCCAGTAGTGCCCACAAACCTTTGGTTCTTAATCTCCTAGGATTAGGTTTTGAGATGTTTGGGGTTTTCTCTTGTTTCTCAATAATAATATGTCCTATGTTCCCCAGTGTAACATAGTTAAAAGGCATGTAGCCACTACATATCTTGTCAAATATAACCTAGCATCACCTGAGGTAGTTTATTTCCATTCTGCATGTAATTAGTTTACAATATTTTGTTATTAGTGAATTGACGTTTAGTTTTTGCTATAGCTCTATTTCTTTGTTTAAATTTTTATTTCATTTCGTTTCTACAAAATGATGGATTAGTGTTATCCGAGCAGTCTTTTATTTCTTTGTTTTCCTGTGGATGTTCCTAATGAGGTCGGGGTATAAGTATTTAGGCCTGAACGGGTTGAAACTTTCCAAGATCATCCTCACCAACCCTGACAGCCTCCCATGCAAAAGAAAAGAAAGACGATGGAGTAGGAGATCCTTTCAAAATATATCTCAAATAATCCCTTAAGCAACAATGGAACAAGATGATGGACAACCTTTCCCAGATCCTTTGGTGATGGCCAAAGGCAACTCATCTTCATCCAACACCACTCCCTTTATGGTATAAGTCAATCTTGACATTCCCATATTTGAAAGCCAGATATATGAATATGTTATAGATAAAGGATCAAATATGTTGGAAAGATATTTTTTAGTTCGTGCTTTTTCCAATAGCGAAAATATTCCTTTTGAGAATCTTTAGCACAAAGTTGATTGGGTTTGAAAGGAAGGACACATATTTTTATTTGATTCCTTCAAGACTTTAGAAATAACATTACCCACAATCTCATAGACTTATATCTATCTAGTAAGAAGTTTATCAGAAATGAACAGAGGCAAAACATGAGGATTGGCTAGACTTGCATATACTTTAATGTAGGTGAATGTTTCTTCACCAAACCAATACTCAGAGAAGATCATACTCAGCCTTTAGAGACATGCAAGGAACCATTTTATCATAGATAACCTAATATGTTGGTAGCATGACTCCATGGAAGATTTTAAAGAAATGTTGTTGATATTTGGAGTTCCATAGAATATCATGATAAATATGAATAGGAGTTGGGTCTTGTAGAGTGCACTTCCATACCATAAATTAAAAGTCCATAGAAAAACATAAAACATCCATGATATAATGACTCATATAGAAAGTAGGGATTATATTCTCATAAAGGTTGCATCTACTCCTAAAATCTAGAATATGAGCTGCTAAGTTGTCTGAAAGTATACTAGCCCAATAAAAATAAGCCCTTCTGAAGCCCCATATATAAGAGGTACCCATTGTTTAATACATTTATGTACATTAGGCATTGCATGAAGTCTACACTTCATAATAGCTATCTGAGAATAAGGACTAGAAAGAGAGTCTACAATGTACTTACCGATCTATTCTATCTTTTGTTTGTTTGAGTCCTTTCTCCATTCCTTAATTGGATTTGATTCATGTCCATGCTCTTTAAAAAATGCCTCAGTGTATTCCTTATTGTATTCTCAGTATGGTTCAGGAAGATGATACATTATCCATAATTCCCCACTGGAAGAAGACTCAATGGCTATGTGCTTATTTGTAGAAATTCGCCTGTCAACAATACTTATATTATCTATGACCCACTGAACCATATAAGTATAGGGAAGAAGTTTTGGTTTGGTTAGAATTCTGTGTAGAAAATAATTTTCCACATCACTGAAGGTTGTGTTTGAAACTATGGTGGAATCATTAGAAGTCACTATTCTCTAAGTAAACCCAGGTCTGTCATCTTCAAAGAAATCATACATCGCTTCCCATGAAGAATGTCGAGAATCTTTAGCACAAATTGTATCAGAAAACAACCTCAACATAACGATATTTTCTTCACTACTTTCAATTAAAGGAGTGATGGATTATTGTTGTGCTTAAATTTTCATCTTACTCTTTCCTTCCTTCGACATCTCTTTGTTTTTATGGTAATCTAAACTTTCCTAAATATAAAACACAAAGATTAGTGGAACACCTCTCTTCAACAAAGACAGCGCAAACAATGCAATTTTACACTAGTAATATTTTCCTTTAAAGAAAAGATTCACAATATCGAGGCAAATTAAATGAAAGCATTTAAAATATCAAAAAATCATAAATCCCCATTATTAAATAGTAAGTGCACGAATGTGAAATCACATGGTATTACCATGTCAACACATCAGAGGCTTTATATGGGAGAAATATATCAGAGGAATGTGTCAGATAGTTACAATAATCTAATTTTCTGATGTGGAAAGGTTCTCCGATATGATACGACTATGAAGGATATGGAATGAAAGACTCCAATGGAAGAGGTGCGAGGCATAACAAGGAAATTATATCAGGGGTTTCATATCAGGGGTTTTAATAAAAGACTTTTGATAAAATAGTTCTGATAAAGAGTTTCGATGGAAATGTTAGGGATATCACATATGAGAGGAAGAGGATATTAGAAGTGAAATGTGATAGAACTTACAATACTCGAATTCAAAAGAGTGAAGGGAACTCTAATCGAATGGTTCATGAGGCACAATACTTGCTAAGGTTTTGCAAATGGGGTAGCAAGTTAATTGGGCTTGATTGTGGGAAAAACTTCACAGTTAAGCGCACTTGAGCCATAGGCAATCTGGGATGGGTGACCTCCCGGGATGTCTTGGTTACCGGGTGCAAGTCCCAGAAGTGATGATTGGCACTATCTGATTCATTTCACAAGTTTCAATCCCACGTCTTCACCCCTATGAGCATCAATGAATGCAATGAGTGCTAAGTGGATTCTTCAAAAATCATGAGAAATTAGTTAGTTACGAATACCTCTCATGGAAATGGTCATACATGAATGACTTACTCAACGCAGTTGAATCCCAAAAAATTATATCTAATATAATGCACCGTCAAAACCCCTTAATACTTAAATATGAAATGTGTTAATATAATAAATGATAGCTGTGGGGCCGATGGATAATATAGTTTTATTTTTTGTAGAAACACACAAGCCTTTTATAAACATTTATAAAAACCCTTCTATATGAGTCTTTTAATAAAGAAATAATCGAGGAGGAGTTTTATCATAACATTATTTAAATTAAAGTTATGATATAATAGAGTTCCAATAGAAATATTTTGATATAGCTTTAACTTTGATAGTGGGGCCTATCGAAGCTTAGATTTATTGTAAATCTACGATAAGGAAAATACCTCAATCTTTTTAAACTTCATAACTAATTCAAATATGCTGCAATTTTATTGAAATCAAAATCTTTATTAAAATAAATTAAAATATAAAACGTAAAGGCTCCCCATTATTTATTGCTAACTAAGTATACAAATGTGGTGGTTGTTGAATGCTACAACAATTGGCGATGTATTGTGCGAAACATTTATCTCTCTAATAATAAATGAAATTTTATTAACTAAAGGAATAATACTTAGAAAGATCAAAATGTTCGAATTTAGATTCTTTAAAATAACTCTAAATAAAACAGAACTCATTACTTCTATATCACATAACTTGTTATTTATAAGAACCTACATTATCTTTGTCAGTCATTTTCTCAGTTGAAAAGGTGAAATAAATAACTATTTAAGCTTTTCATTAGGATAAATTTACTTGTCACTGGTAGAGCCAATGCTTCCAAAAGGCATCCACAGCCTCGACAAAGTTACCATTTAACTGAGTAATACCAGTATCCCATCCACCATAATAAATTTTAGAGGTATTAATATTTTTATAATACTTTTTCTTTTAATTTCTTGAAACTTTTTGTCTTGGTTTGGTAGTCAAAGATTGATAATTCCATTCATAGGTTATAATGATATTGAACAAGCCGACACATTATTGTCTTACAGTGATGCAACCATAAACCATTATCCTAGCTTGGTGACCAGTTGTGATAATGTGAGTATCATTAGCTCCCCATGATCATGGTAAGTTGGATCATAATGATACCTCTTATCTTTCAAGTTTAAATATTACTGAATTACACTATAAAAATTTAAAATCAATGGCTGGGGAGGTAAAACTACTCCTTAAGAGTTATGGATGATAATTGAAGTCATAAGGTGCTAAAACTTTGAAATAGTCTTAATTTTTTAAAACGAAATTGTAGATGATAGATCAAAGGATAAAAATATATTTTAATGTTTCAACTTCTGAAAAAATCACCTATGAATGGAGATAAAGATATCAGAGAGAAGAATAGGTGTAATATTAAACTTCAATGTGTTAATCTCTTTCTAAATAATTCTCCTTTAATTAATAAATTCCATATTAATGATGAGAGAACCTAATACAAAGTCAAAAGAGTAATATTTAATATAACTAATCTAAATACACCTATATGTACAAATGATTATTTAGATATTTATAGTAGAATATGCATTCTCAAGAAAAATATTTCTTCAAAACAAGCCCATTTACGGGAAGAAAATCTCTCTTACCTTGTAAACCTTGGAGGATAAAATTTGATGGGGCAATTTTTCTAATGATCTGAAATGAGCCAAGCTGATGTTTTTGGAACTTTGCATGTTTTCACTTTTCTTCATGGGATTTATTCGATTTCAAAACCAAGTCAGCAATTTCAAAAACTTTATTGCTTAGTAAACTTGCATCAAACCAAGACTTGTTTGTATGTTGATCTTGAGTATGAGTTTGTTTGGATTTATCTCTTCCTCTTTCCAGTTTAAGAATTTGATACATTATTAGTTATAAGGTAGAGCAAGTTTTTTCCTCTACTAGTTGCACTAGGTCTAGTGAAGAAAAAGAAAAATTAGGAGGCAAGACATCTTCTTTTCCATATACTGAGTAATAGGGAGAAGTGTGTAAAGAAGACTTGTGACTAATTCTATTAGGCCATAGAGAAAAAATTAAAGCCTTATTCTAGTTCTTTTGGTTTTCATCAATAGTTTGCTTAAAAATTCTTATGAGGTTTTTATTGGTGGATTCAGCCAATCTATTTCCACGAGGATAGTATTTTTCATAATATTTAACTTTAAAATATCTCTTGAGTGAAAACTCAGTAATGGCATTTTGTAAAAAATATGATGCATTATCAAACATGAGAACACTAGGAAGGCCAAACTTGGTAATTATTTTTTGATCGATAAAATAAATAACAATTTTAGAATTAACCACCTTTAAGGGTATTACATCCACGCACTTGGTCAAATAATCCATCACAGTTAAAATATACTTGTGTTATTTAGAGGAGTTTGGAACAATCTCAGCTATGATATCTAGCCCCCATTGTTTAAAAGTTTGTTCAATATTGACTGGCTACAAAGACAAGGCTGCCTTCACTTCTTTCCCTTATGTTGTTTGGAATATTTTGCATTTTCTTACATAAGCATGTGTATGTTTGAACAAGGTTGGACAATAGTAACCAACATGAAGGATTTTGTGAGCAGTTGTATGCCCACTATCATGTCCACTAGCTAGTCCATCATGTAATTTTTGCAACACTTTTTCTTCTTCAGGCTTCTCTAATCATCTAAGTAAGATAGAGTCGAAATTTATTCTAAAAAAGGATTATTAACAAGTTGATATTGATTGGCTTTAAATATTAAGGATTTCTTTCTCTTGTAATCAAGTTCGATTGGAGCTTAACCATTTTTCAAGTACTAAATTAAATGAACATACTAAGATTCAATATCAACAGGACATACCTCTGAAATTTGAACATTGTTACATCAATCCTCTTCAGATGAATTATTGAAAGCTCTAATTATCAACCTATAAAAACCTTGACCTATAAATATTTTAGCAGGTTTTATTTCTAGGTCATATTGTAGTGAGGTTGTCACCCAATTATCTCTATTTTCTCCTAATTCTCTCTGAATAAGAAACTTCCTAACTGCTGTGAAATGAATAATCACTTTTGTATGTGATTTCAAGAGAAAAGGTATACAGTGTTTTACTAACTTAAATACTAAAAAAGCCTTTCTTTCTAGTTCTGAATAATTCAACTTTTCACCTTTTATATTATAACTAAAGAAGGAAATGGGAGCTTCAACTCGTTCTTCATTTTTTTGAGTTAAAATTGCTACACAGGATTGTTTAGAACCAAAAGTATATATGAAAAATTATTTAGAATATTTGCGTGATGATAATCTGTTGGAAATAATACTGAGGGGGGGGTGAATCAATATTATCAAGTCAATTATTTTCTTTTTCACTCCCAGATCATATGCGCTACTTCAGTTAGTGAAAACCGCGTATATACGTAACTACAGATAAGGAAACCAACATATATCATGCAGACTTATAATTTAGTTTATCTTACAGATGTTGATCATTAATCTGTGTATCAGAATCAAATAAATAGTAACTAGAAACAGTGAAACAGAGCAGAAGACAATCAGACATAAGAACACAAGATATAAGGTGGAAACCCAATGTGGGTGAAAACCACCTGCTACAATTCGTCTCTATCTTCTTTTAATTACAAACTTCTTTTTACAATGATTCTGTAGTAGTGTAGTCCTTTACCAGTACGCAGGCTGCAACCTACAGAGAGCTACAACCCTCTCTCATTCTCTAGCTTCTCTTGGAAGGGAGCTACAACCCCCTTAGCTCTTGTACTAGCTGAGATACTAGTACGTAGGTACTGACCTACAGAAGGCTATAGCCTTCTCTTTCTTCCAGGGACCACGTTTCTAAACCTTCAAACTAGATCCATGAACATCAATCAATCATCAAGAATTTCTGCATCAAACAATCTCCTTTTCACAAATTAGAATTGAATCAAGTAGACACTTCTCTGATAGCTGTACCTAGAACACAGTAACAGAAACCATACACCAAATTCTGAACCTAGAACACTGCAGCAATAAATAGAAGCAGCTAGAACACAACTCAAGAGACGTAAGCTACTTCAATAACCAGAAACATGCGTGCATACGCTTCTGTGTTTGGACCAACCTGTGTATACACTATTTTTACTCATAGAACTGGCGTGTATATGCGCTTTCGCTTCACTAAATGATCCAGGTGGATGTTGGTGGCCACCCACCTATCCCATTTGCACCCCCCACAAATGTCTCTTTCAATTTTTCAGTTTCCTAAATTGTAGAACAGTTTACTATTTTTAGCAGTTTTTCGGGTCCTGAACTTCTGGAGCCGTTTTGAGGCCCTAAACAACGTTTTTTTGGGAATATGGGGCAACATGGGTCCATGGACTGATGTTGCCTTCCAAAGTGGTAGTACTCGGATAGATCTTTCTAACGAGCTATCATACGCGTCAAACGGAAATTGTATGCCAAAGTTACGACCTCGGGAAATTGATGTACCAATTTACCCAAACGGGGCCCACAATTTGGCGTTTCATCTTCTAGGGTTAGGTTTCGGGATGTGAAGGGTTTTCCATTGTTTCTCAACAATAAATAGGCCTTCAAGCCTCATTGTAATACAGTTCAGAACAGTTCAGAGGCATGTAGCCGCACATCTCTTCTCAGAGATAAGCTACCATCGCCCTAGCTGGTTTATTTCTATTTCTGGTTGTAAGCATATTTCAGTATTTTACAGTAATGAAATGAAGTATTATTTCCACTGCATCTTTTTGTTTATGGTTATCTCTATATTTTATTGCGTTGTTGTTTAAATCCGGATCAGTGGTATCAGAGCGGTCTGCTTTTTCTCTTTTTTTCTTTGCATGTCCCCAACGAGGTCGAGATATAAGGAGTTAGGGCTTGAACTGGTTGAACCTTTGCAAGACCAGCCTCGCAAATCTCGACGGCCTCCCATGGCGGATGAGAAGAAAGACGAGGGGGTAGGAGATCCTATCAAAATCTTGCTCAAAGAAGCGCTCGAGCGGCAAAGGAACGTGATGATGGATAGCTTTGCGCAGATCCTTCAGCGGCTACCCAGAGGCGACGCATCGGCTTCCAGCAGCGACTCTGGAAATGCCACACCCTTCAAGGTACAAGTTAATTTTGAAATCCCCATCTTTGAGGGTCAAATAGACGCAGATGCCGTAGATAAATGGTTAAATCTGCTAGATGGGTATTTTTCTGTTCATGAAATTTCAAATCCGGAAAAGATTGTTTTCGCCCTTCTCAAAGCAGCCCCCCACGTCAAGGACTGGTGGGAAACCTACTGCGAGCAGAAGGATGAAAGTACTGGCTCACTATTTTCAGCCGCGCCCACTTGGAATGACTTTCGGGATGCCATCAAGGAGCAGTACTACCCTGTCGGAAGCTATGAGGACAAATACATCAAATGGACCACACTGCGGCAGGGACGAGACCAAGATGTGCCAAAGTTCACAAACATTTTTCATACCCTTCGCACACAGTTGGGTATCAAAGATTTTGAGCTGCATCTAGTACTCAAATACCGCGGCTGCCTACACAGATACATCCAGGAAGAGATGGGGTTCTTGAACATCTCCTCACTCGGCACAGCATACCGATACGCTGTCAAAATCGAGCAAAAGTTGAAACAGAAGAAGCGAGACTTTGGATCTTCAAATCCGAAGCCCAAAGGACAAAGCCAAGGTGTGGTGACCCAAGACAACCCGTCGAAGCCGCAAGAAAAGAACAACACCACGAAGCCGAAGAAGGACACAGGAAAGTGGTGTGAGTTTCACAAGAGTCCCACTCATAACACAAGTGAGTGTCAGACCAAGCAGTCATTGGTGGCTGAGTTGAAGGCTTCCGAATCAGATGCATGTTCTGACCCTAAGCCAGAACTCGACAAGGGGAATGGCAAAGGGAAGCAGATCATTAATGCGGATCCCAGCGCCACTATTGCCACCACCAAGATCCGGAAAGATGAGCCCGAAAATCCAGAGGAAGGGGAGCATCTTTTCCACTCACAGATGTGGGTGAAGGGTTCGCCGCTGCAATTCATTATCGACAGTGGCAGCCAAAAGAACCTCATTTAAGCAGAGGTCGTGAAGCGGTTGGGCCTACCGACTACACCGCACCCACAGTCGTACAGTATCGGGTGGCTTCACGAAGGACGAGATCCGAAAGTTCGCCAGCAGTGCCGCCTTCCCTACAGCATCAAACCATTCACAGACGAGGTATTGTGTGATGTTACACCTCTGGATGTTTGTGATGTATTACTAGGCCAACCATACTTGTGGAGGCGACATGCTGTGTATGAGTCAAGGCCTCGTGCTGTCATTATCTCTTTGAATAATTCATTATACAGAATACCAGAGGTAGCCCCACCTACTGCCACATCTTTGATCACCGCTAAGAAAGGCAGCAAGCTCATATCACAGACCAGGAAATTCATCTGTCTGGCTCACTTCCAAAGTAAGGGGAAGATCGTTGCTACATCCATGACCCCCGCAAGGGGTTCCTCCACGCAGCAGCAGCAGCAAAGGGATACGGTCATGACAGAACACAGGAACAACTTCTCCTCACCCACAGGGGTACCACACAAGTTTCAGGTGGGCAACAAAGTCTGGTTGCATCGACAGAAAGAACGCCTTACCAGAACCCATCAGAAGCTCAGACCACTCCGACATGGTCCTTACAACAGTACCAAGGCTGTGGCGAACAATGCTCTGGAGCACATCATTCCTCCATTCCTTCACCTGCACCAAGTGTTCAATATGGACCATCGTCGACCATGCTTCCCACCATTCCTGAACACATCAGAGATTGCAGAACAGCTCACCAGGGACCAAGTTCAGCAGATGGAGGAACTCAACGCAATGGGGACCATTGCTTCCTAAGGGGGGAGGAATGATCCAGGTGGATGTTGGTGGCCACCCACCTATCCCATTTGGACCCCCCACAAATGTCTCTTTCAGATTTTCAGTTTCCTAAATTGTAGAACAGTTTACTATTTTTAGCAGTTTTTCAGGTCCTGAACTTCCGGAGCCGTTTTGAGGCCCTAAACGACGTTTTTTTGAGAATCTGGGGCAACATGGGGCCATGGATCGATGTTGCCTCCCAAAGTGGTAGTACTCAGATAGATCTTTCTAACGAGCTATCGTACGCATCAAACGGAGATCGTATGCCAAAGTTACGACCCCGGGAAATTGATGTATCAATTTACCCAAACGGGGCCCACAATTTGGCGTTTCATCTTCTAGGGTTAGGTTTCGGGATGTGAAGGGTTTTCCATTGTTTCTCAACAATAAATAGGCCTTCAAGCCTCATTGTAATATAGTTCAGAACAGTTCAGAGGCATGTAGCTGCACATCTCTTCTCAGAGATAAGCTACCATCGCCCTAGCTGGTTTATTTCTATTTCTGGTTGTAAGCATATTTCAGTATTTTACAGTAATGAAATGAAGTATTATTTCCACTGCATCTTTGTGTTTATGGTTATCTCTATATTTTATTGCGTTCCTGTTTAAATCCGGATCACTGAACCTGCGTATAGATCTATAAAGGATAATTCACTCTTTCAAACATTCAGACATCAGTTAACCCAGATTACCAGATTTATAGATCAAGCATGCGTCACATATAACAGATCAAAATGATACAAATATACTATCAGTCAAGCCTTAAGATTTTGATACATCAATAGAACTTATCCTTCTCCTTGCGCTCAGGTTCCTCCTTCATTCAGATCCAGATTTGCACCATAACCCAATCACCAGTATTCCAGATCTAGTACATTTAGATATTCAATAATTCAGATGATATTTTGCCAAATGATCTCCTTCCTCTTTTATAGTCTTAGGCCTTTCAAAATACCACGGTCCAAAACCATAACAAATCAATACCATGGACCCAATACTTGGGATCAACACTTCTGATGAGATACCATGGCCCAAAACCATAGGTTCAAATACCAAGGACTAAATACCACGGACGAAAAATAATTTCTCCCACATGTACGTGCTTTTCCCTGCATGAAAGTGCGTGTATATGCATACGCGACTTTCGAATGACTAACCCACGTGTATACGCATCTTCGTCATGGTGAACCTGCGTATATATATTTTTCCTTCATTCTGATAGCCTGAAATGAGATCTATCACTAGAGTGAGTTGCCATCAAGGAAAGCACTTGTGCCATAGTGCCAAACCTGTGTCATAATTCCAACAATCTCCCCCTTTGGACTTGATGGCAACCCCAAGATCCTCAAGGTCATTCTTCCCCTTTGTCATCAAGGACAAAGGGTTGTGCTCCCCCTGGGTACATGCTGAAATCTCTGCTCTGCTGTGCTGAACATGCTCCCCCTGACTGTAGGCGAGATCTGCAAAAGGATGTTCTTCAAGAAGAACCATGACTTATACATCATAAATGACTTTTCTATCACCAAAAAAAACTCTATACATACATCCATCACCCAACCAAGTGGGGAAATCAAAATAGGTTGTTACATGACCTTGATAATAATAGAAGATATACATGACATAGAGATGAAATATCTAGAGCAAGACTTATAAAAGTCACCAATAACTGATATCAGCAGCATCTGTCAATCATTAATCAGATCAGCAACCATGTTCTCCTTCTATTCTCCCTCTGCATTTGTTCCACCTGAAACCAACAACAGCTGTGAACTTGAACCAAAATATTCTAATATAATGCTAACAATGCATTATTAGAAGATTATATGCTCCCCCTAAACCTGTGCCAGATGGTCTCGGTTAGACCCATATTAGACTTTTTTCAACCAGAGTTTGTCCCCACTGATTTCTTTTAAACTACCATATACACGATTGTCTCTGCATAAACCGGCGTATGTACGTGGATCCTCCTTAGGCAACTCGCGTACACCCACTTTTCTCTGAAACAAACAAGTTTCAACAGCAAGATGATGCATCAACTACTCCCATATTTTGTCTGAGGTATTCAAAAGTTTCCCTGGGCAGTGGTTTGGTGAGAATATCAGCAACTTGTTCCTTAGAGGTAATATAATCCAATTTGACCTTTTGTTCCAACACTTGTTCCCAGAGAAAATGATACTTGATCGGTATGTGCTTAGTCTTTGAATGCATGACAGGATTCTTTGAGATACTTATAGCACTTGTATTATCACATAAGATGGGGATAGGTGGGGTACAAGTGATTTGAAAATCCTGCAAAGTTTGCATCATCCAAAGGAGTTGATTGCAACAAGATGCAGCAGCCACATATTCTGCTTTAGCTGTAGACATTGCAATTGAGCTTTGTTTCTTACTGAACCAAGATACTAATCTGGAACCCTTAAAGAATGCACCACGACTAGTGTTTTTCCTGTCATCTATGCTTCCAGCCCAATCTGCATCTGTATAAGCATGAAGAGTGAGATCTGTATCTCTAGGATACCATAGGCCATAGTTTTGAGTTCCTTGAAGATACTTGAAAATTCTCTTTACTGCCTAAAGATGAGTTTCCTTAGGATTTTCCTAAAATCTTCCAACCATTCCCACTGCATGCATGATGTCTAGTCGGGTACCTGTTAAATAGAGAAGACTTCCAATCATAGATCTATAAGTTAGTGGATGCACTACTGCTGATTCATCATTTGCACTGATGCTGCATCCTCTAACCATAGGGGTACATACTGGTTTTGAATCTTCCATGCCATACTTCTTCAAAATCTGCTTGAGGTACTTGGTTTGAGATAAAAAGATATCGCCTTCATTTTGTTGGATTTGTAATCCAAGAAAATATGTCAGTTCTCCAAGCAAGGACATTTCGAATTCTTTCTGCATCACCAAGGCAAAGTTTTGACTCATAGCTTCTTCATTGCTGCCAAAGATTATATTATCAACATACACAACAAGTATTAGCAATTTGTTATTTTCAATTTTATGTAAAGATTCTTATCTGTTGATCCTTTTGAGAAACCTTGTTGATGAAGATATTTTTCCAGACGATAATACCAAGCCCTTGGAGCTTGTTTAAGACCATAGTGAGCCTTCTTAAGTCTGCATACAAGTTATGGATCATTTCCAAGGATGAATCCATCTCGTTGCTCAATATACACTTCTTCTTCTAAGTCTCCATTCAGAAAAGCTGATTTCACGTCCATTTGAAATACTTTGAACTTCTGAAAGCTTAAGAGAGCAAGGAACATTCAGATGGCCTCAAGTCTAGCAATGGGAGAAAAAGTTTCTTCAAAGTCTATTCCTTCTTGTTGAGCATACCCTTTACAAACGAGTCTGGCCTTGTTTCTAATAACTTCCCCATTTTCATTCAACTTGTTTTGAATATCCATTTTGTCCCTATGATATTCTTATCATTTGGTCTAGGAACCAACTCCCAAGTGTTATTCCTTTCAATCTGCTCAAGTTCTTCATCCATTTCTTTGACCCAGAATTCATCTTTGCATGCTTCTCTTACATTTTATGGTTCAGTGGAGGAGAGAAATGCCAAATAGCTTGAAGCTTTTGCAATTGTTCTTCTTGTTTGTATACTTGCCTCTTTCTGCCCCAAAATTTGAGATTCTGGATGATTCTTTTGAACATATTTGGATGGTGTCTTATCTTCTATCCTTATCCATTCTTCTGGTGCCTCATGGGTTTCTTATTCATCATGAATATGATTTGATGTTGATGGATAGTCCTCATCATCTTCGAAATCTTCAGATATTACCTGCCTAGGAGTGTTTTCTTCTTCATCAACCACTACATCAATACTTTCAACAATCTTTCCAAGCCTTTTATTGTAAAACTTGTAAGCTTTGTTGTGGGGAGAGTAACCAAGGAGAATGCCTTCATCATACCAGAGCTCATGACGAGTTTGGGTGTTGTTCACTCGGACGTTTGTCTTGTTGAGAATAACAGCTGCAGCAAATGCATCTTCACCCCAGAAAGTTGTGGGAGTTCCAGATTCATCCATCATAGCACGAGCCATTTGTTGCACTGTTCTGTTCATCCTTTCCACTACTCCATTTTGCTGAGGAGTCCTTGCAGTAGAGAATTCCCTTCTTATTCCATGTTCTTCACAAAAATCGAAGAATTCGTTTGAGGTAAACTCCCCTCCTCTATCAGACCTGAGGCATTTGATTTTGTGATCTGATTCATTTTCAACCAAGGCTTTGAAAGATTTGAATTTTTCGAAAGCTTCGTCTTTGTGCTTCATACGTCCTATCCAACACATCCAGGAAAGGTCGTCAATGAATAATATAAAGTATTCTTCTCCTCGAGGTGACCTTTTCCTAGATTGACCACATACATCAGTATGGACAAGTTCAAGCGGCCTGCTAGCTGATCCTTCCTTCTCAGGGAAGTTAGTTCTGGTTTGCTTACCAAACTGACATGATTTGCATATTGTATTGTCTGGAATTCTGATGTCTGGAAGACCACGAACTTCCTGGCATTTGCATGCTTTCCTTATCTATGAGAAGCTTAGATGCCCCAATCTTCTGTGCCATAGCCATTGTTCATCATTCTTGCTTCTATAGCATTGATGTTGTCCTTCTTTGAATATGTATAAATTATTTGGAGTTCTTATGCCTTTAATCACTGTTTTTCATGTATCAAGATCACGAACACTACATCCATTTGATCGAAATATTACCTTAGTTCCTTGATCACACATTTGACTGACACTCAATAGATTATGCGTTAAGCCATCAACATACATAACATTTCCAACTTTGACCTTTTCTTTCAACTGAACATAACCTTTACCTTTCATGAGTGCAGGGGTGTCATTTCTAAATGAGACCTTCTTCTCCTTCTCTAAGGCACTATATGACTGAAGTTTTTCCTTATCACCCGTCATATATTTCGAACATCCACTGTTGATGTACCATTGATTTTCCTGCCCTTCCGCATATAATGTTATACCACATCTTTCGCGGTTCTTTCATTCTCCATGTTTTGGCACTTGAGGCATGTTCCTTCTGAGTTGTTTGCCGAAACCTGCTCCTACATTCAGAATCTTCATGACCGAAGTTGTTACAAATAGAACATTCAATTTCATTTTCAAGGGCAGAAAAGTTATTGTAGGTCCTTTTCGTGATCCCAGTCATACTTCTTTGTTTTTGAGCTTCTCTAGTCATGATTTTCTTATAGGCAACACATTGAGTTGCTTTGTGACCAAAGTTATGACAAGAGAAGCATTGGCCATTGAAGAAACTCCTATGATTATCAAATCTACCAGCCAAATGGTTGTAGTTTCTATTGACATCCATTCTTGAGGCAAATTGAGAAGGTTTTACTTGTGGCTGGTTGTAGCTTCTGTTCATCCTTAAAGTATATTGCCCCCCATTTACCTGGTAGTCTTTGTTCATTCTTGAGGTAAATTGTCCCTGATTTACCTGGTGAGCAGTATTGTGCCTTTGCTATTGATTGTCAACCTTTTCACTTCTCCTTGCTGCATCAAGATAACTTTTGGAAGTGGATGGCTGTATCGGGAAAACTAGTGTCTATGCAGAGCTACTAGTCCCACTAAGGTTGGTAGCTACCTTAGAAACAAACAAACTAAGACTACTTTTGTTTTCCTTTATGAGAAATAGATAAGAGGGGAATAAGGAGACCAACCTCTGCCTTGCGCTTGGTTCCTGGCTCGATTCCTCTCCCTTTTGATAGGTCTTCGCCACTCGCTTCCTCATCTACCCAGCTTCAAAAAGCACCTGTAGAATCAAAGCAGCATAACACTATCCAAGAACATATATCTATTATCATAAACAATATAGGACCAGATGTATATTGACCACACAAATGCATATAACATCAATCATACAAGAATGTGGAGGAAAACTTGAATAGCTTTATTGATAATCAAGAAAGAGAAAAGAGGATTACAACCTATTGTTCTGACCCAACATCATTCTCTCAGCAAGAAAGCCCTTCTTCACCTCATGAAAAGCGTAGATCACCCAACACTATGATATTGCACCAAGAAACCAACAGCACTTCCTTACAAGATACAAAATTCCAGCCTCTGGATCTCTGGGATGAGGGATCCATATATAGATGTTTGCAAAGGGGAATCAATCAGCTTTTGAGATTTGATTAGTGTCCTCTCTCTGATAGTTCTTGATTCCACTTGGAGATTTATGATCTCTTACTCATCCCTGGGCGAATGTAGAGAGGCAAGTGTCACAAGAGAAGTTTCTAGAAGATTCCATGCTCCTCCAACTCGCGGATTGACCCTGCCATTTGTCCACTCTCACCCATCGCACCCCATAGAAGGGCTTTCCAACATGCATCGCACCTACTGTGTGTATTCAGGTGGGATGCAATGCACTTTGACCATGGAGCAGGTGAAATGGTCCAATTTTGACCAGTTCTAAGTAGTTTTTCATGGAGAACTTCTGGGAGATGCTGTAATTAGTTGACCTTGTTCTTTTAGGGGTCAAAAAATCACCTTTAGGGACTTATGAGCCCTTGGTTTATGGACATTTATGATTTTGGTTGCAGTGCGCAAAAATGTCTATAACAGTTGCCCCCTAAAGCATGAGGTTGTTAGTCTTTTGATGTTGGGTGAAATGCTTTATCATGAGGATCCGAAGTTTTTTCAAGCTGGAAGGTGACCTGTAATAAGATACAATACAATACATTATCTTCATAATATTTTCATGATCTAGCTGAGGTGGGAATTTCCCATGCTCAACTTTATAAATTCATTTTCATGTACATAGGACAGACAATCGTCTGAGTGTAGACTGATGATTCTGGTAGAGCCATCATCCCTTAAATTGGATGATTATCTGTGCAGCAATGATGTACATTGGATGTATTTATTTTCCTGAATATATATCGCAGCCCGGATGGATGAAACTAGATCCGAGGTCTTCAATCCCATTTGATCTTCACGCAAAGTACAAGTCAATCCATGTGAGAGATGTTTTGGAGTCTAACATGGAAAGACATCGCCTGATTACCAGCCAATGATGTAAGCTATTAACAGGCGTGAGAGGAATCACCGATAATGATGATGACCCTCAAGGTAATACAGTACAATTCATGTGGTGTGAATAAGGGACTTGGCATCGAACACCACGCAAAATCTTTCGGTCGAAGGCCATTGATGTAAACCTGTCGCCGGAAGTGAGAAACTTGCCCTTGAGGCATGCAAGCTTCAAAGTACTGAAAGGGTTGTTCCTAGATCGACTTCTTGGATAATGAGCTGATGTCGACAAGAAGTGATCCGTCATAGGAAGGCCTTAGTGAATCCCACATCAATGACACGGAATGGAGCAAATGATTTTAATGGAGGTGAAAACGATCTGGGGATATAAGGTTCAGGGTGGCAGTCATGAAAGAATGGAGCGTAAATGTATTGCAATGGGTGAGACACAGGTGAATTCTCTGAGCGACTTCTCTTGAACATATCGGCGACACTAACATGATGGATTGGTAGCATTAACCCCAAATATGGATGGTGTGACGGAACCATGGTGATGTGACCAGTGAATGGAACAACCCAACCCGACTCGGATGCAAAGTGAAAGTGTCATGTTCAAGAGCGACTTGCTACCAACAAGGTTTCTTCAAGTTTTCTTCCTGATTTTTCCCCAGTCATTGTTGACCAGTACCTCTTTATTTTTTTCAAGCTTGAGGAGGATAACATATGCTTGTTCTATAATTTGCCCTTCAAGCAAAGCCATTGCTATGTTTTAATGAGCCTAGCGATAGTGAAACTCGTTCTTGTCTGTTATGGACAAGTTTGTCGCTATTCAGTTTTAACGAGTTTAACGACAAAGATAACTCGATCCTTTTCAATTTTAGAGAGTCTGAAAAGGGACGTAAAGGAAACTCCAAAAATCCTCTTTTGTCATCTAATCCCTTAAGTCCGAAAAAGTATAAAATAATACAAAAGGGATGAATTTTCGGTAATTTTAATGAGCCGAACAAAACAAGTGCTCGATATTTTTGTGTAATAATCCCTCAGGTCCAAAAAGATTAAAATCTAAAGGAGGGATAGCACTTCTGGTCACTTTAACGAGCTGGAGAGGCCAATGGCTTGGAAATCTTTTCATATTTTACGAGTCAGTTGAAAAGAGCTTAAGGGAGACTTGTTTTTGAGGAACGAGTGATAGACTCAGGTAGCAGCTGATTCTAGGTAAGGTTTGGAATTTTCCAATCATGGCAGTGTCACAAGGATGGCTAACAGGATCACTCTTCGCAGCTGTTCTTCAAAAGGGGTAAACAATAAAGTGGAGGTGAATGATCAGCCAATACAGAGTGGAGGTGATGATGAGAACACGACCAAGACTTCAAAGGCTGATGATAGTACATTCACGATGGTTATTTATCGGAAATTGGTTCATTTGTTAATGAGCTTAAACGCTGGGGGAACACTTGCTCATTGCTTATTTTTATTTTTTAACGAGCTTGAATTCCGCGTTAAAACTGCTCGATATAATGGTCATTGATTTTCTTAATTTTACCATTAATAGCTTTGTTCCTTCAAAGGTTGTACTGCCTGCTCAATTGCTTCATCAAACTAGTTAGAAATGAACAATATATGTTTGAAAAATGAGTTAAGACACTAATATTTTATTTGAATTACGTAAAAAGTAATTTAAAAATGCTTTTACCCCTCATTTTACAATTTCATTTGAACTTTGGTTTGTTGGAGCTTTGGAGGTGCTTTCCCCCTTGATTTTCACCAGCTGATTCCGGGAGATTTTGTGGATGATTTTTGGCACTGTCTAGACTAGGTGGGAGCTAAACCTGAGCTCTTTCATTTCATCCTTTCCATTTTGCATTCTAAGCATGTTTTTTGGTTTTTCTGAGCCTCTGGGGTTTGAAAAACTCGCCCTGGCTCCATCACACCCTTTCTACATCGAAAGGTGCATTGCATGTTGGCCTGTCCATTGGCCAGTTAGCATGCAACGCACCCAGAACATTTTTGGGGGTGCGATGGGTGCAAGGAGGGAAATTTGCGCACAGTTTTTCATGGATATTTTTACCTGTTTTTCACCAAATCAGGATATAACTCTTCTCTTGTTTGTGTTCAGAGATTTATTGGAGCAAAATTCCTATTACATGGTGAGAACGTGAGCATGAAGAAGAGGACATGCTTGCTTTACATGATCTGATTACGGTAAATGCACTGCGGAACTGTGGCCTGTTCAAGTTTTTATGCATCTCTAGCATGAGGCAACAAATCAACGTGTTGCAGTATTTGCTCAATGCCTAGGATCCTACCAGCCAGGTGTTCCAGATTAGGGGAAAATCTATCCCCTTGACCGTCGTGGACATCTATTTTTTGACCGGCTTATCGAGGCGGGGTGCCCCCATCTCATTATCAGGTTCGGCCCGTGGGGGTGAATCTGTGAGAGATTACATTCGCAGGTATTGTAGAGAGGGATCTCAGCCAAGTAAGGACGGCAAGATCAACATCCGAGATGTCACTGACAGGCCCTTGAGGACCATTCTGTTCACTTTTGCTAGGATGGCTGGTAGTGCGGCTCTTCATGTGGCCAACCGATCTTATATGCAGTATGCCTTAGAATGCCTTGAACCAAAGGTGTTCAACTGGTGTGATGCAGTACTCTTTGTGATGAAAGAACAATTGACCAAGGTGAAAAATGGAAGATTGAAGAACTTTGGATATGGTTCTATTTTGACTGCTTTTGCCTTGGAAAAGATCCCGCTAATGCAGCCGCAGTATATTTCACTTGGTTTACCTCCACCGATTGAGCCACGGATGCAAAGATGGGTCGACCATATGTCCAGACATGCTGGTCATCTCAGGTTTCTTTTTCTGATACCTTCTTCGGGTGGTTCGATCGTTAGGAGATGGTTTTTTCCGAGTATCCATATGCTGGCATGGATTTCCGGGGTGACCCGGATTTGGTGCTGCCGACTGGCGAGCAGTGGGGTGCCATTGGTAAATTCTTTGACCATATCTATGTTTATCATTTCTCTTTATAATTTCCTTGTGTTTTATTCTGTCAAGACTAATCGGAACTCATGTGCTCATGCAGATGTTGGACCAATTCGGCCAATAGTACGCCTAAGAGTGCCAGCTGCTGCTCCAGCAAGAGAGGTTGTGGGAAGGGCTATCCTTCGCGACCTTGATGTGGCCGAGACTCTTTCAGCACTACAGGATCAGGTCGAGGGCCTCACTCTCGGTATTCTAGATGTGAGGACTAACGAGCTGCCTCTAAGATTGCAGTGACATACTACTAGCGTGCCAAGTCGATGGACTAGGCTTTTATGCATGATTGCACAAGCGGTGACTTGTTATCACCAGCATCATTAGACTAGGGTGCCCCCTAGCACTTTGAGTTTTGGGTCATTTGACCAATTTTGTCTTAGTTACAGAACATTATGTGTAAACCATAAACAATTATATATATATATATTTTTTATTTTTGGAGTTTTATTTTGGTTAAGTTACACGATCCGAATGCAAATATTGATGAAATGCTTCTTTTTATAAATGTTGCAAATGTCTATCTAACACATAATTTGCTAATGAGTCTGTTAATGTGTTTAAGTTTCTGGAAATATGCTGATATTGAATAAAATCAAATTGCCTTTCCAAAATCTTGGCCCTTAGGAACATGCGATAGATAGCTGGATTTCGGACAGAGTAGATACCTGTGAGTTGTAGTATGACGAGCTGTGAGTCTAGCCTGATGACAAGTCAGCGTATTCCATGTGTGATGTCATCAGAGAGAAGTTCTATCAACGCGCTATATTCAGCGATGTTATTTGTTGACCGACCAATACATACCCCTCTGAAACTTACTGACTCGCCGCTTGGATAAAAAATCGCCCAGGCCGGAGAAGATAGGTTCCGTGAACTACAACTCACTGCGTCGGCATATCCAAAAAATGATTCCAATAGGTTCGACATCTGCAACAAATGTAAAAAGTGGAGTACTTGACCAAAACGATTACCCTTAGCGAAAACAAAAATGTAACAAAAGCATATGGGTTACTACAGTGCATCATGCGTAGTAACGCTTAAGGTACAACCCGTTACGGGGTTGCGCCAGCGGAATCTCGTCATAATCCATTAACTCGTAGGCTCCATTTTCTAATACACATTTAACAATATAGGGGCCCATCCATAAAGACTTGAATTTACCTACTCCCAATTTATCGGATTCTTGGTTGTAAAGTAAACCATGTAACCTTCTGAGAAGACACGGGGTTTGACATTCTTGTCAAACTGTGCCTTGACTCATTTCTTATGGGCTTCGTTAGCCAAAGCGGCATCACGACATGTTTCATCCAATTGGATTAGTTCCAAGAAACGAGCCTCCTCTTCTGAAGTTCCGGGGAGAAGGTCGATTGCAAGTTTGAGGGACGAGATTTCACACTGAACCGATAAGATTGCTTCTAGGCCATACACTAGTTGGAAGGGTGTAAACGTGGTTGCATTCCTTACCGATGTTCGATATGCCCACAAGGCCGAGTACAGGATCAGGTGCCAACTCCTTTTGTGGACTCCAATCATCCTTTGTAGCATGCGCTTCAGGACCTTGTTGATTACTTCAACTTGTCCGTTGGCCTGCGGGTAATATGGAGTAGAGATGTCGTGAGACAACCCTAATTTGGCAGCCAATTCAGCCATCGTGTGATTGCGAAAATGCGATCCATGATCTGTGACTATAGCCTGTGGTACGCCGAATCTGGCAACTACATGATTGAAAAAGAAAAGGGCAGTTGTTTCACCAGTGTTATCTAATGTAGGCATCGCCTCGGCCCATTTGGTAAAATAGTCTACTGCGACTATGATATACCCATGCCCCCCGGTCGAGGTGGGGTTACATTTCATGAAATCAATGCCCCATTTGTCGAATGGCCCAACAGCAACTATTGGCTACAGAGATGTGGGTGGTCTTCTGGATTTGCTATCGAAAATTTGACAGGCATGGCAACTTCTGACTGCAGTTATGCAATCTTTGAACATTGTTGGCCAGAAGTATCCTGCTCGTAAAAAATTTTGCGTCGTAGCGTAACCAGATTGATGCGCCCCACACGCGCTTGAATGGCAATCATTCAGGACTTTTTTGGCTTCCTCATGGGTGAGGCACCTCCTTAGAACTGTATCGACACCACGACGGTAAATCGTATCACCGACGATCATGTAGTCTTTTGATTGGTATCGAATACATTTTTGTTCAGAGCGGGAGGCATTAGGCCTATATTTTTGGGTTTGGAGATAGATGATTATATCTCCATACCACGGATTGCTTGAAGATATCAGAAACAAAGATTCATCCACGATTGTTTCTTTTGATGTTTCATCGTTGGACGATGATGGGAGATCACTTAGTAATTCCGCGAAAACCAGGGATTTCTTTGACTTGAATTTTACAAATTCTAGATCAAACACTTGAATAATTGCTATCCATTTTGAATATTTGCCCCCCAGAAATTGTCACGACAATATATAAGTCATGGGGTTGCAATTTGATAGAATGGTAGTTTTTCAAAAGAGGACATAGTGTCGAAATCTTTGTATCGCTTGAACAGCTGCGAGTGCCAGCTTTTCAACATAGGAATATTTGCTTTCTGTATCATTTAAGTTCATACTTAAATAATATATAGGATGTTCAATTCCGCTGTCTTCTTGAACTAAAACCATTGCGATGGTTGTATCCGCTGCAGCCAGATACAGGTTAAAGTCTTTTTGATAATCAGGAGCGTACATTAATGATCCTTTCATTAGGGATTCTTTTAAGCATCAAAGGAAGCTTGTGCGACCTGATCCCAGATGAAGGGCACTTCCTTTTTCAATAGATGTGTATAACCTTTAGCAAGTTTGGCATAATTTGGAATGAACCTCCTCAAAAAGTTTGCTTTCCCTTGGAGTTTCTGAAGCTGAAGCAAATTTGAATGTGGAGGCAAATTTATGATTGCCTGAACCTTACATGGGTCGAAAAGAATCCTGTCCTTTGACACTACAAAGCCAAGTAAACGCCTAGAACTGACACAGAACATACATTTGTGTGGATTAAGTCCTATCTTGTAGTGTCTACAACGTAGAAATATCGCTCTCAAATGTTGTGGATGATCGGTTCGCTTTCGCGAATGATCTGGAAGGTCGTCGAGATATGGTTGAACGATGTTTTTGATGTCATGAAAGGCATAATTCACTACCCTCTGAAATGTTGCCCCTGCGTTCTTTAAACCAAAGGGTAATTTGCGATATGCGAATGTGCCCCACGGACAAATAAATGCAATCTTTGACTGGTCCTGTGGGCGGATATTTATTTGATTATACCCGGAGAATCCATCCATGAATGAAAAGATTTCATATCCGGCGCATTCATCAATTATCTGGTCAATAAAGGTTGTAGGGTTGTTGTCTTTTGGACAAGCTTGATTTACATCCCTATAATCGACACACACTCTAATTGTTCCTTGTTTTTTCATCACAGGAACAATGTTCGATACCCAATCTGTTAGAGGAACCAAGTAAACGAAACCATCATGGAGAAGCTTTTCAACTTCTGCCTTGATGGCAGCAGCTTTCTTGGGGTGCACCTGCTGTAGCCGTTGTCGTACTGGTTTGACATCTGGATACATCTTGATTTCGTGTTCAACTATACTCGAGTCAATGCCTAGCATTTCATCATATGACGAAGCAAAGACATCCCTGAATTCTCGAAAAAGAGCGTTATATATTTCCAGTTCTGAAGGAGAACAACATTTTCCAACATAAATATTCTCTACAACATCCATTTTGGTCAAGATATTTATGGCGATAGTCTCTTCAATATTGGACAAGTTTCGCTCGGAATCCACCGTGTTTACAGTATTTGATAGGACATCAAAAACTGAAGGATGATGAAGGTCATCAGAAGTATCTTCTTGACAATCCGGAAGGTGGGAACGATGGTGGTAATCTTCCCATGGCACCCCTTTGATTACCATTGACTGAACAATTCCTTCGTCGGTGTAATGCACTTGCGACCAAGGATCTAAAGGGGTGCCATATTCCTTAGACCTATCTATCCAAACGCTTGATGAGCATTGATTCGGGTCTGCCTCCCATGCTGAAAACATTGATTGCTACAATATTTATGTTGGGCTTGGAGGCAATACCTGAGGATGATCCATGTTAATATTGTTTTCTGAGATCTTTTGAATCGAAGATATCATATTGCAGGTTCCTACCGTCGCCACTTCCACCAGATTGATTGGAGGTGGGAGGGAAAAAGTCCCCATTAATATCAGATCTTTTCGTAGGCCTACTCCAATACTTTTAAGCATATGGGGGCTTCCATGGATCATCGGAATGCTTCCGGTAACTTGGGAACTATTGGGGAGAAATGTTTGTTGGTCGACGATTGTAATTCCTCCTTGAAAAGGAAATGCAATCTTCCTAAAGTAGGTCGACACAATTGCAGCCATAGCATATATCCAAGGTCTTCCCAGTAGGATGTTGTAATCGAGGTTTCCGTCGATTACCTCAACATCTATTTCTACTGTTTTCCCTCCTAGTTCAACTTGCAAGTTACTTAGAATACCATATGGGGTATACGTTCGTCCATCAAATGCTTTTAATGTTGTTGAAGATCACGACAAGGTTGGAGATCCTAAAGTTTTCCAGCAACTCATCGACATAATACATGTAGATGCCCCCTCATCAATAATTGTTCGATGAACAATTTTGTTGAGGGCTTTCACTTGAATGAGGAAAGCTAGTTAAGCTGGTAACTGAGGATCGTATCCTTTATGATTAAAGGACACAAGATTAGAATCCTTTGGGTCTCTCCCACATATAGTTGATAATAAAGCCTGCTTTTGGGATGGACAATTTTGTAGTACTTCAAGTGTCGACATAGCAGATGGCGATTGGGCCAAATCTTCCACTATATTATAATGTTGTGTTGCTCTGGCATGAGGATTAAATGTCTACTTGTGTAATACTCCCTTTGGCAGTTTTATTGTTAGCTCTGGAATGATGGGTGGTGCAGCTTCTGTTGAAGTTGTTGTCGAACTACTAGGTTGATCTTTATCCTTGTTGTTCGACAGCTGTGGATTCCCGTAATATTTATTCCTTGTTGATATCAAAGCATCATTTTGATGTTTTGAGACCGACAACATCAACACTTGGGATGGGGAAGCATTTTCACTAGCAACCAGATTTGTCCTTGGAATTGGAAACGAATCGGTCAATACCGCCGAGGTTTTTGAATTCTTGAAGAATCTTTTAATCTCAGCTTTATGTGGACAATTTTTTGTCCAATGATCCTCATGGCATATTAAGCATGGATTTTTTGGTTTCCTATCTTCAGGAGGGTTTGCAAAAGAATTTTCAGGTGATGATTCTTGTTGTTTCTTCTTCTTCCCTTTTTTTTCTTCTTGCCTCCTGGTTGCTTGGTTTCTTTTCCTTTATCAGTTGAGACGGCATTTACTTCCGAGGCAAGAAGTTCTTCTTTTGCACTTTGACTAGAAATCTTACGGGCCTTTTTAGATGTAGCCTTTGTCGATTTCGTGTCTGTCATACCAATCATGCCATCACCGGCATGAGAGTCATTGGTCGATTTAGGAGGAGGAGGGATGGAAAATTCCAGTCTGGGAGCATCAGGGATTTTATTGTAGAGCATGCTAGACTGAGTATAAATCAAGTCTAAATATTGTGCATGAGCAATTACTTGTTCTTCAGTGACGACTCCTTCTTTTGCCACATCTTCTGTAATGGAAGGTAATAATGACTTAATAAACCATTCAGCTAAAGGCTGACTAGGAACATACGTTTTTACCATTTTACGACGGCATCGCCACTCATGAATATGATCGGATATGTGAGTGGCTATTATTTGTTTGAAATTGGTAAGAAGTTTTGTTCTCGTTTCGTACCCTATTGGTAACTAAAAATGGGTTAAAAAGGTTTTGGCCAGGGTACTGAAGTTGTCAAACAAAGTTCTGGGTAACTCAATATACCATTTTGCTTCCGGACCAGTTAACGTCCTCTGAAAAAGGCGAAGCTTAATCGAATCATCGTTTAGGGTGTTTGATGAACACCACAGATGAAATGTCATCACATGATTCGACGGGTCTTCACCCAGATTTCCATTAAATTTAGGAATATCTTACGGAAGTTTATGCGGAATCGCTGGCCACCAAGGGGCATAAGCAATTGGATCGTTCATTAACCTATTTAGATCCGGTAACTCCAAATTTGCCACGAAGGGTAATTGTTGATTCAGGTTTGGCGAAGCATACCCAGGATAAGATGGGATTGCCTGAGCAGTTGGTCTTTGCATACCAGCATAATGCATTTGATGCTGGTAACTTTGGTAAGGTTGATGGGCATAACCATTATAGAATGGTTGATTTTGACTGTTTTGAATATGCGGCTGCCCACTATTTGCAAAGATTTGTTGCTCAGATCCTTGGTATACTTGTTGGAATTGCGTTTGTTGGTATTGTACCAGCCATGGTTGCGAGGCCATGTGTTGTTGTCCAATACTGACCGTTTCACCAAGATGAGGGGTAATTGTACCCGTTTGGGCCTGTGTCATTCCACTAGTTGGCGATTGTGGTTGAGTCGCAGTGAAAAGAGGCTGTTGCATTACACCTTGAGAAACCTGAGGTTGGCATACAACAGGCAGCGCTTGTACTTGTGACACTGTCACAATAGCCGGCATAGTTGGTATATTTGACATAGGTAAACATTGTTGCATCGAATATACAACTCTTGGTTGTTGACGCAGTATCGGCACCCAACCGCTAGATGTAATTCCATCATAACCTGAATTTTGTTGTGAACTCTCGTATGGTTGTCCTCCCAGAGGAGACAATGAAAGGGTATACTTCCCCCCATTTGGCAGTAATCTAGTACTTAAAGGAATTGTTTGTCCTTGAGGACTGGACTGCCCAAATTGACACCCTGAAGGATCAATTTGCGGAAACTCAACATAAGAGTTCCCAGATACTATTCCGGATGAACAAACAAGAACAGACCATATTATCGAAATAGCCCCTAAGTGGACCCCGTCTAGCGATTGAGAGATAGTTGGGACAGATGGTATGCCGACGAACATCATTGGAGTGACAACAGGAAGTTCTGTCGTCGTTGTGTTGGATGACACAGTCCTAGATGTTGACGGTTGTTCAGACATTTCTACTCTATCCAAAAGATTGCCTAGCGATTTTACAGGAGCTTCCGATGGCGGTAGACTAATTTCCGACGAAGAAGGATATAGAGTGATCCCGACTCCAAATTGCGATGGAGTTCTAGATGGAGGATCTTCCACAATCTCTTCTATTGCAATCAGACCAAGTGGAAGAGGTAGACCATTAGGTCCGTAAAATATTTATGGTGCCGAAGAATCTGTAGCGACAGATGTTTGGGGCATAACACCTTCCGAATCAACTGTAGATGAAGTTGGCTCAGTAACAAAAGTGTTTACCTTCACACTAGGATCAGTTCTACTCTCCTTTGGTGGCTGCTAAACTTCTTCTGTAAAGGTAGGGATACCAGAAATGTTTGGAATAACCGGAGTCTCCGATGGTGTTGGAACACTTGTTCTAACTTTACCAGGGGATTTGGAACCGGTTAAATGAGTTCGCTTTGTCCATAACAGTTTTGACTATGGAGACAAAGATGGTTGACTCATAAGCCTCCACGAACAACGCGGTTTCAATTGACTTTCTTCCACGATTGTGGATTACTCGATCAACTAAAAATCAAGGGGAAGTATGTTTCCAAATTAGATGAATTTTAGACGCTTTGACACAACTTTCTTTTTCAATTTTTAAGAGTTGAGAAAAAACAAAAGATGACTCTAGTCACCTTCGATTTTTAATGAGCTTGAAGTGTCAAGTGCTCAGATGGACCTTTTCCTTTAAGGAGTCTGAAAAGGAATGAAAGGGACTGCTCTGGAAATATAGACATAGGGATTACCAAACCGATCACAAAACTGCAGAATACGTTTTACGGTACGGCAGTCAATCTTCTCGAATATTGTGTTCAGTGCATTGTGATCGATAGGGCGGCAGACACGGCTTCCTATGGATAAAGGATAAAGCCTATTGTGGTCTCCTAAAATATACTCGACAGTACGTGGGAGCACAAGTCCGTACTGGCACTTATCATCTCAAAGTGGAGGAATCACCCAACCAACAGTGAAAACAACAGTTACCAGGCTTTACGACGCTGGAATACGTCTATAGCCTAGACTTCTAGATGCTTTGTGTTAGGTTCCAAAGCGTTTTTAGATTCATTAAATTTATTTTGTAGATGATCTTGTTTAAGAAATTTTCCTTTCAGGTTCACCACATGATGTAGATGTACAATTCCTAAAGTGCAATCTACGATGATAAATAGTCGTTTAATCTTCTTTTTGCAATGAAAATCCTAGCTACTAAGGAAAGAGAGATGATTTTCTTTCAACAAAGAGCAGAGAGCACACACTATATGCACTTGTCCTAAATCAAACCAAAAAACACTCTAAATGCAAATGCACATGCATCTATTTGTTTTCAACCTTCTTAATGTGTGAATGATAAAAAGAAAGCTAAGCGCAAATCTGAATTATTTTTCAAAGTGACAATTACGAACAACCTTCTTTTCAAAACAAAATGAGGACAATGACGACACTTTGTTATTTGGAATTGAAAACTTGCTTTCCACACTTGAAAAACTACTAATTCAAATCAAATACAAGAGTAACAGTGTAATTGACTATCAAGAATAATCAGATTCTCTCCTATGACTGAAAACGACACTTGCGACACTTTCAAATCAAGAAACGACAGTTCAATTACGCTACTTCTTTGTAAAGGAGAACTGAAAATGACTCAAAAATACATAAAACAATTTACAGATCTTTGCACAATGGAGGCAGAATAACGGCAAGGAAGGGGGTTTCCACAGAGGTTTACTAACTACAGGCAGCAAAACTCCTGAATAGAGCTGAAAAGCATGAACACAGAAGCCAAAATTTAAGAGCAGAGGAGGTATGATCAGCGCACCTGTAGCACAGGGAAACTGAAATGTAATGCACCTACTACACTCAGGAAGTTCGATGCATTCAGGTTTCAAAGAAGAAACAGTGCGATGGACCAGGGACGAGACTTTAGCTGGGTTTCGGGTCACAGTTTGCAGCTCATTTTAGGGATTTAGGCCGAGCAAGTGGTAATCGGTCAATCAATCATAGGGGTAGATCTAAGGAGGTTACGAGAGCCACCAGAAGGGCAATTAGAGAGCTTGTAAATCAATTGTTTAATTCATAGACAAAACCCGGAGATAGACTGAAGTAGCATTGATCTACTTTCCACTCACATAACAAATGCAGTTCGAAGGCTAGTTGGCTTGACTTCAGGCTCTGTCTGTAAGTTTATAAAGTAAACAAATGTAGATAAACAAACAATCTGTTCGCTCCCCAGTGGAGTCGCCATTTTGTTATCAGGAAAACTAGTGTCTATGCAGAGTTGCTAGTCCCACTAAGGTTGGTAGCTACCTTAGAAACAAACAAACTAAAAGCTACTTTTGTTTTCCTTTATGAGAAATAGATAAGAGGGGAATAAGGAGATCAACCTCTGTCTTGCGCTTGGTTCCTGGCTCAATTCCTCTCCCTTCTGATAGGTCTTTGCCACTCGCTTCCTCATCTACCCAGCTTCAAAAATCACCTGTAGAACCAAAGCAACATAACACTATCCAAGAACATAGATCTATTATCATAAACAATATAGGACCATATGTATATTGACCACACAAATGCATATAACATCAATCATACAAGAATGTGGAGGAAAACTTGAATAGCTTTATTGATAATCAAGAAAGAGAAAACAGGATTAAAACCAATTGTTCCGACCCAGCATCATCCTCTCAGCAAGAAAGCCCTTCTTCACCTCATGAAAAGCTTAGATCACCCAACACTATGATATTGCACCAAGAAACCAACAACACTTCCTTACAAGATACAAAATTCCAGCCTCTGGATCTCTGGGATGAGGGATCCATATATAGATGTTTGCAAGGGGAATGAGTTAGCTTTTGAGATTTGATTAGTGTCCTCTCTTTGATAGTTCTTGATTCTACTTGGAGATTGATAATCTCTTACTCATCCCTGGGCGAATGCAGAGAGGCAAGTGTCACATGAGAAGTTTTTGGAAGATTCCATGCTCCTCCACCTCGCAGATTGACCCTGCCATTTGTCCACTCTCACCCATCGCACCCCATAGAAGGGCTTTCCAACATGCATCACACCTACTATGCGTATTCAGGTGGGATGCAACGCACTTTGACCATGGAGCAAGTGAAATGGTCCAGTTTTGACCAGTTCTAAGTAGTTTTTCATGGAGAACTTTTGGGAGATGTTGTAATTAGTTGACCTTGTTCTTTTAGGGGTCAGAACAACACCTTTAGGGACATAGGAGCCCTTGGTTCATGGACATTTATGATTGGGGTTGTAGTGCCCAAAAATGTCTATAACAATGGCTTCTGCGCTTGAGATGATTCTTCATTATATCCCAGACCTGTCGTTATTAGTAGAGAATGCTGCACTTTGATAATCTCATCTAGAGTTTCAGATCCTTTAGTAAATCTAAGATTAAGAGCTGTTGTTTTCTCAATCTCTTTTCTGAGTCCCACAATTTCACATTCTAACTTTTCATGATGTTTTTCCTTTTCAGCAAGTTGAAATTGCAGAGTATCTATGATCATATTCTTTTCTTCTAAGCAAAATTTTGAGTTTAGAAATATCTTCACAAAGACCCTCTTCATCTATAGCATCCAAGAAATCATCCTCTTCAAAAGCCATTAAAAGTCTATAATTGTTACCTTGTTCATCTTCATCACTATTTGAAAGTCCATCACTGTCTTCATGAGTGTAATAGCTTTTCTTATTTACATTCTGCTTCTTGTTCCATCTAACAAGTTCCTTACCTTTGTCAAACTTATCTTTATGAGGACACTTGGCAGCATAGTGACCGACTCTTCCACAAGCAAAGCATTTGAAGGGTAACTTACCTCTGAATCTTCCAGCACCCCGTTGAAGGTTCTTGAAAAAATTTGATTCTTCCTCTTCTTCTGACATATGTCCTAACTCATAGTGATCTCCTTTGCTTGAAGCCTTGAATGCAGCTTCTCTCCTATCTGATGGTCCTCCTTCCCTCATTTCGTAAGCAATTAGAATTCTGTGCAACTGTGACATGGTAAGGTTCTGTAGATTCTGTTTTTCTTCAGTTGCAGAAACCTTTGATTCAAACTTAGAGGACAAAGATATTAGAACCTTTTCAACCACAACAGCCTCTTTTATTTCTTCACCCAAGTTTTTCATACAATTAACAATCTCATCTATACGTAGGAAATAATTAGCCACACTTTCATCATTCTGCATTCTGAGATTTTCATACTGAATTCTGAGGGTTTGAAGTTTTGCACGTTTTACCTGTTCATCTCCTTCATAGCTCAGAACGATCTTGTCCCATATTTCTTTTGCGGTTTTATACTGCATAACCTTGACAAAATTTGATTGAGATAGACATCCTAATAGAGTATTGACAACATTTGCATTTGTTTCATATTGCTTCTTACCAACCGGATCTGTAGGAGTTGCTAATGGAAAAGTGTACCCTATATCTACGATATCCCAGACTTTTGTACCAAGAGATTGAAGATAGGCTGTGACTCTTACCTTCCAATAGACAAAGTTAGTCCCATCAAATTGGTGGCCTGATTGATGCTTCTCTCTCTTAGTTGCTCATGACGATAGATCTTCCTTCAAGCGATCAAGCTTCTTTTGAAGGACCTGCTCTGATACCAATTGTTGGAAATAATACTGAGAGGGGGGGTGAGTCAGTATTATCAAGTCAATTATTTTCTTTTTCACTCCCAGATCATATACGCTACTTCAGTTAGTGAAAACCACGTATATATGCAACTATAGATAAGGAAACTAGCATATATCATGCAGACTTATAATTTAATCTATCTTACAGATGTTGATCATTAATCTGTGTATCAGAATCAAATAAACAGTAACCAGAAACAGTGAAATAGAGTAGAAGACAATCCCACAGAAGAACACAAGATATAAGGTGGAAACCCAATGTGGGTGAAAACCACCTGCTGCAATTCATCTCTATCTTCTTTTAATTAGAAACTTCTTTTTACAATGATTCTGTACTGGTGTAGTCCTTTACCAGTATGCAGGCTGAAACCTGCAACTACAGCCCTCTCTCATTCTCCAGCTTCTCCTGGAAGGGAGATACAACCCCCTTAGCTCTTGTACTAGCTAAGATACTAGTACGTAGGTGCTGACCTACAGAGGGCCACAACCTTCTCTTTCTTCCAGGGACCATGTTTCATAAAATTTCAGACTGGATCCATAAACATCAATCAATCATCAAGGATTTTTGCATCAAACAATCTCCTTTTAACCAATTAGAACTGAATCAAGTAGACACTTCTCTGATAGCTGTACCCAGAACACGGTAACAGAAACCACACACCAAATTCTGAACCCAGAACATTGCAGCAATAAATAGAAGCAGCTATTACACAACTCAAGAGACGTATGCTACTTCAATAACCAGAAACCTGTGTGCATACGCTTCTGTGTTTGGACCAACCTATGTATACGCTATTTTTACTCACAGAACCAGCCTGTATATGTGCCTTCGCTTTTTTGAACCTACGTACAGATCTATAAAGGATAATTCACTCTTTCAAACATTCAGACATCAGTTAACCCAGATTACCAGATTTATCGATCAAGCATGCGTCACATATAACAAATCAAAATCATACAAAGATACTATTAGTCAAGCCTTAAGATTTTGATCCATCAATAGAACTTATCCTTCTCCTTGCGCTCAGGTTCCTCCTTCATTCAGATCCAGATCTGCACCATAACCCAATCACCAGTATTCCAGATCTAGTACATTTAGATATTCAATAATTCAGATGATCTTTTGCCAAATGATCTCCTTCCTCTTTTATAGTCTTAGGCCTTTCACAATACCACGGTCCAAAACCATAACAAATCAATACCATGGACCCAATACTTGGGATCAACACTTCTGACGAGATACCATGGCCCAAAACCATAGGTTCAAATACCAAGGACTAAATACCACAGACCAAAAATAAGTTCTCCCACATGTACGTGATTTTCCCTACATGAAAGTGCGTGTATACGCATACGCGACTTTTGAATGACTAACCCGCGTGTATACGCATCTTCGTCATGGTGAACCTGTGTATATATATTTTTCCTTCATTCTGAGAGCCTAAACTGAGATCTGTCACTAGAGTGAGTTGCCATCAAGGACAACACCTGTGCCGTAGCGCCAAACCTATGTCATAATTCCAACATAATGAAGGAGAATCTATTATGGATTTCTTTATTTATTCAAAAGATGTTCTTTTAGTTTGTCCCCATTTTTATATATTTTTTTTTATCATATTATGTAAATGGATAATGTTCTATGAAAAATAAGGGACAAAGTGTTTAAGAAAATTGATCTAACCATGAAAGGATTACATAGATTTTTTGTTATGAGGCAAGGATATTTATAAAATAGCCTTACCTCTTTCTAGATTTATACTATTTCTTTCTTTTGAAACAATAAAGCCTAAAATATTTCCCTCACTAAGAGCAAAGAATTGTTTCTTAGGATTCAAAGAAATCCCAAACTTTCTACATCTTTCAAAAATTTGTTGTAAATCATTAATATGATTATTCCTTTCCTTTGAATAGATTGTAAGATCATCTAAATAAACAACTAACTCATTAATCAAACCTTGGAAATAAATATCCACGACTCTTTGGAATATACCTCCAACATTTATCAATTCAAATAGCATTTTTTGATATGAATATGTTCCCCATTTAGTTCTAAAAGTAGTTTTTTGGTTGTCTTCATTCTGCTCATATCCTAAAAAAACTATCTAAAAGACATCAATTGAGAACCTAAAACAGATTGTAAGATTTCTTCCATTGGTGGTAAAGGAAAAATCTCTTTTTCACATGCTCTATTTAATAATTTATATTTCTAAAATCAATGAAAATCCCAATGTCTACGTTGTTTTTTCTAACTCGAACGAGATTTGCAACCCATTTTGAGTCTCTAACTAGGATAATACTCTTGGATTTTAGTAATTTATTTAACTCAATCTTGATTTGATCTTCAATACTAGGAGGGATTTTCCTAAGTTTTTGTTTGACATGTTTTACATCAGGAAACATGGATATAGTATTTTGAATGATATATGTGTCATATGTTTTTAAATCATCGTAATTCTGGGCAAAAACATATTTGTATCCCTTTAACAAATGAATGAAAGCCAATATTTGATTAGGTGAAAGTCTAAGGCCTAAATTGATATTTTGGGGTTTTTCATTACACCCTAGATGAACTAGTTCAAATCTTAATTTATTACTATGGATTTTATATTTGGTATATTTCTTGAAACTATCTTTCAAATCATATAAGTATTATAACTTTATTATAGGTTTTGGCAAGGAATTTTCTTCAGAAGACTTATTAATTTGTTTATCATGTTCATCTTCATCAATGATCTAATCTAAATAAGAACCTTCAAAAGTTAAAAGGCTTTCGATACCATTATCATCATTGAATACTCGCCAATTAGTTATGTTATCTAGAATGGAGGGGTAAAACATCAACTCTATTGAAAATATATTACGATTGAAATCTTATGGAGGACTTATCTTTGAAGCATCAACATTCTAGGAATTGGAGTTATAATAAATGTTGTGAAATGATTTGTTAGATCCTGAATTAAGGATTGATAATGTTTAACATGATTATGAACACAGTGAATATTTTTCCTTGTTTAATAATAATTGTTGAATCACCATAAACTTTAAGATGCTTGACATGAATACTAATAGCCATTTGCAAACCGTGAACTAATGATTCATACTCTAAAACATTATTAGTACAATCAAATTCCAATCTACATGCAAGCTTGATATTCTCTCCATTTGGATTAATTAAAATGCATCCAGCTCCTGAACAATCACTAGACTTTGATCCATCGAAATAGAGAATCCAAAACAACTCATCATACTTATTTACAATATTATCTACAATATTAATACATCTTGATGAATCTGTTTGTGAGAAATTTTCTATTTCTGATAAGACAGAATCAACATGAAAACGAGAATTATGAGTAGGGAAAGTACCAAAGAACGATTCTGAAGAATGATTTCCCAAGATATTGTTTATGAAAACCACATGTTCATTTTTTTCATCTAAATCAATCACATAATATTTCATGTTATTTTCCCTATCAACATGAATTTGATTAGGTTTTCCATTGTAAGGGAGCCAAATATGGGACCAATCAGTTGTGAAATAAAGGTGCAGTTTCTTAGACCAATCCCTGCTTAAAAGGAGGCCATAAAATTTATGGATATTAACAACCAATATATCAATTATTTGAAAAATGTTTGAATTTGAATATAGTTTTATTAAGACAAGATTCATTTCTCCTAAGAGTTTGAAATTTGTTCTATCTAATTTGACAATTTTCACAACAAACGTCTGAGGTGTAACATTCAATTTAAGACATAATTAATAAGGCATGGTATTGGAGGATGCATCTGAATCTACTAAACAATTGTGAACATTTTTGTTGAAGATTTCAATAGTCAACAGAAATATATGAGTGTCAGAATTTGTTCTATCTTCGATCGATATGGCATTTGAAGGATCGATTTTATCTATAGCGACATTTGGGGGTTTATGTTTTCCTTCTAATTCTTTTGAATTGACAGAAGTAGAAGGTAATGCAGATGCAAGAACAACTTTCAATTCATTAAGTGAATTTTTTTGTTGTTATTTCAGTTTACTAACCTCATACGAGAAAATATTGGCTTTAGTATTTTTCGAGTCCTCTACAATATTATATTGAATGGTATCTAAAACTATCAAAGTTTTAGATGATGAAGTAGATGAAGAAGAAGACTTAGAAGTACTCGGAGAGGAATCAAAAGAGTAGGAGTGTTTTTAATCGTACCTTTCTTTTTAATTGAAGGAGTAGATTTTTTTTTTATTTTTTCTTGATGAAGTGGTATCAATATGTCCCTTGCTTCTAGTACTTACTATCAAAGCTTATTCTTATTCTTTATTTTATGAAGTGGTCAAGAAAAAGTCCCGTAAGGCACGAGCTTCGACTGTTTCCTCTTCTTGTGCTTCATTGATAGATAGAGATGTTTCTTCCTCTTCTTCATCATCATAAGATTCTTCATTTGATATTTCAGCAGGTGGTTCATATTGTGAAGGTTGATTCATTTTAAAAGGTCGATGGGATTTCCTCAAGGATTCAACAACTTGTTTCTTGATTTCAACCATGCCATTTGACATCATTTTTAGCATTTTATGTAATCCTTCCAAATCAAAAGGATCTTTAGAAACATTTTTCCTGGATTCATTTTTGAAGGTTACCTTCTTGGTCTGTTTTCTGTCTTCGATGGTAGATTTATTTTCAAGAGATAGAACTCTTTTCTCAACATATAAAGTTTCTTTCATATTATCTAGAAGTACCATTTTCTCTGCTCTATCTACAAACATTGCAATATTTGAATGAAGGGCACTAATATACCATTCAATTTGTACATCAATGTTAGGTTTCGAAGTATCTTGGATTTTATGTAATAATTTGTTGAATCTTGAATTGAAGTCTTTGATTTTCTCATCTGTGTTAGATTTGAGATTTGATAAATCACTGTTTAAGGTAGTTATTGTTCGACCATCACCAAATTTTAACAAGAACTATTCGTCAAATATATCCCATCTTGTGATTGATCCATCTGGTGAGGAGAAATACCAGGACCCTACAACTCATTCAAATGTATAAGGGAATAGTCTACAAACTGTCTTCTTCCAAAACCCCTTTTAGATTGATTTTTAGCATAAAATTATGAATACGTTCCTTTACAGGTAAATAATTATATGGATTATATCTATGTAACCATAATTATGGGTGTTTAGAAAGAGGCTATAAAGGTGGTGTCATTGCAAGTTCCCCTAGATTATTCCACAATCTATTTTCCATTCTCAAAGTATTAGGAACAAAAGAAGTTGCACTTGATGAAGAGGTTGAAGGAGATTGGAAATTTTAAGAGGTTGACCCTGTATTACTACTCATTAGAATAGAACTAGTTTAATATGGAATAGGAATGTGAGTGGAAGAAGGGGATAAAGGATGATAGGAAGAATGAAAAAGAAAATGAGAAGAAGCGGGATCAACTAAAGGAGTATGATCTGGGGAAGATGATACAATCCCACTCGCTGAAGATTTAGTATCTAGAGTATTTGTATTTTTGTAATGAGTGGGCAATGGAAATTCAAAAGGCTTGATTCTAAGTTTCTCACTTTGATATATAGTTAAAACTCCAGAAGATTAGAGAGACGAAGTTACACTTCCTTCATATGAATCAGTCTAAGCATCTTTTTCTCTGGAAATTGAAATTCCTTCCAATCTTTGAATTAAAGTCTACACTTTAGGAGACTCTTCATGTTATTCTATATAATTTTAACCGATTAGTTTTGGAAGTGAGCTAGGAGATTTAGTGGTTGGTTCAACAACCTCAGATCTAGAACTAGGACATTTAGAATGAGATCTTTATGTTGGTCAAGACTTTGAGGGAGATTGACTCTTATAATGAATTTTAGTTTTAGGTTGAGACTTTATTTCCATTCATATTTTGATGACCCTCTTTCTAGCACCAAAATATTTAATGGCCCTGAATGACTGCATCAACATTGGGGGAAACCACCAAGTCGAGACCTTAGAAAAAATCCTTTTCTGTTTGGGATGATGGCTCCGACAGGAATTATGGGACTAGTTTCTCTTTCCATAAGAGCATATGAAATGGAATGAATAAATATATAATTTTCTAATATTTCTGGAAACTGAAATAAATATTAATATACTACTATTTATCCCAGGTAAGCTGCTAGTATATGTGATTAAAAAGATTTCACAATTATCATAACAATGTAGATCATCATGTAATTATGAAGTTAATGCAAAGAAAGATAACTATTTTAATTAAGTAGTTAATTAAATTAGCTGGTTAAATCACCACATATATTGATATATCGTTATTCACATATAATTTTTTATTTCAATTACACATATCAATAGAGATAGTGAAAGATTTCCTTAGCACATATGTTATGAACAAAAATAGAATTCCATTCTACTCTAACAAAATAAACAAATAAAAGGTAATAGTAATTGATATATCAGTGATCTTCTTATCATAGAAAGGAAATGGTTGAACATGATATTAAGAAAAATATTTGTTATAATAGTTCAGCTTAAGCTTTGTCTTTCAAAATTCAGAACTTGTTCTCCTATCTGAGAGAGGGGACTTATAGTTTCATAACAAAAGATAAATATAGAAAATACAATAACAACTTCAACCAGTCTTAAACAACAATAACTACAAGGAACATATTTGGAATTCGCTACAACAAATTGTATATGCTTGGGAGGAAGATTTTCCCTCGATGCGCTATTGCAACTCATAGATATCAATCAAATTCTTCAATTCATGTGGATACTTGGGCTGTATCCACATATGGCTCGTGAAGATCGCATCTCTAAATGTTGGCATCATTTGTGTGGTAGTGTTTGATAAGCATCAGAGCATAAGCCATTGACTATGTGGTTTCACTAAGAACTATCAATGACTCTCTAAGTTAGTCTTGGTTAGTTGATCAATAATCTCAGCCTATTTCTTGGAGTTTTTTTCCACATCTTAGTCATCAGTTTGACATCTGGTAGATTTCCCTTGGGACAAATCAAGGTGAGATTAGCTTTGAGAAAGTTATCACTAACTTCTTCAATGATATTACTTAAAATATCTTGTGGCTGATAAACTGTTGCTCGTACTTGTTAACATGAATTTCCCATTCTCTAAAAATAATATATTTATGGGATTCTTCTACTTTAGGAATATTGGCTAATATTCCATCTAAAATTTCTTTCCAAGTCAAGGAACCAACAATTTTATCCTCTATATATTCAAAAAAAATATTAATATCTAATATTTGGTCTACAAGGGAATCAGTTGTCCTGCAATGATCATGAATAAATTCCAACTTCTGGCGAAAAACTATATGTTATTGGGAAAGAAGAGTATTCAACTCTTTAGCCTCTTTCTTAAAGTTAGTCAATTCTTGATTGAAACTCATATGTTGAATCCGTCTTTGTGGCTCTTGAATTTATGAATCTCAGGCCACTGTACTAAAATCATACTAGACTATGAGAGAGTCGAACCTGTGCTAAAGCTCTATCACCTAGGCCTTCTGATGTTCTATTATATTTTGGTTTTCAGTTTAAACGCTTCGTTCTAATAGTGAAATTATCTATTATTCGTCCGTAAGTATATGTTGAACCTCTGTGCCTTTATCAATAGTAGTTGAGGCATAGTTGCCTAGAAATTGAGTTAGTCTATCCAATTCCTCTATAGGAGTTGCTATAGAGCCTTTCCATAACACTTCAAAATATGCATTTTTAGGAACCAATGCCTATGATTGGTTGAGTTTCCTTTAATTTCTCTCCCTCTTTACTAAAGCGTTGTGTTGAGGTTTGTAGCGAATATCCAGTGGAAGGATCTCCTCGATCCTTAAAATGACTTCAAAATAAGGGAATGCTAGTATGATTTACATCTTTATCAAAGTCTAATCAAGATTCTTTAGGGTTTGCTACACTTTCATTTGTGGAGGAGTCTTGGAAGCGTGGGAATCATCATCCTAAGAATTAGGAGATTTATTGTATTCTTCCTAGATTTATTCTAACCTAACATCATGCACAAATCCCTATGCCTGAGAGGATGAAGATGCAACTGCTACTCTTGGTTGAGAAGGACCAACAAATTGTGTATAACAAATAATTTCAACACTATCATTAACAATTTTCTTTTGAGAAATATATAATGAATACATAGGAATTTTTCCTAGCCTAGAGGCTTTGTATTGAGTAATCTGATCCATTTCCTTAGGTGGCTAATTATTTCTCTACTCTTTATGCCACCATCGAATAAGAAGAATCTCCCTCAAATAAATCATCAAACTTATCAGGCTCATGAAAGAATTGTTTCATACTTGATGTAGTTGTAGTACTTTTAACCACTTGATGAGGATCATATTGTTTGTTGGGTATTGTAGTAAAACCAAGATCCTAAATAGCCTTGATTTGAAATTATGCATTCATATAATTATGTAAAGCAAATATACCAAATTGGGCTAGAAAGGAAGGCCACATATTTTTTTTTTATTCCTTCAAGACTTTAGAAATACCATTACCCATAGTCTGATAGACTATCTCTCTAGTAAGAAGTTTAGCAAGAATGAATAGAGGTAAAACATGAGGATTGGCTAGACTTTCATATACCCTGATGTAGGTGAATGATTCTTGACCAAAAAAAAATTTCCGTACTTGCAGAAGATCAGATTCAACCTCTGGAGACATTTGAGGAGCCCTTTTATCAAAGATAACATGATTTGTTGGTAACATGACCCAAAGGTAGATTTTATAGAAATTCTTCTAATATTTGGAGCCCCATAGAATATCATGATAAATATGAATATGATTTGGGTATTGCAGAGTCCACTTCCATCCCATAGATGAAAAGTCCATAGAAAAACATAAAGCATCCTTGATATAATCACTCATATAGAAACGAGGGACTATTCCCAGAAACTTTGTGTTTACTCCTAAAATCTAGCATATGGGTAGCTAAGCTGTCTAAAAGTATAGTAGCCCAATAAAAGGTAAACCTTTTTGAATCCCCATCTATAAGTGGTACACATTGTTCAGGAAATTTTTGTACATTAGGCATTGCATGAATTATACACTTCATAACAACTACCTTAGAATAAGGACCAATGAGAGAGTATACAATGTCATTAGGGTGGAATCATCATTAATCACTCTTATCTAAGCAACCCTAAGTCCGTCATATTCAAATAATTGGTACATCACTTCCCATGAAGAATTCCCAAAATCTTTAGTACAAATTGTATCAGAAAACAACTTTGACATATCAGTCTTTTTGTTCAATACATTCAATTGAAGGAGGGGAAGATTGTTTTTGTGCTACAATTTTCTTCTTACGCTTTCCTACCTTCGACAACTCTTTTTTGTTACAATATTCAAAGCTTGCTTGAATAGAAAACACAAATATCAGTGGAACACCTCTCTTCAGTGAGGAGTTAGTGCAAAGAATGCAATTTTACCCTACTAAACTTTTCCTTTAAAGAAACTCTTCACAATATTGATGAAAATTGAATGAAATCATTTAAAATATAAAAAAAACATAAATCCCCATTATCAAACATTAAGTGTACAAGTATGAAATCATGTGGGCTTACCATGCCAACACATCAGAGGCATTATACTAGAGAAATATATCGGAGGATTATGTTATAAAGTTACGATAATCTAATTTGATAATATGGAAAGGTTTCGAGATGAGAATAGTTATGAAGGATATCAAATGAAAGAATCTAATGAAAGAGGCATGAGTCATATAACGGAAATTATATCAGGGGTTTCATATCAAGCGTTTTAATAAAATAATCTCGATAAAATAGTTTCGATAAAGAGTTCCGATGAAAATATCAAATATATTAGATATCGGAGGAAGAGGATATCAGAAGTACAATGAGATAGAATATATGATATGAATCATGTTGATATAATGAATAATAGTTGTGGGGTTAGCGGATAATATAATATTAATTTTTGTAAAAATTCACAAGTTTTTTATAAACATTGATAGAATCACTTTTATATGACTCTTTTAATAAAACAAGCAGTGGGGATGAGTTTTATCGTAATATTCTTTAAAAGAAAGTTACAATATAATATAGTGCCGATAGAAACTTTCCGATATAGGTTTAACTTTGAGAGTTGGGCCTATCTGAGCTTAGGTTTAATATTGTAGCATATTTTAAAGTGTAGCTCCGATATGTGAAGTTCCGATAAGGAAAATACCTCAAGCTTATTAAACTTGATAACTAATTCAAATATGCTCCAATTTTATTAAAATTAAGCACTCGATTAAAATAAATTCAAATATAAAAATTAAAGGGTCCCCATTATTTACTGATAGCTAAGTATACAAATGGCTGGGGGGGGTTGTTGAATGCTACAATAATTCCCTACAAAACCAAACCATTCATGGACGAGGTACTATGTGAAATTGCTCCTCTTGAATTTTGTGATGTATTATTAAGCCAACCATACTTGTGGAAGCATCATATTGTGTATGAGTCGAGGCCTCACACTGTTATTATTACTTTGGGCAGTAAGTTATACATGATACCAACGGTATCCTTGCTTACAACAATTTTTTTTTCTCTACTAAGAAATATAGTAATATCATCTCCTAGATCAAGGAATTCGTTTTATTTTATATTCATTCTCAAAGTAAGGGGAAGATCATGGTCACATCATTGGCCCGCACGAAGGGTTCCACTGCAAAAAAAAAAGAAGGTGGATAAGGTCATGGAGGAATATAATGGCCTCTTCTCCTCGCCCATAGAGGTCCCTTTTCACTGTCAGGTCAAGCATTCGATCGATCTGACTCCCTGAGCGCCTCTACCCAGTGGGTTCATATACTGCCACTATATTTTAGAAAATGAGGAAATCAAGTAGTAGATCCTGAAGTTGCTGCAAAAATGGAACATTCGACGAAGTTCCTAACCTTGTGAGAGCCTGATTGTACTTATTCAAAAGAAATATGGGACTTGGTAGATTTTCATTCACTATCAGGCACTAAAAGAAGTCACTACAAGGAAGAGGTATCTAATGACATAGATTAATGATCCTCTTGACCAACACAAAGGTGCCAAGTAATTCAGAAAGATTTATTTAATGTTTGGTTATCACCAAGTTCCAGTAGAACTCATGGATGTATGTAAGACCTCCTTCAAATACAATATGGGCCTTTTTGTGTGGTTTGTCATGCATTTCAGGTTGAAAATTTCCCTCGCAACTTTTATGAGGATGACGGATGACACCTTGTGGCTGTTTACCGATTCATTTGTGGTTTTATATCTAAACAACATCCTCATCTTCAACAAGATTTGGGAAGAGCAATTGGAACACATTTAATAAGTCCTTCAAACCCTGTGGCAGCACAAACTATGTGCTAACTTAGAGAAATGCACCTTTGGCCTAAGCCATGTCTAATATTTGGGTTACACCATTGACGGAAAAGGCGTGCATGTTCATCCAGCTAAAATCCAAGTCATTCAAGCTTGGCCATGCTTGAAAAACCTAAAAGAGCTTCAAAACGTTTTGGGCCTCACCAATTTTTATTGGAGGTTTATGTTGGAATTATCTCGTATCGCATGGCCTTTGAGTCAAGTTACCAAGAGCAGAGCAAAAGAAAAAAATTATGGTCTGAGTCGAAACAAAAGGCATTTGTTGAGGTAAAGCACCGTGTATTCTTTGCACCAACACTCACATTGCTATACCTGCAACAACCATTTGAAATTGAGATAGAAGCCTCTAACTATGTTATTGATGCAGTTCTCACCCAACAAAGGCATTTGGTGGCCTATCATAGTGAGAAACTATCCAACACATTTAAGAAATACACCACATATGATAATGAGATTTGTTCCATCATGTACTCTTGCTAAAAATGGAAACATTACATTCTCAGTAAGGAAAAGATCATCCACATAGATTATGTCCCCTAGAATTTTTATAGAGCCAAGGGAAGTAGCAAAATGATCACCATCAAAAGTGGTCCATATATCTACAACAATTCTATTTGAATATTAAATTTAAGAAGGGTATGAGTAATCATGTTGTATATTTCCTCAATCAAGTCCATGTTGCAACACTGACCACTATTCTCAACTCGTAGCCACAAGAGCTCTCGATGGCGAAAACTCTAAAAAATGGTCTAATGTTTGCCACCATGTACCAGATGCTAGTGGATGGCAAGAAAGTTCTAGACTTATTCCTCTAGGATGCATTATTATGGTAACTAGGCCACCCTTTTGTATTAGAAAATTATATATTATAGAGAAATGGAATGCATAAAATATTCCAGAAGCAAAAACACAAAAAATGCATAAAACAAGAGAGACACAAATATATGTGATTCACCCAATTTGGGCTACATCCATAGAGAAACAACCAGTATTTACTTTTATATTATCCATCAAAATGAAGAGATACAACCTACAACAGATCCGCTGTAATTTCCTCTTCGCTCTCACACAATCTCCTCTCTTTCTTGCTCAGAATACACATATATACAACTGCAATACAATTCCCTCATATATAGCAAGGTGTTTCCTTCTAGGGAAAAATACCCTAAATTAAACATAACTTCTACCATTAGATCATCCACCTAATTAACAACTCAAATTCACTATGAAATTTCAACATTTTACAAGGAAATTTTACATCTATTTTTTAGCTTAGTGGGTGCTACCCCCGAACCTTAGCTAGCCCTGGACCCCCAACATCAAGGGTTGTACAGTCTTCCTAGGGTATACATCCAACTAAAACAAAGACCTCTGAATAAAGAAGATAATCAGGCTCCACACCCAAAATTGTGTTCCTTCAAGTGAGTGTGGAAAGCTGATTTGGGAGGCACACTGTAGCTAAGTCGGAGGACAGTTCAGTGTCGAGAAATATTTGGTTGTACTACATAAGTATTTTATTAGCCAAATCTCAAATAGGATGTTGGAAATTACATCAAATATTTCACTTCATGTTCCATCACCAAGGCAAACATTAGGAAATAAGGCTTGCATACTCCTATTCCTACTCCTAGCTAGCCTAGGAATCCATCTTCATGGACTATATGTCCTACCTTCCTTCTACAAGCATGGAAGTTAATGTGTATTTGTGGCCATCAATAGGTTTTATATAATGGAAATATTGGCTACCTACAAGAAGAGTATCAGAAGGGAGGCCGCTACCAGACTCTTCTTTGAGTAAGTGTCGATACATTTTGGGATCCCATAAAAAATTATATCAGATCAAGATAGCAGTTTTGTGAGCATGTTTTGGTCAAGCCTATGGTTATTGTTGGACACCAATATCACCATGTCAACTACATTCCATCCCTAGACTGATGGCTAAGAAAATATTTTCAAAATGATGATTGTGCACATACTACACATGTAAAAATCTAAGCATATGAGGACATGGGATGAGAGTCTTCCCTATGTGCAACACAACTATAATGGAGCTCTCCATAGCTCGACTAGCCACAACCCCTTTGAAGTGGGTCTAGGATTTCAACTATTATGTTGCCTTGATGTTGCATTACCTTATGCAACTAACTAGGATGAATCTTCCCATGTTTAGCATGAAGTTGATAGATCCACTAGGTTTCTTGAATGAATTCAACACATTGGATAAAGCCAATGACAAATACAAACAATGGCATGATCAGCATGGGATTCCCCATAAGTTTCAAGTGGGTGACAAAGTTTGGTTACATTTGTAGAAAGAGTGTCTCATTCAATATTGGGTGACTCAGGGTTTTTATATCTTTGCATTATTTTGATGTCCCTATTATCATTTTTTATTTCCTTCCTTTCCATTTCCTCTTGCGATGTTTATAATCTTTCCAATGTCCCTTTTACTTCAACCCAATATATTTCACTTTCTTCTAGCCTATGTTTTCAAGGTATTCTTCCTATACAAAAGCCTCTTCCACCATTCAGGGATTGAATAACATCACTTAGTTCAAAGGATGTCTCTATAGACCCTATAGATAATTGAGAAGTACATCCAGGTTCTTCAAAGAGATACCCAATATTATGTCTATATTCCAAAATTCTATGGTGTACTATTTTACTCTCTACCTCAAGCCATTCCATTGGATCCACTAGTTCTCTACATACCTAATAGGGTAGAATTGGGAATTTATGATAATTTTGAAATCTTCCCACATAGTTACTGTTGAGAAATGAAAACAAGAAATTCCAGTTTAATTTGTCCTTGAATTAAAATGAGAATTAAAATTGAATTCTATTCTCATAACAACTTGTAAATAGTTAATTAACTTTAATTAACTTAATTAGATTAGGAATTTCTAGTTGGAAGTCTTTCTATAGTCATGTATATGTTCTCCCTAGGTTTTAGGGGTCCAATATGAGTTTAAATAGAGTTCTAAATTAGATCACTCATTTTACTGAGTTAAGTTCAGTTAAATTAGTTTTAAAATTTTTTTGGAACTAATAGATGACTAACAGTCAGTTGGTGCACTAATGTATCCACTAGTGCTACTCCAGTTAACTAAATACTTCCTCATGAGAAACTCATGCATGTAGGTTCAGAGAAAGACGCAATTGAGACTAGAGTGTAGGGACGATGTACTATCAGCTGTATGATTTAGTGAGTTGTATAGATGATGCATGCAATCAAGACCTGGACCTAGTTTGGATTGCATAGTTTTGGAAGCACTGGATTCCCATTAATATGGACTATTTAGCCATAGAAATTGTGCAAGGAAATAGGGGCTTGGAGAGCTATAGAATAGGCTAAGGATTTAGCATGAGATTTATTATTAGCTAAGAGAGTTTAGCATACTTGTGTGGAATTGTTCAAGTGAGAACAAGATTTGTATCTTCACTCATATTTCTGATATATGTAATACATATAGTGGGGTTTTAAGTAGTGCCTTTCCTCAAATACATCTTGTGTTGTGAGCCATTGATTTATCTTCTTCTTGTTCTTATTTTTTTCATCGATCTATTTGCTTTCGTTGGTTGAAAGTAGAAGTAGATTCTTGTCTTGTGCCTTAGTACATTGCATGACCTTGTGAATCTACAGGATTTTCTACATGTATCAGAGCTGGATTTGTAGATATTTCCTACATCGTATCAAAGGTGAGAACAATATACTAGAGGAGATTTTGAAGTTTTGAATTTTGGGTTACACGTGAAATTCAAATTTGCAATACATACTTTAGGATCGATAAATGACCTTCTACGATTTGCGGCTCGACTATGCCTTGGAAGGAAGCTTGAATTTTATAGCCTAGAGGGACAGAATGGAGGTTGTGCTAGAGTATAATGGCTTGAAGGAATTCATTGATCAATAAATTCCTAAGCCAATAGTATTATATGGAGACAATTTGGTCTAATGGAATAAGTGTGTGGCGAAGGCCTTAGTCCCTACAATCTCCTAGGCTGAAAAGGAGATCAAGAAGGATAACCTCAAACCACTTCAGCTCAGTAGCTAGCCATAATGAGCATGAGAGAGATCTCTCTAAGTCTCCTATAAATGATATGGCTTTAAAGCAAATGAATTTTAGGCTAGATATGTGTATTTGTTTGTGAAAATTTGGTTTTTAGGGAACTTTGCTGAACTTTGAGTTTGGAGCCAAAAATAGGTCTAGGCTATAGGAGTGCAGGAGCAAATATGAGAAGGAGCTAGATATCAAAATCGATGGTGTATTTTGAATATTTTCAGTGTAGTATAGAGGATATAGTGTGGAAGAAACTAATGATCATAAATAAACATGATTTCATTAGCTTAGGAAGACATACACATAACTATGAAAACTAGATAACAGAGCTTGAAAAACAAGAATTCTGTGTATTTTAATGTAAGGAATCCATAGAAAGAAGATATATAATGTATATAGAGATGTTTAGACCATTAGAAAACAAATAGAATGAATTACAAGCACCATGAACTCACTAGGCTATAGTTCCTTGAAAATAGTTGCAACCTTCCTCTGTATTAGTTGAAAATATGATTACATGCAAGCTTCCTTAACAAAAAGTTCAACCCTCTTCTCCTAAGGAGAAATGATACATATAGACTCTCCTAGACCACTTTCCCACCTTCAAGAGTCAAATTACATGGTGGAGGAACTGACTCCAAGACTCTCTCAACCAACAGGTGAAAGTTAGAAGGTGAAACTCAAACACTTCATGGAGAGTTTTTTTAGAATTTTGCTTCTTTTATGAGGCCTAATAAACATCAAAAACAACCTATGATGTACATTTATTCATGCCTACATCACCTAGCCTCAAAACTAGTGCCATTACATAGAGTATCTTGACTTTGACTAAGTCAAACTAGAAACTAGCAATTTACATAGTGTAATTTACAATTTGAAACACAGAAAAGTGCAGAAGCACAATGGCAACTTTGAGTTGCTTTTCATGTGCCTTCAAGAGGTCAAAATGAAAACGTGAGAGAACATTCAACTATTCCTTCAAGTATAGTTTCTAGAAGAGTTTAAATTTCAGAATTTTGGCCGTGGGAAGGCCTTCAAAAATCCATTCTCCCAAGGTTGCTATAGAAGTGCAACGCCTATCAAAAAATGGTCCAAAAAGATAGTTTTTCGCCACTTTTTTGCCTTTTTCTTCAAAACTGAGCCACCTATGGAAAATCAGAGCAAATGAGATTTTATAGGATGGAAATATCTTTGCAAAAATGTAGACCTTTCTTCAATTGGAGGCCTGAGGAGAAATCGCAGCGCCAGGACGCTGTGCTTCTCCAGCAGCTGAAATATTTGAATTTGGACCAAAATATCTCAAAAAACTCAAAATGATTAGAATTTACTCAAAATTTGAAGGAGGGTGTAAAACCATGTTTTTTATAGCTTCAATGATTCTTCAGAAAGCATATCTAAGTTCTCGTCATCCTTTGGGTCTTTTTTGGCCTCCTTGATCTTATTTTCAAGTTGCTTTACTATGACATTGGCAATCATGTTTTGAGCTTGGTAATGGTGTGCCATGTGTCTGAGCAACTGATTACCCCTATTTTCCTTCTTAAGGAGCTTCTCCAAGTGTTAATTTAACCTATTTGGTCAATATTTCTTATCTTGATGAACATTTAGGGAAATCCTATATTCTAAGTCAAGGTCCTCATTCAACAGAACTTGTTCTTGCTCTTCTTGCAAAGATTTCTTGAGGCTTGCTTTTCTGGTCTTTTCCTTTTTCCTCTTTCCTTTGATGCTTCAGGCTCGCTTGAATCCATGATATCCTTACCTTTTCCAACTTGCTGCAATAACTTGGCTTTTCCATTTTCTAGGATCAACTCCTTTGCTTTGAGTTGATTATTTTATTGTTCAAGGAATGATATGACATATTTTTCTCTTTCCAAATTGCTTGCTAGTTCCTTGATTTCATAGTCCTTATCCTTGATTTTTTTTCGCATGTTTGAACTTTGATCCTCCATCTCTGGATCAACTAGTTCAAACTCATGCTCAATTGTGTCTTTCTCTTTTGATGTCAGTTCCTGCTTTGTTGATGAAGAAGGCTTGGTCCCTTTCTCTCTATGAGAAGAAAACACAAGCCTCTTCCCTTTCTTATACACTTTAGTCACCTTAGATTTGGGTAGTTGAGTATTCTCCACTATTTTACTAGATGACCCCACCTCTATTTGTCGTTTCGGCACACTACGAGAATGAGATGTTGCATTTTTCTCATGCCATTTCAAGTCTGCTTCCAAAAAGTCTTCCCAAGCCATACCTTTCTCTACGAGATGGTGAAGGACAATGGTTTTGATGATACTTTTATGAAACAAGATTGGGGAGTGGTCTTTGTCCTTTAATTGTATTTTTTCAGACATTTTGGAAATTCTCATGAATAGATAATTACACATGTTGAGTGGCTTTTGAGAGGTGAAATGCATAAGGAGGCAAATATGATAGGCATACAACCTGGAGAATCTACCTTCACAACTAAAGAATCTCATGATAGTTTTTATCAAAGGGGCATATTTCTCCAATAAATATATGAAAGTCCTGAGGTGAGTATGTGTTTCTCTGTATGGCGTATTTAAGAAAGGCTTGTAGTATTCAAGATCTAGGCTCATTCCTTTGAACCAATATTCACTGTTGTCCGGTAAGCTTGTTGCAGTTGAGATGGAGGCCACTGAAAAACTGAACTCAACACCAACAATGAGAACAGATTCTCCTTTCAGTTGAGTTTCCACCCAATCTGTTAATTTCTCATGAGATCCCACCTCGCTCACCCTTTTGCAAAATTCTAAGCAATGGACATCCTCAAAGCATTGTTTGATGAAAGGATATGAGTTGATTGTATTGTATTTTGATGGTTCATATCTGAGGATATTCCCTCCTTTATGTTGTCTTTTTCTTTCTAGCGAAGATTCTTCCTCCATGATGACACAAAACCCTAGCAACATGCAGTGAAAAATAAAATGTGAGGTGTGAATGGAAATGAAGTGATATGAAGGTGATTTTCTGACAAAATGATGGAGGGGTATTGGGAAAGGTGAAAGCACTTTGGAAGATGATGAAAATGAGTGGAGAAATAATGGAAGAATGATTTGGTTGTAGGCGGAAACAATAGGGTTTATAATGAAACTTGCCAAAAAACCTCCAAGAATGAGCTAGGTATTTTCTTTTTGAGTGCTAAAACTTTGTTCTGAGGTGGGTAAAATGGTTAAAATGTCCTATTAAACATGTATGCAGGTGTAGGATATCATTTTACATGTTTTAGAAATCAAAAATAATGATGGCCATTTTCACCCTATCATTTACCATGCAAATTTTGCTACAAAGCCTAACTTCAAGAATCACTGACATGAGATGAAATTGGAAAAGCAAAAGAGGGATGATGATGGTGTACTTACTTGTTCGTTAGCTTATAAGTGAGTAAAATCAAGCTTACAAGTGAAAAAATTAAATTTGGGATAGTTTTGAAGGATTTTGGGGCACTCTACCCTACGTGCAGTGTAGTGTTCCTGAGCACAACGTAGCTCTTCTAAGCACAACACCAGCCTCCTAAGCGTAGTGCTTGAAATTGTTTGCCAATTTTACCTAGGAAAATGACTTTTTTCCTCTCTTGAATGGGATAGCTTGATAACAAAGAGTGAATAGGAGGTGAAGGAAGGAGTTTGGGGGCTTTTGAGTTTATATCGGGAAAGATTCTTCACTTTTTCGAAAATAAATGGGACCCACCCTCCTTTAAAAAACTAATTTTTCACTTTATGAAAAGATAGTTACCTTTACCATTGAAAACCTGAGATGTCCTTTACTTTCCTGAGTGCTCGAGCTTCTTTTTATGGAACTTTTAGAACATGAGAGTATGAGGAGTGTGTGAAAATTCAAAATCAACTCCTAAAAGTTATTTGCCATGTTTTATTCACTATTGGTTTTATTCATGAAAATGATGGACCTTGGAAACCCTAGTGACCTAATGGATGACCTGAGACCAAATTGAATGATGATGATGACTGACCCGTTTTATTTGTGACACCTCCATAAAGTGTGATAGGTGACTAGCATGAGTGAATTTCCAAAGAGTGACTTCATCTTTAGACTGACCAAACAATGGCCAAAGTTTGTTGTGTAAACCTAGTAACATAAAAATTTTGATTTCGAAAGTCTGGAAAAAACATAGTAAAAACATATTTGATCCAAGTGACAGGCTAACAAGAATGACACTAACATTAGCTCCAACTGACGATGGCAGCTCCTTGGAGATGTCAAGAACACTTTAGACCAAGTAGCCTTATTCATTGGGAAATGGAGTCAACATACATAAAACAGACTTTTGACTTAAAACTGACTGTCCTTTCGACACGACAAATATCTGGAAAATAAAAATGAAAATAGTGTTGACCTAAAAAGCCTTAGTCCCTTCACTTCGGGCTTCAAAGTCCTATGACAACCATCTAAAATGTTGGAAGTAAAATACATGTCGGTATGTACAATGATGATGAATTTTCAGGACTTTTTTGACATAGTGGTGCTTGAGAAGCCTACCATTGGTCATCCCTCCTGAATAATCTCTTCCATATATTTCTTCCAACAAGAAAGCATTATTTCCTCTAAAAGCAGCAACTCTGCAGGGCCCCTTCCATAAGTTTTCAAAGTTACCATGATTGCCTTTTTATTCATTTCTGGCATCCCAACGAAGAACCACATCTCCTAGGATGAAATTTTCTTCCTTGGTTTTGGGGTCATAAATATTTTTAATCTTCTCGTGGAGTTTGGATGTGTTCTGAAAAACCTATTCTATTGTCTATTGTAAATAACTCATCTGATTTATCCTCCTTTTCATGTGAGTAGTTTCACTATCCAATTTCTGTAGATTTTTCGTTACTGGGACAACAAGAGTTGAAGGAAATACTATATCAACTCCATATACCAGCTGATCTTTTAGTGTTGACCCTATCCACCCACAAGGAATTGATGATTTTTTTATGCCAATTATTCTTGTTTACCTCTAGGACCTTCCTCATGATATTAACCAATGATTTGTTGGACTATTTGGCAAGAGAATTCCCTTGTGGATGATAAGGAGTAGAATGTCCTACCACAATATGATATTCGACACAAAATTTTACCATTCTTTTTTATTTGAAAGCATTAGAATTGTCCATAATTACTTTCTGTGGACAAAAAAATCGAGACAAAATATTAGACTCCAGGAATTGAATAATGACATAATCACTAGTTTGCCTCGTTGGGATAGCTACAATCCACTTTGTAAAGTAGTCGGTGGTTGTTAATATCCATTTATGTTGTGCTGAAGATGAAGGATGGATTTCACCAATGAAATCAAGACCCCATTGTTGGAAAGTAGATGAAATTAAAATGGGTTTTAGTGGTAATGGAAAAATTTTCCTCTTTTGTTGAAAAATTTGACATTCATGGCAGCTCATGACTGTTTTTTATGCGTCAGAAAAGAGGGTGGGCCAGTAGAAGCCAGATCTTAAGATCTTATTTGTTTTATTTTTCCAAAAGTGATGACCGCCACAATCTCCTTTATGAAAATCTTTCATTACATATTCAGCTTCATTTTCTACCAAACAATTCAGCATCACACCTCCAGGACATTTCCAAAATAAAACACCATCTAGAGTACAATATTTTGAATCTTTCAGTTTCATTGATCTAGCTTTACCTTTCGGGACTTCCGAGGGGTATTCAAGTGCTGCAAGACATATACATGAAAATATAAGACACATGCAGGAAAGGGTTAGCTTCTTCTTGTTCCTCAAACATTGCAACAATCAAATTGATATCTAGTGCATGTAGATTTGATTTGGCCATGAGTATGGATAACCCTTGTCCTTTTATGAGTTTTGTAGGCTTTATCTCCAAGTCATATTGTAGCATGGATGCAATCCACTTTCCACTTATGCCTTCAGGATCTGTTTGCACAAGAATTTCTTTTACTACTGTAGTAGGAACATATGCAATGCTATGAGAATGTAGAATATAAACTCAGAAATACTTGAGGGCTTTTACCAATGCCTGATGAGCCCCAAAAATGGACAAATATTTGGGCTCATCCAACCTTCTAATTTGACTTAATCCACCATTCTCATTTGTTTATTGCATGTTTTTTATTATATTTGTGTTAATAGAGTGAATTTGGTTAGTCATTATGCCAACAAGTCTAATGGGTGCTTTGTGTAGCCTTGTTGGTCAACTTGGAGACAAATTTGAAGGTCTTAATGAGCACTTGGCAGCCAAATTCGTGGGAGAACAAGCTAGAGGATTTGTAGGAAGGTGTCCCCCTCATTTATGGGCCCTTACCTCGAATTCTCCACCATCAGCTCGGATTTCAAGGGCCACCGAATCAATCAGCTCAAGGGCAGCCAAGCAAGTCAAGTTGGACTGCTGTTAACTCCAAGTCTTGGGCAGCCAAGTCCCTAACTTTTAGGACTGTTGGGTCCTCAAATTGTATAAATAAGAAGGCTTGGGGCCTCATTTTGGTTAGCTAGTGGTTGGTCATTTTTGTTAGCTAGTTGGTAGTCATTTTTGTAGCTAGTTAGTCATTTTGTTTTAGCCATTAGTTAGCTAGCTTGTAGTTCGATTTTTAGGCCATGGATTAGCTTTGCTTTCAGCTCATTCTCAAGCTCTCCTTGTGGACAGTTTTGATGTAACTTTTCATTTCTTGATTAATAAAGATGGATCCAGCTTTGCACCAGCTCTAAATCGCTCTTGCGAGGCTGTAGTTCTTGGGGTTGGGCCCATCTCAAGCGCCCAGTACCTCCCTTGTTTATCTTTATGTGTTTGTTGCGTTCTTGAAATAAAATCTGCTCTTTAGATTTAATTCGTGCTTTGTTACTTAGGTTTCTTTTGATGGTTCAAGTAGCTTCTCATGTTTATAATAGATTGGTAGGAGTTTGTATGCATATAGATCTTTTGGCATGTTCTTTCTCATGTGATGTATATGGTTCTCTTTTCAAACAAGGCTGCTGTTTACTCATTCATTAACAGTTGGATTGAGTTAGCTAGGACTTGGTTTGTTTGCAAGAATTCATTGATTTGTTTGAATAAGCATTGTGCAGGGCATCTCTATCACCTTCATCACCTCCTCATTCATCTGAGCCTCGTTCAGATCAGCTCCTCCATCACCAAGTCTGTTCCCTCATCTCCTATCTTCTCTTTTGCCAAGTAACCTTACTTTCTTCTCCATTGTTGTCTCAACTACCTTAGAGCCAAATCAGCCTTCCACATATCATCTCATCACTCCATCCAACAGTTCCTAGGTCACTTCAGACCCCCATCCTACCTCCAGAACCATCCATGCATCTTCCATCAACCATCCATCCTCAAAAATCCAATTCGTAAACATCCTGTAGAAGAATTACAGAACATCCTGTAGAAGACTTACAGGACTTTCCTGTAGAAACCCCTGCAGACATCCTGTAGGAGGCCACTCACTCGGTTGCTGAGCCTCTGAACGTGAGGAACCTCTGTGGATGGATGCTAAGGATCCCTAGGGACCTCTCCTAACCTCCCCAACCTTTCCCATGCTTTCCTTCCTTCTCCATCTCATCTGCACAACCAAACCCTAATAAGCACAAAATCACAATCACTCCATCCACTTAAAGAAAAAAATACAAAAACATATCTTTTAAGATGCAAGTAGATTAGATTCATGCATTTTCACTTATTAGAAGTAATGACAGCATTGGTAGAAGTTTTATTCACATTCTTTGCATTGTAGAGGTTAGACTAGTCAAATTAGGGTTTCCTAGGTTTACATGCTTTGATTTGCTTTCAGTTCATTTTCGCCAAGTAGATTAGTTTTCTCTGAGCTAGCTTTCGTCCATCATTTAGCAAGCTTCTTTTGAGAGCCTATAGAAGTTGGCTTGAGCCCTAGTGGACTTGTGCCAGCTGACCAAGTGACAGCTGCGACAAGAGCTAGTACTTGTGCATATAGCACCGTCGCTTCCAAGTTTGTACGAACTACTGGGTTGATAAAATTAAGAGACAGGAAGCCCCAGGAGTTGTAGCATTATTGCTACAATACTGGAGCTCACCATCTTTTTTTTGCGCCGTTGCCAGGGAAGCGACAGAGTATTGGTGATTGTTGCTATTCTTCTCTTTTCTACTACAACCTTCTTCTAAGTAGTTTATTTCATTTCCATTATGCAATTTCATTTATGCAAAAGTAGATTAGCCTTTCTTGCTTTCCTAGATTAGCATTTCCTGCTTTCATAGATTAGCATTTCCTGCTTTCATAGATTAGTATTTCCTACTTTCATAGATTGGCATTTCCTGCTTTCCTAGAATAGCCTTTCAATTCTGCATTTCAATTCTGCAAGCATAGATTAGTGTTTCAATTTCACAAGCGTAGCCTAGCATTTCATTCTTCCAATTTCATTTAAGCAAAATAGATTAGTCCTTTCCTGCTTTCATTTCAATTTCGCAAGATAGTTAGTTGCAGTTCAATCTATTTCATGCCTTGTAGGAGTAGAGATAAGTTAGAAAAATGATTGCACAACACCCCCACTGCTTCACACAGCCAACGTTCTTCTTCGATGGCTGTGATGAAAGAACCCCTGGGTGGACATCAAGACATATCTGAAGAAACTATAGGGGAGAAGAAGAAGAAAACATTCCTCTGAAGCAAATGGGAAGAAGCAAGGAAGCATGGTTTCATGACAGAGAAGAGGACATCACTTCAGAAGCTTGGCATGACAAGGAGGCCATCAGGGCCATCAAGGACAAGGGGAGAGATTTGGTTGCTCAGAGGATGAGCAACACTTTAAGTAGGGGGGTGATGATGAGCCCCAAAAATGGACAAATATTTGGGCTCATCCAACCTTCTAATTTGACTTAATCCACCATTCTCATTTGTTTATTGCATGTTTTTGATTATATTTGTGTTAATAGAGTGAATTTGGTTAGTCATTATGCCAACAAGTCTAATGGGTGCTTTGTGTAGCCTTGTTGGTCAACTTGGAGACAAATTTGAAGGTCTTAATGAGCACTTGGCAGCCAAATTCGTGGGAGAACAAGCTAGAGGATTTGTAGGAAGGTGTCCCCCTCATTTATGGGCCCTTACCTCGAATTCTCCACCATCAGCTCGGAGTTCAAGGGCCACCGAATCAATCAGCTCAAGGGCAGCCAAGCAAGTCAAGTTGGACTGCTGTTAACTCCAAGTCTTGGGCAGCCAAGTCCCTAACTTTTAGGAGGACTGTTGGGTCCTCAAATTGTATAAATAAGAAGGCTTGGGGCCTCATTTTGGTTAGCTAGTGGTTGGTCATTTTTGTTAGCTAGTTGGTAGTCATTTTTGTAGCTAGTTAGTCATTTTGTTTTAGCCATTAGTTAGCTAGCTTGTAGTTCGATTTTTAGGCCATGGATTAGCTTTGCTTTCAGCTCATTCTCAAGCTCTCCTTGTGGACAGTTTTGATGTAACTTTTCATTTCTTGATTAATAAAGATGGATCCAGCTTTGCACCAGCTCTAAATCACTCTTGGGAGGCTGTAGTTCTTGGGGTTGGGCCCATCTCAAGTGCCCAGTACCTCCCTTGTTTATCTTTATGTGTTTGCTGCGTTCTTGAAATAAAATCTGCTCTTTAGATTTAATTCGTGCTTTGTTACTTAGGTTTCTTTTGATGGTTCAAGTAGCTTCTCATGTTTATAATAGATTGGTAGGAGTTTGTATGCATTTAGATCTTTTGGCATGTTCTTTCTCATGTGATGTATATGGTTCTCTTTTCAAACAAGGCTGCTGTTTACTCATTCATTAACAGTTGGATTGAGTTAGCTAGGACTTGGTTTGTTTGCAAGAATTCATTGATTTGTTTGAATAAGCATTGTGCAGGGCATCTCTATCACCTTCATCACCTCCTCGTTCATCTGAGCCTCGTTCAGATCAGCTCCTCCATCACCAAGTCTGTTCCCTCATCTCCTATCTTCTCTTTTGCCAAGTAACCTTACTTTCTTCTCCATTGTTGTCTCAACTACCTTAGAGCCAAATCAGCCTTCCACATATCATCTCATCACTCCATCCATCAGTTCCTAGGTCACTTCAAACCCCCATCCTACCTCCATAACCATCCATGCATCTTCCATCAACCATCCATCCTCAAAAATCCAATTCGTAAACATCCTGTAGAAGAATTACAGAACATCTTGTAGAAGACTTACAGGACTTTTCTGTAGAAACCCCTGCAGACATCCTGTAGGAGGCCACTCACTCGGTTGCTGAGCCTCTGAACGTGAGGAACCTCTGTGGATGGATGCTAAGGATCCCTAGGGACCTCTCCTAACATCCCCAACCTTTCCCATGCTTTCCTTCCTTCTCCATCTCATCTGCACAACCAAACCCTAATAAGCACAAAATCACAATCACTCCATCCACTTAAAGAAAAAAATACAAAAACATGTCTTTTAAGATGCAAGTAGATTAGATTCATGCATTTTCACTTATTAGAAGTAATGACAGCATTGGTAGAAGTTTTATTCACATTCTTTGCATTGTAGAGGTTAGACTAGTCAAATTAGGGTTTCCTAGGTTTACATGCTTTGATTTGCTTTCAGTTCATTTTCGCCAAGTAGATTAGTTTTCTCTGAGCTAGCTTTCGTCCATCATTTAGCAAGCTTCTTTTGAGAGCCTATAGAAGTTGGCTTGAGCCCTAGTGGACTTGTGCCAGCTGACCAAGTGACAGCTGCGACAAGAGCTAGTACTTGTGCATATAGCACCATCGCTTCCAAGTTTGTACGAACTACCGGGTTGATAAAATTAAGAGACAAGAAGCCCCAGGAGTTGTAGCATTATTGCTACAATACTGGAGCTCACCATCTTTTTTTTGCGCCGTTGCCGGGGAAGCGACAGAGTATTGGTGATTGTTGCTATTCTTCTATTTTCTACTACAACCTTCTTCTAAGTAGTTTATTTCATTTCCATTATGCAATTTCATTTATGCAAAAGTAGATTAGCCTTTCTTGCTTTCCTAGATTAGCATTTCCTGCTTTCATAGATTAGCATTTCCTGCTTTCATAGATTAGTATTTCCTGCTTTCATAGATTAGCATTTCCTGCTTTCCTAGAATAGCCTTTCAATTCCGCATTTCAATTCTGCAAGCGTAGATTAGTGTTTCAATTTCGCAAGCGTAGCCTAGCATTTCATTCTTCCAATTTCATTTGAGCAAAATAGATTAGTCCTTTCCTGCTTTCATTTCAATTTCGCAAGATAGTTAGTTGTAGTTCAATCTATTTCATGCCTTGTAGGAGTAGAGATAAGTTAGAAAAATGATTGCACAACACCCCCACTGCTTCACACAACCAACGTTCTTCTTCGATGGCTATGATGAAAGAACCCCTGGGTGGACATCAAGACATATCTGAAGAAACTATAGGGGAGAAGAAGAAGAAAACATTCCTCTGAAGCAAATGGCTACAAGTAGAGATGTTGGGAGCAACATCTTGTCCAAAGATGAATTTGCAAATCAGATCGAAGATTTCAAGAGTGACATGAGGCAGTTTCTTGCCATGCAACTGGATACCTTGCGGATCCAAAAGAAGCAAGAAGAAGCCAAGAGGGCTTTGGTCATTTTTTGTCCTAGGTGCCTTAAAAAGCATCCTAGGAACGAATGTCCAATGCACTCCCTAGAAGTGTGTTTCATCTGTGAAGAATACCATCCTACATATCAGTGCCCTTCCTTGCCCAGAATCAAAGCTACATATCAAAGAGCCAAGGGAGCCACTGAATCACTCTGTTATATGAACCAAAGGAGGCCACATGGACCCATACCCTACCAGCAGGAACTACAAGGGATACCCGAGACCTATTATGACCCTTATCAAGCCACTTTCATGCCTTCTTGGGATCCCCCTACTCATCCTTCCTGGTCTACACCTCCTCCTTGGTCATATCCTCCTTGTTCCTTCACAGATCCATATTATGCCCAACCAGTTGCTCATTCATTTCACTCTTATGCTCAGCCACCGCCTCAGTGGAATGCACCTTATCAGGAGTGGAGACCCCAGTATAACTCTCATCCCGCTCATTTTCCTCCACCACCTGCTCATCCACAACCATCGCCTCCTCCTCCACCAAGGCAACCCCAAATGACTACCCAACCACAATGCCATCCATCTCCATCTCAAACTCACACCTCCACTCATCTACCCGTACCTCCATTTCCAAAACCATGCAATAGAGCAGCTCAACCTAATTGCAAAGCTGAGGCACAACATGTGCAAATGACTCCTTTTGAGCTCAATGATGTTCACCAAAGCTCAGGAAGAGTGTTGCAAAAGAGAGAATCTATTGAAAGCATTGAAGGATCACACCCAGCAAAAGAAGATTCAAAAGAGGAGATCAAAGAACCAAGGGCTGCACTTGATGAAGAGAAGAGATCAGAATCAGAGATGGAGAAAGTTCCCTCATGGTTACCATCAAATCTTCCATGTATTCAAGAGAAAGATCAGCAAAAGGAGGAAGATGAGAAAGTCATGATAGAAAGTGACATGAAGAATGATCCAGATCAGCAAAGGGACCAAGGATATCAAAGCTATATTGAGACATGGTTCCAGACAGTCACTAAGTTGCAGCAGTACTCTCTTCCTCAACTATGTTTGATCCCTTCAAAGTCAGAACATTTGGTCTCTGAGATCTGGATACCTATCAGAGCATGCATTTCGAGCCTCCACATCATTTTTTCTCTAATCTCGATGTGCACATGGCTCCATTGGAAGTATTCTTATACTTGAAAATGATTTTGTTTTTCAAGTAGGGTAGGGTAGTAAAAAAGGAAAAAAAGAAAAAAAATGAAAAAAGAAAAAGAAAAAAATGAAAAAAGCAAAATAGAAATCTAAGGTGAAAACCTCCTTGGAGGCGCCTTAGGTTGGCTCATTGATTGAAAACCTCCATGAGGCGGTCAATGGGTTGGAAAAAAAACGAAAAGAGAATAAGATCTTTGGATGAAAACCTCCTTTGGAGGCGCCCAAGGCAGGCAATTAGGGTGAAAACCTCCATGAGGCGCCCTAGTTGTTTTTCAAAAAAAAGAGGAAAAAAGAAAAAGAAAAATAAAGCTAATCTCCATTTGAATAAGTTCATGTTGCAACAATGACATTGCAGGTTTCAAGAAGGACGTTTCATGACAAGAGGAGCACTCAAATCAAGGTCAAAGGGACTTTCTTGTGCCTTCTACAGGAAAGCTATGTATTTCTACAGGAAACATCCTGTAGAACCTTTGCACGAGCCAAATCGAATCTCAAAAGTGAATCTGATGGTGGGAATATGTTGATTAGGCCTGCAAGCACTTGTGTGTCCATCCCTTTCCTTTCTCCATCATTTTTCCACCTCCTTATGATTCTCATTGTGCTTCTACAGGATCTTCCTGTAGAAATTGTGGGAAACTAGGCATGCATTTCAAAAAGTGGTTTGGCGAGCATGGTAGCTTTCTCAAGGGTTCAGAAGCCCTCATGCAATCTTGCAACTCCTCCTCCATCATCTCCATACCTGCATCACAGCAAAAATTCATTTTGTCATACCATGCAAACACATGCAAAATGCCTTGAAGCCAAAAACACATAGAGTAGAATTTGTTTTTGCAATAACTTGAGAACCATGCATCCATTTGACAAACTGTTTTATGGGGTATTGTACAAGGTCGATGACAACATGCCTGAGCAGTTTCATGCAATTCCGGTGCACGGTTTCCAAGAAATCAGCCTCCATCACCATCAGCCATTTTTGCATTTTCTCCATAACCGTGCATCCGTTTCAAAACCTGCTTCATGGGGAGATGCATGTGGGTGATAGTAGCCTACCCAAGCAGTTTCAGCCAATTCTGATGCACGGTTTCCGAGAAATCGACCTCTGAATTCTTCAACCATTTTCCATTTTTCTCGAAATCCGTGCATCCATTGATCACGAATTTGCTATGGTAGATGCATAATGGTGATAGAAACATGCTCAGCAAGTTTCAGCTCGATCCGCTTTGGCGTTTGGGAGAAATGTCGAAAACAAGTTCTGGTTTGGTGAAGATGCAGCAACAGCAGCTTGGACGTGCAGGTTTGAACATGGAAACGATTGTCTGGAGCTCAGATCCGGCCAGAGGACACCTGCACACGGAACAACAATCAAAAATCATCAGCCACGCCCTCATGCAACCAAGGAATCCAAGCATGCATCAGCAAAGAGCTTCACAGCAGCCAGTCGACTTGCAGGTACGTGACTAAACTAATTCCTCTTTTGCATGAATGTAATTCGAAATCTGCATGAACAATGAGATGGTTGGATTTAGACAAATCGGTGGCCAGCTAACTGGCCACCCTCATCCAGTTCAACAACACTTGGTGGGTGAATAAGACACGTGCACTCAGCCATCTCAGGGAGGAAATTAAAAATGGGCAGTAATGAACAGTTAAACTTCAGCGTGTTTGATGGTAAGAGATTAACAGCAGAGAACCAATAGTTAAAACTGCAGTGGAGACAACAGTTGCATGGGCCAGCACACGTCTCTGCCACCTCACTCCAAAAATCACGCGGACATCACTGAGCGCTCGGCTGAAATCCAAAGACCGTTAGTCAACTTGCACTTGCATCGTGTTCACTCAAAGAATACATCCTCTGCTTCCACCATCGGCTTAATCTATCTTCCTCCGCTGAGTTTCCTACCTCTTTTCAAAATTCTCTAGTGCAGCGGGCTCACTCAAAGGCCGAATCACACTCTACAGGCGTTTTTCTACAGGAAGCTGTTTTACAAGAAACCCAGCCTACGAAGAGCTTGCACTGTTCATGTCAGGGGTGGCGATTCTTAATGAGGTAGGCCTGAACATAATTCTCCCACGCAATTGATTAAAAAGCCGGTGGAGTTGACGTGTTGAAGGGGTAGGAAATTGTGAATAAAAGTCTGTTCATGAAATTACAAGTCATTTTCTTATCGCTGCATGAGAATTGTTGTTGTATGCGGGATTTTCTCCAGGGGTTGATTCATAATTGAGCCACTGTTAAGGCTCACTTGCAGAAAATCGTGAATTTTATATACTGTGTGCATAACAGAGGCATAGCTCTGCGCTCTCTCTAAGGAAATCCCAAAAATCCACTTCTGTATACAAGCAGGCAAGCAGGCCAACAAAGCTAAAAATCCTTGGGTGTCTATTGCAATAAGGATGGCTAATGATAGCAGTTCCTCACATATCTACAGAGAGTAAAACACTGAAGCTGACAAGTCTTGCAAATAGGGCCAAGGAATTACAGTATGGGCTGATTGCAGCAAGATGAGGTTTTATCGTTCCCCACTTAGCAGATTCTTGAGTAGTTTTGATTGTGGCTATGTGCTCTATCCCGAACTGGTTTGTGCTCTACCCCGGGATGGGATATTACAGGCTTGAGTCTAGGATAGCCACAGCCAAGCTGAAAGGAAAATCACCCACAGCCGAGCAGGATATAATGGTGCTGTCTGTTTCTACAGGAAGACAGAAAAAGCCACTACAGGACTTTCCTGTAGAAGCTAGTGAACAGTTTCTACAGGAAAGTTTGAAAAAAGGGCAGCAAAAGGAGAAATCGGCCGAGATTTTAGCTAAGGAGGTAGCACCTGTGTTGGCCACCCCAAGCACATCCATCCCCTCTATGAACACTCATTTCTTTCAAGGTTCGAGCACAATTTAGTCACGGTTCAACCTTCTACAGGAAGCTACAGGACTTTCCTGTAGAAGCCTTTTGGCAGGCCAGAATCAATTTTGGAGAGGGATTTGAAGCTTGAAGTCTGTTGAGGAGGCATGCAAACACTCTTTTCTTCTATCCTCCACTGGTTTCATCTCCTTTCACCACCATTTCCACCATCAGATTGAATATACTTGCACAATCATACCCAAGCTGAGAATTCTTTAGGGAAAGGAGCAAGTAGTGGGAAGAAGCAAGGAAGCATGGTTTCATGACAGAGAAGAGGACATCACTTCAGAAGCTTGGCATGACAAGGAGGCCATCAGGGCCATCAAGGACAAGGGGAGAGATTTGGTTGCTCAGAGGATGAGCAACACTTTAAGTAGGGGGGTGATGATGAGCCCCAAAAATGGACAAATATTTGGGCTCATCCAACCTTCTAATTTGACTTAATCCACCATTCTCATTTGTTTATTGCATGTTTTTTATTATATTTGTGTTAATAGAGTGAATTTGGTTAGTCATTATGCCAACAAGTCTAATGGGTGCTTTGTGTAGCCTTGTTGGTCAACTTGGAGACAAATTTGAAGGTCTTAATGAGCACTTGGCAGCCAAATTCGTGGGAGAACAAGCTAGAGGATTTGTAGGAAGGTGTCCCCCTCATTTATGGGCCCTTACCTCGAATTCTCCACCATCAGCTCGGAGTTCAAGGGCCACCGAATCAATCAGCTCAAGGGCAGCCAAGCAAGTCAAGTTGGACTGCTGTTAACTCCAAGTCTTGGGCAGCCGAGTCCCTAACTTTTAGGAGGACTGTTGGGTCCTCAAATTGTATAAATAAGAAGGCTTGGGGCCTCATTTTGGTTAGCTAGTGGTTGGTCATTTTTGTTAGCTAGTTGGTAGTCATTTTTGTAGCTAGTTAGTCATTTTGTTTTAGCCATTAGTTAGCTAGCTTGTAGTTCGATTTTTAGGCCATGGATTAGCTTTGCTTTCAGCTCATTCTCAAGCTCTCCTTGTGGACAGTTTTGATGTAACTTTTCATTTCTTGATTAATAAAGATGGATCCAGCTTTGCACCAGCTCTAAATCGCTCTTGGGAGGCTATAGTTCTTGGGGTTGGGCCCATCTCAAGCACCCAGTACCTCCCTTGTTTATCTTTATGTGTTTGCTGCGTTCTTGAAATAAAATCTGCTCTTTAGATTTAATTCGTGCTTTGTTACTTAGGTTTCTTTTGATGGTTCAAGTAGCTTCTCATGTTTATAATAGATTGGTAGGAGTTTGTATGCATTTAGATCTTTTGGCATGTTCTTTCTCATGTGATGTATATGGTTCTCTTTTCAAACAAGGCTGCTGTTTACTCATTCATTAACAGTTGGATTGAGTTAGCTAGGACTTGGTTTGTTTGCAAGAATTCATTGATTTGTTTGAATAAGCATTGTGCAGGGCATCTCTATCACCTTCATCACCTCCTCATTCATCTGAGCCTCGTTCAGATCAGCTCCTCCATCACCAAGTCTGTTCCCTCATCTCCTATCTTCTCTTTTGCCAAGTAACCTTACTTTCTTCTCCATTGTTGTCTCAACTACCTTAGAGCCAAATCAGCCTTCCACATATCATCTCATCACTCCATCCATCAGTTCCTAGGTCACTTCAGACCCCCATCCTACCTCCATAACCATCCATGCATCTTCCATCAACCATCCATCCTCAAAAATCCAATTCGTAAACATCCTGTAGAAGAATTACAGAACATCCTGTAGAAGACTTACAGGACTTTCCTGTAGAAACCCCTGCAGACATCCTGTAGGAGGCCACTCACTCGGTTGCTGAGCCTCTGAACGTGAGGAACCTCTGTGGATGGATGCTAAGGATCCCTAGGGACCTCTCCTAACCTCCCCAACCTTTCCCATGCTTTCCTTCCTTCTCCATCTCATCTGCACAACCAAACCCTAATAAGCACAAAATCACAATCACTCCATCCACTTAAAGAAAAAAATACAAAAACATGTCTTTTAAGATGCAAGTAGATTAGATTCATGCATTTTCACTTATTAGAAGTAATGACAGCATTGGTAGAAGTTTTATTCACATTCTTTGCATTGTAGAGGTTAGACTAGTCAAATTAGGGTTTCCTAGGTTTACATGCTTTGATTTGCTTTCAGTTCATTTTCGCCAAGTAGATTAGTTTTCTCTGAGCTAGCTTTCGTCCATCATTTAGCAAGCTTCTTCTGAGAGCCTATAGAAGTTGGCTGGAGCCCTAGCAGACTTGTGCCAGCTGACCAAGTGACAGCTGCGACAAGAGCTAGTAGTTGTGCATATAGCACCGCCGCTTCCAAGTTTGTACGAACTACCGGGTTGATAAAATTAAGAGACAGGAAGCCCCAGGAGTTGTAGCATTATTGCTACAATACTGGAGCTCACCAATGCCAATGCCTACTTTTCAATGATATTTTATCTCAGTGCTGCATCTCTTAAAGTGTGACTGAAAAATGCTATAGGCTGGTCATTTTTCTGATCTTTCTTCCACATTAGGACCATTGCTAATGTATGCTCAGAATCAAAATAAAAGAGGATGAAGTCTGAAGTATAATCTGGGCAAATAAAAGTAGGAGTAGTAGATAATGCAAACTTTACAGCATGAAATGATTTCTAAGCCTCCAAAGACCACTTTACCTCACTATCCTTCTATAACATGTTTGTCGTTTCTTTCAAGTGCACAACTAGTTTAGAAATAAATCTTCTCAAAAAATTATTTTTCCCATTCAAACACTGAATCTCTTTCTTGCTCCTGGGGAAGTCTAGTTGTTGAATGGCCTCCACTCTTGCAGGATCAATGCGGATGCCATATTTATAGATGATGTGTCCTAGTAGCTTAGCTTCTTTGATGGTGAACAAACTCTTCTTTAGGTTAAGTGAGATGCTAAATTTTCTGCATTTCTGAAAAACAATTCTTAAGTGATGCAAATGATCTTCATCAGATTTTGAAAACACTCTAAGATCATCTAGATAGATAACTAGAAATACATATTTTTCATTTGCAAAAGCTATGTCCATATCCCGTTGAAAAGTAGCTCCTGCATTCTTCAACCCAAAAGGCATCTTGGCATACATGAATGTACCCCATGGTGTTGTGAAGGTTATTTTGAGTTCATCGTCCTTGTGTACCAAATTTTGATTGTATCCAGAGTATCCATCTAACAATGACATCCTAGAGGATCCAACCACACTCTGTAGTATGTGACCCATCTTGGGCAATGGATAGTTTTCTTTCAAGGAAACCTTGTTGAGATTTATGAAATCAATACATAGACGAATTTCCCCGGTCTTCTTTCTCGTAGGTACTAGTTGTTGGAAATAATACTAAGAGGGGGGGGTGAATCAGTATTATCAAATTCTTTTCAATATATCTTCCAGATTTATACTTTAATTTATTCTTCAGATATTGATAATTAATTTGTATGTCAGTATCATATAATAATGAGCAAGAACAAGAAAAATAGATAGTCACACCAAAGAACACCAGATATAACGTGGAAACCCAATGTGGGTGAAAACCACCTGCTGCAATATGTCTCTATCTTCTTTCAATTAGAAACTTCTTTTACAATGATTTTGTATTGGTACAGTCCTTTACCAGTATGCAGGCTGCAACCTACTGAGAGCTACAACCCTCTCTCGTTTTCCAGTCTCTCCTGGAAGGGAGCTACAACCCCCTTAGCTCTTGTACTAGCTGATCTACTAATACGTAGGTGCTGACCTACTTCTTTTCTTCCAAGGACCACGTTTCATAAATTTTCAAACTGGATCCATGAACATCAAATAATCATCAAGTACATGTGAATCAACCAATCTCCTTTTACAATCACCCAATGAGTCAACCAATAACTTCTCAGAATGCAAACCGGAAAAGAAATACTAGTAATCTAAACCCAGAACTCTGCAGCAATAGATAAAAGGCAGCCAACAAATATTTCAAGAAAAGTCTGTAACTTCACCAATAGAAACCTGCGAATATCCACAGTTCTTATGTGTCTGGACTACGCAGCTCCGCACCTGCACCTTCTGCTGCCCTGCGGACCCCCACACCTGCGCGTTCTGCTGCCCTGCATACCTTCGGTCCTGCACCTTCTGCTGCGCTGTGGACCCCGCACCTGTGCCTTCTGCTGCTCTGCGTACCTCTACACCTGCACCTTCTGCTGCATTGCGGACCCCCACACTTGTGCTATGGATCGCTTGCGAACTTCTGAATAGAGCCAAGTTAACAGTCCTCCAATGTGCCACAGACAATCAGATCCATAGATCTAATCATGCGCCAGAGAGATCACGACCTATCAATAGATCTGCCTTACAATTTATAGATTTTACCTTGATTTAGGTCTAGCTTTTCAAACAGATCACCCAACATTTTAGATCTTAAGATATTCAAATTTCACAAGTGACTAGCCAAATGATCTCCTTTCCTTTTTATAGGCAAGCCCTTGCTCAAACCATGCATCAAAATCATAGGAAACCAATACAAGGGACCCAAAACTGGGGTTCAATAATTTAGATGCTATACCACGGACCAAAACGATATGATTATATACGTCGGACTAAATACCATGGACCACCGTAGGATTTCCCACGTGCGTGCGCTTTTCTCTAAATGAAAGTGCATGTACTGGGGGTCCACACCTTCTGTTCGGATAACCTGCGGACATGACCACACTTTGTGAATGGCGTGCCTATGGGCCCGCACCTTTTGAATAGTGTACCTGCGAACCCCTTATTTTCTATCATTTTGAGAGCCTGACTAGAGATTTTCCACTTGAGTGAGTTGCCATCAAGTACAACACCTATGCCATAGCGCCAAACCTGAATCATAATGCCAACAATCTCCCCCTTTGCACTTGATGGCAACCCCAAGATCCTCAAAGTCATTCTCCCCCTTTGTCATCAAGAACAAAGGGTTATGCTCCCCTTGAGAACATGCTGAAAACTCTACTCTGTTGTGCTGATCATGCTCCCCTAACTGTAGGCTAGATCTGTAAAAGAAAATTTCTTCAAGAAGAACCATAATCCACCATACACCATAAATGACCTTGATAAAAGAGATATAAGACATAGAGACAAAACATTAGCAGCAATATTTAGATCAACATCCTTCTGAACTTTCTCCTCCAAGATCTTATATAATAATGCCAACAATGTATTATTAAAAGAATAAATGTTCCCCCTGAACCTGTGCCAGATGGTCTTTGACCAATCCATAAACCAGCGAATGTATGCATATACCCCATATGAAACTCACGTACAACCAACAATTTCTGAAACAGATCCTCAAAGTCATTCTCCCCCTTTGTCATCAAGGACAAAGGGTTATGCTCCCCCTGAGAACATGCTGAAAATTCTACTCTGCTGTGCTGATCATGCTGCCCCTGACTGTAGGCCAGATCTGTAAAAGAAAATTTCTTCAAGAAGAACCATAATCCACCATACACCATAAATGACCTTGACAAAAGAGATATAATACATAGAGACAAAACATTAGCAGCAATATTCAGATCAGCATCCTTCTGAAATTTATCCTCCAAGATCTTCTATAATAATGCCAACAATGTATTATTAGAAGAATAAATGCTCCCCCTGAACCTGTGTCAGATGGTCTTTGACCAATCCATAAACCAGTGAATGTATGTGTATACCCCATATGAAACTCGCGTACAACCAAAAATTTCTGAAATAGATAAGATTCAACAACAAGATGATACATCAACTACCCCCAGCTTTTGCCTAACGTATTCAAAGGTCTCCCTGGGCAGTGATTTGGTGAGTATATCTCCAACTTGACTTTTTGTTCAAGCATTTGTTCCCGAAGAAAATGATATTTGATAGGTATATGCTTGGTCTTTGAATGCATGACTAGCTTCTTTGAAATGCTGATAACACTTGTATTATCACATATGATGGAGATAGGTGGAGTACAAGTGATTTGAAAGTCCTGCAAGGTTTGCATCATCTAAAGAAGTTGTGTGCAACAAGATGCAGCAGCCACATACTATGCTTCATCTGTAGATAAAGCAATTGAACTCTATTTCTTGCTGAACCAAGATACTAATCTGGAACCCATGAATAATGCACCCCCACTAGTGCTTTTCCTGTCATCCACGCTTCTGGCCCAATCTGCATCTGTATAAGCATGAAGTGTGAGATCTGTATCTCTAGGATACCATAAGCCATAGTTTTGAGTTCATTGAAGGTACTTGAAGATTCTCTTAACTGCCTGAAGATGAGTTTCCTTTGGATTTGCCTGAAATCTTCCAACTATTCCCACTGTGTGCATGATATATGGTCAGGTACCTGTCAAATAAAGCAAACTTCCAATCATGGATCTATAGGTTGGTTGATGCACTGCTACAGATTCATCATTTGCACTAAGGTTTCATCCGGTAACCATAGGTGTACATACTGGTTTTGAATCTTACATGCCATACTTCTTCAAAATCTTCTTGACGTACTTGGTTTGAGACAAAAAGATACCACCTTCATTTTGTTGGATTTGCAATCCGAGAAAATATGTCAGTTCTCCAAGCAAAGACATTTCGAATTCTTTTTGCATCACCAAGGCAAAGCTTTGACTCATAGCTTCTTCATTTCTGCCAAAGATAATATCATCTACATACACAACAAGCATTAGCAATTTGTCATTTTCAATTTTTATATAAAGATTGCTATCTGCTGATCCTTTTGAAAAACCTTGTTGATGAAGGTATTTTTCCAAATAGTAGTACCAAGCCCTTGGAGCCTGTTTAAGACCATAGAGAGCCTTTTTTAGTCTGCATACAAGATTTGGATCATTCCCAAGAATGAAACCATCTGGTTGCTTAATGTACACTTCTTCTTCTAAGTCTCCATTCAGAAAGGCTGATTTCAAGTCCATTTGAAATACTTTGAACTTCTGAAAGCTTGAGAGAGCAAGGAACATTCGGATGGCCTCAAGTCTAGCAATGAGAGAAAAAGTTTCTTCAAAGTCTATTCCTTCTTGTTGAGCATACCCTTTACAAAAAAGTCTGGCCTTGTTTCTAATCACTTCCCCATTTTCATTCAACTTGTTTTTAAAGATCCATTTTGTCCCTATAACATTCTTATCTTTTGGTCTAGTAACCAACTCCCAAGTGTTATTCTTTTCGATCTTCTCAAGTTCTTCATCCATTGCCTTGACCCAGCATTCATCTTTGCATGCCTCTTTTACATTTTGTGGTTCAATGGAGGAGAGCAATGCCAAATAGCTTGAGGCTTCTGCAATTGTTCTTCTTGTTTGTATACTTGCCTCTTTCTGCCCCAAAATTTGAGATTATGGATGATTCTTCTGAACGTACCTGGGTGGAGCCTTCTCTTCTATCCTTATCTTTTCCTCTGGTGCCTCTTGAGGTTCTTTTTCATCATCACTTTGATTTGAAGGATGGACTTCATCCTCTTCGATATTTTCATAATTTACTTGCCTAGGAATGTTTCCTTCTTCATCAACCACTACATCAATGCTATCAACAATTCCTCCAAGTCTTTTATTGTAACACTTGTATGCTTTGCTGTGGGGAGAATAACAAGGAGAATGCCTTCATCTGCTCTAGGTTCAAATTTGCCAAGATGTTCATCATTATTCTTAATATATCATTTTCTTCAAAAAACTTTGAAATATTTTACCGAAGGAGTCTCACCATACCAGAGCTCATGAGGAGTTTTAGTGTTGTTGACCCGGACATTTGTTTTGTTGAGAATAACAACTGCAGCAAATGCAGCTTCACCCTCAAAGGTTGCGGGAGTTCCAGACTCATCAAGCATAGCACGAGCCATTTGTTGAACTGTTCTGTTCATCCTTTCCACTACTCCATTTCGCTGAGGAGTCCTAGTTGTAGATAATTCCCTTCTTATTCCACGTTCTTCATAGAAGTCGAAAAATTCATTCGAGGTAAACTCCCCACCTCTATTAGACCTGAGGCATTTGATTTTGTGATTTGATTCGTTCTCCACCAAGGCTTTGAATGATTTTAACTTTTCAAAGGCTTCATCTTTGTGCTTCATAAGTCCTATCCAACACATCCTGGAAAAGTCATCAATGAATAATATGAAATATTCTTCTCCTCGAGGTGACATTTTCCTAGATGGGCCACATACATCAGTATGGACAAGTTCAAGTGGCCTGCTAGCTGATCCTTCCTTCTCAGGGAAGTTAGTTCTGGTTTTCTTATCAAACTGACATGATTTGCATATTGTGTTGTCTGGAATTTTGATGTCTTGAAGACCACGAACTGCCTGGTACTTGCATGCTTTCCTTATCTGTGAAAAGCTTAGATGCCCCAACCTTCAGTGCCATAACTAGTGTTCATCATTTTTGCTCAAATAACATTGTTGTTGTCCTTCTTCAAATATGTATAAATTATTTGGAGTTCTTATGCTTTTTGATCATTGTTTTTCTTGTATCAAGATCACGAACACTACATCCATTTGATCGAAATATTACCTCAGTTCCTTGATCGCACATCTGACTGACACTCAGTAGATTATGCTTCAAGCCATCAACATACAAAACATTTCTAGCTTTGATTTTTCCTTTCAACTGAATAGTGCCTTCTCCTTTTATGACTACAGGGGTATCATTTCCAAAAGAAACTTTCTTTCCCTTTTCTAAAGCACTATATGATTGAAGTTTTTCTTTATCACCTGTCATATGCTTCGAACATCCACTGTCGATGTACCATTGATTTTCCTGTCCTTCTGCATATAAAGCTATCCCATATCTTTCTGGTTGTGGTTCCTTCATTCTCCATGTTTTGGCATTTGAGGTTTGTTCCTTCTGAGTTGTCTTCCGAAACCTGCTCCTGCATTCAGAATCTTCATGACCGAAGTTATTACAAATAGAAAATTAAATTTCACTTTCAAGGGCAAAAAAGTTGTTATAGGTCCTTTTCATGATTCCAGTCATACTTCTTTGTTTTTGAGCTTCTCTAGTCATGATTGTCTTATAGGAAACACATTGAGCTGCTTTGTGACCAAAGTTATGGCAAGAGAAACATTGGCCATTGAAGAAACTCCTGCGATTATCAAATCTATCAACCAACCGATTGTAGTTTCTACTGACATCCATTCTTGAGGCAAATTGGGAAGCTTTTACCTGTGGCTGGTTGTGGCTTCTGTTTTTCCTTAAGGTAGATTGCCCCCAACTTTCTTGATAGTCTTTGTTCATTCTTGAGGTAAACTGTCGCTGATGATTTCTATTAGTCCTTTTCTCATCCTTCTTGCTGCATCAAGATAGCTTTTGGAGGTGGATGCTTGAGATGCTTTTCCATTATATCCCAGACCTATCTTGATTAGTGGAAAACACTGCACGTTGATAATCTCATCCAGAGTTTCAGATCCTTTAACAAATTTAAAATTAAGAGCTTTTGTTTTCTCAATATCTTTTCTAAGACCAACAATTTCACATTCCAATTTTTCATGATGTTTTTCCCTTTCAGCCAGTTGACATTGCAGAGAATCAATAATCACATTTTTCTCTTCTAAACAAAATTTGAGTTTAGAAATCTCTTCATAAAGACCTTCTTCATCTATAGCATCCATGTAATCATCATCTTCAAAAGCCATTAAAAGTTTATAATTATTACCTCGTTCATCTTCGTCACTATTTGAAAGTCCATCACTATCTTCATGAGTGTAATAGCTTTTCTTATTTGCATTCTATTTCTTGTTCCATCTAACAGGTTCCTTCCCCTTGTCAATCTTATCCTTATGAGGACATTTGGCAGCATAGTGACTGACTCTTCTACAAGCAAAGCATTTGAAAGGTAACTTACCTCGGAATCATCCAGCACCCCATTGAAAGTTTTTGACAAAATTTGATTCTTCTTCTTCTTTTGACACATATCCTGACTCATAGTAATCTCCTTTGCCTGAAGCCTTGAAGGCAGCTTCTCTCCTGTCTGATGGTCCTCCTTTCCTCATTTCATAAGCAGTCAGAATTCCGTGCAGCTGTGACATTGTAAGGTTTCGTAGATTCTCTTTCTGTTCTATTGCAGAAACTTTAGATTCAAACCTAGGGGACAAAGATCTTAGAACCTTTTCAACCACAACAGCCTCTTTTATTTCTTCACCCAAATTTTTCATACAATTAACAATCTCATCTACACGAAGGAAATAGTTAGCCACACTTTCATCATTGTGCATTCTGAGACTTTCATACTGAATTCTGAGGGTTTGAAGTTTTGCACGTTTTACCTATTCATCTCATTCATAGCTCAGAACAATCTTGTCCCATATTTCTTTTGCGGATTTATACTACATAACCTTCATGAATTCTGATTGCGATAGACATTCTAACAGAGTATTGACAACCTTTGCATTTGTTTCATATTTCTTCTTCTCAGCCGGATCTGTAGGACTTGCTGATGGAAAAGTGTACCCTGTATCTATGATGTCCCAAACTTATGTACCAAGAGATTGAAGATAGGCAGTAACTCTTACCTTCCAATATACGAAGTTTGTCCCATCAAAAATTGGTGGCCTGATAGGTGTTTCTCTCTCGTAGTTGCTCATGATGATGGATCTTCCTTCAAGCGATCAAGCTTCTTCAGAAGGACCTGCTCTGATACCAATTGTTGGAAATAATACTGAGAGGGGGGGGTGAATCAGTATTATCAAATTCTTTTCAATATATCTTCGAGATTTATACTTTAATTTATTCTTCAGATATTGATCATTAATTTGTATTTCAGTACCATATAATAATGAGCAAGAACAAGAAAAATAGATAGTCACACCAAAGAACACCAGATATAAGGTGGAAACCCAATGTGGGTGAAAACCACCTGCTGCAATATGTCTCTATCTTCTTTCAATTAGAAACTTCTTTTACAATGATTTTGTACTGGTGCAGTCCTTTACTAGTACGCAGGCTGCAACCTGCTGAGAGCTACAACCCTCTCTCATTTTCCAATCTCTCTTGGAAGGGAGCTACAACCCCCTTAGCTCTTGTACTAGCTGATCTACTAGTACGTAGGTGTTGACCTATTTCTTTTCTTCCAAGGACCACGTTTCATAAATTTTCAAACTGGATCCATGAACATAAAATAATCATCAAGTACATGTGAATCACCAAACTCCTTTTGCAATCACCCAATGAGTCAACCAATAACTTCTCAGAATGCAGTAACTAGAAAAGCAATACCAGTAATCTAAACCCAGAACTCTGCAGCAATAGATAAAAGGTAGCCAACAAATATTTTAAGAAAAGTCCGCAACTTCACCAATAGAAACCTGTGAATATCCGCAGTTCTTCTATCTCTGGATTGCGCAGCTCCACACCTGCACCTTCTGCTGCGCTGCGGACCCCCACACCTACGCCTTCTGTTGCGTTGCGTACCTCGGCTCCTCCACCTTCTGCTGTGATGCGGACCCTGCACCTGCGCCTTCTGCTGCTCTGCGTACCTCCGCACCTGCACCTTCTGCTGTGCTGCGGACCCCTACACCTATGCTATGGATCGCCTGTGGACCTCCAAATAGAGCCAAATTAACAGTCCTCCAATGTGCCACAGACAGTCAAATCCACAGATCTAATCATGCGCCAAAGAGATCACGACCTATCAATAGATCTTCCTTACAATTTATAGATTTTACCTTGATTTAGATCTAGCTTTTCAAACCGATCACCCAACATTTCAGATCTTAAGATATTCAAATTTCACAAGTGACTAGCCAAATGATCTCCTTTCCTTTTTATAGGCAAGCCCTTACTCAAACCATGGATCAAAACCATAGAAAACTAATACAAGGGACCCAAAACCGGGGTTCAATAATTTAGATGCTATACCACGGACCAAAACCATATGATCATATACGTCGGACTAAATACCATGGACCACCATAGGATTTCCCACGTGCGTGCACTTTTCTATGCATGAAAGTGCGTGTACTTGGGGTCCACACCTTCTATTTGGATAATATGCAGACATGACTGCACTTTGTGAATGGCGTGCCTGCAGGTCCGCACCTTTTGAACGGTGTACCTGCGAACCCCTTATTTTCTATCATTTTGAGAGCCTAAATAGAGATTTGCCCCTTGAGTGAGTTTCCATCAAGTACAACACCTCTGCCATAGCGCCAAACCTGAATCATAATTCCAACACTAGTTTAGATATCCATTTAGAAAACCGAATTGGCACTATGATTCCAGACTTACAAAGTCTATTTACCTCTTTTTCAATCAATGGCAACAACGTGAGATTGATTCTCCTCAATTTTTGGTGAAATTGATTCTGATTGGGCTTACTAGGAATTCTGTGTTGAATGATACTTTTGTCATAAACTTTCAGATCTGAATAGTCCCAAGCAAATGCATGAGAAAAATCCTTCATTAAAGACATATACTTACCCTTTGTTTCAGGAGATAAGGACTTTGATAACTTCACCATTTTGGGATTTTGAGCTGTTCCAATGTTTCATCTTCAACTTCCTTTTCTGTAGGAACCATGGTGGGCTTTTCGACGACATTATCTCTATCAAATTACTCTTCTAAAGGAACCGAGCCTCTTGGATACTTGTTGTCCTTGAGCTGTAATACATCAATGTCGCCAAATAGCCCGTCAAGTCTAGTTTCTAGAATAGTTTGAATTTCTGAATTTGGGCCATGGGAAGACCTTCAAAATCCATTCTCCCAAGGTCACTGCAGAAGCGTAGCGCTCGTCAAAAGATGTTCCAGAATGCTAGTTTTTTGCCATTTATTTGCCTCTTTCTTCAAAACTAAGTGACCTTTGCAAAATCTAAGAAAATGGTGTTCTAGAGGATGGAAAGAGCTTTCCAAAAATGCAGACCTTTCCTAAAATGGAGGCCTGAGGAGAAAGCATAGCGCCAAAGCACTGCGCTTCTGGAGCAGTTGAATTTCTCGATTTGGACCAAAAATACTAAAAAAAACTCAAAATGATCAGAATTTGCTCAAAATTGGAAGGAAGGTGTAAAAACATGTTGTTTATAGCTTCATTGATCCTTCAGCAAGCATCTCCAAGTTCCCTCCATCCTTTGGGTCTTTTTTGCCCTCCTTGATCTTATTTTCAAGGTGCATTACTTTGAAATTGGCGATCATGTTTTGAGCTTGGTAGTGGTGTGCCATGTGTTTGAGAAAATGATTATCCCTATTTGCCTTCTCAAGGAGCTTCTCCAAGTGTTCATTTACCCTATTTAGACAATGTTCCATATCTTGATTAATGTCTAGGGCAATCCCATCTTTTGGGTCAAGGTCCTCATTCAACATAATTTGTTCTTGCCCTTCTTGCAAAGATTTCTTGAGGCCTCTTGTTCTTGGTCTTTTCCTTTTTCCTCTCCCCTTTGATGCTTGAGGCTTGCTTGATTCCATGATCTTCTTACCTTTTCCAAATTTCTTAAATAACTTGGCTTTTTCCTTTTCTAGGATCAACTCCTTTACTTTAAGTTGATTGTTTTCCTATTCAAGGAATGATATGACATATTTTACTATTTCCAAATTGATTGCTAGCTCCTTGATTTGATAGTCCTTATCCCTAATTGTCTGTCGCATATTTGAAGTCTAATCCTTAGTCTCTAGATCAACTAGCTCAAAATCATGCTCAACGGTGTCTTTCTCTTTTGATGTTGGTTCCTTCTTTGTTGATGAAGAAGGCTTGGTCCCTTTCTCTCTGTGAGAAAAAAACACAAGTCTCTGCCCTTTCTTATACACTTTAGTCACCTCAAGTTTGGGTAGCTCATTCTTCTCCATCGTTTTGCTAGATGACCCCACCTCTATTTGTTGTTTTGGCACACTAGGAGACTAAGATGCTGCAATTTTCTCATGCCATTTCAAGGCTGATTCCAAAAATGCTTCCCAAGCCATACCTTTATCTGCCAGCTAGTGACGGACAATGGTTTTGATAAGACTATGATGAAACAAGATTAGGGAGAGCTCTTTCTCTTTTAATTGTATCTTTTCATATGTTTTGGAAATTCTCCTGAATAGATAATTACACATGTTGAGTGTCTTTTGAGAGGTGAAATGCATCAAGAGGCGAATATGATAGGCATACAACATAGAGAATCTACCTTCACAACTCAAGAATCTCATGATAGTTTTCATCAAAGGGGCGTATTTCTCCAATAAATATCTGAAAGGCATGAGGTGAGTATGTATTTCTCTGTATGGCGTCTTTAAGAAAGGCTTGTAGTATTCAAGATCTAAGTTCATTCCTTCGAACCAACATTTGCCATTGTCTGGCAACCCTGTTGAAATTAAGATGGAGGCCACTAAAAAACTAAACTCATCACCAACAATGAAAACAGTTTCTCCTTTTAGTTGTGTTGCCACCCAATCCATTAATTGCTCATGAAATCCCACCTCTCTCACCCTTTTGTAAAATTCCAGGCAACGGACATCCTCAAAGCATTGTTTGATGAAATGATAGGAGTTGACTGTATTGTAGTCTTGGTTCATGTTTGAGGATATTCCCTCCTTTATGTTTTCTTTTTCTTTCTAGCAAAGATTCAGCCTCCATGATGACATAAAGCCCTAGCAGCAGGGAACGAAAAATAAAATGTGAGGTGTGAATGGAAATGAAGTGATATGAAGGTGATTTTTTGACAAAAGGATGGAGGGGTCTTGGGAATGGTGAAAGGACTTTGGAAGATGATGAAAATTAGTGGAGAAACAATGGAAGAATGATTTTCTTGCAGGAAAAAACAACAGGGTCTATAATGAAACTTTCCCAAAAACCTCTAGGAATGAGCTAGGGTTTTTATTTTTGAGTGTCAAAACTTTGTTTTGAGGTGGATAAAATGGTTTAAATGGCTTATTAAAAATGTATGCAGGTGTAGGATATCATCTTACATGTTTTAGAAATCAAAAATAATGATGGCCATTTTCACCCTATCATTTCCCATGCAAATTTCGCTACAAACCCTAACTTGAAGAATCATTGACATGAGATGGAATTGGAAAAGCAAAAGAGGATGATGATGGTGTAATTACTTGTTCCTTAGCTTACAAGTCAGTAAAATCAATCTTGCAACTGAAAAAAATTAAATTTGGGAGAGTTTTGAAGGATTTTCGGGCACTCTGTCCTGCGTGCAATGTAGTGTTCCTGAGCGCAACACAGTTCTTCTGAGAGTAACATGAGCCTCCTAAGTGCAACACCTAAATTTTTATGCCAATTTTACCTAGGAAAACAAGCTTTTTCCTCTCTTGGACGGGATAGCTTGATAATAAAGAATGAATAGGAGGTGAATGAAGGAGTTTGGGAGCTTTTAAGTTTATATAGGGAAAGTTTCTTCACTTTTTCAAAAATAAATGGGACCCACCCTCCTTTAAAAAACTGATTTTTCACTTTATGAAAAAATGTTACCTTTACCACTGAAAACCTGAGATGTCCTTTACTTTCCTGAGTGCTGGAGCTTCTTTTTCTAGAACTTTTGGAACATGATAATATGAGGAGTGTGTGAAAATTCAAAATCAACTCCCAAAATTTATTTTTCAAGTTTTATTCACTGCTAGTATTATTCATGAAAATGATGGACCTTGGAAACCCTAGCGACCTAATGGATGACCTGAGACCAAATGGAATGACAATGATGACTGAACCATTTTATTTGTGACACCTCCATAAAGTGTGATAGGTGACCAACATGAGTGAATTTTGAAGGAGTGACTTCATCTTTAGACTGACCAAACAATGACCAAATTTTGCTATGTAAACCTAGTAACATAAAAAATTGATTCTGAAAGTCTAGAAAAAACATAGTAAAAGCATATTTGATCCACGTGATAGGCTAACAAGACTGACACTAAAAGAAGGAAAGGCAGATAATCCTTGAGGGAGTTCAAGACCATATTTTCTCGAGTCTCCATGGAAAGGAAACTTTGTATTCTATGTGGAAAGCATTTACGAACTTGTATCAGAACAACAGTGATCAAAGGAAATTCACACTGAAGTAAAATCTTTGAAAAATTAAAAAATCGAGAAAGTCGAGACTATTCCAAATTGCTTGACCAAGTTCACTCAATGTCGTGATGAACTTGGAAGTGTTGGAATCATGGTTGGTGAGGATGATATGGTGAGTCTTGCTCTTCAAGGACTCCCAAAGAGTTGGCATAGTTATCAGGACCCTGTCAATGGTCAGGAGAGGTTGTTAGTTTTGGAATGACTATGGTCGGATTTGATAGAGAAGGAGATCAGGGGGAACACCAGGATGGCTCTTCATCAAAGAATGATGATTAAGAGAAATGTGCCTTAGCGATTAAGGCGAAGAAGGGGAAAGGGAAAGACTCCCATTCCAAATTGGATTCTTATCAAGGAGGTAAGAAGAAAGAGATGACAAAGGCTAAATGCTTTCATTGTTATGAGCTGGGCCATTTTGCTACGAATTGTCCACCCAAGAAGTTCGAGAAGAAGTACTCGGGAGGAGCGGTGTCTGAGGCTTTGGCCTCTCAATTCGAATTGTACTTTTCCCTCATTTCATGCATGGTGTCATCAATCATGGGATGTGTATGGTACTTATAAAGTGGGGTTTCATTCCACACGACTGGTAACATAGAGCTATTTAGTGACCTGGAGGAGAAAGATTTTTAGATGCATATCGAGATGGGTGATGACGGGAAGTATAGTGTTACTGGATTGGGGATGATTAATTTTTATAGGGAGCATGGGGCTCCACTCACCTTGAGGAATGTTATGTATGTGCCTAGGCTGAAGAAGAACTTAGTATCCATTTCCATGCTTGAGGATAGAGGCTATGATGTGATATTCTTCAAAGGAAAGTGTTAATTCAACACATAGCCATAGGTCAGGTAAAGAAGATGCGGATTCGGGTGAAGAATCTCTATAAGTTGGAGGTAGAGAAGTGTACTATTTTGAGGACAAAAGCATAAAGGGTGCAGATCCGAGATGTTGGTGAGTTGTGGCATAGGCGATTGGGCCACTTGCATCATGGAGCTTTGAGGATCTTGTAATAGATCTCTACCAATCTTCCCAAAGGTATGCTTCAGCAAGTTGATACATGCAAGGGGTGTACCTTGGGAAAATACACCAAGTCTTCCTCTCATGACAAAGACAGTTAAGAAGAGGTTATTCTAGAGAGATTCCATTCAGATGTATGTGCACCATTCGTGATAGTATCCATGTCTAAACACATGTATTATGTTATATTTGTTTATGACTATTCTCGTAAATGCTAGATAATTTTAATGTAGAAAAAGGATCAAACTTTCCCAAATTTTTGTGATTTTAAATTATTAGTGGAAAAAGAGTCAGGAAAGATGGTTGAAGCTTTATGGAGTGATAACGGTGGTCAGGATGTCTCTAATGAGTTTACAAACTTCTGTGTAGCGGAAGGGATTAAATGGGAGTTGATGACACTCCATAACACTCAATAGAATGGGGTGTATAAGAAGAAAAACATAATCATAGTAGCAGCAGTGAGGGAAATGTGGCATGATTAGGACATACCACTAGACTTATGGGTTGAGGCATGCAACACAATAGTTTATGTTCAGAACATTGCCCACATTAGATAATTGAGATGAAGACACCAGGGGAGGATTATTCTGGTAAGAGGCCAGATGTTGGTCATATCAATATTTTTGGATCATCAGTATATTTCCATGTGACCAAAGATGCATGGTAGATGGTAGAGTTGACAACAGATTTGGGGATATTTTTGGGGTACACTGATACACCTCACAACTATCAGGTCCACTTGTCGACCAACAAGATGAAAGTGGTTCGCAGGGATGTCAAATTCGATGAGGAGAAGGCCATGTGAGTATCCCTTGAGATGGATCTTGAGCTACATTTCGATGAGGAGATTTTAGCTCCTAAGGTTGAGGAGCCTCATATTGATGTGGAGAAACCACATGCAAAGGATTCATGAGTGGCGAAATCTGCTGAGGAAGAATCTTCTAGAGAGCGAAGAAATTGCACCAGAGAGGGTAACAGATTATTGGATGATGCACAAGAGAATGTGGGAGCACTCACTTCTTAGCACAGGTAGAGGAGGTCACATGAAAGGTAAACTAGATACATGGCTTTTATGGGTGAATGTGCTGTGATAGAGCCATATTCCTTTAAGGAGGTAGCGTAGCAGCCGATTTCGGTTGATGCCATGGTGGAGGAGTATGACTCCATAGTTTGTAATAATGTTTGGGATGTGGTCCTGAGACCAGAGGACAAGTATGTGGTGAGCTCCCATTAGATTTATAAGGTAAAGCAAGCCGCACATGGTAATGTGGAGAAGAATAAGCCTAGATTTATGGTCCGTGGTTTTTCACAGGTAGAGGGGATTGACTATGATGAGACCTTTGCTCGTCTTTCAAGGTACTTGTCAATTATATCTATATTGGCACTATCAACACAGATGGGTTGGAAGATACATCTAATGGATGTGAAGATAACCATCCTTAATGGCATGATTGAGGAAGAGGTGTACATAGAGCAACCTGAAGGTTTTGAAACCATTGACCATGAATCGCATGTGTTCCAGCTCAAGAGAGCATTGTATGGGCTAAAATAAGCACCCTCGTGCTTGGTAAAACATGATAGATAGCTACTTCACCGAGTTGGGCTTCACGAAGAATGAAGAGGATGAGAACCTGTACCACATAGTGGTGGAAGGTATGTTATTGATCATTGTACTTTATGTTGATGATCTCATATTGATAAGTGATGATCATCTGATCAAATCTTATTTGGATGATCTTGAAAGAGAGTTTGAGATGAAGGGCATGGGGCTCATGCATTACTTCCCTGACATGGAGGTATGGCATGGAGATGGCGAGTTGTTTGTGTCTCAGGGAAAGTATGCCAACAAGATACTTAGGAGATTCCACATGCAGAGAAACCAACCCATGGAGACTCCTCTAGTAGGTAGCTGGAGGAAGGAGGATGCTACTTCAAGGGAAGTAGTGGAAGCTATTGTTCACTCAACTACTTGGTGAACACATGACTGGATATGTACTATGTAGTTAACTAGCTTAGTCAAGCGATGGTTATGCCTACCAAGCTGTATTGGAAGGCGACAAAGCATGTGTTGAGATACCTCAGGGGAACTTATCTATATGGATTATGGTACAAAAAGAGAGAGGGAGTGAAGCTTCAAGGCTTCACTGATGAAGATTGGGAAACGATTCCATTCGACAGGAAGAGCACATTAGGAGGGATCTTCAATATTGGGTCAGTGGTAGTTTCTTGGTACGACAGGAAACATAGATCAGTTGCATTCAGTTTGAAAGAGGCATAGTATATGGTTGCAAGTCAGGAAACATGTGAGGCCACCTAGATGAGGAAGATCCTGGTTGGTTTGTTTGGTCAGTAGATGGATCCAACTATTATTTACTGCAATAATGAGAATTGTATCAAACTCTCTCAAAATCCAGTTTTTCATGATCGATCCAAGCATACTGATATTCGATATCATCATCTCATAGATTGTGTATTGAGGTTGATTATGTTCTTAGAGTACATTCCCACGGAGGAGAAAGATGCTGACATTTTGACAAATGCATTATCAAGATGTAAATTCGAGTTTCACAGGGACAAGATCAGGGTAGCTGATAATCCCTTTCTTGTTGAGAGGGAGTGTTTAGAAATGCAAACAAGAAATTCTAGTTTAATTTGTCATTGAATTAAAACGAGAATTAAAATCAAATTCTATTCTCATAACAACTTGTAAATAGTTTTAGTTAAGTTCAATTAACCTAATTATCTTAGGAATGTCGAGTGGGAATTCTTTTTGTAGTCATGTATATGTTCTCCCTAAGTTTTAAGGGTCCAATATGAGTTTAAATTGAGCTGGAAATTACATGACTCAATTTACTAAGTTAAGCTCAATTAAATTAGTTCTAAATTGTTTTTGGAAGTAATAGAGGACTAATAGTCAGTTGGTGCACTAATGCATCCACTAGTGCTACTCCAGTTAATTAAATATTTCCTCATGAGAAATTCATGCATGTTAGCTCAAAGAAAGACTGTTATATACCTAGTGGGGGATAATATAGGGTACCAAGGGAGGTACCCAAGGTAATAATGTAATAATGGGATGGGCCATAGTAATAAATAAGGTGGTTAACCCATATCATGTAAGGGACCACAAGTAGTTAATAATAATGTAATGGGCCCATGGTATTAGTTGATGGTATGAGGGAACCATGGTAATGACCCATGGTATTGTATGTATGAGGCCTATATAGAGGATAGAGACTCCATGTAAAGGAATAGTCAAAGATTATTGTATGAACAGGCATATGGCTTGTGGAGTGTTCTCCATCCTTAAGCAGTGAATGTATAGTGTTGCCCTACTTTAAGGGTTTGATCAATAAAGAATCATTTCATATTATTTTTGGGTTTATTTGCATTATCTTATATTTTCATATCAGATCTATAGTATTTCCGGGTTAGAGCTACAAAAAGTGGTATCATAACACTTTCTTGGGCACAAAAGTGGAGAATTTTTTTTTTTTTTTTTTTTTTTTTTTGTAGGATTTCGGGGGCGGCGAGTTTGCAGATCAAATCTATATGTTTTGGTGAAATATCTGCAAAATCTAATTGTAGATCTATATTCTATGTGAAAAAATAGCTGATTTCAAAAAAAAATCGGTTGAATCGGAGTCCGGATGAAGGAGATATCACTGATCTAAAAATCAGTGGGGTTGCAGACAATTTTTCAGGACAGTGAGTTTGTGGCACAGATTTGGACATCCTGGTGCAAGATCTACAAAATCTAATTGTAGATATAGAATCTTTGTGAAAAAATACCCAAATTCAAAAAAAAAATCAGTCGAATTGGAGTCCGGATGAGGGAGATATCGCTGATTTAAAATTAGCTCTTTTTTGCAGAAATTTTGGTGACGGCGGGAGAGTTGCAGCGCAAATTTGAAATTTCATTGCTTGGATCAAAATTTTTATCACATGGGCAGATGTAGAATGGTTATTCCATTTCCAAAAACAGGTCATAATAAGGATTCTGAGCAATATTGACTAAACTGTGACAATTTCAAATTTTCGCCAAGTAAGTGTTTTTTTTCAAAACTCTCTTCATGGCTTCTATCAAGGTTCTTTATTTTACAGGAAAAGATAGTGGTCCTACTATTGAAGAATACATAAAACAAAAGAAGTGGGTATGGAAAAACAATTGGAAATTGTGGGCAGTGGAGGATTTTAGAGATGAGGCTGCCACATGGTGGGGATTACTTAACCAAACGAAGTGTTACAATCTGCCTCATGAAGAATTTGAAAAATTCCTTTTAGACTGATGGTCTCATACTAGAAAACAAGATAAGGAGAAACATATGGAGTTATTTCCTACTGGTATATCTTTATATGGGGTACCAAGGGAGGTACCCAATATTATCCCCCCCTAGGTATATAACAAAGACCCAGTTGAGACTAGAGTGTAAGGACAATGTAATATCAATTGTATGATTTAGTGATTTGTATAGATCATGCATGAAAGCATGAAATGGACTTAGTTTGGATTGCGTAGTTTTGGAAGCACTGGAATCCCATTAGTATGGGTTATTCAAGCATAGGAATTGTGCAAGGAAATAGGGGGTTGGAGAGCTGCAAAATTGTCTAAGGATTTAGCTTGAGATTTCTTGTGAGCTAAGAGAGTTGAGCATACTTATGCCGAATTGTTCTAGTGAGAAAAATATTTGTATCTTCACTCATATTTCTGATATATGCATTATAGATAGTGGGGTTTTGAGTAGTGGCTTCCCCAAATACATCTTGTGTTATGTGCCATTGATTTATCTTCTTCTTGTTCTTATTATTTTCATCAATCTATTGTCTTCCACTCGTTGAACGTAGATATATATTCTTGTCCTAGCTTTAGTGCATTGCATGAGCTTGTGAATCTATAGGATTTTCTACAGTTACAAGGTGATCCTCCTTTAGCCTCATCATTTTCATGTGGCTTTCCCACTAGGTCAGGAAATGGACGTTTACTTTTAGTGGGTAAATTAAATTTTATGTTCCTCTTCTATGTCATGTACACTAAAATAAAACTTCAACTATCACAACCATAATTTAATTTCCAGGATCAATATCTATTCGATATGGCTTGCAATCAACCTTTTTTTCCACCATTATTAGGGACTATGAATGGTTCATGGAACTTGAATTGCATTGTTATTTTTTTGTTTCTCTCTTAGATTCCCTCTTTGGTTCTTCTCGACCCCTTGGTTTTCCCCTCTAATATGACCTCTATGTTGGAACCTCTTTCTTCTCTAATTCCAAGCTTATTTGTGAGATTATCCATGAGGGGGTTCATATTACAACTGACATTTGTAACTTGCTTTTCTTTCATTCTCAATCTCTCCTTTTTCAAATATCAGGGGTCATTAATAGATTCTTTGGCCAAAAGTGGCATTTTATGACATTTTTCTTAACTGAGCTATACCCCCTTTAAATCCCCCAATATACCAAAATAAATTGGTATGATGCCAATATTATCCATAAATTGTCATTTATATTCCACTAGGTATTTCATCACAATAGCTATGGTATTGTTTTACCAAAATATGAAAATCTGTATTGTTCGGTGTGAGGGTCAATTTTCCTTAGACTTTCTATATTTATTAAATTACTATCGCTAATTATGCATTCAATATGTCAAATTTACAAGATAGATAAAAATGGAAAAGCCACTCACAAATCCATAATAACACAAGGTATGACCTAGGAAACCCTTTCAGGGGAAATTCTAGATAGAAGGTGAGGATGATTTCCTATCTCTTTCTCTTAATGTAAATTCTGCAAATACAAAGGAGTGAGACTTGTGGCCTATTCCCTACTAAAAAACACAAACCCTCTTTGTTCTTCCCTCTCTCTATGCATTCTCAACTACTATGCTCTACTATAGAACAAAAGGCACTAGAATGAAATCCCCTTTCCTCCTAGTGGATTGGTTATAATGCAAGAAAATAACCAACTAGGGTTTACCTTTTACCATTTCAACCCTTAATATGAGTTGCAAACTACTAATTCTAGTGTCTTTTCATCAATGCAGATTTTTATCCCACTTTCCATGAGAAATGGGGCTGATGTGCTATCTTCTCGAATCATAGTGGATAAAAGAAGAGAGTTAACTTTTGGGTCACATAACAGAGTCTTAATACGACAAATTTTATGGCATCTCATTGGATGTAGAGTGGAAGTCACATGTGATTCTGGTTAGGAATAGCTAATGTCCACTTTCCAAAGCAATTCATACCTTTCTAATTTATCTTTTGTCTCTAAAGCATGATAATTTAGCCAAGGTAGAAGCTTCTTAATCTCTGAAATGTAGCTCAACTTTGATTATTGAAGAATATAGTAATATAAAGTTTTTACACAAATTTTCAAGTCATAGGAAATACTTGAACATGATATGGGAAATTAAGAATATGGATGGTGTCTCAGTTTCTTGGTTCAAGGAGGAGCAGGAAAGAAGAATGTATTTTGCCAATTTTTTAAAGTTCCCCTAGGATTCCCAATTTCTAATATTATGAAGGTGATTATCTCTTCCCCATTGTAGTTATAGAGTAAATGAATGATTTATTTTTGGGAGAGGTATTTGAGGAAAAAATTCATGTTACCATTTCCTAAATGGAAAAAAGAAAATTCCCTAAACAGAATGGTATTAGAATTCAATTCTATTTGGGTTTATTCAATTGCATTAAATGCAATATTCTGAATATTAATAGAGAACCTCAAGAAGCTAGCAAAATCCATGTAGCTCTTAACACACCCATTTAACCTTAATTCCAGAAAAATAAGGAGCCTTGTCATCAATGGTTTCAAAGTAATTCCACACCACAATGTCATTTACAAAATCATATCCAAATTGGTAACAGGAATGGTCAAGCCCCTAATAATGAATTTATATCTGAGGAATAGTTTGGCTTTCCCTTCAATAGAAAAAATCATGATGTTGTGGCATTTGCATAGGAAGAAATGAATTATATTAATCTTGATAAAGTCCCTTCCATGAACCTTAAGCTAGACCTTTTCAAGTCATATGATAAGGTCTTATGGGTTTATGTTCACCTTTCTCTCATTAAGATGAGAACATATATGTCCATGACAAACTAGATGATGGGTTTCATTTTCATTAAATCCATTGTAGTTATTATAAATGACATCCCTTCAAATAAAATCACACCTCTAGAGGTGTGAGGTAATTCCTTGCCTATCTCATATATTTTTTCTCCCAATGCCAGTAGGGCTGAGTAAGCTAAGAAGTGATGCCAAATATAAGGGGAAATTAAGGAGGTGAAAATTTCCTCTTATGAAATGATTTTGTGCTATTTATTTGTTAATGAAATGCTTTTGTTTGCTATAGGCTCTATGTCAGAATTTTTAGTTTTAAGAAAATATTTGGTCTTTATTTCTCAGCATCTAGTATGGAAATTAATATTGTAAAATACTTAATACTTAATCATTTTCATTAGAAATATATTCCAACTCAGTTAGATTAAATTCTCATTCCTTGAGAAGAATTTGGATGATAGAATGAAATATATTGGGTTCTTTTTGAAGCCTAATTCCTGCTCTTTTGAGGAATGGCTATCTCTATTTAAGAACTTAGAAGCTGGGATTTATATTGAGATAAATCAATGGCTTTCAAGAGGAGGGAATTTGGTTCATTTAAAAGAATTTATGGGAATTAACTTAGTATATTAGAATTCAATGTCAAAGGTCCCAAAACAAAACCTTACAAAAATTTGGAAAGAAATATTTCATTTCCTTTGGTAAGGGTGCATAACATATGAGGGCATTCCTTTAGCAAAGGTGATTCCATATCACGTAACCAAAGGGATTTGGAGGTAAAGGCATAAAAACATGTATATGTTTAACTAGGTGACCATATCTGAAACTCTATGCACACTCACATATATTCAATTATTGTGAGGATATGTGATGGAATCAAAATACCATAGTGGTATCTTAGTTAAGGAATGGTTCCCCCTTCAATGGAAATTTCTGAAAAATAACTTGATAATCTAGAAATCATTTGTGGATGTTTTCTCTTTGATTGGTTATTGTATTCTTTAGTGTATAGGGAATGCTAGAAAGTTTAGGAATGTGGCGGACGGGTATATGGATGGAGATGAAAATTATAAGTTGTTTATGTATCTCCTTACTAAACTACACAATAAGGGTTTCTACAAAATTTAGGACATCAAATACCCTCATCATGATTATATTGGTAGAGGAAGTTGGCTTTTTACAATAGAATTAGAATTTGAGGGCCATCTTGTTGACGAGTGTTCTTTCTGGGCCGATAGATTTGTACTAAATTTTGTTAGACTAGAGGAATATAGGGAGAATCAAGTGTGGAAGGTTCATGCCTGATTAATGGAAAATTTCTTGTTTGGTGTTAACTCTAACCAGCAATTGGCTCACCTAGGACAATGGTTTGAAGAGAGGGTGGGAATGCCAAAGTAGGTGTGAAATATAGAGAAGAGGTGGAATAGAGATTGGATTTGTTTGTTACTTGCCTATTCCTTGTGAAATTCTACAACTCTCTAGTCATTAAATCTAATCCTAAATTGGTATGGAATGCACCTAGTTTCGAGGAATTCATTAAGACTTCATTTCTTTATCACACAATGAGTTTTTATAGCTCTCTTCTAATTCTATTTATCAATTTTATTTGTTAGGGATGTAATCTTTGTAATTTCCAAGATAAATCAATCCGAATGGTAGTTGTATTTGCATGACTAGGAAGTTGACCTGAGAACACAAATGCCAACCTAAGTAGAAAAAATCATGAAATCCAATTACGACATCTCTAGATTTTGAGATCCCTCAGGGATACTAAAATAGGGCTAGTAAGTTCATCATCCTAATTTTGGAGTTTGGGGTTATCCTCCATATATGCTCCTCACATTTCTATGATCTCTAATTTTCTCCTAGTGTTACCTCTAGTACGAAAGAAAATTTGTAGCATTACGACTCTTATGCACTATGCTAAACATCTTGATTTAACAAAATTGAAAATTCTTGTGGATTCCAAAGTTGTGATTGAATGATTCAAACACAAGCTGAAAGTTTAGAATGTTCATTTCAAAACTTCTTAGGCAAAATTGAGGACTCTCTTTGAAGTTTTGAATGGACCTTTTTTTCTCTTATTTACAAGTTGAATTAAAGGCGGATGAACACTTTAAGGAAGCTTTGACTCTTCTAGATGATATGTTTTTTTCGATGAGCTTCTTGAATGTAAAATGGTTCAAGGATAGTGCTTTATGTTATAATTCTTGAGTTAATTGTTATTAGATCGTGGCAAGTTCTAAAATGAAGGGGGATATACTTGATACCTATTTAAGATTTATATAAGTTTTCTTAGTCTTTATGTAGGATCATGTTTCTATATTTAAAATGGCCAATTTTCTATTCAACTATTTTGGAAATCAAAGTAGAAAATTAGTTACCTTATGGAGATCCTAATATGTAAACCCTTTGCAAAAATTGTATATATGTGTGTGTGTGTGTGTGTGTGTGTGTGTGAGGTATGTGGGAAAATAAGATTATTAATATCTATATAGTTATTTCTATTATTAGTAACAATTATATAATTATGCTCATTAATATTAAAATTATAATACTTTTTTCATATCTATATATATTAGAGGGGTGTGAAGCCCTAGGAAAAGCCTGCCTCTAACTTAATTCACGGAGCCGTATGTACATACATCAGACATTTTACAATTTGAGAAAATTATCATTAAACCTTCCAAAGCATCAAAAATATATTTCTTGACATCTATATATATAAATTCTTATATAACCTATATCCACAAGATTGAGGTCCATACTGTTAGGTTCCTATACTAATAGGTGTCATATTTCAGGATTGACTATGGAAATGCCAAATATGGTCATCCTTGCCATGCTGCAAAGGTTCCATATTTTCAGAAAACCAAAAAATTTAAAAAATGTGAAGAGGGTATGCCCTAAAAGAATAATCAAAGGGAAAAAAGAATGAATTGATTAAGAAGACAAAGAAAATGAACCCAAAACAAAAGACTAGGAAGGTGGCTAGTCAAAATGCCACTACTATCCTATTTTTTGCAAAAAAGTTCAAAGTTATGCAATCAGTGACTTCTGTCACACTTGATGGATAGCCAAACAGCTCAATCCTGGCCAATCCATATTTGAATTTACCTATTTTAGAGATAGAGAATAAAGTCTATCCTAACAGTTCAAGCTTGGCAGACAAATAGTTAGGTAGAGAAGCAAACGGTCTCAACAACTAAATCTGAGCCCTGGAAGAGATAAGGGTAGACTTAGATAGGAGGGTAGTCAAAAGAAAACAATAGTGAAAGGGTTTGCTAGTTCAAATGCACCCAATCAAAAGGAAGAAAAATGTTAGGTGTATTAGGCTGGGTAGGCAGTTTGATGTTGCAGAAGCAGGTTGGTGATCAATTTTGTCTTGTTGAAAATGATCTATCTCATGAATATCACAAATACCATGGCAAGGTGATTATAGTTCAGGTGGAGCATGACTAATTTTCCCTCTCATTTCCCCAAGAACACTTACTAACATCCCTTTAAGGATAGTGAGATCTTCTCAATGGTCCTAGTTCATTTCATTTTATGAGAAATACTAAGTGGAACTCTGTGTTTACTTAGCCAAAACAAGCCACATTTCTTGTGTAAAAAGATCCTTCCATTTCCCTTTCATTTCCCTAAAAACCTAAGTTTTTACCTTATAAACTTAGCATTTTCCATGTACAAAACCATATTAACACTCTAACTCTATTATATAGCTCCCATTTAAAGCTTTCCCCGCCCCTATTATACATAAAATAGCATAAAAAACCCCAAACGTTATAATATCACAGCCTCCAGCTTAATATAGCCATATAGCTTAATGTTTCAGGAATTATAGGTTCACTTGGAACCTTATAATAACCCTAGTTGTGCACATATACCATGGGATTTAACTAACATTTGGTTAATTAAATAACCAACCCGCAAAACCCGAATTGCATTACACTGTAATTCTTTGCAAAAACATTAAAAAAACATGAAATATTATAGCGGGCCCCGTACATTACTCCTTCGCCAGTTTACTGTGCCGCCAGTCGTCCGATCCGATCCCCTAGATCGAACGGCCTTCATGCATATCGCGAGCCCCCATATACTGAACGATAGCATCTGGGGGATGGGCGGTATTTCCGCCGTACAGAGGACAGGTGTTAGGTTCCCGGCGTGATCGCTGCCCCCTCTAACAAAACCACTTGGGCCCAAAGGCAGTGCAGGGGCCAAACCGCTTACCTCCTATGCCCCCACACTGATCACGTCACCCTCACGTCAGTAGACACATCACCCACCACCCCGCCTCCGTATCATCCGCCGTGTCTGCCACGTCACTGCCAAGTCAACCTCCGTACCCCCGTTACCCGACAAAGATGATGTCAGCCAACCAAAGCGCGCCAAAGACCCGCCAAAACCAATTTTTTTGTTAAATTCGCGTGAAAAGAGTGTTTTTGTCCATTTTCTTTCATTTTTCCTATACGACGTGTTCATGCGATTTTCAACCAGAATACCTGTTTCACTGCACAGTCCACCACCCAGCCAACTCCAGCATGCAAACCAGTCTTCAAGCTCGGCCCACCACCTGCATTTTGCACAGAGCGCCCATTGAACCAGGTATTTACTTAGTTGCTCCCAAACCATGTGTATTTCCGATTTTCTCTGAGTTAAATCCGTCAAACCAAATAATTGTACAAATCCAATTGATAGCTCTTGAGAAATATACCATAGCTATCCCTGCTTTTCACATTTTTTCGTAAAAATAACCTGTTTTATCCATTCCTTGCAAAAAACCAGAGTTCCATAACTAAATACACACTGCTGCCCCCAAACCTCTGCATTTTAACCTCTTATTCGGCCCATTTTCCCGAGAAAATTCTCAGAACTTGTCTCCCTCTACAAACTCCTCCATTTAGCTGAAATTCAAGCTCAATTTGACCTGCAATTCATGCAGAAAGCTCCAGAAACTGATATTCTACCTACTATTGTTGTGAAAGCTCCAAATTTTAAATTAAACAATCACAGAGGATTGAAAAATGGAGACTCCAGTTGCCTTCAATGTTGCCCCCTTGAATGCACCACACAAGGAGTTGGAATGGTTGCCCTTAGCTGATAGGGACTTCCAAATACAAGACCTAAGGGGTATCAAAGACCATCTGCAAACATTTTGTGAAATTAGGAACAGCTACCTAAACAAGACTGATCTATATGGCATCTGGGAATCCAATTTGCCCATATATTATCTTCCATCAGTCAATGTATTTCCAGATATAATCCATTTGTGTTGTGCTAACTATGAGCCTACTCAAAGGGAAGTCATGTCCCCAAATGGCACTATCCTATTCTATATCACTCCTGACTCAATTAATGAGATGTTGCATTTCAAGCCTAATCATCCTCTGACTCCTCTGTCTATGAAACATTTGCTGGACCAAGGCTCCAAACTATCCTCTGCTGAAATAGGCCGAATTGCCAATTTATTCATGAGCCCAGACTCCCAACCCAGAGACTCACCTCCTTTTCACCAGGTCTATTTCAATGAAGTTGGGAGAACTGTCATTGACATGATATCCTATGTCCTGGGTTTTAGAACAAGTGAGTATGTTGATGAGACCATTCTTGCCCTGATGTCTATATTTATTCCAGGACACCCTCCTACCATCAAGTTTGACTTTGCTACCTTCATTAGCAACAAAATCCATGAACAATTCATGAGCCTAAATAGAGAAGGAGTTTTCAAGTATACAACCTATATATATCATCTGTTCTTATACTATCAAACAGATAGTTTTCAGTTCCCTGTCAACAAATTGGATGCTAAAGGAGAAAGGAGATATGTCATATTTTGGACCCCAGTCTTCCATGTAGTCCATAAATCTCCTTATACTTATTGTGAGTTCATTGATCTATTCATATATCCAATCTCATCTCTACTGATGAGAACTCCCCCTCCCAGACTCACAGCTGAAATGCAGAAAATCTTGTAGCTGTCCAAAAGCTACAAAATAGGTGATTGGTACTTTTACCAAAATCACACAAAAATCAGGATTTATGGCTATGAATTGTGCCCCTACAAGCTACCAAGATATGTGCCTATGAGATTGTTTGCCCTTGAGTACTTTAGGCAATTTATTAGCTCAGATTTGACTCATTTTTATGAGGCCAAGAAAAAGGCTCAGCTCAAGCTAAGAAACCAACTAGGCCCCCTCATCATTAACAAAAAGGAAGGGTGGAAAGATGTTGAACAGATATTAAGTGAGCAGCTCAAACTAAAAAGGAGTTTTTGGTGGGTACCCTATGACCCAAAAGGATTTATCAATGATAGAAAGACAAAATATAGGCTATCAGGCTATGAACATTGTAGAATCCCTGATATAGAACAGTATGCTAACCAAGATGAATGGGTAGAAGGTACATTGGTAGAACAGATTACTAAGGAAGAGAAAATGTAGCAGGCAATGAAAAACCTTGAAAAAACTCTTGACCTAGACTCTTTTGGATAGGTGTCTTTCAAATTTCCTCAACACATTGGAGCTGGCACATCAACTGTTGCAACTTCACGACAAACCGCCAAAGAAGATACTCCTCCGGCAGGCACATCCAAAGGCAAAGAAGTGATGCATTCAGAACAAAAAGAAGTCACAGATCAGCCTACATCATCACAGCAGCAAGGCCAAGGGCAAATTCCTTCTGCCCAAACCCATGCACCAGAGATTCCAGCATTGCAGACTCCTCTCAATGAGGAGAAGGACAGAAAAAGGGGTCGGGAAGAGGAAACACCAATAAGTGGGCCAGCAAAACAGCAAGAACCAAAATGGTAGAGAGTGGATCCTCTACCTGAAGAGGAAGTTATTGAGGAGATTATTGAAAGTCCAATAAGTGAAAGGGTAGCCAGCCCATTAATTTCCCTAGGGACAGAATCACCTACTAGTTCTCACGGACAGCAATTTGGAAAGCAGCCTATTATGGAAATCTCATCAGCACAGCCACAAAGAAAACAAAGTTTAGATATTAAGAGGCCATTCATGGAGATCAATGCACAAAATGAGCCAATAAGAATGTAGCTTTACGATCAGTTCCTTAAAATGACTCCTGCCAAACAACAGAGATTGATGTCTGCCTATGATATCAAGGAAGGGAAGTTGATCTTGAGTCATTTCAAGCGCACAGTGTAGCAGCCACAGTCAGATGCTAATTATATTAGAACAAATCTAGAGGCTCTGGCCAAAGACATTCACCCTTTGGACCAGGTTGATCTGCACAAACAAACCGGTGAAATGGTTTATTCCAGTTTAGCAGATAAAGCCATACTAGCTCAGCAATTGCAGAGTTCACTGAACAATACATCTGCTCAATTAGAGTTTGAAAGGGTATCCTCTCTAGCCAAGAACAACATAATAAAGTCCTTAGAAGAAATCATCATTGATCTGGGACATAATCCCAAGGATCCCAAGGCAATAAATGCACTGATAAAGAAAAAGGAGGATGACATAGCTGCCCTTAAGAAACAGTTAAAACTGCCAGTTACTATGCATCCGCAGACCACAGAGATGGTGAAAGAAAATGAAGAAGAAGATATGATGGAGTTTTTAATAAAAATGAATGAAAGACTGGCAGAAACAGAGAAGGCTTTGGAGAAATCATTGCAGGAAAAATAGGGAGAGTTGGCCTCTTAGCAAGCTCAAACAGCCCCAATAGCTACAACTGCTCCTCCTACAGCAACAACAACAGTCCCCCCCACTGCCCCAGCATCAACAATAGGTACATCAGCCACAGATACTTTAGCAGAAGCAACAACAACAGTGCTAGATACTAGCATGAGCATGGAAAAGATGATGGAGGAAATAAAGGCCTTAGAGCTCCAAATGGCAGATCTAAAGGAAGCCAAAGAAAAACTGGCCAAGTTAGAACTAAGCTATGATAAATCAAAGATATCGGTGGCTGAAAAAACAAGAGAAGTCAAGGCCTTGGAAAATAAGGTAAAATCATTGGAGAAAGATCTGACTCTTCATAAAACTTTTTCCAAAATCAAAACAATTTTGTGGACTAAGATTGGCCAGTCCATCACTGATCAATGGAGATCAATACAGACCATCCACGATCAAATTGAATTGATAGAAATAGCTCGAGTGGAGATTCAAAGGGCGAGAGAATTATTGAGAAACATGCCAGAATAGGCCAATAGACTAATTCGTTTTTTGAATACTCATACTAGAGAGCAACTAGTAGCTCTAGATATTGGAGACAAAACAGGTACAATTTTGACAATAAAAAAGGTGCTAACTATGAAGAATTTTGTGCAAAATCTCGAGAGAAAATGTCAAGAAATGCAGGTAGAAATAAATGCATTTCCAGAAAAGTTTACAGCCTTATAGCAGAGGGGTCTACCCAGTTTGCTAACCAGTAACCAGAAACTGTTCACACATGAACAATATGCTCACAGGGTAAACACATATGTTGCAAATCAGATTACAGCATCATCAAGAACTTCAGAAGACATAGTGCCTCCCTCTAGACAAAGCTTATATGACAAGTTGGAATATCTGTTCTATACTGAACATGAGATAACACATCTTTTTGAAGTCCCACCCAATTTCTACAAGTATACTGAAGCTAATGAAATATTGATAAAGGTACAGAGACACCAGTTGCCAACAGACCAATGGTGGTAGAACATGTTGGAGGTTTTACCAAGGTAGTTTTATTCTCTTTTGATCATCTGCATTAAAGCAAATTCAAATGTACGGGCCACCTATCAGAAAATGAAAATAACAAAGGAAGGAATTCATGCTAAAATGCGTTAAGGCAGAATCAGGCACAGATGACAGGGCCGTGACAGCAACTCAGGAACGCAAATCAAAGAGACAGCTACCAGCCGACTTGTTGAGTCAAAAAGTCAAGTATAGCAGACCACCTAAGGCAGCCAGTACAACAGAAGTTACTCCTACATTCATTTGCGCTCTGTTTTCAATGTCATTTATTGCCTTTGAAGAAGTAGATGGATAAATTTATTACTTGATATTTTCCCTATGAGATATTTTGTAACTCTTTTTGTATAAATACCTCCCCTAGAGATGTATTGGGGGTTGGTTGGTGAATATCATTCTGGACCTGTGCTGTAAATTTTGGGAACTCTTCTGAATAAAGAATGCTGGAATGCTTCGTTGATGAACTTGCTGGTTGTGGAATTAATGGTTGAAGAATATGTTACAGAATTCTTGTGTTACCTCATGGATCAATAAGTATTTTTAACTCTTGTTTTACTATCCATGTGTCTTATATATCATCTATATATCATGCTCTAAATTACAGGAAAAAAGAATAGCCCAAAATTTACTTTGTTGTACTTTGTGTTCAATTCCTGTCATTTTTCATGTTTTCTACAGGACTAGCATAGGCAGGAATTCTTGACTGCTCCTGTCTCCCTGGTTCTTACACTCTAAATATAATTAAGGAATTCTTGATTGCTCCTTGATAATATTTATTCATTTTCCCTTTGTTAGCATAATGAAGGATCCTTAATTGCCTTTCATTCCCTGACTTCATTTCATCTTATTCCAGCTTGAAAATTGTTCTATGTTTAATTATCTTGCTTTGTAGTTCCTCCTTTTCCCAAAGAAACCATACCCAGAAGTTTATTTTCATTTGACTCCATTAACCCAATGGTCTAAACTTCTCATACCTTGCAGCTCTATTTTATTGAATGTCACCTTCCAAACACCAAACAAATACTTGCACTTCATAACTAGCCTAACATATAGCAAAACAAAGCTAAATCATAAAGAGAGAGCCCTCTATGGTTACAGATTTGCTAGAATATGTAGCTAAAAGACTAGTTAGTGGTTACCTCGGCCGTATTCCCTTTTCCAATTCTTTTGGGGAACAACCTGAGTGATAGCATCATTGGCGACTCCACTGGGGACCTGAATGACTGTGTTTGGTACCACTGTCTATTTTCTAAAGCTACAGATGGAGCTTGAAGTTAGCCAAGTAGCCTTTGAAACTATTTTTGATATGCACTTACAGGCATAAATAAAAGCTGCTTCAGTCTATCTCCAGTATAGCTTTAGGCTTTAAACAGTTGTCTCAAAAATTTGATCAGTTTCCTTCTGTTTTCAAAAAATCTTCAAGAAAATTCAAGACTCTTATAATTCATACTTTCCTGAGAAAGATATCGCCAGAAGCATCATCCCTCAAATATTTCCAAAAAATACCTAAAACAGATTTAGAAGCTGGCTCCAAAGAATAAAACGCGTTACACTAGATCAAATCCAGATCCCAATCCTCCAGCTATTTTTGAGAATCCTAACTTGATCTCTAAGAACCTTAGAGGACAAGTAAGTCTAGAAAACTCTGCTGATTTAAATCGTGATATACTTCAAAAAAACCTTACCCAATCACCTCCTGGAAAAGCCGCAGTCCTTTCTACGCTTGTTGCAGCTTCTTCTAGTTCACCATCATCACTTCAAAGCACCTCTTCCACTCCTCCATCCACTCTGCTTATCTCAGATGTTATCCCTGTGCTTCCAGCTGTCCCATTTATACCTGTAAATATGGCAAATCGATATGCTCCTCTGCAGTTGCCTACAAATCCAAGGGCTATGCCTCAAGATTATCAGAGAAAAATTACATATTTTTATGGTACTGGCTCCTACACAGCCCAACAACACACTAAGAAAATGATGGTCTACTTTGAGAACTATGAAATTGATGACAATGATGCCAGGATGAAAATTTTTGTCCAAAGCTTAACCGGTGATGTAAGGACCTGGTTTAGGGCACTTGCTGCAAACACAATTGCTGATCTAGATGCCCTTTACCAAACCTTTTTGAACAGATGGGAAAAGAAGAAGGACCCATTGCATATCTTGTCCGAATATGAGAGTTTAAAAAGAGGCCCACAAGAAACTGTCCAAGACTATTGTGCTAGATTCAACAATGTGTACAATGCTATTCCTCAAAACCTTAGACCTCCACCAGACTTAGCCTTGATCAAATTCCCAGATGGATTTGACTCTAACATGGCTTATCAGTTAAGGGAAATAGCTCCTGCCAGGTTAGAAGACATGCAGAGCATAGCTGTTAGTGTAGAGGCAAATATGATCTCTAAAAGAGCCCGAGCTAGAGCTGAAAGAAGGAATCCCTTCAAAGAAGAGCCTTCAGCATTTGAACAAAAACTAGATGCAATCATCAAAAGCATGGATAGACTGGGTGATAGAGTGGAAACCATTGAAAGGAAATCTTCTTGGGAAGGTCAACCAAGTAACACCATGAGAAATCAAAACTTTAGAAAAAATCAAAATCCTGACACTGGGAAGGCTGGCCCTGATCAGAATATCAGACCTCCATTTCAAGAGAATTATGTCGAAGCCTCAACCTATAGTGAGCCAATAGAAGATACCCAAATCAACCTAATCGGTCTAAATAGTGAACAACAAATCTTTTTAACACAAGATGATCAAGAAGCTCATAATTTCAATCAATTTCAAACCAAATCCGGAGAATCATTCGATTTTAGAGAAGGGTATGATGCAGCTGTCTATGAGGTTCATAAATAGTACAAATTAAGAAGCAGAATAGTAGATGTGCCTGAACCTAGCAAGCTGAAAGATACCAAGCAGCCTAAGAAAGCAAAGGATAAAACTACCCTAACAAAACTCCCTGCTAAAAAAGACCTCAACCCAAAAGAACCCACAGTTGAGGACATATCAGACTTACAACCATCAAAAAATTAGCCATCCACCTCCTCTCCTCCAAAAGAAAATGTAAACAGCCCTCCTGAAAACAACTTCAGAGCATATTTAGTTCATAACAGCAATCATGATGAGGAAAAAACCACTGAAAACACAACAGAAAAGGAAAACCTTACTACCCAGAACACAAAAATTCAAGTGGAAAAACCCTTCAACCTAGAAACAGAAATAGGCAAACTGAAAATAGCCATTCCACTCTCCGAATTGGCTAGACATGAGGTTTACAGAGAACAAATCAGTAGGTCCCTTCAAATATCAGAGAATAGAGATGTAGTCAATGTTTTAGATGACCAACCAGAATTGATTTTTGGTCTTGAGGTAAATGGCAAAATAACATATGGAGGAGTTCTTCCATTCTATGTAAGCTTAAACATTCATGATAAAGTGCTACATAATGCAATGTTTGATTTGGGAGCTTCCCACAATTTGATGCCTAACTCTGTGATGGAAAGATTGGACCTAGATATCACAAGGCCATACAAGGACTTGTTCTTGTTCGATTCTAGCTAGGTTAGGTGTCTAGGTCTAATCAAAGATTTGTGTGTATCCCTAGTGCAATACCCTGCCAAGACACTTCTAATGGATGTAGTGGTAGCTGATATCCCACCAAAGTATGGAATGCTTTTATCCAGATCTTAGGGTGCAAAACCACAAGGATCTTTACAATTAGATATGTCTTATGCCACCATTTCAGTCTTTGGCCAGCCAAAGAGATTGTACCGGGAAACATTGATGAAATATGTGGTCAACAATCAAGAGAAACCCCAAAACTTCCCTATTTATTCCATGCATTCAGATATGGATTTGTTTATCTTATACAATGCTGAAATGTGTCCCAAAACTGATGGCAAGTTGCTAGAATTAGCACAAGCAAGAGACATAAATGAAGAATCCACTGCTCAGGATCAAAAAATTGTTGAAGTGATTGATGCAACAAACAAACAAGACATACCATATCAGTTACAAAATCCAAATCTGCCCATTAAGACAGTTTCCAAAACTCCTAAGGCTAGTTACAATCAAGAAATCTTATGGTACTTAGAGTTTGATGGGTCAGTGAATAAATTAGGAGCAGGGGTAGGGATTTGGATACACAATATGCAAAATGACCATGCTCAAGGACATGCATATAGGCTGAATTTTAGATGTACGAACAATATGGCCGAATATGAAGCCCTTTTACTGGGACTCAAACTGATTAGAAATCTAGGGGCAACTAAAGTTTCAATTCTAGGGGACTCAGATTTGATTATCCAACAGATGAAGGGGAACTTTGTTACAAATGATCTTAGGCTAAGAGCTTACAGAGGGGCAGCAATTGAAATACTTAACATCTTCTTAGAATTTCAATTAACCAAAATTCTGAGAAAACACAATTTACATACTCACAGTTTCGCAACTTTTGCTAGCACTTGCAAGCTGCCATTTGAACCTAATCACCACTTCACTGCTAAAATTAAACACAGACCTGTTGTTCTAGATAATGTCAAAAATTAGCAACTGTTTGAAAATGATACAAAAATCAATAATATCCTGAATTTGAAAGAGGAATTCTCAAGCACAAACATAGACACAAGCACCTTTTGTGATCAACAGCAAATAAACAGAATTGAGAGAAATATATCAGCTGAAACAACAAATCACATTTTGCATCCAACAATCTTTACCAACAAAAATTTACAAGAGCTGAAACAAATGGACCTTGATGAAATTGCTGAGGGAGAATCTAAAGTAATTGAGTTGAAAGATAATTTTCTGCCCACAGGCTTGACTCCTTTGGAAGATATATTTGATTCAAATGATATACTGAGAAAGCCAAAGATGCAACCTTTAAATGTAGAAATTGAGGACTGTAATATAGGGACTGCACAAAATCCTAAGATGGTGAAATTGTCTAAAACCTTACCTCCAAATCAAAAACTGAAATACATTGAGTTGTTTGAAGAATTTCAAGATGTCTTTGCATGGAGCTATGAGGACCTCAAGTCCTATGATACTTTGGTCATCCAATACACAATACCTTTAAAATAAAATTAGAAGTCCTTTAAACTAAAACTTAGAAGGGTTAATCCAGTCCTCCTTCCTCTCATTGAAAAGGAAGTCAAAAGAATGTACGTAGCTGGAATAATCGCTCCTATCAGATTTTCAGAATGGATTTCAAATCTAGTGCCCACTAGGAAGAAGACCGGAGAGATAAGACTGTGTGTTGACTTAAGAAACCTGAATAAAGTCTCTTTAAAAGACTTCTACCCCTTACCCAAGATGGATCACATTTTACAAAGGGTAGTAATAGCTTCTAGGATCTCACTATTAGATGGCTTCTCAGGATTTAATCAGATCCTAGTTCACCCAGATGATCAAGACAACACTGCCTTTACAACACTGTTAGGGTCCCACCCTAACCCCCTTATTTATGTCATGGGATCACGTCATAGTCAAGAGTCAATAAAGCCCATATTAATATTTGTAAGTGGTTAACCCGCAATTAATGACGGGACCACAGTTAGTTGCAAATGGGCCTTAGTATTAGATAGATGGTAGTAATAAAACCCACAGTATTGGCCCATGGTATTACATGTATGAGTCATATATAAAGGATAGAGACTCCCTGCGAGGAGTATCGTGTCTTATTTTGTAATCGAGCTCTGCTCTATTGGAGGTTGCCCCCTCGAAGAGGCAAGTGAACATTACTCTCTGAATAATAAAATCATTGCTATTCTGTGTTTTGGGTATCTTTTCTTCGCATATTCTGTATTGGGTATCATTTTGCAGGTTAAGAGCATAACAAGTGGTATCAGAGCACTTTCCAGGGCCGGTGGGATCTCCAATTCTTAGAAAAAAAAAAAAAATTGGCTAGAGACGTGTTCCGGTGTCTTTAAACCAGGGGATCTATTGTTGAGCGCATAAACCTGCGGATTTGGGGAGGCATGCACGCAGGAAATACAAGAGGTGGTCACGTCTATTGGACTCCCTTGTAACCCCTATGGGTACCCCTTCGAGTAGTAGCGCATTAGACAGAACAGCGCACAGACTGCCTTCCACGTACCCTCTGGGTATATTGGAAGCCCCTAGGCTCCCTTGAAACCTCGCCATAGATAATCCGTCGGCCGTCTTGTGGCTACAGTACACCGAGAACAGCACTCGGAGAGATTACTTGCCCGTACGATAGGGTAGTCGGGTTGTACGGCTAAGGGTACGGTCAATCCTCCTTAGTTAGAGCCCTGAAACATTGGGCCGAGTACTACTGCCAGACCCTTATGTATATTGCGATCTGTAGCACCTGACACTCCTCAAGACCATAGTTCCCTTTTCTATCGGGGGATCGCACATCATCTATTCCAGATCCGCTAGTGCAACGGGGTGCAGCAGCAGCAGAAATCAGTCCCGCAGTCTCGAGTTCGTAGATCAGTCATTCTGATCTATTAGATCCAGTCGATCCGCAGCAACAGTCTGTTCTGCCACCCAGAGCTATCCGATCCGCCATTCAGATCCACCAGATCGGAGTTGTTGTGAAGGGTTCCTATACCGAGGTATAATTTTCACAGGACTTTTGGCCGCATTGACATTTTGAGGATTTGGCGACTGCAGTATTGATCAGGAAGGAGTAAAACTCCGTTAGGAATTTTCAAAAAAAAAAAAAAAAGTCTGAGATCTTCCGGTGCGCTTATTGGTGATCTAGCCCATCAAAATCAGGACGACGAGCTGAGCATGGTGGTACCATTCAATTATTAGTGAAAAATTTTAGGCGGTCCCAATTTTTCATCAGGTTGGTGTATGGTAGAAACTAGAGCGCAAGCAATGGCCAATGAAAGAATGGACAAACTTGAAGAATCCATGCAATCCCTCAATAATCAGCTTACCGGACTATCTCTCCAGGTCCAGCAATTAATCCCGAAGGGCAAGGAGCAAGCCCACGAGGAGGCGTATAATGGCAATGAATACAATGAGGGTGAGTCTAGCCACTCTCCTCACGTCTGGCACACCCACCCACCACCCAGTCAGTGACCTCCCAAGTTGGATATGCATACATTTGACGGTTCTCACCCGTCTGCATGGATAGCACAAATGGAGCAGTATTTCAAACTGAATTGTATCTTAGATGATGCGACTAAGCTTATGTTGGGGAGCATGTACTTGGACAATGAACTGTGGCAATGGTGGGAATGGCATCAACGCTGCAATGGACCTTTTAAGACTTGGACCCAATTTACCAAAGCTCTTCGAGACCACTTTGAACAGGAGGACTGTTTTTTGGGTCGTCTTACTAAGCTCCAACAGACAGGTACAGTGGATGAATATATTATAGCTTTTGAAGCCTTAGCCTTCCGCATTTGGGGTCTCTCAGATGTGTTCTACACGGAATGTTTTATCAGTGGTCTTAAAGAAGCCATCAAAGCTCAAGTCTTACTGCACCACCCTCCCACTTGGACAGAGGCTTGCAAGGTAGCCCGTAACATGGAACGTGCATTAGCAGCCCAATACAGTCGCCCAAATTTCCCCGCTAAAGGTCGTCCCCCACAGGCTCACAACACGACTCAAACACTTAAGGTCCAAAAGGTGTCACCTGAGGAAATGGCCGAAAGAAGGAAGCAAGGACTATGTTACTACTGTGATGAAAAATACTCCCCAGGTCATAAATGCAAGGAGCCCAAATTTTTCAAATAGATGCCACTGACTACAGCTCGACAGAGGAAGATCCACCACTTGAAGAACATGAGGCGCTAGAAGAAGACAACCAAAAGGAGAATGTCTCTGACGAACTAGTTATTTCGCTGCATCCGTTGGCAGGGATTTCTTCCCCTCAAACTCTCAAAATCAGGGGTTTTCTCAAACATCGCCCAGTAGTAGTCTTGATTGATAGTGGAAGTACCCATAATTTCATCCATCAAAAAATCGCAAAAGCAGTGCATTGTTTTGTACGAGCAGTTTCTAACTTCCAAGTCCAAATTGCGGATGGGGGCACAATGAAATGTGAAGGCCGCTGTGAAAATGTCAAACTTCAAATGGGGGATTATTAGTTGAAAACCCACATGTTTTCCATACACATGGGGGGTTGCGACATTGTCCTCGGCGCTGAATGGCTCCGCACTCTTGGGCCAATCACAATGGATTTTTAGGAGTTATATATGAGTTTTAAGCAGAACAACTACACAAATACCCTCCGTGGACTCCAGGCGGGAGCCCCCTCTATCATCAACTCGCATCGGATGGAAAAATTGTTAAAAAAGGGCAATCATGGAGTGGTAGCTCAATTCAATGCCATCCAGGTCGTCGAAACCAAGTCTCTGCCAATTCATCTTGAGATGTAACAGATTTTAAATAACCATCTACCGGTCTTTGACAAGCCTCATGAGCTTCCACCCTCGCGAGGGGAACATGATCATAGCATCACCTTGGTTCCAGGGGCCCAACCCCCAAATGTGCGGCCATACAGATATCCGTTCACCCAAAATAATGAAATAGAAAAAATCATCAAGGAAATTTTGGAAGCAGGTGTCATTCGTCCCAGCATTAGTCCTTATTCATCTCCAGTGGTCATGGTGCTCAAGAAATATGGGGAGTGGCGGATGTGTCCCGACTTCAGGGCCCTCAATAAGTTGACAGTCAAAGATAAATTTCCCATTCCGGTGGTTGACGATTTGCTGGACGAACTCAATGGGGCTCAATTCTTCACTAAGTTGGATCTTCGCTCAGGCTACCACCAAATTCGCATGAAGGAAGTTGACATTCCCAAGACTGCTTTCCGAACTCATGAACGCCATTATGAGTTCCTGGTCATGCCATTTGGTCTTTGTAATGCCCCCTCTACTTTTCAGAGCCTTATGAATCACATTATCAAACCATATCTCAGGAAATGTGTCCTTGTCTTCTTCGATGACATCCTCATCTATAGTGGCATTTGGGCTGCACATCTTCAGCATGTAGATCTACTCTTACACCTGCTCCGCAAGCATAAATTATTTTTCAAGATGTCCAAGTGTTCATTTGGCATGGAAGAAGTTGAGTATTTGGGCTACATTGTGGGGCGTGAAGGTGTGAAGGTGGACCCCAAAAAGATCCAGGCAATGCAAGAATGGCCTCAACCTAAGACCTTGAAGAGCTTGAGAGGATTTTTGGGTCTCACAGGCTATTATCGTAAATTTGTCCGCAACTATGGCCGCATAGTGAAGCCCCTCACTCAACTCCTAAAGAAAAATTCCTTCTTCTGGAATGAGGAAGCACAACAGGCATTTACCGCTCTCAAAAACGCCATGTGTTCCACTCCAGTCTTAGCACTACTTGACTTCACCAAATCCTTTGTCATTGAATGTGATGCTTCGGGGACCGGTATTGGGGCGGTCTTAATACAGGAAGGGCGACCTTTGGCTTTCACTAACCAACAACTAAGTGGGAGGAATCTGGGCCAATCTACATACGAAAAAGAAATGATGGCCATCTTACATGCCATTGAGACCTGGCGACCTTACTTATTGGGGCAACATTTCCAAATCCGCACAGATCATCACAGTCTTAAATATTTTTTGGAGCAACGCCTATCCTCCCCTCAACAAAATAATTGGCTCGCCAAAATGCTGGGATATGATTATGAGATCATTTACAAGAAAGGGAAAGACAATAGTGTAGCAAATGCATTATCTCGCCAATTTGAGGAAGAAAGTACTCTGCTAGCAAGTTCCCTCCCCATTCCAGAATGGATTGAAGAGGCTCGCAAGGAATGGTTTTCACACCCCGGGCTATCCCAACTCATTTCTCAATTGCAGGTAGATCCAAATTCCACCAAGGGCTACTCGTGGCAGGATGATATTCTTCGCTACAGGGACAGAGTCGTAATATCCCCAACATCCACCCTCAAAAGTCGCATTTTGGCAGAATTGCACTCATCACCCATTGCAGGACATTCGGGCTTTCAGAAGACGTATGCTCGCACCAGAAGATCATTTTTTTGGACAGGCATGAAAAAGGACATCCTTACTTTTGTAGCAGAATGTGATGTTTGTCAATGCCACAAAGGGGAAACCGTCAACACACCGGGCACATTACAACCATTGCCCATCCCGACATCAATTTGGACGGAAGTTTCTATGGATTTCATTATAGGTCTTCCAAAGTCCGGGAACAAGTTAGTCATCATGGTGGTTGTGAACCGACTATCGAAGTATGCTCATTTCTGCGCCGTACCCCACCCATTTACACCAACTTTGGTCGCTCAATATTTCATGGATCAGATTTTCAAATTGCATGGCATGCCCACTTCTATTGTGTCCGATCACAACCCGATATTCACCAGTAATTTTTGGCAGGAACTCTTCAGGATACAAGGCACTCAACTAAAACTCAGTACTTCCTATCATCCGCAAATGGATGGTCAAACTGAAGCTGTCAACAAATGTATAGAAACCTACCTTAGGTGTTTCACTTCAGAAAAGCAACACCTTTGGGTACAGTGGTTACCTCTGGCTAAATGGTGGTATAACACCAACTATCATGCCACCACCAAAATGACTCCCTATGAAGCAGTATATGGTCAACTTCCGCCTTCCCCTACTTCTTATCTCAAAGGGTGCTCCAAAGTACAAGCAGTGGATCAACTCCTACAACACCGAACAACCATGCTCGCCCATCTTAGAGAGAATCTTCATCAAGCTCAGGACCGCATGAAGCAACAGGTAGACCAGCATCGCTCAGAGAGCCAATTTCAAGAAGGGGATCAGATCTTTTTGAGGCTGCAACCATATAAGCAAACATCACTCAAAGACAAGGGTTGTCAGAAGCTATCTCCAAAATTCTACGGACCATACCAAGTACTTCAGCGCATTGGAGAAGTGGCTTACAAGTTGGCTTTGCCACCTACTGCAAAAATCCATCCAGTTTTCCATGTATCGTGCCTCAAGAAAGTGATCGGGAACAATTGCCGAGTCCAAACCAGTCTACCTGAATTGGACGAAGAAGTGTCAATCTGGCTTCAACCCGAATAGGTTCTAGACACAAGAGAAAAACACCTGCACGGCCGCATGATTAAGGAAGTCCTCGTCAAATGGAAAGACACCTCTCCGGAAGATGCAACTTGGGAACCAGCCACTATTCTTCAGCAGTTTCCGCAGCTTCAGCCTTGAGGACAAGGCTAGTCTTAAGGGGGAGGGCATGTTAGGGTCCCACCCTAAACCCCTTATTTATGTCATGGGATCACGTCATAGTCAAGAGTCAATAAATCCCATATTAATATTTGTAAGTGGTTAACCCGCAATTAATGATGGGACCACAGTTAGTTGCAAATGGGCCGTAGTATTAGATAGATGGTAGTAATAAAACCCACGGTATTGGCCCGTGGTATTGCATGTATGAGTCATATATAAAGGATAGAGACTCCCTGCGAGGAGTATCATGTCTTATTTTGTAATCGAGCTCTGCTCTATTGGAGGTTGCCCCCTCGAAGAGGCAAGTGAACATTACTCTCTAAATAATAAAATCATTGCTATTCTGTGTTCTGGGTATCTTTTCTTCGCATATTCTGTGTTGGGTATCATTTTGCAGGTTAAGAGCATAACAAACACCTTGGGGAACTTTCAAATATGTGAAAATGCCTTTTGGACTTAAAAATGCAAGGGCCACATTTCAACGAGCAATGGACATAGCATTTGCAAAGGAGATCCATGATTTCCTAGTCATATATCTTGATGATTTCACCGTTTTTTCCAAATCAGATCAAGAACATTTAGAGCATTTAAGACAAGTGTTCTTAATTTGTAGAAAATATGGCATATCATTGAACCCAAAAAAATCATTGTTTGGCCTAGAAGAGGGCAAACTCTTAGGTTACATAATTTCAAAAGATGGCATAAGAATTAACCCGGACAGAATACAAGCTATCCTCCTAGTCCCTCATCCAAGAAACATTAAAGAATTGCAAGCAATTCTAGGAAAAATCAATTTCCTAAGAAGATTTATACCCAACTTGGCTGAACTAATAAGATTGTTGAATAACATGCTGAAGAAAGATTCCAAAGTCAAATGGACAATAGAAGCCAAAGAAGCCTTTGAGGAAATCAAAATAGCTTTAACTAAAGCACTGATCCTCACAAGCCCAAAGTTTGATAGAGACTTCATAATATTTTCCTTTGCATCTGAGCATACTATTGCTACTGTCCTATTGCAAAAGGATGATCATGGGTGTGAGAAGCCCATTGCCTTTTTCAGCAAAGCTCTCAGAGATGCTCCACTCAAATATCAAATCATGGAGAAACAAGCCTATGCCCTTGTAAAGGCTATCAAGGATTTCAAATTTTATATCTCGTACTCTCATGTGATAGCTTATGTCCCAAATGTTGTGGTCAAAGACATTCTGACTCAAGAAGGAATAGAAGGAAAAAGAGGCAAATGGATAGCTAACATTTTGGAATATGACCTTGAAATCAAGCCAAAAAAACTGATAAAAGGACAAGGTTTAGCAAAATTGATGACTGAAACCAATTTTCAAGCCCTTGACATCAATGAACTGGATAATGAACAGGAGATGGCGAATCCACAGATCAATCAAGCCTTCTTACAATCACCTTGGTATGCTGATATCATTTATGTATTGGTAAACCCGCAAGCTCCTCTAGGGTTATCCAGAACTAAAAAGAGATTCTTGAAAATGAAAGCTTCAAAGTTTTGTATTGTAGACAATGTTTTTTTTTGGAAAAACCATGAAGGGATTTTACTAAATTGCTTAACAAAGGATGAAACTGACAAAGTGCTGAAAGAATTTCATGTAGGGGATTGTGGTGGACATTTATATTGGAAGTCAACAGCTGATAAAATCCTAAGAGCTGGGTTTTATTGGCCCTCCCTGTTCGCTGATGTAAATAAGTTTGTAGTTTCTTGCCATAAATGCCAAACCTTTGAAGGCAGGAGAAAACTTTTACCTTTACCCCTAAAACCCATTTCCACTGAGAGACCATTTCAACAATGGGGTTTAGATTTCATTGGAGAAATTCACCCTTCCTCTTCTGGCCAGCATAAGTGGATTTTAACTGCCACAAATTACTTTACCAAATGGATAGAAGCCATCACTTGTAGGCAAGCCAATGACTCAACCATCATACAATTCCTAGAAACCAATATCCTATCTAGATTTGGCTGTCCTGAGAAGATTATAAAAGACAATGCTAATGCCTTTAAATCTAGAAGAATGATCAATTTTTGTCACAAGTACCACATTACCTTAGGTCATTCCACAGCCTATTACCCTCAAGGTAATGATCTAGCTGATTCATCCAACAAAATCTTGATCAACATCATAAAGAAAGTATTGGAGGGAAATAAGAAGAATTGGCACAAGAAGCTTAGTAATGCACTTTGGGTAGATAGGTTGACTACAAAGAGATCCATTGGAATAAGCCCCTATGAGTTGGTTTATGGCATGGAGGCTGTATTCCCTTCATCTTTGGGAATACATGTCATGAAATTGCTGCAAGAAATATAGGTAGAACCCAATAATGTCTAGAGAAGAATTAATCAAACAATTTAGATCCTACAATGTCTCAGATCCTACAAGAGAAATTGAAGAAGATTTTTGATAAAAGGACAAAGGCAAAGGATTTTTTCACAGGAGACAGAGTGCTGAAGTGGGATTCTAGGAAGGAAGATAAAGGAAAACATGACAAATTTGATTTCCTATGGAAAGGACCTTTTGACATTCAGGTTGTACAAGGAAACAACACCTATTTTTTGAGAGGCCTAGATGGTACAAAAGCAGAGGATGGGCCAGTCAATGGGCGAATGCTGAAGAATTATTTTGATCAACTTTGTTAAGCATCCCGACACTGTATCTTGTACATAATAATGTCTATTTTTAGTAGTTTACTACAGCAATAAGATAGGGAACAAGATGCAGAAAATTTTGAGGAAAAGCACGGGTCTGTGCCACCTTTTGTATGATATTTTGAGTCTATTGGAAGACTTAAGGAAGAAGACTTGGGAGCTAGAAAAATGATGACTAATACTTAGACAAAATGCCAGATACAGAGCTCTAATTCTGTTCAGATCAACTCATGAGAAATGTATATAAATCACAGGGATACAATTTTGTTTGTTTACAACAGAAGGGAATTTCAGATTGCAGTAAGAGTTAAATATAAGGCCATCTGACCTACTGTTCTTGGCTTTTCATCTATAAAGGCCATCCCCAAGTGGAGCCACTGTTAGGTTCCTATACCAATAGGTGTCATATTTCATTATTGACTGTGGAAATGCCAAATATGATCATCCTTGCCATGCTGCAAAGGTTCCATATTTTCAGAAAACCAAAAAATTTAAAAAATGTGATGGGGGTATGCCCTAAAAGAATAATCAAAGGGCAAAAAGAATGAATTGGTCAAGAAGACAAAGAAAATGAACTCCAAACAAAAGACCAGGAAAGTGGCTAGTCAAAATGCCACTACTATCCTATTTTTTGCAAAAAAGTTCAAAGTTATGCAATCAGTGACTTCTGGCACACTTGATTGATGGCCAAACAGCTCAATCCTGCCCAGTTCATATTTGAATTTACTTGTTTTAGAGATAGAGAATAAAGTCTGTCCAAACAGTTCAAGCTTGGCAGAAAAATAGTTAGGTAGAGAAGCAAAGAGTCTCAATAGCTAAATCTGAGCCCTGGAAGAGATAAGGGCAGACTTAGATAGGAGGGTAGTCAAAAGAAAACAACAGTGAAAGGGTTTGCTAGTTCAAATGCACCCAATCAAAAGGAAGAAAAAATGTTAGGTGTGTTAGGCTAGGTAGGCAGTTTGATGTTGCAGAAGCAGGTTGGTGATCAGTTTTGTCTTGTTGAAAATGATCTATCTCATTAATATCACAAATACCATGGCAAGGTGATTATAGTTTAAGTGGAGCATGATTAATTTCCCCTCTCATTTCCCCAAGAACACTTACTAACATCCCTTTAAGGACAGTGAGGTCTGCTCAATGGTCCTAGTTCATTTCATTTTATGAGAAATACTAAGTGGAACTCTGTGTTTACTTAGCCTAAACAAGCCACATTTCTTGTGTAAAAAGATCCTTCCATTTCCCTTTCATTTCCCTAAAAACCTAAGTTTTTACCTTATAAACTTAGCATGTTCCATCCACAAAACCATATTAACACTCTAACTCTATTATATAGCTCCCATTTCAAGCTTTCCTCGCCCCTATTATACATAAAATATCATAAAAAACCCCAAACTTTATAATATCCCAACCCCTGACACAATATAGCCATATAGCATAATGTTTTGGGAATTATAGGTTCACTTCGAACCTTATAATAACCCTAGCCGCGCACATATACAATGGGATTTAATTAACATTTGGTTAATTAAATAACCAACCCGCAAAACCCAAATTGCATTACACTGTAATTCTTTGCAAAAACATTAAAAAACGCTGAAATATTATAGCGTGCCACGTACATTACTCCTCCACCAGTTTACTGTGCCGCCAGCCGTCGGATCCGATCCCCTAGATCGGATGGCCCTCATGCATATCGCGAGCCCCCATATGTCGAACGATAGCGTCCGGGGGATGGGCGGTATTGCCACCGTACAGAGGACAGGTGTCAGGCTCCCAGCGTGATCACTGCCCCCTCTGACAAAACCACTTGGGCCCAAAGGCAGTGCAAGGGCCAAACTGCTTACTGCCTATGCCCCCGCCCCGCTCACGTCACCCTCACGTCAGCAGACACGTCACCCACCACCCCGCCTCCGTATCATCCGCCGTGTCTGCCACGTCACTGCCAAGTCGACCTCCGTACCCCCGCTACCCGAAAAAGATGACATCATGCTGATGTCAGCCAACCAAAGCGCGCCAAAGACCTGCCAAAACCAAATTTTTTGTCAAATTCGTGTGAAAAGGGCATTTTTGTCCATTTTCGTTTGTTTCTGCTATACGACGCGTTCATGCGATTTTCAACCAAAATACCTGTTTCACTGCACAGTCCACCACCCAGCTAACTCCAGCCTATAAACCAGTCTTCAAGCTCGGTCCACCACCTGCATTTTTCACAGAGCACCTATTGAACCAGGTATTTACTCAATTGCCCCCAAACCATGTGTATTTCCGGTTTCCTTTGAGTCAAATCCGTTAAACCAAAGAATTGTGCAAATCCAATCGATGACTCTTGAGAAATATACGATAGCTATCCCTGCTTTTCACATTTTCCCACAAAAATAACCTATTTTATCCATTCCTTGCAAAAAACTAGAGTTCCATAACTAAAGACACACTGCTGACCTCGAACCTCTGCATTTTAACCTTTGATTCGGCCCATTTTCCCGAGAAATTTCTCAGAACTTGTCTCCCTCTGCAAACTCCTCCATTTAGCTGAAACTCAAGCTCAATTAGACCTACAATTCGCGCAAAAATCTCCAGAAACTGATATTCTACCTACTATTGTTGCGAAAGCTCCAAATTTTAAATTAAAACAATCATAGAGGATTGAAAAATGGAGACTCTAGTTGCCCTCAATGTTTCCCCCTTGAATGCACCACACAAGGAATTGGAATGGTCGCCCTTAGCTGATAGGGACTTCCAAATACAAGACCTAAGGGGTATCAAAGACCATCATTTTGTGAAATTAGGAACAACTACCTAAACAAGACTGATCTCTATGGCATCTGGGAATCCAATTTTCCCATATATTATCTTCCATCAGTCAATGTATTTCCAGATATAATCCATTTGTGTTGTGCGAACTATGAGCCTACTCAAAGGGCAGTCATGTCCCCAAATGGCATTGTCCTGTTCTATATCAGTCCTGACTCAATCAATGAGATGTTGCATTTCAAGCCTAATCATCCTCTGACTCCTCTGTCTATGAAACATTTGCTAGACCAAGGCTCCAAACTATCCTCTGCTGAAATAGGCCGAATTTCCAATTTTTCATGAGCCCAGACTCCCAACCCAGAGACTCAACTCCTTTTCACCAGGTCTATTTCAATGAAGTTGGGAGAACTGTCATTGACATGATATCCTATGTCTTGGGTTTCAGAACAAGTGAGTATGTTGATGAGACCATTCTTGCCCTGATGTCTATATTTATTCCAGGACACCCTCCTGCCATCAAGTTTGACTTTGCTACCTTCATTAGCAAAAAAATCCATGAAAAATTCGTGAGCCTAAATAGAGAAGGACTTTTCAAGTATACAGCCTATATATATCATCTGTTCTTATACTATGAAACAGATAGTTTTCAGTTCCCTGTCAAGAAATTGGATGCAAAAGGAAAAAGGAGATCTGTCATATTTTGGACCCCAGTCTTCCATGTAGTCCATAAATCTCCTTATACTTATGGTGAGTTCATTGATCTATTCATATATCCAGTCTCATCTCTGCTAATGAGAAGTCCCCCTCCCAAACTCACAGCTGAAATGCAGAAAATCTTGTAGCTGTCCAAAAGCTACAAAATAGGTGATTGGTACTTTTACCAAAATAACACAGAAATCAAGATTTATGGCTATGAATTGTGCCCCTACAATCTGCCAAGATATGTGCCAATGAGATTGTTTGCCCTTGAGTACTTTAGGCAATTTATTAGCTTAGATTTGACTCATTTTTATGAGGCCAAGAAAAAGGCTTAGCTCAAGCTAAGAAACCAACTAGGCCCCCTCATTATTAACAGAAAGGAAGGGTGGAAAGATGCTGAACATATATTAAGTGAGAAACTCAAACTAAGAAGGAGTTTTTGGTGGGTACCCTATGACCCAAAAGGATTTATCAATGATAAAAAGACAAAATATAGGCTATCAGGCTATGGACATTGTAGAATCCCTGATATAGAACAATATGCTAATCAAGATGAATGGGTAGAAGGTACATTGGTAGAACAAATTACTAAGGAAGAGAAAATGGAGCAGGCAATGAAAACCTTGAAAAAACTCTTGACTTGGACTCTTTTGGAGCTGGCACATCAACTGCTACAACTTCAAAACAAACAGCCCAAGAAGATACTCCTCCGGCAGGCACATCCAAAAGCAAATAAGTGATGCATTCAAAACAAGAAGAAGTCATAGATCAGCCTACATCATCACAGCAGCAAGGCCAAGGGCAAATTTATTCTACCTAAACCCATGCACCAGAGGTTCCAGCATTGCAGACTCCTCTTAATGAGGAGAAGGGCAGAAAAAGGTACTGGGAAGAGGACACACCAATAAGTGGGCCAACAGAACAACAAGAAGAAAAAAGGCAGAGAGTGGATCCTCTACTTGAAGAGGAAGTTATTGAGGAGATTATTGAAAGTCCAAGAAGTGAAAGGGCAGCCAGCCCATTAATTTCCCTAGGGACAAAATCACCTACCAGTTCTCATGGATGTCAATTTGGAAAGCATCCTATTATGGAAATTTCATCAGCACAGCCACAAAGCAAACAAAGTTCAGATATTAAGAGGCCATTCATGGAGATCAAGGCACAAAATGAGCCAATAAAAATGCAGCTTTATGATCAGTTCCTCAAAGTGACTCCTACCAAACAACAAAGATTGATGTCTGCCTATGGTATCAAGGAAGGGAAGTTGATCTTGGGTCATTTCAAGCCCACAGTGCAGCAGCCATAGTCAGCTGCCGATTATATTATAACAAATCTAGAGGCTCTGGCCAAAGACATTCACCCTTTGGACCAGGTTGAGATGCACAAACAAATCGACGAAATGGTTTATTCCACTTTAGCAGATAAAGCCATACTAGCTCAACAATTGCAGAATTCACTAAACAATACATCTCCTCAATTAGAATTGGAAAGGGTATCCTCTCTGGCCAAGGACAACAGAATAAAGTCCTTAGAAGAAATCATCATTGAGCTGGGACATAATCCCAAGGATCCCAAGGCAATAAAAGCACTGATAAAGAAAAAGGAGGATGACATAGTTGCCCTCAAGAAACAGTTAAAACTACCAGTTACTATGCATCCACAGACCACAAAGATGGTGAAATAAAAAGAAGAAGAAGATATGATGGAGCTGTTAATAAAAATGAATGAAAGACTAGCAGAAATAGAGAAGGCTTTGGAGAAAGCATTGCAGGAAAAACAGGGAGAGTTGGCCTCTCAGCCAGCTCAAACAGCCCCAATAGCTACAACTGCTCCTCCTACAGCAACAACAGTGGTCCCCCCCACTGCCCCAACATTGACAACAGGTACATCAGCCACAAATACTTCAGCAGCAACAACAACAATAGTGCCAGATACTACCATGAGCATGGAAAAGATGATGGAGGAAATAAAGGCCTTAGAGCCCCAAATGGCAGAGCTAAAGGAAGCCAAAGAAAAATTGGCCAAGTTAGAAGTAAGCTATGATAAATCAAAGATAATGGTGGTTGAAAAAACAAGAGAAGTAAAGGCCTTGGAAAATAAGGTAAAATGTTTAGAGAAAGATCTGACTCTTCAAAAAACTTTGTCTGAAATCAAAACAATTTTGTGAACTAAGATTGGCCAGCCCATCACTGATCAATGGAGATCAATACAGACCATCCACAAGCAAATTGAACTAATAGAAATAGCTCGAGTGGAGATTCAAAAGGCCAGAGCATTATTGAGAAACAGGCCAGAACAAGCCAATAGACTAATTCATTTTTTGAATACTCATACCAGACAGAAAATAGCAGCTCTAGATATTGGAGACATAACAAATACAATTTTGACAATTAAAAAGGTGCTAACTATGAAGAATTTTGTGCAAAATATGGAGAGAAAATGTCAAGAAATGCAGGTAGAAATAAATGCATTTACAGAAAAGTTTACAGCCTTACAGCAGAGGGGTCTACCCAGTTTGTTAACCAGCAACCAGAGACTGTTGACACATGAACAGTATGCTCACAGGGTAAACACATATGTTGCAAATCAGATTACAGCATCATCAAGCACTTCAGAAGACATAGTGCCTCCCTCTGGATAAAGCTTATATGACAAGTTGGAAAATCCATTCTATATTGAACATGAGATAACACATCTTTTTGAAGTCCCACCCAATTTCTACAGGTATACTGAAGCTGATGAAATATTGATAAAGCTACAGAGACACCAGTTGCCAACAGACCAGTGGTGGTAGAACATGTTGTAGGTTTTACCAAGGTAGTTTTATTCTCTTTTGATCATCTGCATTAAAGCAAATTCAAATGTACGGGCCACCTATCAGAAAATGAAAATAACAAAGGAAGGAATTCACGCTAAAATGCGTTAAGGCAAAATCAGGCACATATGACAGGGCCGTGACAGCAACTCAGGAACACAAATCAAAGAAATAGCTACCAGCCGACTTGTTGAGTCAGAAAATCAAGTATAGCATACCACCTAAGGCAGCCAGTAGAGCAGAAGTTACTCCTGCATTCATTTGCACTCTGTTTTCAATGTCATTTATTGCCTTTGAAGAAGTAGATGGATAAATTTATTACTTGATATCTTCCCTATGAGATATTTTGTAACTCTTTTTGTATAAATACCTCCCCTAGAGATGTATTGGCGGTTGGTTGGTGAATATCATTCTAGACCCGCGCTGTAAATTTTGAGAACTTTTCTGAATAAAGATTACTAGAATGCTTTGTTGATGAACTTGATGGTTGTGGAATTAATGATTGAAGAATATGTTATAGAATTCTCGTGTTACCTCATGGATCAATAAGTCTTTTTAACTCTTGTTTTATTGTCCCTGTGTCTTATATATCATCTATATATCATGCTCTAAATTACAGGAAAAAAGAATAGCCCAGAATTTACTTTTCTATACTCTGTGTTCAATTCCTGTCATTTTTCATGTTTTCTACAGGACTAGCATAAGCAGGAATTCTTGACTGCTCCTGTCTCCCTGGTTCTTACACTCTAAATATAATTAAGGAATTCTTGATTGCTCCTTGATAATATTTATTCATTTTCCCTCTGTTAGCATAATGAAAGATTCTTAATTGCCTTTCATTACCTGAATTCATTTCATCTTATTCCAGCTTGAAAATTGTTCTATGTTTAATTATCTTGCTTTGTAGTTCCTCATTTTCCCAAAGAAACGATACCCAGAAGTTTATTTTCATTTGACTCCATTAACCCAATGGTGTGAACTTCTCATACCTTGCAGCTCTGTTTTATTGAATGTCACCTTCCAAACACCAAACAAATACTTGCACTTCATAACTAGCCTAACATATAGCAAAATAAAGCTAAATCATAAAGAGAGAGCCCTCTCTGGTTGTAGATTGGCTAGAATCTGCAGCTAAAAGACTGGTTAGTGGTTACCTCGGCCGTATTCCCTTTTCCACTGCTTTTGGGGAACAACCTGAGTGATAACACATACAATGATGATATGAGCTGATGAAAATATAAGATGACAAAATTGTCGTGAATGAATATCACATTTTCTAATAAGTGAAGATACCAAACTCTATAAGCCGATGAAAATATAAGGTGACCAAATTGCCGGGGCATACTTTTTAATAAGTGAAGGTACCAGTTTGCATCCTTTTAACTAGGAAATAATTTTTTAAATTCTCACATCCAATCATATATAAATTTTTAAATATGTCTCAATTAAATCATTCAAAATATGATATAACATGGGTTGGCCCATCAAATCTTTTAAAAGGAAATTGTTCTAGATTCGTGACATTTCCACCATTGTTTTCACGCCTCTACATTGGTGGTACTCTTCCAACCACACTATAGAGAGCTGTGGCACCACCGACCCTTTTATTTTCACCAATAATCATGGTCATAGACTACACCTAACATTCGATAATTAGTTTCTTTTTTCTTTACCAAGTATTACGTTTTCCTTTATACATAGTGAAATCATTAACATTCACCATAAACAGCATTAACACATAAATGCACAATAGTATAAAGGGAGGGGCAACTCCCTATAATGAGTCTGCCTGAATAATCAATATATATATATAAGTTAAATATTGAGGAAACCCCAAATTTACACAGCCAAATTTTACATTCATCGGCAAACTTGGTTGCGCAACTCTTCGACATGTTCGAAATGTCGTTGAATGACTCTTGCCGAACTCATCATTTTCCTCCACACATTCACCTGAACACGTTTCATTCAACTAGTCCAACTCATTGAGCACTTCCACCAAATGCCCAACTAGTCCACTGGTGCGTCGTGTCACCCGTTCAAGGTTTCACTCGGTTCACTGCTCGACCAACTCGGGTCATTCGAGCGGACGCCCTGTTGTGCCCTCGAACGACTCCTTGAACAACCATTCGAACATACACCCTTTCGTGCCCTTGAACGAACTTGCCCGAATTTCCTCGAATGACCCTGCAGGAACCTCCCAAATGAATCCCTCGTACACCCTGTTTAGTTCAATCATCATGCGGGCACATTTGCACATCCTGCTCCACTGCAAAATTGTGCCTTAGCTCACACTTTGACTCCACCTTCTTGTCTAAGTTCGAATGTCCTCCCAACCAACTCGCCGCTACCTATATGTTTGGTCACGCACTCATCATTTTTTCATTCGATCGACCTGCCTCCATATCACACAACCGTCAGCCCATTCACTTGTCTGTGTGTTGGCCCATCCATTGGCTCACACGAGATCGCCCACCCGTGTGTTGGTTCACGCATCGGCTAGCCCGCTCGTCTGCTTGCCCGGGACCACCCACACTGTATAAACATACCTCCACCAAAACACATCACATTTCACCGTTCACTTCATGTGTTTCCCACCGCACCGCAGATCATCCACTTGCCCGTGAGCCTGAATGCCCTGTAGCTCGTGGGCCTTACATTCTCCCCCACTTGAAATCATTGTCGTCCTTGAAAATCTCTCATCCTAAAAACCATCTGTCACCAAGATATCCATACCAATGCCATATAATCCACCGGTATGTCATACTTCAGAAAGTCTCCTCAAACCATGATCATCAACCACCCTAGTCGCAATCTCCACATGCTGCTCCCACCATGGAAGGCGGGTCCCTCCATCTCATGCTACATGCACACTGCAACATCTCATGTTAACCTTATCATGTATCGTCATCGTGTGAACTGCTACCATGATACTCAAACACAATGCTAGCACATCTCTGCACACTACTCGAGCCCCATAATCTGAGCTAATTAGGTACCTAATCCAACTATCGCACTCAAACCATGAGAATGCACATCCTCATGCCATCTTCAATCATTTCTCAAAACATCCTGTCACATGATTGACTCGATCAAGAATCAATCTCCATATAAGTAAGCCATGCCTAGGTCCATGAAGTAGTCTCCATCTCATCTCCAACATGCTATCCATGATGTTTCGTATCAATGTGCTGCATGAAATCAGCGACATCTATCAAACATCATCATCCATATGCAAAACATCCATCTCCTCAAAGTGAAGAGATCCTCTCATCAAAACCGACTCTCGATGTGCCACATCCAGGTCCATAAAGAAACCTCCATCATATCGGTAATGTGTCATCCCTTAAGTCTGCTATAGAAACAAGTATATGCATGTTGCATCTCCCATGTGCTACCCATGATCATAGATCAATTAGCTCCCATGTATCAAAAGAGGTTAAGTCTCGGCTCAACCCATGCCCAAGTGTTGTCACCAAGGCATCATCATCACTACAACTCCATCACTCCAAAGTGTCTCATATTGATCCTCCACATCAAGTCACTCTTTCAAGCACATCCATACATGTACTCAAAAGCATGCACCTCATCCTGCATCAAAGTGCTTGTCCTCAGCTCCTCAATGCATCAGATCCTCTAAGTCCACCATATATCAAGTCCCCAAAGTCACAACCTCATGTCATCATGAGCTCCATGAATCATCTCCAACCAACACCCAACAAGCATACATGTCTCAGCCCAGAGGTCTCTACAAGATGCCTTGGCTTTCCGTGTAGTAGGAATGCTCCATAGTCTGCTCACAAATCCAACCAAGTCCATGGCCTTGTTGTACAAGAGTGCACAACATCCCCATCGGCTTATAAGTAAAACATCTCCATGTCACATCAGCAAGTCTACCTGCATAACAACCCTACCTTGGAACTCTTCATTGGATGCCCATTAATGACACCTCTACAAGTTCTCCTCCATAATGTCCCTCCACAAGACTGTCGTGCGCTATGTCTCCAACTCGATGTCCATGACTCAAGTTGCCCATGTTCTCTAACTAGGTAGACCCATCACAGTGATTGGTCATCCTCATCCAAGCCTGCAAATCTGGTCTAATGAACTCAGTCACCCAACCATATCATCAATATATGAGTCTCTTCCACCATATCTCCCCCACTAAAGGTTCCACCAAGACTTCCTCCTGGTCTCGGCCATGAGAAGTCTAGCCAAGTATCACCATACTCAAGTGTGTTCCCTCCTCCAATCTGTCCATGGGTCATGCCGGGCACTTAGCCAATTATCCATGCAGCTATAGCATGACCCATTCCTCCGCAACGATCATCATGTTCCTCGCTTGTCACAAGCCTTTGTACCTCCTACCATGAGGTCACAAACAACCCCAACAAGTCCTGCAACAATCAATGGTCCTTGCTTCTCCATACAAGGTCTCATTGTAGACATCCATGGTAATATCTTCCACTGCATCAGCAAACTGATTTTTCTCTTCCCTACATACGGTTCATCTACCAAATGCTTGACTGAAACATAAGTATCAATAGTACTTACATCATCACGAGGCTCCTCCATGTGAGTATCCTCATCCACCCATGTCTACAAACTGCACGATCTTGGTCCAACTTGATCAATCTCAAGTTCATCCTCCATCGTTGTCATATCTGCAACATCCTCGTATTGGCCCTTGAGTTCTTCATGTTCTTCTTTGATCTTCGTACAACCTTCCCAAATCTTCATATTCTCGGCCTTCATCGAAGTCCATTCAGAACTCCATCTATTAATTTGTTCCAATAGCTTGTATCAGAAAGCTTCACTTGTATTGTGGCTAGATTCACCTGTCACAAACTGAGGTTCACCTACCATCTCTGCCATCAGCTTCCTTCTTTGTGATATAGTATAGACCATTCACCATTCACCTGAATCACCTTGATATACCACCTATCACCTGCAAAACTTGAACTCCCTGCCAAGTCTTTGGCCTTCCTGCAGAATCAGCTCCTTGATTCAGTTCACTAGCTCTCATACCACCCATCACGATAGTGTACTGGGATCATCTCTTCATCATCAACCCAAACATCAGCTCTAATACCACCTGTCACACCCCTACAGGGTGGTACTCTTCCAACCGCACTATAGTGAGGTGCAGCACCATCGAACCTTTTCTTTTCACCAATACTCACAGTCATGGACTACGCCTAACATTCAATATTTAGTTTGTTTATCCTTTACCAAGTATTATGTTTTCCTTTATATACAGTGAAACCATTAACATTCACCATAAACAACATTAACACTTAAATGCACAACAGCATAAAGGGAGGGGAAACTCTCTATAATGAGTCTACCCAAATAATCAATATATATATAAAAGTTAAATCTTGAGGAAACCCCAAATTAACACTTAGCCAAATTTTACATTCACTGGCAAACTCGGTTGCCCAACTCATCGGCACGCCCGAACGGTCACTGCATGATTCTTGCACAACTCATCGTTTGCCTCTGCACGTTCACCCGGACACATTTAGTTCAACTCGTCCAACTCGTCAGGCGCTTCCACTGAACACCCAACTTGTCCACCGACGGGTCATGTCACCCATTCAAGGTTTCACCCAGTTCACTGCTCGACCAACTCGGGTCATTCGGGGGAACGCCCTACCATGCCCTCAAACGACTCCTTGACCAAATGTTCGAACGGACGCCCTGTCACGCCCTCAAATGACCTCGAATGATCCTGCCCGAACACCCTTGAACGACCCTACACAAACATCCCAAACGACGCCCTTGCACGCCATGTTTGGTTCACCCATCGTGCAAGTAGATCCACACGTCCTACTCCACCACAAAATTGTGCCTTAGCTCACACTTTGACTCCACTTGCTCATCCAAGTTCGAATGTCCTCCCAACCAACTCGCCGTTACCTATATGTATGCTCACCCACTCATCGTTTCGCTGTTCGGCTGACCTGCCTCCACATCGCACAACCGCCGGCTCATTCACTTGTCTGCCCATTGGCCCATCCATTGGCTCTCTCGGGAGCACGCACCCTTATGTTGGTTTGCGTGTCAACTCGCCCACTCGTCGGGTCGCGTAGGACACCCACATGGTATAAACATACCTCCACCAAAACACATCACATTTTTCACCATTCACTTCATGTGTCTCCCACCGCACCACAAATCATCGACTCTCCCGCGCGCCCGAACACCCTGCAGCGTGGGGCCTTACAATTGTTGTTCCTGAGATGTCATGAAATTCTCTTGATTGAGAACTCATTGTAATTCACGTCATGAGATTCTCTTAATTGAGAAGAAATTGTAATTCCTCCACGCATGTCATTTCTGCATTCCAATTGCATAGTTATTAATAATATACGATTCTACTTTAAGTGATTTTAGAGTTATTAATATTTTATCGTTGAGATTTAATTTATTTTCATTTTATTAGCTAGCGATATTTAGCTAATGATAGTGACTGGACTATGTTGTGCATATTGTGATAACCATTCTTAACAAAATATAATTTTATAATAAAGCCAGATAAATTTGTTCTGCGATGTGTCATATCACTCCTTTTCTCATGGGTATAAATATCATTTATCTGAAATTAAATCCGGATAAATCAGCGTCGGCTGATTTTTAAATTAGAAAGTCATTTATCTATTTAAATTTGGATAAACTATGTTTATGTTAATTGTAAATTTCCTAACCAGTTGTCTATAACGCGACTTTTTGAAAGCCTTTCTGACGGGTTTTTCCAGTCGAAATCTGGCAGGAATTTATTGGAATCGCAAGTTTGATAGCTAGTTTCTGCACAATGAAAGCGTCCCAGGGGTTTTCGAGGGTGCTGAATCCAAATATGCAATTAAAAAACCATTTTAACTGCAACAAATCAAGATTTAACCTCAATTTCTTCCGCTGGATTCCGTCATCGGAATCTCCAAAAAGTCGCATTATAGACAACTCCATTTCCTAATATGTAAATACAGATATTATTGGATATTATTGGGTAAATTATTATTATTTAAATTCAAAAAACTCTTTTATTATTATAAAATTAAAATTATTTTTCCGTTAATTGTAAATTTCCTAACATGTAAATCAAGATATCATTAGGGACATTATTATTGTTTAAATTAAAAAAAAAATATTTTATTATTATAAAATTAAAAATATTACTATTTGTTTCTAAAATTTTAAATAATAATTATTTTTATTTTTAAATCAATATTTATTTGACATTTATTTAATAAATGAATATATAAATTATTAAATATAAATAATATAAATTTAAAGTTGAAGAAAGTATTTTTATGTTATAGTCAAATTCAAGCTTCTCTGCTCCATATCTGATTTAAAAACAATTTTGAAAGAAAACACATTGGTATATTTAGGGTAACGTTTCGAACCAACTTGTGTATCGGTGTGGTTCATCATCAGGACAACATGAAAAATCAGATCTAACCTTATGATAAATAGGGACTCAAGACCTTATATTAATTGTAAATTTCTCAATATGTAAATAGAGATGTTATTTGGTAAATTATTATTATTATTTAAATTCAGAAAATTATTTTATTATCATAAAATTAAATTTTAAATATGAATCATTTTGGATTTCTAAATCAATGTTTATGTGGCATTAAATTAATAAATAAAAATAAAAACGAGACAAATTATTAAATAAAATTTATATAAGCCTAAGGGTTAGCTCAATATATCCTATAAGCATCTAGCTAATGAGAAGTCACTAAGTCAATTTCCCTTACACTTTTTGGTTTAGATTAGTAAAACAAAAAATTATATATATATATATATATATAATCCTAATCTTACTTTATCAGTGTCATTGTGAACGTGATGTAAATCAATTACTCTACTTCACTCAAATTTTCTAAAATATTCTAAAATATTTCCATATAAATTAAATAAAAATGTTGTGATTTTAGTTGCCCGATTAAAACATTAACCATGCCACCAACTGGTCGAAATCTCTCACCAATGACTTTCCCGTGATGGAATCCGACAGAAAAAATTGATGTGAAATCTTGATTTGTGTCATTTAAACCAGTGTTTGGACATAGATTCCATACCTGAAAACCCTTAAGACACTTAGATTGTGCAAAAGTTACCCATGAAACTTGTGATTTCAATAAATTCATGCTAGATTTTAAATAAATTAGACAAAAAAAATCCACTTTCCAAAAAAATCACACTAAAAACAATTATAATTTTCAATGGAATAAAGAAAAAAAATTTCATGATCCCATTTACAAAACAATGAAATACCATAATTACGTCGTAACGGGTTACTCTATGAAATGAACTCTCCTATGTGCTACGGTGTACTATTTTGCGCCATTGATTTCATATGTTAGATGACTGAGAAAATTCCCACCATCTAATGATGAGAGGCAGTTGTAAGTTTGTTACCCTAACTACCCACAGCGGCGTGTATCCTGATTCCCCTTTCTTGATAACGGATTTTCCTTCTTCTCCTACAGTGGATTATTTGTTGGTGATGTCATCATTTATGTAGTGCTGCAATTTGAGGGGTGACCCTCGGGTGCGTTATTAGTTTGGCATTGTACAAATTAATATTTATCGAAGATGGTAAACTATGGTGGATAGCTCACTAGGTTTCTTAGCTACCTGAATCGTTGGTTTTGAAGTTTGAACTACCTATTTTCGCTGGTTCGATTCTCGCCTGATCAGAGCTCAAATCTTCCATTCCAGTTCCATTCCAAGCATTTCTGAGGTCACATTGCAGTTCGCCCGGGTTGCGTAGCATGTTCCATTCTCACCAAATCAAAGCTCTCAAATCATATCTCCCACGTTGAATCCCGCATCGCATGTTCTATTCTCACTAACTCAGAGCTCTCATATCAGATTATAGTTATCTTTCTTTCAAAGTGGAATCTTGTCCTTGTCAAAGATATTATTTAAGTTTTTCAGTAACGAATCTCAAAAAATGGCAATCAAACATAAGACTTCAAGAACATGAACTTCAATAAGTAAGACTTGCGCGATTGTCTGCAACAGGGAAGAATCACGCTTTCTCGATTTTCTGCAACGAGGAGAATCACGCTTTCTTGATTTTCTGCAGCAGGTAAGACTGACACTTTCTTGATTTTTCTACAACATTAGACTCACACTTTCTTGATTTCCATATTTGATTCCCTTCTCTAATGCTTTTATTTTTTCACTGAATTGAATGTGTTTATTTACAGACTCTCCTCACTAGGGCAGATTAAGAACAACAAGCCTAGGATTTGGGAATGGTCATTAAATAAATATGGTAGACTATCCAATGTTTTGTATTTCTCTCCATATTTCATTTTTGCAAGGTGCATGCCGTTTGACATTTTTTATCCAAAGACGTCCTGGGCAACTAGGTTGGATAAAGTGGATAATATGTGGAGATTCGAGCAATCGTTCAAGTTACCATGCATAGTTTTTCTGCGTACTTGTATACGTCCACTGAAGCAAAGTTGATGAAATATAATGCTGCAAACTATTGGGTTATTCAAAGCCTTCTTCCAACAAAAATTCAAAACACTGTGTACTGCAGAGTTGCACAGCCATATTTTTGTGAGTAAACCCTATACCCGTTCTCGCAGTGAATTTTGTTATCTATTGAATCCTTCCACCAATGAGTTGATTGAATTCGAAGTACCCGAAAGATTTGTTGGTGTAACTAACCTGCTGCAACAATGGAGATCTGAATAACACGTCGTGTTGAAAAGGTTTCAGGCTCCTGTTTTGTATAGGTGTATTTGTCTTATGGTTCAATTCATATTTGAAAAATGTCTTTCCCTATTTGATTATATTTGAAAAACTGGTACTTATCTATTTTTCTTCCTATTTTTATATCATTAGATAAATTTTCTATCTTTTTATTTATTTGAGATAAGTCCAGTTTCAAAAATTAGTTGAGTTTCCTAATTAAAATATTTGTGTTAAAATACATTTTTATTAAGAAATCAATTCAATTCTCATAAATACTTAATAAATTTTGTAAATACAGGCATTTCTGGCGGGATCTCCTCTGAGTTGGAAAGTTCCTACTGGGAGAAGAGATGGAAGAATTTCACATGCTCCAGAAACTCTGACGAATTTACCTCCCCTGTTTTTCAACTTAGAACAGCTTACACAGAGTTTCGCATTCAAAGGTTTATCCCAAGAAGATATGGTCAGACTTTCTGGTAAATAAATGCATGCAATGTTATGTATTGGACCTTCAAACCAAGATATCTTGTATATGCTCAGATACCGAAGGCCTAGTGCCCCATAGGGAGTGAGCGCAACAACAAGAGGACTGTGGCCATGGAGTATGTAACGTCGAACACCCTCGAAAATATGTACTATGACATTATCATAAAGACGGTATCATAAAGGATAAGGGTCTATTGACCTCTGATGCAACGCCTCTTACAAATGAAAACACTAGGAATTTGGTGTTTGCAAACTCGGAAATGTATTATAATATGAAAGAAAAATATGTGATTTTTCATAATATTACATATTCATAAATTGTGTGAGATGAATAAAAAAAATCAATTTCTCTATTATTTAAATTATGCTATTAAACCGTGGCTCTTTAAATTATAATATTAAATTGTGGCTCTTTACTGGATTAAAAAATTAAATTTTAAATTGAAATATGGTTAAGTTTTCAAGATTTAAAGTTTAATTACATCATAATTTTAATTATTTTCTTAATAAAATATTTAGAGAATCAGTGCATCATGTTTTTTCTTAACAAATTTCAACACCTTAAAAATATCTTTAAACTTATTTTTAAAAAAATAACTTAATTTTTGATTATATAGGATTACTTTTCATTAATAATTAAATTCCTCTCTCTAATTTAGGTTTTTCCCAAAATAGGTCTGGTAATTAATCACTAAATTTTCTTGTTTCTAATGTAGATTTACTAGCAATATTAAGAAAATTTTGAAATTTAAAATGAACCTCCTAAATGATATAATAAAATATGATGAGTTAGTCATTTTGTAGAGAAGGTATATTTACAACTCACTTTTGCACTACAATCCATGGAACTATGATTAAGTTAAATTGAAAAATGACCTAAAAATATAATTAATAAAATAAATATTATTGATGTGACTAAAAATAAATAATTTTAATATAAATAATAATAAAGTTTCAAAAAAACAGTCATGGTTATATAACCATTAATGCCTTTGTAATTTGTACCTAAATAATTAGAAATAATTTCACAATTTATTATTTACTCAGTTAAAATCCAAACTTAGAATCATATAATAATATATAATCAAAATACTATTAAAAAAATCTAATATATAAACATTATTTACCATAATTATATGTATTTCACTATAATAATATGTTATATATTATAGTGTTATTTTGATTTATATTGAGGAATTTGGATTAATGATTGGAATATTCTTCATTTAAATTCATTTTTTACAAATAACATGATAAATATTAATATAATGAATTCTAGAAATACAATATACTATATATTACAACATCAAAAAAAGTAATATATAATATATGAGGTGGAAGTGATATCATATCGTACATCACATAATACTTAAATATTTTACTAAACCATGTTTCTCTATTAAAAAAAACTCATATATATATATATATATATATATATATATATATATATATATATTAGACTTTATTATTTAAATTTTAAATATAAATTTAATATATCAAGTATTTTATTTTTAAATAAGTATATATCTATATATATATATATATATATATATATATATATATCAATGAGTTTTTATCCACTACTTATAATGTGATAGATAAATAATTTTAACTCAACTAATGTCAACTAATGTCAATATATCTTGAGGGGATGGTGTTATCTTCTAGCATGTGAATAGATTTTGGATACAATTAACTCCTAATGTATGACTAGTTCTAGTAAAGTTGATTTTTATAGTGCATTTTTTGTTTTGAGGTTAATTTTAGAGTTCAAAATTCCTCTAATGATTATAATATTATTTTCTCATAAATCTAGATAAAACTTCACTTTAGATATTTCAAATATTTTATTCTTATTTGTCTAAAATTAAATTAAATTGAATGAGACTGGAATAATAATTAATCTAATAATTCTTGCAAGTCTTCTACACCTACTTTATGTTGAATGAGACTCTACCTTGAAATTGAGCTATACTTAGTTAATTTAGTTATATTTCCACTCATTTCTCCATTGTGGGATGTGAGCTATACTTATTTAATTTACTTATATTTCCACTCATTTTTCCATTCCAGTACTATGCCCCTTGCTTAGTTAATTTAGTTATATTTCCACTCATTTCTCCATTCTTCCTTCCACTACTTCAAATATTCTTCTATGGCTAGTTTGGTTATTCAGACTGCCAGCCTCCAGCTACTCAGAAGATTGATCTGTAATTTTATTACTCTTCTGTAATTTTCCTACTCTTCTAGAGATCTGAATTCACCGCATTTAACTTCTGCAATGCTCCTCCACCTAGGCAAGGACCTTTTATATTCTTTTACTTGCATGTTCTTCGGCCTCTTCCTTCCACTACTTCAAATATTCTTCTAGGGCTAGTTTGGCTATTCAGATAGCTTGATCTGTAATTTTCCTACTCTTCTCAAGATCTGAATTCACCACATTTAATTTCTGCAATGCTCCTCCACCTAGGAAAGGACCTTTCTATTCTTTTACTTGCATGTTCTTCGGCCTCCTATTCTTTCTTGTATAGCAAATCATACCCTTCTTTGTAATTGACACAAAATTGTCATATGATTTCTTAGATGAAGCTAATTTTCCTTGTCCGGAAGAGGATCTTTGACAATAGAAATTTCCATATTAGCACTTTGTGCATCTTCTTTTGCTGCAACAATCTCAGCTTCAACTTCTTCAAGGGAATCTAATAATTTAGTTGCATTTTCTTTGGTTATGTTAACCTCAACTTTGGTGCATCACACAACTTCAACTCAATATCCTTAACATTGGTCAATTATTTATTCAACAATTGAACCTCTTCATTAGCCTTACTTGCCATTGCAGATGCTTATTTGGCTTCAAATTCCCATTTTTGCAACAATAGCATCCTTTTCATCCTCAACCATTGAACATGATGCATATGCCGAATCGAGAGCCTCTTTCAGAAAACATATCTCTGCATACAATTCCTCTTTTTTTTTGGCATTGGCCTTTGAAGCATTGACTGCGTCCATGCCTTATTTAGCTACGATATCCTTATAATCCATCGCAATGGAGAGGTTTTTCTCGACTTGTTAAAGCTCTTGATGTGCAGATTGCAAGGAAACTGCATCAAAAGCATGTTGTCTCTACACAGCTTTAAGTTCAGATTGTCAGCCTTAATCCCTCTTCTGACCAGCCTCCTTGATCCCTCTTCTGAGAAGCCTCAAATGTGTCCTACCAAGCTTATTGGTCAACAACTTCTCACTCTTACATTTCTTTAGTGCTCTCTTCTGAATTGTCAGCCTTGATCCCTCTTCTGAGCAGCCTCCTTGATCCCTCTTCTGAGAAGCCTCAAATGTGTCTTACTCAAGCTCATCGGTCGACAACTTCTCACTATTACATTTCTTTAGTGCTCTCTTCCGAACCACATGACATTCACTCAATCTCACATTGGCTTCATCTAATGCCCTCTTATAAAGAAATTGATCAGAACTATTGCTCGGTTGAAGTTTATGAGATTTATATGCAATATTAATTCAATAATTAATAAAAATTATAGTCTTAAACACCCTAAATCAACTTCCGTTTATACAATAGGTTGAAGTTTATGAGATTTATATGCAATATTAATTCAATAATTAATAAAAGAATATAGTCTTACACCCTAAATCATCTTCATTTTATACAATAGAATTTCATTTCTGCTACATCTCTCCATCTTATTTAGATGGTTTCTCAATTTATGCCAGATCTCTCCATCTTATTTATATTCATTCTCAATTTATGCCACATCTCTCCATCTTACTTAGATGGTTTCTCAATTTATGCCACACCTCTCCATCTTATTTAGATTGTTTCTTGATTTATGCCTTATGGCATTTCCTTTGCAACATTTGGTGCAAATGCTATTATAAAAAAAATAAATTAAAAGTATTACATTGTTGTTACTAACTTTAGCCTTAATACAAACTTAATTGTAGCAGGGTTTCATGACTACGAAAATTGAAACATAGTGCAGTTTATTAAATTCCTCTTGTACCACTAAGCTGTCTGCTACGATCAACCCACTGTCTGATTATTTAATAGACGGTCACACCCACCTAGATGACTCAACTCGCATCCATCAGGCACCGTTCATTCTGGAATTTAATTCTCTGCTTTGCCAATGGGTTGGCTTGACAGTCTTGTCAGGACACCTCGGGATCCTTCATCGCATCAATGACAGAGGCTATGAGCTTTCAATATGATGGTTGGGAGTTTTCCATAAGGTTTTTCCATTCCCTTTGTTGGGCTACATGTCTCATTTGCATCCTACTTCCTTGGTGCTAGGCTCTGCCTCTCCTCTTGCAGGTTTCATAGCCTGTAGGTTTGTGCATTGCGCACTTGGATTGTCTCACAAGTGGCCAAGGGTTTCTTGTTCATGGGCTACGAGTGCACCATCCGGTTACAGGTAAAAGTTTCTCCTTGGCTTGAATGCTGTGTTGCATTTATTTTTTTTTTCCAAGCTTGTTTACAGAAATTGTTTCTAATACACTTCCCTTTGCAGGCACAAAGGTAATGGAGATGTGGTTCAACACGATGTCAAAGGAGGGGTAGCTCTCTCACCTGTCTCAGAAGTTCAATGAAATCCGAGTAAGTTATTTGGCTTCCTGCCTGGTTTTTATTTTTTTGCTGAGCAAGGAAAGTTCCTCAGCTTGAGTTGGGGTTCTAGCTTTAGTCTTCCTGGAAGGACCAGCTCTAGCTATTGTTCTGTTTAATAAGGCTCTTGCCGTGAACAGGGGCTCTCAGTTTTTCAATTGCCTACTGGGGATCTTTCTCTTAGTACATTTGAGAATTGCAGTTCAATCTTTCGAGTCTGTTCATAGTTATTTGAAAGCTACAACCTTGTAATAAGTTGTGTTGTGAATTGATTTGGTTCTACTTAGGACTTAGTCCACTATGCTATATAATAAGACAAAGGATTTTAAGGTTATTGTTTAAAGGTTGCTAACCCTTTTGGGCGGATGTGTTTATCTCAATTGTATGACTCAGTTATCATTCTGATTTAGCTCTTTCCATGTCTAAATGTTATATGAGCTCCATTGGTTATGTTGACAATAAATACATGGCTCCGTTTGGTTTATGTTTCCAGTGTTATTATTACTCCTATTTTGTAGAATATTTTTCTTCAAAAATGTCTATTCTGAGTGCTTATTAACTCTTTCATGTTTAATTTTCATTCTTGCTACTTTCCATCGCCTGTAGTGTCTGTACGTGGGATTATTTCATTTGGAGTGCATCTTTCCGCTAATTATATATGGTTGTATTGATTTGGTGTCTTAAACTTTGGTTTGTTTTTTTTAATAACTTATTGCAGAAAAATAAGATCCTCCGCTAGGTTCATGATTTTGGTAGTTACAAGAATCGGGAGTGAGCAAGATCTATGCTTATAGTTAGCATTTAGGGTCTCATATTCAGAGGAGGGGTTCAATATGTAGAATCTTATCTTTCTTGTTCACTGCCTAAACCAACGCCTCTCATTCGGTTTTAGGGTTATTACCTGACTCCTTTTCCTATAGCTTGCTCCACATTTCTGAGTTCTGAGCTTGCTAGCCGCAGCTCTCAGGTAGTATTCCCTATCACCACGGTACTCCATTTTTATGTTTCTTAATACACACAAGTTTGAATTATTCGGAGGTCTTTAAATCCTACAGGGTCTTTGATGAGCCCCAATTTTTGGTACAATTTGGGCTCATATTGGCCTACTTACCTTGCTCAACCATTCATCTTTTATCACTTATGCATTCATTTCTTAGTATATTCGTGTTGTTTGTAGGAAGAAGGGTAGGCATTATATCTATGTGGCTAATACATGATGATTTCAGGTTTTTGGCATTAAAGAGAGCAAAAGACCATGCAGAAGGAGACAAGGAGACAGCAAAGGTGGCATTGCAGGTTTATAGGGAGGTTGTCTATAGCCTTAAATGACTTCCCTCGTGATTTTCACCTTAACTCCGAGCTCCAACAGCTCTCCCCACCGAGCTTAAAGGCAGCCAACACGTTCTACAGGATCAGCAGTTTTACAGCAGTTTGACTTTCAGTTGGACAGCCAAGCTCCACAAATGGAGGAAGCCAGCTTGATCTTCATTATGTATAAATATGAAGGCCGTAGCCTTTGTTAGGAGCTTTTTGACCTTTTGAATTACTATTGTAATTTCTGAGCACGAGTTACAGCTCGGTGTTTGTTTGTTTTGTAAGCCAGTTTTGGCATGACATTAGACTTTTGATTATGAATAAAGGCAAGCAGATTTGGATCTAATTCTGAGCTTTTAAGGGAGCTATAGCTCTCAGGTTAGGGCCCAACCTGAGAGCAATAGATCTCCTCTTCTTGTAGTGTTATTTGCCTTTCTTTCCAGCACTTTGTTTCTTTGTTTGATATGCATTTCAAGAACACAGTCTGCTGATTTGATTTCGTTAATGAGATTGAGTAGGATTAGCTTATGGTTAAATCCCTTTCAGTTGCTTAGATCAGAATAGGAGGTTTGTAATTCACTGGAGCTCCAAGAAAAAGGTTGATAGTGCCTTCACTGCCATCTCTGTTTAGAGATTGGGGTGCAGTCTATCCCAACCACCAAAAAAACGCAGTCTTTTACTTTCATGCAAGCTGCAACACAGTCATTTTAATCGTAGATCCATCCATGCACTTTGATCTTGAACCATACTTCTTCATTTCAACTCCATGCACAACTTCTTTTCACGGTTTACATTGCTGTTTTTAGGTTTAATAGCACAGGTAACACAGGTTAATGGATTCTCGTTTTTGGTGCAAGACATAAGCAATTTGTTTTATTTACACTGCTCAGTATCACTCCACTTCCTTCTTCTTCTTCTCAACCACGCCTAAAGCCACCTATTCGACCTCTGTTCAGCTCGTTTACCTTCCAACTCTTCCATTGTCCACGTAGCTCCATTTTCTTGACCTTTCGTTGCTTCCATCCTTCTATCCACCAACCAACTTCATGCACTCTTTCTCCATCTTATTTCTCTGTCCCTGAGCCACCACAACTCCATCTCCACCTTACCTATCCACCCATACCACTCCATCACTTCACCATCACCCAAAACTCCCACGGTAGAGCATCCTGTAGAAGTTAGCAGACTTCCTGTAGAATTCCTGAGTTTCCTGTAGGATCCCCTGCAGACATCCTGTAGGAGCCTGCAAACTTGGTTGCCGAGCATCTGAATGTTGTGGACTTCTGTGGACTGATGCTAGGGATCCCCTGGGACCTCTCCTAGCCCTCTTGACCTTTCCCAAGCTTTCTCTCCCTTCGCACCACCTCTACACAGCCAAACCCTAATAAGAAACAAAATCATAATAACTCCAACCACTTAAGCAAAAATACAAAAACAATGTTCTTTTCAATAGAAGTAGTTTAAGTTCATGCATTTCATATCACTAGAGGTAATGGCATCATTCTTAGACATTTGCACTCCCACCATGGCATCATAGAGATTAAGCTAGTCAGATTAGGGTTTACTAGGGTTTCCATGTTTTGATTGGCTTTCAGTTCATTTTTGCAAAGTAGATTAATTTCCTTTGAGATAGCCTTCGTCCATCATTTAGAAAGCTTCTTCTGAGAGCATATAGAAGTTGGCTTGAGCCCTAGCGGACTTGTGCCAGCTGACCAAGTGACAGCTGCGACAAGAGCTAGTACTTGTGCATACAGCACCGTCGCTTCCAAGTTTGTACAAACTACCGGGTTGATAAAATTAGAGATAGGAAGCCCCAGGAGTTGTAGCATTATTGCTACAATACTGGAGCCCACCAGTCTTATTTCCAAAGATTACCCTTTAGTTAAATTTTATACTTGCTCTTACTTACTCCGAGTTCATAAGTTCGGTTTTGTATATGTTTTTATACAGAACCCGCCTCCCCCCCATTGGGTTCACCTACAATTTTAACAAGCCTCGTCACTAACTGACACTACTATTGAGGATGCGTCTCTACTTGCACAAACCCTTTGTTAGAGTTAATGCCAGTTAAATAGAGCGAATCGGTTCTGGGGCAATAAGTCCCTCTCAACAGATTGTCTCGCAGAACTAAGTTAGATATGCTATTCAGTTAATTCTATAGCACTCCTACAGTATTGATTTGTTGGAAATAAGTCTTTCATCCATTCTAATTCATTCTCTGATCATTATAATTCTACTGATTATGAATTTCTCTGATAAATTTTAATTCTACTGATTATGACTTCTGTGATAAATTATAATTCATTAACTCTTGTAATCCTATTCACAATGAGAATACAGATAATCTATAAATTAAGAATTCTCTGATAAATTTTAATTCTACTGATTATGAATTCTCTGATAAATTATAATTTATAAACACTTGTAATCTTATTAACAATGAGAATACAGATAATCTATAAATTAAGAAATGGCTCTCACTGCAATAATCACAATTTAATCAAATACAACAGCTTCCATATAGGTATGGTTGTTGAAGGGCACTACTTACCTGTATTCCTGTGCAGTAGATCTCAACGATCTCAGGCACCTTTACAACCTGTGCATGTCATCCTCCCGTCCATGAGATTCGTCTTCAAGATCAAATCTCCCCCCAAGCCTGCTTGCAAGACCATAGTCTTGAACAAGACTGTCACACACTTGTGGTAATGCTATCTTGTAATCACCAGACTTAGCATCCTCTTTTCTTTTTCTTTTCCATTTGTCTTTATAGCACAGTTTTTTTCCTCCCCCAACCCCTTTTCTTGGAGTGTTTTTTTGTTAGGGGAGATAGTTAGGGTTTTTCCTTTTTTACTAGCAACTACCTTCTTCCAACTTCTTTATAAAAAGTTACAATCAGTTATTACTCAATCATTCTCTAACTTAAAAAATTAACAATATTATTAACCAAACACTTACAATGATAAATAAAAATATTTACAGCTTTTCTAGGCACATTACAAAAAAGACATGAGAACAGCTATGGTTAACTTCACATGGCCTGAATCCACCAATTCTACTTTATATATGCCATATTCTTTCCTAATCAATCTCCACGTGCCCACAATTTTCTGATACAGTGACTTGCTTTCTTCACATATCTGCTTTAATTGACCCACCATCCACTGCTTTATTTCTAAGTAAAATATTTCGGTCATTCCGGGATAAAATATAATAACGAATATGATACCGGCTATTGCCCATATCCGATTCGTTGGTCAAATGTAGAGCTCAGAAAATTTTCGGTGGAGTTTTGATTCTCCACGTATTCGCAACCTATTGCGATCAATTTAGGTTAACACTCTAGATAGGATTCATAATTCTCCACGTATTCGCAACCTATTGCTATCAATTTAGGTCAACACTCTAGATAGGCAGATCATTTCTACTCGGCTTTTGTTTATTTATAAATAAGAGTGCAGACAATGTGGATTATGAAACTGTGAAAGTTAGTGCAAAGAGGAGAAGCTCCAGCCCTCACGCTGCATTGGCAATTTATAGAAAGAGTAGGGAAGGGTTGGGTGTTTGTGAGGGTTTTTATTTGATTATCAATGGGGAAACTAATTGAGAAGTCAATACCTTATGTAGCGATGATATTTTTGCAGTTTGGATATGCGGGCATGAATATTATCTCGAAAGTCTCTTTTAATAGAGGGTTGAATCACTTTGTGCTTGTAGTATACCGGAATGCCGTCGCTACGGTTGTGCTCGCTCCTTTCGCCTTCTTCATTGAAAGGTAAGGGTATTCTATTAACATCATCTGCACTCAATATTCTAGCACGTAATCAGCTCATCAGTTAACATGTTACAATTAATTGCAGGAAAGTGCGACCGAAACTCACTTTTCCCATATTCTGCCAGATTTTCGTATTGGGTTTGTTGGGGTATGTACCATTTCATAATTTCAGGCCTCTCGCTTCTCTTTAAAGTATCATCTTCCATTCTATTTCTGATCGAGTGAATGAAAATTGTTGGCGAGTATTTTAATTTAAATATGGAGCATTCTTAATGCATCTCTGCAGGCCTGTAATCGACCAGAACTTCTACTTCATCGGTTTGAAATTAACATCTTCAACATATGTGTCTGCACTAAGTAATGTTCTTCCAGCTATGACTTTCGTGATGGCTCTTCTATTCAGGTAATCAAATCACAATGTTCACTTCAAGTCATATTTTCTAGGGGTACTCCTTGTCATCAATTGCCTTATTCTATGACCTTGATGGAAAATCTATATTGTCGTAGGATGGAGAGAGTTAACATCAAAAAGCTACGCAGTCAAGCAAAGATAGTGGGAACGATCGTTTCCGTCGGGGGAGCAATGCTGATGACATTATACAAAGGTCCTACTGTTCCCATGCTTTGGTCTGCACATCATCAATCCCACCAGACAGCTTCAAGTGGAATGTCAGCAGCTTCTGACATTGATAATAAAAGTTGGATCATGGGTTCCCTTCTGATAATTGCGGCCACTTTTTGTTGGTCATCCTTGTTCATCCTGCAGGTGATGATTTTTTGTTTTTAATGTTTGCGCCCACGCCTCCGCCCCGTCCCCCTCCTCTCTCACACACATATATATATATATAATCCTGTTCAATCATATGAAACTACGACTTTAATTAACTATTTTGAATGCGCAGGCCGCAGTACTGAAGAAATATTCTGCTCAACTATCCCTTACCACCTTAATATGTTTAGTGGGAACATTACAAGCAACAGTTCTCAGCTTAACTGTTGTAAGTGATTCTTCCAAGTGGGCTTTAGGATGGGACATCAACCTTCTCACTGCAGTCTACACTGTAAGTTTTCCTCTTTCCTTCAACGAGAGGGAAACTTTAAGTGTTTCCTTTTAGGTTTGAATTAACAAATTGGAGATCGGGATATGAAGGTAAATTACAGAGAACATCATTTGCTATTTTTCGGCGCAGGGAGTGATGACGTCAGCAATTGCATATTACTTACAAGGTTTATGCATGCGCTCAAAGGGACCTGTATTTGCCACAGCATTTAGTCCGTTGAGTGTGATAATCGTTGCAATTATGGGATCTATCATTCTCTCTGAGAAGATTTTCTTGGGCAGGTTCGTTTCGGAATTCCTTTTCAACCCACTAAATTGAATTCGAGATTAATAGTGTAAGCAAATAGGAAGGTTCAAGGCTCTAACTGCACTTATTAATTGAATACAGTGTGGTGGGAGGAGTTATGATCGCAATAGGACTATACGCTGTTCTCTGGGGAAAGGTGAAGGATAGCAAGATCTCAACCGATAAAAATGACTCCGAAGAGCTTTCCAATTCTCAAGGAATATTCTCCAAAAATCAAAATAAGGTGCATGATGTAGAAGTTGCTTCCAACACGCCAATTTGTGAAGGACCTGAAGCTCATCAATTCAATGGTGGAGATAGGGCCATAATTTCTATCACTGAAAACAATAATGCCAAAATGTGAGCATCGAAATGGACGTCCGAAGAGACTTGGAGTTCCCATGCTCGTCCTCACCATGTCTTCCAATATACAGGTTTTCAAAGAAAAATAGGATCAATGTTTTCTTTTTAGCGTTGTATTAGTTTGTTTGGTTTACCCCTCTCAAAGCGGATTCAATATTACCGTTTTCATCGTTGTCTGAGATGGAAGCGAGATGTGTTTATACGACTGTCAGCTAATGAAATGAAATAGCCTATCTGTTAGTCATGGTGTTGTGTACGGAAATTGAATAAACTAGCATTTTGTAAACTTATGATTCTTAGTCATTCCCTTTTTAAATAATCAGATATGTGCAAAATGATAGTATGCTAGTATGTAATATATATATGGTTACACTATGTCATACAATTTGTGGAAGATGCCCATGTGTTCAAAGATGTCAGAGCCAAATATAGTACATCATTCAGTAACCTACCTAAAATGAATAGATAGATAAGTTGGATTTGATTAGGAAGATGCTCTCACGTTGGATGTAGCCTTCCAACATGTAAATGACTTACTTAGAGATCATGTAAATATTTAAGCAGATAATTTTCTATTTTCCTATTAATATTGTCGACGTGTCAAATTTATATATATATAATAATATTATTTTTTAAAGATAAAATTATTTTCATGATTATCAAGTTGTCAAATTTATATTTATCTATATATATATAATATTATTATTTTTTAAAGATAAAATTATTTTTATGATTATTTGAATGATAGTTCAGATTAATTTATGATTAATTTATTAATATTCAGTTTGGTTTACTACATTTTGTGATAATATAAAATTATTTAAATGAGATATGTGCAAAATACTAGTACATAATATATATATGTGTGTGCAAAATGCTAGTGTGTATATATATATATACAATATATAGTTACAATATGTCATATTGTAATATATATATGTGTGTGTGTGTATGTGTGCAAAATGCTATTATATAATATGTGTGTGTGGGGTTACAATATGTCATACAATTTGTAGAATATGCCCATGTGTTCAAAGATGTGAGAGTCAAATATAATATGATCTCACCTTGGATGTCGCCTTCCAACATGTAAATGCATTCTTGGAGATCATGTAAATGCATTCTAAGCAGATAATTTTCTATTTTTCTGTTACGTATTGTCAAGGTCTTAAACTTCTATATATATATATATATATATATATAGATATATTTTATAAAATAATATTTTTATATTATTATTATTTCATAAAATATTTTATTTTTTATTGTAATATAATTTAAATTTCAATGTTTGTTTTTTAAGTTGTAGGTTCAAGTTTATATGCAATTAAAATATCACATCTCCTTAAATTTTTTATTTTATAGTGATTTAATTTCACTTAAAACCCTTAGTGAAATATTCCAAAACTTTTATATAAATAAAATAATTATTTTATACGTTTTTCTATGCTAGTTTCTATACCAATCAAATTTCTCTTTTTCTTATATATATTTGTATTTTCGTTGGCTTTTTCATGTCTAAATATATTGTATTGAGCCTGCTTTAGTTTAGAGGAATAATTCTTCTCTTTTTCAATTGGAAAATATACATTAAACCTATAACAATATGAAAACTAATTTATTTTAAAATATATTTTATATACATATTAAGTATTAAATTCAAAATATTTTTTTATATATTATTAATTTTTATAATTAAAAACATAAAAAAAATAAAAATTAATTAACTCTTACTATATAAATCAGTCTATACCTATCTTAACACTGGATTTATCAAGCAACGAGAGGGATCACTCGAGGTGCAAACCTATTTTTTGAGTGCAAAACATGAGATTTTTTGACTGCAAAACTTGAGGAAAGGTTTGCACCTCTCTAGGCTTTATAAATTCATTGTTAAGATGGAACTAGGCTAGTTATGAACAGGACAATCATGGAGCGTGCAAGGTGCATGAGATTGCATGCATGATTGATTGTCTTTACAATTTTGGGCGGATGTTGTAGACACTGCTGTTTATCTAATAAACAAAGGGCCTTCAAGTTCCTTGAATGGTGGTATTCCAGAGGAGGCATGGGCAGGTAAAAAGGTAAACTACTCACTTTTAAAGACTTTTGGTTGTGAAGCCTTTGTCCAGATTAACAAAGAAAATAGAACAAAGCTTGATGAAAAATCAAAAAAATGTACCTTTATTGGATATGATTTTGGTTATCGCTTATATGATTATGAAAATCACAAAATCATTAGGAGAAGAGATGTAATATTAAATGAAAAGTTCTTGTATAAGGATTAACTACAGGAAAAGAAACAGGAAAAAGAAAATAGAGAATAGACAGTGCTTGACGAGATCACAGAAAAAGTAATGGTGGCTGAAAATCATAATGATCAACAATGAGAACAACAACCAAAACAGCAACAAGCACTTCAAACAACTGAAAGTGGTGTTAGAAGATCTACGAGGATAAGTAGACTCCTTGAACGATACTTTCCTTCATTATATTATGTATTGTTGACTGATTCTGGTGAACCAGAATGTTATCAAGAAGCAGTGCAGGTAGAAACCAAGAAGAAGTGGGAGCAAGCCATGAAAGAAGAGATGGACTCCTTAGCACATAACCAGACTTGGGACTTAGTCAGGTTGCCTGCAAGTAAAACAACATTACATAATAAACGGGTTTATAAGTCGAAGGAAGAAGATGGAGGTGGAAAAAGGTACAAAGCTAGACTTGTGGCGAAAGGGTTTGCACAGAAGAAAAGTATTGATTTTGATGAAATATTTTCTCTTGTTGTTAAAATGACTTCAATCAAAACTATTTTAAGTCTAGTAGCAGTTGAAGATTTGCATCTTGAGCAGTTAGGTGTAAAGACAGTCTTTCTCCATGGGGATTTAGAGGAAGAGATATATATCTAGCAACCACAAGGATATGAGGTAAAAGGGAAGGAGAAACTAGTGTTCAAATTGAAGAAGAGCTTGTATGGCTTAAAACGGGCTCCAAGGCAGTGGTATCTAAAATTTGACAGGTTTATGTCTGAACAAGGTTATACTAGGTGTCGCTCTAATCATTATGTTTATCTCAAAACGAAAAATGATGGCAGCTATATTATATTGTTATTGTATGTAGATGACATGCTTGTTGCAGGTTCTAACATGCAGGAAATAAATGTGCTCAAAAGGAAATTGGCAAACTCATTTGCAATGAAGGATTTGGGTGTTGCAAAACAAATCCTTGGTATGAGAATAACTAGAGATATGAAGAATCGAAAACTAACATTGTCTCAAAGTGAGTACATAGAAAAGGTCTTGAAAAGGTTTAATATGCAGAATGCAAAACTAGTTAGTATACCTTTGGCTAGCCATTTCAAATTAAGTAAGGAGGCATGTCCCGAGACTCAAGAAGAAATGGATCATATGTCTAAAGTTCCATATGCATCAGCAGTTGGAAGCTTAATGTATGCAACGGTTTGCACAAGGCTTGATATTGCACATGCAGTGGGAGTTGTAAGCAGGTACATGAACAATCTAGGAAAAGAAGACTGGATGGCAGTGAAGTGGATTCTCAGGTATTTGAAAGGTATCAAAAATCAAGCATTATGCTTTAGTGGTTCAAACATTGCTCTACAGGGATATGTTGATGTAGATATGGCGGGTGACAGAGATAATAGGAGGAGCACTACAGGATATGTATTTACCATGGGTGGAACAACTGTTAGTTGGGTTTCAAAAATCCAAAGTGTTGTTGCACTTTCAACAACATAAGCAAAGGATGTGGTTGCTACAGAGGCTAGTAAAGAAATTGTTTGGTTACAAAGGTTTCTGGATGAATTGGGAAAGAAGCAGGAGCTAGGCAGGTTATACAATGATAGCCATAGTGCCATGCATCTTGCAAATAACTCTGCATTTCATTCCAAGACTAAGCATATACAACTCAAGTACCATTTCATACGGTCAACGTTGGAAGATGGACAGTTGAAGCTTGAAAAGATACACACTAGCCAGAATCCTGCGGATATGTTAACAAAATTTGTAACCAGGGAGAAACTGAGAATTTGTTCAGTTTCAATTGGTCTTCAAGTATGATGAAGAAGATGAGAAATGACCAGGTCCAAAGAGGAGTCATTGTCTAGCAAATAAAGCAGCGGTGGAGTTTCTATAATCAGTCTCCAAGTGGAAGATTGTTGGGTGTTGAGCCTGATTATCTTCTGTATTCAAAGGTCTCAGCCAGATATATGCCCCAGGAAGAATGTACACCCCTCCACGCGGGGGGGTGCGCGGGGGACTGGTCCCCCTCGCGGGGGTTCGGGGGGGCTGATCCCCCTCAGCTGGGGGATCCAGGGGCCAGCGGTTCCCCGGCAAGGGCTCAGGGGCAGTGCCTTCGAAGCTAAGAACAAATGTAAAATTTCCTTATAAAAGTATAGTAATTTCTAGTCAATCTGGGCCGTTCATCAGGCGGATGATCTGACGGTAGAAGTTATATTTAATTTAGGATTTTTTGCCCTAGAAGGCAACCCATCACTAGATATGAGGGAATTGTATTGTGTCTATCATATCTAAATTTTGAGTGAAGAAAAGAGAGGAGATTGAGAGCAAAGAGGGAGTTACAACGAATCTGCTGTAGGTTATATCTCTTCAGTTTGCTAGATAACATAATAAAAGAAGGATTGGCTGTTTCTCCGTGGACGTAGCCTAAACTAGGTGAACCACGTATATCTGTGTCTCTCTTTTTTTATGCATTTTCTGTGTTTATATTTCTACAATATTTTATGTGTTCCATTGCTCTGTAATATATATAATTTTCTAACATGCACTTCTGACATGTCCCATCCTTTTTTGGAATAATTATTATGGGTGACCCACATGGTGATGTACTCAATTGAATGACACCTTGTTCTAGTAGCTACTACAACTATTTCTTCACGTCACTTGCTTCTATAACAAACTACCTATACAACCCAATGTTTGGCAATAAGAAGTCTAGAAGTAGCTAGATTTAATGCTCAACTTCCCTCTTAGGTGGCAATCGTTTATGCTCTAGGAACACATACCTGTATTTTTTTACAAACTCTTCCATTTTTTTTTTTCTTAGTACACCCCTCTAGGGATGCCTTTCCTCTTAAGGACTCTTCTATAGAAAAAATTTCTCTTAAAAATAATAATACATACTTCTTGTTCAAAGTGATCAATTCCTTGGCTTGGTTGGAACTTACATAAGAAACTTTTTGACTTGTCTTTCTGTGCATTAATGGTGAATGATTTTCCATCCTTAACAAGATGGCACTAGTTGGCTATTGGTATGAGTATTTCATTTGGCATGTACATGTAGGTGCTCCCAAACACAACTCCACATACATCAAGGGTAACCACATCTACCTCTACCTCATCAATAAAATAAACACTGAAAAAAAATCTATTTTTTCACAGTTTCATTACCTTCCAGTCTCCATCCTTATTTACCCATCCAAATAAATATGGGCTTGGCTGATTATGAGATTCAAACCAAAATTCTTTGCCATCTCTTTTGCAATGAAATTTTCATGTGGTCCCGAGTTAAATATAGCATCAATCTTGGTCATTTCTTTCTCTTCTTGTTTTTAAAGGCCACTTAGAGTCACATAATTGTGCACTGGCGTATAGACAATCTTGTCATCCAAAACCAAGCTTCTTCCAACTTGGTTTCTTGAACCAATGGCCATGAGATTCTTCATCTTATTGTTTTTCTTTTTGTTATTTGGGTTCATCTCTAAATGAAACTTTCAACACTTCTCCTCTATATGGACATCGATGTTTCAGTGGTTGTTAGGATATTTTCACTGATGTGTCATAGCTATCATATCTTTTTATTTTCCCCATTTCTTATTATTCTTCATCTCTTTAGAAGCACCCCATTTCTCCTTCTTCTTTGATCCACTTGATTGTTCCTTCTTTAGGCCTATGTTCTCTAGGTACTATGTCTATGCACAAGCCACATCTATTGATCTAGGCTTTAACATCATCATCTTCTCATGCAGATGGGAGTGTAGAAACCCTAGATTCTTGAGGAGTACATATGGGTTCTTTGGTGGCATACCCAACATTATGGCATCTTTTTAAAATGTGTGGTGTACTCTTACATGATTGTGCCCAGCTTTTCCCTCAAGTAGTGCTATTGGCTCCATTGTTCCTATACATAGCCAATAAGCAAGAATTTCCAGTTAACGAGGGTTTCAAAATCCTCCTGCTTAATCATTGGAGGAACTCCCTCCAACATCAGGATATATATGTGTCTTTCCCACTGAGTCAAGGTGTGGCCCTCTTATTTCAAGCATGCAAATGATATATTTTGTTCTTGGCCAATTCAATGGATATTGAAATACACTTCCAGTTACTGCAGCTAGTGATTTAAATTTAGAGCATCAATATCGCCATGGTATGGATTTATATCAAATTTGGCATCCATTTTGAACAAGGGTTTTCATTTATTCGTGGTGCTTGAATTGTGTTCATCTTTTTAGGGTTATTTATTCAACTAGTTCTTTATTTCTTCTCGATCTCCTAATCCCCCCTCTGATTTGTCCTCTACATTAGAACCCCCATCTTCTCCAAACATCCCAATATTATTTCTGACGACCTACACGAGGGGATTTACATTATGATTTGTATCCAAGAGTTGTTGTTCCAACCATAAAAACTTCTCGTTTGCAGCATCATGACGGTTATTCAGAGATTTGTTAGCCATGATTTGGGTTTTACAACTTTTAGCCTAGATAATATAGATTCCCTGAAAATATAAATAATATACCAAAATAATCATTCCCTACTACCAATATTATTCATAAACGTCCATGGATATTCCACTCCATAGTTCATGAGAACATATCTGATAAAATTATATTTAAAATATGAAATTCTACATTATTAAAATTTTATTTCTCTTCAGATCCATAGATATACAGATTATTATTAATAACATATGCATGAAAATTAAAATAATGCATAAAATAGGGAACAAAAAATTAAAATTTGACACACACATGACAGAAGATATGACCTAGGAAACCCTTTCAAGAGACAAACCCAGCTGGAAGGTGAGGCTACTCTACTTAGTTTCTATGAATAAAAAATGTATGTGAGTACAAAGAACTTTGACCTGTGGCCTATGAGATACTACAGTGCACAAATCCTCTTTTATTTCTCTATCTCTTATCCCTCTTAGTTATTTTTCTTAGCTTGGAATAAATGCACTCGGAATAATGGAACCCCTTTTCCTTCTAGTAGCCTGATTATAACACAATACAATAACCTAATAATGGTTAGGTTTGACTACCTCAAGACATAACCACAGTTACAACATAAAATTTTCTAATGTTTTCTTTATCATTGTCATGTGGATATCCCATTTTCCATGGCCAATGGGGTTTGACATTGCATCCCCTTGAATTATGGTGGTAAAAACAGGATGTTCAGCCTCCATGTGGGATAAATTTCACATACAAATTATGTTTGATGTGATTCTTGTGCTTTTGGAAAGGTATCTATGTGTATAATACGTAATAAATGTGTATTGCTAAGAAGAAGAAAAAATTGCCCCTAGAAAATGTCATTTGATGCCTCAAAATGCTACCAGAAGGTTTCAGACTTGAATTTCCCAAAATGGGTCCCACTGGTAAAAATGGTCCTAAGAGCTGATTCGTCCACTTTTTCAGCTCTAGAATAATTTATATGGATGAAAAAAAATAAAATCATCCAATCGGGATTAGTAGTAATGAGAACAAGCACCTTAATTTATTATTGAATTTTCTCAATATGAGGAGCGTCAAAAGAGTACTCAAATAAACAGATAGGAACTTTATAGGTGATACTTCACATGACCAATAGATAGGCACCAAGAGTTTGCTTTTTTTACTATAACTTTGTGTCTAGGAATAATAGTGGTTAGTGGGGAAATAATCACCTTAATTGCTATTGGACCCTCTTAAATGAAATCACAATGAACGTCACATAAAAACTATGACAAGATATCTGGATAGGAAATCATTAACACCCGAGTTGAATATGGGATCCATTATGAGGTATTAAGAAAAATGGATAGGTCTCCATTATGTAACCATAACTATGGGAAGGGAATATTATTCTATATTTCTCAAAAGCATCTTATGAGTAGGTGCCATGGACGAATATATGAATCTCCATATTTCACATATGTTGCTTCTGGATAATCCCCAATGGTGTTGCGAGTTCCATCAATAGATTTTTTGTGAATGAATAATGTATCTAAAGGCCTGAACAAGGCCATGAGATGATAATAGCATGACCCATATCTAAATGATTCTTCTTAAGCTCAATGTCAATGAATAATTGCTACATCCCATAAAACTTCAAAGGGAATAGCGTTAAGCATTTCTTTGAATAACAATGTGAGACCTATGTATGATATGTTTAAGCTACTAACATTCTAATTAATTATTTTTAATTTTTTTATTAACTTCTGGTTATTCATTATCTTCAATACATGTTTTACACCCAATGACAATATAAGTGTTAAGAGGTGAATACTCTTTCATTATAAATTTATTCAATATCGATTTTAGATACTTTACTTAGGAGATGAACATGACTTTTGAAGTTTTTGTAATATATAAACCAAGGAAAATGAGAGTTCTCCAAGCCTATAAATTACAAACTTAGAATTCATTTCAGTTGTAAACTCTTGGATTAGTGAATTTGTATTACTACCAAAAATTACATTTTCAACATAAACAACAACAACCACAATATCATCATTATCACATTTCATATATAAATCTCTATCAATTGTCTCTCTTTGGAAGCCTTTATTTTGTATATATTTCTCTAATCAAGAATACCATTCCCTTGGTGATTTCTTCAATCCCTATAGTGATTTTTCATCCTACATACATGATTAGGATTGTCTGATAGTAAAAAATATATAGGATGTTCTATATGCACCTCTTCTTCATGTTATCCATTCAAGAATGTTGATATCATATCCATCTAATATAATTTGAAACTTTTATTATATGGAAAATTTAGGAAAACTCTTATTGCTTTAGTCTTGTTGTAGAAGAAAAGTTTCTTCAAAATACAATCATGTAACATCGGCATCACCTTTTCACAGTAATCTAGATTTGTTTTGATAATATTCCCATATTCATTTAAATTATTCTTGAAGACCCATTTTGTACCTATTACATTATTATATATTAGTCTTTGAGTCAGTTATAAAGTGTGGTTCCTTCCAATTTGGTCTAATTCCTCATTCATGGAACCAAAGAAAAACTTTTTTTCACTTGCTAGAGAGAAATGTTTATGTCTAATCATTGAAAGCATGGAAATTTGTGCTTGACTAGAAGTGCCTAATAGTCTTCTCTTGTTTCAACTCTTTCTTATTGCCAAGGATTTTACTTTCAAGGTGGTTATTTTGTTGGTTGTGTTGTGTTAGCATCGATGTCAACCTAAGATGTCTACCTAAGGAGTCAACCATGGATTCAATTATGTTGGCATTGATGTCAACAAAGTTGGAGAATTTGTGATGATCATTAGTGGCTTAATGATATCTTACTCAGGTGTTCTTGATGTTTGTATAGGTTCTATAGGTGTTGGCAAAGGATTGAAGACCAATGGAAAAGTTTTGGGTAGAGAGGAGGTGACTTGCCCTAAATGAGAGAAATTCCTTTGGGGTGATAACTAGCATAGAGTGATGATCTCATTAACGCCACTACTATCCCCATGACAATCATATTTGGTGCTAGTTATATCCTTGTGATGATGTTTTGTAGGTAAACTTTGAGTTCCTATGCATGCACATAAAATACCATGATCATTTCCTATAGTATTTTCCCATGGTTTTCCATGGAATAGAGTCAACATGAGTTATTCTTGACTCTAGAAGGTGATCAAGTCAAAGATACGTCTCTCATTGAATGAAGTCAGTGTTGGATCAAGTTAAGGAGAAAAATACCAGAGTATGAAGATGAGTGTTTGTCTCTCCATGTATCTAAGCTATTATTGTTAATCTCTTCAGATATTTTATATATAGGAGGAAGCTTGAAGTTAGAGTGTTTTTCTCCTTTGTGATACTAAGTCATTGTAGAGTATTGAGAATATTGAGAGGCATGTGAGAGGAGAGATATAATTGTACAAAAATGTTGAAGGAAATCAGTTTTACTACATAATTTTATGTGCTTCCTTCAACAAGTGTTTTATGTATGTCTATTAAGGCTTTTGATTGTGAATATTTCTACTGCAATGGAAAATAGGATGTTCACATGTTTTCTATGACACCTTTGTATTGCTAGTATTGCGTATGTAGGAGATCATAGTCAAGAAAATTATGCTTTATTATTGGACATATTTTATATGGTTGCAGCTCTATTATATGTATTATGTGTCGTTGCTATTATTTAGACACGGTTGAGTTTCAATGATCAAAATATATATGATGCTAATGGATTTGTGTTGAAACTACGTATGATGGACGTTTGTTGTTTGGTATATTGTATCTCAAATTTGTCATGGTATTGCAAATTTATATGTATGCTCTTAATTGTGTTGCTCGATGACGTATTGATTATGGCGGAGATTATGTTGGGGGGAATGTATTCAGTGTTTAATATTATTTTCAATGTGGGTCTAATATGAAAATGGATGAAACAAGAGTCACAAGTGTTTATTTTGAGTTGTAGTGAGCCACAATTTGTAAATAGATGAATTTAGGTCCACGGGGGTTTGAAGGTTATGGCCTTCATTGCTGCAAGTAGAGGCTTGTAGGAAAGTGGTGGATTTCCAAGGGAGTTGCAGCTTCCTTTCAATGGTTTCCATAGATCTTTCATAGGGAGTAGAGGCTTCCTTATAGTGGTGGCTCGAAAACTAGTGAAGGTGGTTTCCTTAAGTAGGTGGTGGTCGATGTAGTTTTGGGAGTGATGGCTTTCAAGTGAGCATTGACTCAAATTTCTTGTGAGTAGAAGCTTGCATACTAGTGGTGGTGTGTTCATGCATATGCAATGAGGAATTTTATTAATAATAAAGAAGTAGAAGAAGACAATAGAAACAATGTTTTTTCCGAGTTTGGTTTACAACCTAATGTCCATTGTCCACCTGCGTGATTTTTGTTATGTATTGATCATTGATTATATCATGGTTGAAATGTCTATGTGGTGTTGATGGTTACATGTTAATTTTTATTATTGCACATATGTTTTACATGATTAGGGTACTAATGAATGTGTGGTCTATTAATGTGAAAGAAAAATAAGAAGAGAGTGTTATAGACATTTTTGGGCACTGCAACCCCAAGCATGAAATGTCCATAAACCAAGGGCTCCTAAGTCCATAAAAGTGTTGTTCTAACCCCTAAAGGAACAAGGTCAAATGATTACAGCTTCTCCCAGAAGTTCTCCATGAAAAACTGCTCAGAATTGGTCAAAACAGGATCATTTCAGCTGCTCCATAGGCAAAGTGCGTTGCATCTCACCTAAACACACTGTGTGGGTGTGTTGCATTTCAAAAATCCCTTCTATGGGGTGCGATGGGTGAGAAATGACAAATGGCGATGTCATTCCGCGAGGTGGAGAGGCAATGGAAGCTTCCAGAAACTTCTCCTGTGACACTTGCCTCTCTGAATTCGACCAAGGATGAGTAAGAGATCATCAATCTCCAAGTGGAAGCAATTACTATCGGAGGGAAGACACTAATCAAATCACAAGCTGACTCATCTCCCTTACAGATATCTATATATGGATCCCTCATCCCAGAGATCCGGGGGCTGGAATTTTGCATATTGTAAGGAATTGCTGTTGGTTTCTTGAGACAAACATCAGATTGTTGGGTGATCTAAGCTTTGTATGAGGTGAAGAGGGGCTTCCTTGCTGAGAGGATGATGCTGGGTCAGAACAACTAGTTGTAACTCCCCTTGGCTCTTTCTTGTTTATCAATAAAAGCTATTCAAGTTTTCCTCCATACTCTTGTGTAATTTATGTTTGCTGCATTTGTATGGTCAATTTACATCTGATCCTAGATTGTTTATGATTATAGATCCATGTTCTTGTATAGTGCTATGCTACTGTGATCTTACAGGTACTTTGTGAAGCTGGGCGTGCAAGGGAACAAGTAGCGAAGGACTATCAAGAAAGAGAGGAAACGAACCAGGAGATTAGCGCAAGACAGAGGTTGGTCTTCTTTGTTCTTCTCTATCTATACTTCATAAAGGAAAAACGAAAGTAGCTTTACTTTGTTTGTTTCTAAGGCAGCTATCACACCTTAGTGGGATAAGCAGTTCTGAGTAAACACTTTTCCCTGTAAAAAAATGGTGACTCCGCTGGGGACGAACTAGTTTGTTTGTTTATCTTCCTTGTTGTCTATTTCATAAACTTACAGACGGAGCCTGAAGTCGAGCCAGGTAGCTTTCGAACTACATTTGCTATGCAAATGCAAAATAGATAAATGTCGCTTCTATCAATCTCTGGGATCTGTTTATGATTTAAACAACTGATTCACAAACTCTCTGATTGCCCCTTGTGGTAGCTCTTAGATCCTCCTTAGATCTACCCCTGATTGTTGCATTACTGATTACCATTTTCTTGGCCAAAACCCATGAACTGAACTGAAAATTGTGACTCGGAACCCAAGCAAAGTCTCGTCTTTGGCCCAGCACAGGTACTGTTCTGAGAATCTGAAATTCAGCGCACTTCCTGAGTGTAGTAGGTGTGCTGCATTTCAAATTCCCTGTGTTACAGGTGTGCTGATCAGACTAGGCATTTTTCAGTTTTGGCTTCTGTGATTTAGTCTTTCCAGTTCTATTCATGAATTTTGTTGGCTGTGATCAGTATATCTCTGTTTGAAACCCCTTTTTCTTGCTGTTATTCCACCTCCTTTGTACAAAAGAACTGTAAATGTTTTTGTGTGTTTGTTGAGTCATTTTAAGTTCTCCTTTGCAAAAAGTAACATAATCGCACTGTCGTCCTTTGATTTGAAAGTGTTGCAAGTGTCATTTTCAGGCATAGGAAAAAGTTTGATTGCTGTAGATAGTCGATGATCCTGTTACTATTGTTTTTGTTCTGAATTTGTAATTTTTCTAGTGTCGAAAACAAGTATTCATTTCCAAATCGTAAGGTGTTGTGATTGTCTCCATTTTTTATTTCGAAAAGAAACTTGTTGATAACTGTCGCTTGAAAAGTAATTCAGATTTGTGCATCAACTTTCTTTTTACCATTTACATACTAAGAAAGTGGAAAACAAATACATGCATGTGCATTTGCATTTAGACAATCTAATTGGTTTGATTTAGGAAAGTGCATTTAGAGTGTGCTCTTTGCTCTTTGTGAAAGAATTCTGTCCTTCTTTCCTTAGTAGCTAGGATTTTCATTACACAAAGAAGATAAAAAGATTGTTTATCATATTAGATTGCATTTTAGGAATTACACATCTACATCTCACGGTGAACCTGAAAGGCAAACTTCATAAACAAGATCAACTATAAAATAAATTGAATGAATCTAACAACGCTTTGGAACCTAACGCACAACATTTAGAAGTCTAGGCTAGAGATGTATTCCGACGTTGTAAAGCCTGGTAACTGTTGTTCTCATTGATGGTTGGGTGATTCCTCCACTTTGAGACGATAAGTGCCAGTACGGACTTGTGCTCCCACGTACCATCGAGTATATTTTGGGAGACCACAATAGGCTTAATCCTTTATCCATAGGAAGCTGTGTTTTCCACCCTATCGATCGCAATGCACTGAACACAACATTCAGGAAGATTGACTGCCATACCGTAAAAAGTATTCTGCAGTTTTGCGATTGGTTTGGTAATCCCTCTACCTAGATTTCCAGAGAAGTCCCTTTCGTTCCTTTTCAGACTCCTTAACAGAAAATGTCCATCTGAGCACTTGTCACTTCAGGCTCATTAAAAATCGAAGGCGACTAGAGTCATCATTTGTTTTTCTTGAATCTTAAAAATTGAAAAAACAAGTTGTGTCAAAGCGTCTAAAATTTATTCTAGTCGGAATAACATCACTGTTCCCTCGTTGGTCTTAGAAGTTAGTCTCCCTTCATCGCAAGTTCTTGTAGAATCGCTAGGAAATATTTTGGATAGACTAGATATGTCTGAACAACCGTCGACATCCAGGACTGTGTCATCCGACACAGCAGCGGCAGAGCCTCCTGCTGCTACTCGAACGATGTTCGCTGGTATACCATCTGTCCCGGCAAGTTATCAACAACAAGCCAGAGTCCAATCAGGGACTGTTTCGACGACATGGTCAGTTCCTATTTCTTCATCCGGATTACCATCTGGTATTTCTTATGTTGAAACTCAACAAATTGATCCAATGTGTCTTCAAAGGCCAATGTACCCTTTAAGTATTGGATTTCCACCATATGGAGGGCAGTATGCCTTTCCATTGTTCCCTCCCGGAGAACAACCATATGGGAGTTTACAACAAAGTTCAAGTCAAACTGGAATTACATCCAACGGTTGGGTACCAATACTGCCTCAGCAACCAAGAGTTGTATATTCAATGCAACCAGTCCACCCTATGTTGGATATTCCCACTATACCTGCTATGGTGACTGCATCGCAAGTACAAGCACTACCTGTTGTATGTCAACCTCAAGTTTCTCAGGTTGCAATACAACAGCCTCTTGTCTCAATGACTCAATCACAACCTCAGGTTAGTGCCTCCTTATCTTGAGCGACTCGGGCTCAAACAAGTACTATGACTCCTCATCTTCGTCAATCATCTAGTACTGGGAAACAACAAATGGTCCAACAACCATGGCTAATTCAATCTCAACAACCGCCATTCCAGCAACCATATCAAGGACCTAAGCAACAAGTCTTTGTAAGTAATGGGCAACCGCATTTCCAAAGCGGTTATCAACAACCATATTATAATGGTTATGCCCATCAACCTTATCAAAGTTACCAACATCAAATACATTATGCTGGTATGCAAAGACCCACTGCTCAGGCGATTCCATCTTATCTTGGATATGCTTCGCCTAACCTGAATCAACAGTTGCCCTTTGTAGCAACTCTAGAATTACCAGATCTAAACCGGCTGACGAATGATCCAATTGCTTATGCCCCTTGGTGGCCGACGATTCCACATAAACTTCCGTCAGATATTCCTAAATTTAATGGAAATCCAGGTGAAGACCCATCGAATCATGTGATGACCTTTCATCTGTGGTGTTCATCAAACACCTTAAACGATGATTCGATTAGGCTTCACCTTTTCCAGAGGACGTTAACTGGTCCAGCAGCAAAATGGTATATCGAGTTACCCAGAGCTCCATTTGACAACTTCAGTACCCTAGCCACAACCTTTTTAACCCATTTTCAGTTACCGATAAGGTACGAAACGGAAACGGAACTTCTTACCAATTTCAAACAAACAACCACGACTCACATATCTGATCATATTCATGAGTGGCGACGTCGTCGTAGAATGGTAAAAACGTATGTTCCTGATCAGCTTTTAGCTGAATGGTTTATTAAGTCTTTGTTACCTTGGATTACAAAAGATGTGGCAAAAGTAGGAGTCGTCACTGAAGAGCAAGTTATTGCTTGTGCGCAATATTTAGACTTGATTTATACTCAGTCTGGCATGCTCTACGATAAAATCCCTGATGCTCCCATACCAGAATTTTCCGTTCCTCCTCCTCCTAAATCGAACAATGACTCTCATGCCGGCGATGGCATGATTGGTACTACAAACACAAAATCAACAAAGGCGACATCTAAAAAGGTCCGTAAGATTTCTAGTCAAAATGCAAATGAGGAACTTCTTGCCTCAGAAGTAAATGCCGTGTCGACCGACAAGGGCAAACAACTGAAGCAACCAGGGGGCAAGAAGAAAAAGAAAGGGAGAAAAAAGAATCAGGATGAGTCATCTCCTGAAAAACCTTCTGCAAACCCTTCTGGGCAAAGGAAACCCCCTGTGGGGTGTCATATATGCGATGAGGATCATCGGACGAGAGATTGTCCACATAAAGCTGAAGTTAAGAAAATCTTTAAGAGTTCAAAAACTTCAGCAGTATTGACTGATCCATTTCCAAACCCGGGAACCAAACTGGTTGCTAATCAAAATGCTTCCCGATCCCAAGTGCTTATGTTGTCTATCTCAAAGCAGCAAAATGATGCTTTGACAAGGAATAAAGATTACGAGAATCCACAGCTGTCGAATAACAAGGCTAATGAACAACCTAGTAGTTTGACAACAACTTTGACCGAAGTTGTGCCACCCATCATTCCTGAACCAATGATAAAGTCGCCAAAGGGAGTAGTACACAAATCGACATTTAATCCTCGTGCAAAAGTAGCATAGAATTATAATATAATAGAGGACCTGACCATATCGCCGTCTGCTATGTCGACACTTGAGGTACCGCAAAATTTCCCCTCCCAAAAGCAAGCTTTATTATCAGCAATAGGTGGGATTGACCTAATGGATTCAAATCTTGTATCCTTTAATCACAAAGGATATGACCCTCAATTACCAGCTCAACTAGCTTTCCTTATTCAAGTGAAAGCCCTCAACAAAACTGTTCATCGAACAATTATTGATGAGGGGGCATCTACATGTATTATGTCGATGAGTTGCTGGAAAAATTTAGGCTCACCACCCTTGTCGCGATCTTCAACAATGTTAAAAGCATTTGATGGATGAGCATACACTCCATATGGGATTTTAAGTAACTTGCAAGTTGAACTGGGGGGGGAAACAGTAGAAATTGATGTTGAAGTAATCGACGGAAACCTTGATTACAACATCCTACTGGGAAGGCCCTGGATTTATGCCATGGTCGCAGTTGTGTCGACCTACTTCAGGAAGATTGCATTTCCCTTCCAAGGAGGAATTACAATCGTTGACCAACAAACATTTCTCCCCAACAGTTCACAAGTTACGGGAAGCATTCTAATGATCCATGGAAGCAATCATTCGCTTCAAAATATTGGAGTAGGCCTCCTAGAAGACCCTGCCTTAATGGGTACTTTTGCCCTAACACCTCGAGTAACTTGGCGGAAGTGGCCACAGTGGAAACCTGCAACATGAAATCTTCTATATCTAATGGATTCGGAAGATTCCTAAACATTTTGTCAGCATGGATCATCGCCATTTTAGAAATATTGTAGCAATCAATTTTCTTGGCTTGGCAGGCAAACCTAAATCAACACTCATCGAGTGTTCAGATAGATAGGTCTAAGGAATATGGCACCTCTTCAGATCCTTGGTCGCATGTATATTCTATAGACAAAGGAATCATTCAGTCAATGATGTTAGGAGAGGCACCATGGGAAGATTACCACCATCGTTCCCATCTCCCAAATTACAACGAAGATTATTCCAACAACCTTAATCATCCTTCAGTTTTTGATTTTCTATCAAATACTGTAAATACGGTGGATTTCGAGGATGGTTCTTATCTCGTGTCGACCTCATTTAAAAATAAAACAAGGAGTCATGAGGATAGTTCTTTTACTGTGTCAACCTCATTAAAAAATGAAACAAATCCCCTTTCCAAATCTCAAAGGTGAACCTTCATTCCAACCACCGAGATGAATGCAATGAAGCTTGGGGGGAATGCACCTCGATTTGCGTTATTATGCTGGGGGCATGCAAACTTATCACGAGCAGTGTTACTGCAAGGTTCAAGCTCGTTAAAAAATAAACCTGCATTGAGCAGTTTTAAGACATAGTTCAAGCTCGTTAAAAAATAAACATAAGTCATGAGCAAATGTTTCCCCCCAGTGTTTAAGCTCAATAAAAAAAAAATGAACCGATTTCCAGGTAAATAACCATCATGAATGTAGTATTTCAGCCTTTAAAAGCCTTGGTCATGTTCTCATCATCACCTCCACTCTGTATTGGCCAATCATTCACCTCCATTTGATTGTTTACCCCTTTTTGAGGAACAGCTGCAAAGAGTGATCTCACTAGCCATCCTTGTAACACTGCCGTGATTGGAAAATTCCAAACCTTACCTAGAATTAGCTGCTACCCATTTTATCACTCGTTCCTCAAAAGACGAGTCTCCTTTAAGCTCTTTTCAATTGGCTCATAAAATATGAAAATATTGCCGAGCCATTGGCCTCTCCAGCTCATTAAAGGGACCAGAAGTGCTCTCCCTCCTCTAAATTTTAATCTTTTTGGACCTGAGATTATTACACAAAAAGATCGAGCGCTTGTTTTGTTCGGATCGTTAAAAGTATCGAAAACTCATCCCTTCTTTATTGTTTTATACTTTTTCGGACATAAGGGATTAGATGACGAAAAAGGAATTTTGGAGTTTCCTTTACGTTCCTTTTCAGACTCTCTAAAATTGAAAAGGACCGACTTATCTTTGTCTTTAAACTCGTTAAAATTTTAATCGTGACAAACTTGTCTATAGACGAGAATGAGTTTCACTATCGCTAGGCTCGTTAAAACACAACGATGGGTTTGCTCGAAGGGCAAATTATAGAACAAGCATATGTTATCCTCCTCAAGCTTGATAAAAATAAAGAGGTACTCGTCAGCAATGACTGGGGAAAAATTGGGAAGAAAACTTGCAGAAACTTTGTTGGTAGCAAGTCGCTCTTGAACATGACACTTTCACCGACATCCAAGTCGGGTTGGGTTGTTTCATTCACTGGTCACATCGCCATGGTCCCATCACACCATCCACATTTGGTGTTAATGCTACCAATCCATCATGTCAGTGTCGCCGATATGTTCAAGAGAATTCATTTACAGAATTCACCTGTGTCTCACCTGCTACAATACATTTACACTCCATTCTTTCATGACCACCACCCTGAACCTTATGTCACTAGATCGTTTTCACCTCCATTAAAATCATTTGCTCCGTTCCATGTGGGATTCATTAAGGCCCTCCTATGATGGATCACTTCTTGTCGACATCAGCTCATTATCCAAGAAGTTGATCTAGGAACACCCCATTCAGTACTTTGAAGCTTGCACGCCTCAATGGCAAGTTTCTCACTTTCGGCGACAGGTTTACATCAATGACCTTCGACCAAAAGATTTTGCGTGGTGTTCGATGCCAAGTCCTTTATTCACACCACGTGAATTGTACTGAAGTACCTTGAGGGTCATTATCATTATCGGTGATTCCTCTCATGCTTGTTAACAACTTACATCATTGGCTCGTAATCAAGCGATGTCTTTCCATGTTTGACTCCAGAACATCTCTCACATGGATAGACTTGTACTTCGAGTGAAGATCGAATGAGATTGAAGACCCCGGATCTAGTTTCATCCATCCGGGCTGCGACATATATTCAGGGAAATAAAGACATCAAATGTACATCATTGCTGCACAGATAAATCCAATCAAAGGGATGATGGCTCTATCAGAATCATCAGTCTACACTCAGACGATTGTCTGTCCTATGTACATGAAAAAGAATTTATAAAGCTGAGCATGGGAATGCCCGCCTCAGCTAGATCATGAAAATATTATGAAGATAATGTATTGTATTGTATCTTATTACAGGTCTCCTCCCAGCTTGAAAGAACTTCGGATCCTCATAATAAAGCATTTCACCCGACATCAAAAGATTAACGACCTCATGCTTTAGGGGGCAACTGTTATAGAAATTTTTGGGCACTGCAACCCCAAGCATGAAATGTCCATAAACCAAGGGCTCCTAAGTCCCTAAAAGTGTTGTTCTAACCCCTAAAGGAACAAGGTCAACTGATTACAGCTTCTCCCAGAAGTTCTCCATGAAAAACTGCTCAGAATTGGTCAAAACAAGATCATTTCAGCTGCTCCATAGGCAAAGTGCATTGCATCTCACCTAAACACACTGTGTGGGTGCGTTGCATTTCAAAAAGCCCTTCTATGGGGTGCGATGGGCGAGAAATGACAAATGGCAGTGTCATTCCGCGAGGTGGAGAGGCAATGGAAGCTTCTAGAAACTTCTCCCGTGACACTTGCCTCTCTGAATTCGACCAAGGATGAGTAAGAGATCATCAATCTCCAAGTGGAAGCAAGAACTATCAGAGGGAAGACACTAATCAAATCACAAGCTGACTCATCTCCCTTACAGATATCTATATATGGATCCCTCATCCCAGAGATCCGGGGGCTGGAATTTTGCATATTGTAAGGAATTGCTGTTGGTTTCTTGAGACAAACATCATATTGTTGGGTGATCTAAGCTTTGTATGAGGTGAAGAGGGGCTTCCTTGCTGAGAGGATGATGTTGGGTCAGAACAACTAGTTGTAACTCCCCTTGGCTCTTTCTTGTTTATCAATAAAAGCTATTCAAGTTTTCCTCCATACTCTTGTGTAATTTATGTTTGCTGCATTTGTATGGTCAATTTACATCTGATCCTAGATTGTTTATGATTATAGATCCATGTTCTTGTATAGTGCTATGCTACTGTGATATTACAGGTACTTTGTGAAGCTGGGCATGCAAGGGAACAAGTAGTGAAGGACTATCAAGAAAGAGAGGAAACGAACCAGGAGATTAGCGCAAGACAGAGGTTGTTCTTCTTTGTTCTTCTCTATCTATACTTCATAAAGGAAAAACGAAAGTAGCTTTACTTTGTTTGTTTCTAAGGCAGCTATCACACCTTAGTGGGATAAGCAGTTCTGAGTAGACACTTTTCACTGTAACAGAGACTAAAACTAATTCATTTCTACACTACTGACCTAGCACCACCGAATAGTGTAAACTATCCAAAAATTGTTATTAGATTGGAGCTCTTAGTAGCAGTTTAATCAGTAGAGAGTAGATCCGAGAATATTAGGTGAATTTTTTTTAAAAATATTAGGATGAATCCTCAAGGAGTTTCTTTGCTCACAATGAGAAAGTTCAAGTTATAGAAGGAAAAGGCTAAATCTCTATTATTATCTCATGGATCTAACATTTGGTATTTTTTTTTGAAGGGTGTGTAGATAATTATAGGTGAGAAAAGGTGATGCAAAAGGATTCTTAAGCAAGGTTTACAACTTATGAAAGTCCCCATTATATAGATCTTGAGAAGATAACAAATATGAAATCTACTAAAGAAATTTGGGACAAATTGGAGGTCCTATTTTGAGGTGATAGTAGAAGAAACAATGGAGTTAGATAAGATCAATAGAAAGAGAAAAGAAATAACGGGGGACCAAAGAAGGAGGAAAATGATATGAAAGAAATAAATCCCCTTCATGTGAATGGTGCAACAGACCGTAAAGACAAATAAGAAACTGAAGCGTAATCGAACCACATATGTTACGAGAGAAAAAATGTGAATGTAAAAATATAGATGACTTAATTTTGAGTTATAATTTTGACGGATCTAATGAATTACATAGTGAAGAATAGAATTATATAATCCTTCTTAAGGTATAATATCAATAGAAAATGATATTAATTGAAAAATAATTGTTGAAGTGAGTGTGATCACCACTGCATGTAGGGATCATGGAAATCATTTCTATATGGTTCATGAGAAGAAGAATGGGCTTGAGAGGAGATCCTTAGCTTGAATATCTAGTAGTAGGAGGCCAAAAAGAATAGAGGATGTGTCGACCAATTAGTAAAAGGAGAAATAAGGTTGAATTGGAGAGTTGGAGGTTGAAGTGGTCTTTATGAGGAAACCATTAGAGAATAAGGATGATCATCCAAAGAAATTAAAGATCACCATGCTCCTATAAAAGATGCTTTAGAGCTAAAGATATGCTATGATCATATTTTGTCATGGATTTGTGTTGGGTAATTTAACTATGCTTCAAATTAGTTTACATTAAATTGTCAATCTGGAATCATAAACTTGTGAAGTATACAACACAGTATATGCTAGGAGTTTATCTTCCAATTTTAAGAGAAATCAAGTGCAACGAAAGAAATTTATACTCCATAAAAACAAACAAAATGAAATGAAATGAAATATTAATCCAGAAAGTTATTGGAGAATTAATATTGGAAAGGATGTTAGAAAATTATATATTACAAAGGAATGAGACATAAAATATTGTCGAAACAAAAACACAAAAAACACATAAAACACATAAAACAAGAGAGACACAGATATACGTGGTTCACCCAGTCTAGGCTACACCCATGGAGAAACAATCAGACCTTCCTTTTATATTATCCAACAGAATGAAGAGATGCAACCTACAACATATTCTCTATAATTTAATCTTCACTCTCACACAGTCTCCTCTTTCTTTCTCACTCAAAATAATAATACACAACCACAATATAATTCCCTCATATAGATCAAAGGCTATCTTCTAGGGGTCAAACCCCTCAATTAATGTAACTTCTACCATCAGATCATCTGCCTAATGAACAACCCATATTGACTATGAGATTACAATAATTTCAAAGGAAATTTTAATATTTTTTTAAAGTTCGAGGGTGCTACCCTCGAACCCCTGCTGGGGGGGCTCATTAAATTCTTCATCGCTCGCCTGGACCCCCATGATGATGATTAAATGGGTGGTGTTTCTACCCTATTAGGAATATGGATCTAATGCAGCTGAAACAAAAAACCTCTGAACAATCAGGAAGATAATCAGGCTCCACTCCTAATAAAGCATTCAAAAAATAATCTAGGAAAGCATGTAAAGTTAATATATGAAAACATGGAACATTAATATATACAAAAATGTAAACGTAATCTATTAAAACATGAGAATCTCTAATATATAAAAGTGACAAAATTTAATCTTTGAAAGCTTGTAGATTTAATATAGAAAGCATTTGAAATCTATTTCTATGAAAGTAAGCAACTCTAATCACATATGAGAATGCTTTAGAATTTAAATGTCTTTTTATTTTTATATTTCTCAAGTGCTTGATTTCAATAGGGAAAAGAATGAGGTGACAATTAGAAACTTGAAGATAAAGCATCTAAAGTAAGTAAATAAATCAAATACTAATTTGTCATTTTAATGTAAATTATTTATTAATTGAAAAGATTAGAGAATTGTGATGAATTCAAAAAATTGATTGATTTAGGTTCAAAGTGAGTGATCTCTTTCTTAATTTGATGGAAAATTCAAATTATTTTTTCTATTGATATATTTGTTGGCCACAACATGAAATATGAAAAATTACATTTGAAAGATCCACGAATTTCTACAAAACCAATCAATTTATTGAATAAATTTTGAGATTGTAACTAAGTTGGTTCATTTTGCACAAAACTCATGTTTTAATTTTTTAAAATCTATTTTAGTTTGGCCAGAAACTGCGTCAAAAGTTCACTTCTTGAAAATTGTCATTAATCTAAATCACCATCTTTGATCAAGTTTTGAAAGCTCACACTTGTAACATTAGACAAAGTTCTACCTTTTATTTGCAAAAGAAACTAATTTAAAACATAGGAAAACTAATATAAACTACATATATTATGAACCTACATGAATTATAAAACTACATGTTACAACAAAATAAGAATATAAAACTATGAAATAAATAACACAAGAACTTATCAAATGTATTCTTCTCCATCATAGTTCAGAATTATGCTCGAAGATTTTTTAATGGATAAGACACTCATATTTATACAGAAACCAATATAGCTTATTAGTAAACATAGATCCACAAATATCTCCTCGATCCACAAATATCTCATGCAGTTACAACCATGTGTTAACATCTAATACGTAACATCTCTACTCTCACAAAACTATAAAATATTTGATAAGAAATCTTATAAACACATTCATGATTTTTCTCCATAAAATGTGCTTCAATTATTATCTAAAATATTCCTCAAACCTTCAAAGAGTTTGAAGAGGAAATTCGAATTTGAGACTTAGATTCCAAATACGACTTTTCTAGAATATTCAAATATTCCTACACATACAACAAAACACATCCAAATTTTATATATAAGTGAATACATGTTATTTTTCTATTATTTAACCATAAACTCACTCAAAATACTAAAATAATTATTTCGAAAATAATAATGATAAGCCCATATATAATCATGAAAATTACCTTAATATAAGGTTATAATGTAGTGGAATATGGTTGAAAGTGTATGAAAAATGATGGAGAATACGAAAATTTAGAGACCCAACATTTCCCCCCAACTAAAGGTGTTGCATGTCCTCATGCAACCTTGCATTGATTCTCATGAACTCAATTCATGTCATTTTGTGTAGCCTTTTTAGAGTGAAATATTATGTTTTATCAACAAGCTTTTCTGTGACTTGAGATACTTTTCCAAGATTTCCATCTTTTGCAAAGTCTTCTTCAATTATTTATTTTTCTAAAAAATTTGTTATAGTCGAGTCTTCTTTGAAAGTTATCTAAGTTGTAGCTCTTGTGGTCGGTTCTTGTATGGAAACCAAAAGTATTGTGAGAATTGGTTCTTATGTAGAAACACATTCAATTTAATTTTCTTCTTGCTGCAACAAGGAATACTTGAAAATACATTCAAAATGAAGACCCAATTATATACATATAAATTGATGTTTGTGCATAATCTGAATCATTCCAAAACATATTCATATTTGAATTGAATAGCAACAACAATTAGTTGGGAGAAACATGTTGGTTAACAATATATGAGGTTATGGAATATGGAATTGAACAATGGTAATGAACACCGCCCCCCCACCCGCGACCCCTCCCCCCCTCCAACTAAAGTTGTTTTATATCTTTGAAGAGTGAGGAAATAAATGTCATATGGGAAAATTTCAAAATTCATTTCTTTTAGCATTCAAGGAATTATTGATTAATGATTAGAAAATAGCATATCATCACCTACCTAAAAATTCCATAGGTTATGCATCTTGAAGATCTTGATTGTTATTCTTGAGCATGGAATGTGAAGTGAAATAATTTTATATGCCCCTTCCTTTCTCTTGGTTTTATGAATAATGGATGAAATTTGAAATTGGAGCCTTTGTGCCCTGTTATTACTAGAACTAGGAATTGAATCTTGATTTATAATGAACATTGTTATAAGTCATTGTTTATATCATAAATGATATAATCTTTAGATATAACCTTCATTAGTATAATATAATCTATGTGAATGGATTTATTTGAAGTCCAACATAGAAATAATTCATTGGATTACTAACCACTAATATCAATAATTAACCAATGTGAGAAAACCCATCAATAATATATATGAGTGTCAAGGTACAAGAGTTCATCTTGACAGGTATGAATAAATCTGTTGAAGTTGAGTCGCTAACAAGATCTGATAATCAATAGACATTGTTGTATTCCCATTGTTCCTAGTAAAGAGGTTTGTCATTGATGTATGTAAGCTCCAAGGTAGTTAAATGAATCTCTAATATTGGTCCCATATAATGTGTTGAAGTTTATGCGACAAGATTAGCTAGAAGGTGGGCCTTCAGGTATCCCACATTAGCCAACTCGAGCATAGAAGAAAATCTATTTGAATAACCATTATGAAATATCAAAATAAACATGAAATTACAAAAGTTATTATGAACTTTTCTCGTCAGTTGCCTTATTTTCAAGAAAAACGCATGTTTCACAACAAGAAATTTTGTTTCTTTTATCTTTACTTTATTTTTTAATATATATTCTCTTTTTTTATTTTTATTTATTTTGTTCATTTTTTATTATTCTATCCTAATATACTTTGAAAAAGAAAATCTCTTGCAAGTATAAGAATACTTCCAATGGAGCCATATACGTAACATGATGATATATAAACTCATATGCGAGTTTAAAAGATATGTTTTGATATATACCACAATATGAGAGACTAAATGCTTTGATTAAGATGATGTTAAGAACCGTTGAAGAATTGAGTGGTGCTCCAGCTTAATGATTGTCTGGAACTAAAGTTGAATATAGCTATGATGCCTTGGTTCACTTGCTCATCTCGATCATTCTACATATTTTTTTTTTCCATGCTATTCAAATATTCTAGTATGGGATGGTCAATATTTTGGATGCATAATGGATCTGATGATCGGAATAGTATAAATTCCTTCATATTAGATTCTAAGGGATACTCCCCATTATATGTGGTCCATGATTCTTTATTTTTCTTTAGAGATTCTTTGTCTTGATGTTGTTATTCAATGACAACAGGAGATTTTTATTTTTTTTTGCCATACACTTCTTGATTTAAGATGAATATCATTTAGATCAAAACGATATGTTTGAAACTTTTTTACCTCAACATTGTAAGTTGGTTGATTTATTTTATTGTTGGGGTTATAAAATGGTTGTGCTAGTAATTGAGCGAGAATGGGCCTTTGGAGTGGTTGAGTAGGTGGTAATCAAATATATTGAGCAAAAGTCAACTAAGGGTGAAATCGAGGTTGTGGAGGTTGTGGTGGTGGTGAATGGTATGGATAGTATTGAGATTGGCATTGCAGATGATGAGGAAAATATGGAGGATACTAGGGATTTATTTTGTAAGGACATTGCCAACCTTCTTGTAAATATTGGTTTTGAGGTTGAGATTGAGATGGCCAAAGTTTCAAAGACAAGCACGTGTTCCAATTACTTTCATATTGTGCATAAGCTTGAAATTTTGAACTAGGATCTTGCATCACACCAAGTTGACAAAGCTACCAAGGACTTCTTGGATCGACATAACAAAGATGGTCTGGTGTTCTATTCGCTCCATTATTTTTTTGGAAAACTACCTTGAACCCTGATAATAATGGGTAATCCTTACTTGCATGTGATTCTATGAATATGACACAAATTTGAATGTTATCAATTGGACATTCAAGCAAATCATGCTTCTTTCTACATTTAGGGAAACAAAATAAAAAAAACAGTCTCAACATTTTTATTCCTTTGCATTCTTATCACATCAATTCGTTCACTTAAATTACCACAAAAATCTATTTTTATATTAGCGAACAAACTTTCAAGTTAAAATTCACTTACCAACCTCATGCCAACTTCCTTACTCGATCTCAAGGGAATCTACCATACTTTTATTTTCCTCTTGAAATGTTCTTGCATAATTCACAAATTTCTTCAAATGATAATAGAGAAATGTCTCTTTTACCTATGAGATTAAGATGATCAATCCATTCACCCCTAATTACTCTAAGTAAGAGGTTTTCTAATGTATCAATTATAGAATTATGCAATTTTTCCCTCTTAGAATTATACATAAATCTCTCTACTATATCTTCATGTCTCTCATCTTATTTTTTTTTCATTTTAAATATTTGCTCTTAAGATCATTATGTATACAATAGTCTTTATTTTTTTCTAGAAATATCATTTTCATATCATCTCGTGATCTTAATGAATTAGTCCCTAAACACATGGACCATTCAAGGGTTCTATCCTTCAATGTAGCTGGAAAAATATTCAATTTTTGAGAATTTAATAATTAAGCATAAGATATACAAATTATTTCAATCTAAAAAAGAAATATTTTTGGGTCTTCTTGTTATGCAACCATATCACAAAATAGAAGAAAAGATATATCAATGCCTTCAAAAGCAGCCTCTTCGAGGGGGTGACCTCCTTTACATTACACAAATGAACAATTCTTCAATGATACAAATGAAAAAACCTCCTTTCTATATATAGGAGTCCAATGGATCACAATATAATCAAGGCTAACATAACAATAGTAATATAACAACACAACAACAACAATAGTGGGCTTCTATGGGGCACAATAATAACAATATGGAGAAAATAGGGGCATATCAATAGCAATAAGGGCTACAATGACAATAGTAATGGGGGAATCACTAGTATTATAGGGACCTAACATGGCACTCTCCTTCAAAAATGTGTTGTCCTCAATGCTTAAGTAGTTCTGGATGATTTTGTATAAAATTCTCACCCTCCCATGTGGAATCTTCAGTGGGTAAGTTCTTCAACTTGATGAGATACTCCGAAATTGATCAATTTCGTAGCTGTCGAGTTCTTTTTTCTATGACTACTTCAGGTTCCAATATGATTTTTCTTTCCTCACCAAGTTCTGGAAATATTGTTTGAACTAGGATTCTGTCACATATAACCTTCTTTAAGCATGAAACATGGAAAACTAGGTTCACTCAGGAAACTGCAGGAAGCTCCAATTTGTACGCCATAGTACCAATCTTTTGCAACACCTTGTACAGACCATAATACTTTGGTGATAATTTATTATCCTTCTTAGCTTCCTTGAGGGACAGTTGTTAATATGGTTGTATTCTTAGGAATACCTAGTCACCTAGATAAAAAATTCTTTCACTGTGATGTTGATCTTCCTGTTATTTCATTCTATTTTGTGCCAAAGTGAGGTTATCCTTTAAGCGTTGGAAAACCCGTTTTTGATGGTCGATGTGATCTTCCACTTCTTGAACCTTAGAATTTTCTCTTAAATATGATGTGATGGATGGTGGATGATATCCATAAAATGCCATAAATGGGGTCATTTTTGCTGCAGTATGGAAAGAAGTGTTATACCACCATTCAAATATAGGTAACCATTTGACCCATTGTGTCTGTTTATCCAATACAAAGAAATGAAGATATCATTCCAAACATTTTTTTACTATCTCAATTTTCCAATGAGATTGAGGATGATAATATGAGCTATGAGCTAACTGAGTACCAAGATAAGAAAATAATTTTGTCCAAAAATTATAGTGAAATGGGATCTATGTCGCTTACAACAATATTTGTGTTTCCATGTAGCTTTTGAATTGTTTCCATAAATGTAGTAGAAACTGTACTTTCCTTAAATGGATGTGATAATGCACAAAAGTGTGCATACTTGGTAAGTTTTTCAACTACCACCATGATGACATTCTTTCCTTTGGACTCTGGCAAGCCTATGATAAAATCCATTGAAACATCCTCCCAATGTTCGTTTGGAATGGATAAAGGTTTTAATAGACCCGGGGTTTTAATTTTTTCAACTTTGTTTTGTTGGTAAACCAAACATTCGACCATAAACTTTTGAATATATGAATTAAGGCCATACCAAAAATAATTCTTCTTAACCCTGTGGTAAGTTTTTAAAAATATTGATTGCCCTCCTAAGAGAGACGTGTGCAATTCCATAAGAATCTTTTTTTAGTTGGGAATTATTACATAGGTATAAGCAACCTTTGTACCAAAAATAATAATTTTTCTAGCTAAATGTATTAGATGTACTGGGATCTTGTTGTAACTTTTGAATAAGTTCCCACACTTCTTCGTGATTCTTCCATTCATCCCTTGCTTCGTTTATCCAGTCTAGTTGGATAATAGAAATGGTGAAAAGTAATGCTTCCACATCCTCATTCTTTCTTGGGATCACATCTGTAACAAAATTTTGCTTCCCTTTTTTGTAGATGATTTTAGAGACATAACCCAACATCTTTGTGACCCATTTTGGCTCCTCTTCTAATGATAATATTTTTTCTAAAAAGTATTTAAGACTATCATGATCCGTTTTTCCCTTGAAGTGTCTTCCCATTAGGTAGGGTCACCATTTCTTAAGTGCATGTAGTATTGCCAAAATTTCCTTCTCATAAATAGCTTTGTGTAAATACATTCCTTTGATTGGATGACTTTTGAAAGCAATGGGTCTTTCTTATTTCATTAAAAGAACACCAATTCCAGTTCCTGAGGCATCACATTCTACAATAAAGGTTTTGGTGAAGTCCCACGTAGCTAAGACCGATGCATGGCACATTGAATCTTTAAGATGTTCAAAGGCTTTCAGTGCCTCTGGAGTCCATGAAAATGCATCTTTCTTGAATAATTTTATTAGAGGTGCTATTATTCTCCAATAATTCTTAGCAAACATGTGATAATACATTGTCGACCTGAGAAATCCTCGTATATGCTTTATGGATGTGGGGATTTTCTTTAATGGCTTTAATTTTGCTAGGGTCTACCTTAACACTGTTGGGTCCCTATAATACTAGTGATTACCCCATTACTATTGTAGTTATACCCCTTATTTATATTGTTGTGCCCCTATTACCCCCATATTGTTATTTCTGTGCCCCATAGAATCCCTCTATTATTATTTTTGTGGCTTTATATTATTATTGTTAGGTCGGCTAGATTATATTGTGACTCCTTAGACTCCTATATATAGAAAGGAGGTTTTGTCATTTGAATCATCCAAGAATTGTTCATTTATGTAATGTAAAGGAGGTTTCCCCCTCGAAGAGGCTGAATTCTAAGGCGTTGATCTATCTCTTCTATCTTTTCTTGAGCTGGTTTCATAACATTTGGTATCAGAGCTTTGGATTCTAGGGTTTTGCTGCTCCAAATAGGTCATCGTGGCATTTTCGCTATAACTTTTTTTCTGTGACGTTTCAGAAGTCACAAAAAAAACCCATTTGAGAAAAAATCGCGTTGAACCTTGGGTCTGAATTTCAGAGCTTTTCGCTCAATATTTGCAGAGATATGATTTGAGGAAGTTGGTCTTCTTGCAGACTCCTGAATTACATTCAAAACAGGTGACCTGGGGAAAATCGTCATAACTCTCTCTCTGGGGATCGGATTGAAATTTCGTAAGAAGGTACAGAAAGAGGAGGGACTGTAGTTTCTTGTGTGTGTGTTTTAGATTCAAAGGTTGAAACAGTGACTCGTGGCATGTCGTACAAGTTCGCTCTACTGAACCAGTCTAAAAACAAGTCACTGTGGGAGATTTCACATAACTCTTCCTTGGAGAATCCAATTTGGCTCAGACTTGTGGCATTGGAAAGAGGACGCAGAAGGCTACTACAGGTAGCAATTTCAGAATTGGATGATCTGAAATTACAGAGATACATCAGATTCAATATCAGGCTTCTATAAAGTGAAAAAAGGTGTGTAGTTTTTTTTAATTTTTGTGTAAGCTTGGTTTAACGAAATTCAAAGGGCATAGTAAAGCATTATTATCGGTAACTGATGCCCCGAGGAAAGAAAATGCAAACACCTAGTAAGGAACCTGAAAGCTCTAGCATGACTCATGAAGAAGAGGAAAAAATGCTACATGATATATCAAAATTACAAGAACAAGTGCAACAAATGTCACGCTCACAAAAGCTAACAGAAGCTAAGATAAGTGGCGTGGAATCTAAGATAAATGGCGTGGAATATAAGATAAATGGCGTGGAATCTAAGATAAAGGGCATGGAAGCTAAGATGGATGATTCGAAGACAGATTTGAAGAGAGACATGGTAGATTTGAAGATAGATATGAAGACAGACATGGAAGAATTGAAGAAGTTGCTACAAGAAAGCGTCACTAATGGTGAAAAGGTAGTAAAGGAAACTCATGATGAGAACAAAAGAAATGTTAATCATGATTCCATAGATACTAATGTTGGATCGAAGAATCACCATATTCCAAAAATCGATATGAGGAAGTTTGATGGCAAGGATCCCGCCACATGGATATTACAGATGGAGCAATTCTTCGATCTCAATAATGTGCAAAACACACAAAAGGTACGTATGGCAACTGTATATTTGGAACCAAATCAGTTTGTATGGTATCAATGGCTTTGCTCTCGTAAACAATTTATCACTTGGGCAATTTTTACGGAAGAATTGATAGCACATTATGAAGATACAAAAAGCAACACTTTTTTTAGCCAATTGATAAGTCTCAAACAAAAGGGTTCAGTAATGGAGCACATTGAGGAGTTCCAAAAATTGAACATAAGGGTAAAAGATATTCCAGAGGAGCATAGGATTGATGTGTTCATAGGGTCTTTAAAGGATAATATCCAACATGATGTTCGCCTTTGGGAACCTGATTCATTAGAGAAGGCATTCAGGTTAGCAAGAAAAATGGAAAGCAAAATTATGGCAACCAGGAAGCATACCACTCACAACTATAAAGACGGAAGTGTTGTTGCCCCTAGTCTTCCACAACCTATAAGGTTGACACCACAACAATTGGAAGAAAAAAGAGCAAAAGGGCTTTGTTACAGTTGTGATAGCAAATACACTAAAGGTCATAAGTGTGCTGAGAAGAAATTATTCTACATAGATTGTGAAGAGGAAGAAGAAAAGGAGCAAGAAAGGTCAAAAGAAGAAGATATACTTCAGGAACAAAGCCTAGATGAAGAACAAATAAATCCGACCATATCTTGTAATGCATTGGCGGGAATTACCACTCCTCAAACCATCAAGATAGAAGGACAAATCAAGAAGAAAAAGGTAATAGTGTTGATTGATTCAGGAAGCACCCACAATTTTATTCATTGTAGGGTAGCAAAAGAATTGAATTGCTTCCTATATCCAGCACCAGAGTGTCAAGTGATGATTGCAAATGGAGGAACAATAAATTGCTCTGGAAAGTGCCATAATATCAAGCTATCCATGGGAGAATATGTATTGACTAGCCCAATGCTTTCCATTCCAATGGGAGGTGCTGATGTTGTACTAGGAGTCCAATGGCTACAATCCTTGGGTACAATAGCTTTTAATTTTCAAGAACTTTTCATCAAATTTTCTATAGAAGGAAAGGAAGTTGAATTAAGGGGTATTGCAGGGAAACCAGGAAAGATAATCAGCTCTAATGGTATGACAAAGCTTCTAAAAAAGGAGCAAAGAGGTGTAATTGCACAATTATGTTCGCTAGATGTTTCCACATTGGAATCATCTATTTCTCCAGATCTCCAAAAAGTCCTGGACAATCATTCCAAGGTATTTGAGACTCCCAAGGGTCTCCCACCTATGCGTGATCATGATCATGCTATTCATCTGATTCCAGGAAGTGTTCCTCCAAACATCAGGCCGTACAGATATCCCTATGTCCAAAAAAGTGAAATTGAACGTATGGTTGCAGAAATGCTAGAGGCTGGTATAATTCAACCGAGTCAAAGTTCTTTCTCAGCTCCAGTAGTATTGGTGCACAAGAAGGATGGATCATGGCGCATGTGTCCAGATTATAGGGAGCTCAACAAGCTCACTATTAAAGATAAGTTCCCCATTCCTGTTATTGATGAATTACTGGATGAATTGCATGGATCAATTTACTTCACCAAGTTGGATCTTCGTTCGGGATATCATCAAATCAGAATGAAGATTGAAGACATTCCGAAAACGGCATTTAGAACTCATGAGGGTCATTATGAATTTTTGGTCATGCCTTTTGGCCTTACCAATGCACCTTCAACATTTCAAGGTTTGATGAATTCAATTTTCAAACCATTCCTTAGAAAATTTGTGTTAGTATTTTTTGATGATATACTAATCTACAGCAAGTCTTGGAAGGATCATGTTGAACATGTTGACAGGGTGCTACAACTATTGGAGGAGAAACAATTATATGCAAAAAGATCCAAATGTTTCTTTGGAGTCCAGGAGGTGGAATATTTGGGTCATATTGTATCTCATGAAGGAGTTAAGGTAGACCCTAGCAAAATTAAAGCCATTAAGGAATGGAAAATCCCCACATCCATAAAGCATCTGCGAGGATTTCTTGGGTTGACAGGGTATTATCGCAAGTTTGTTAAGAATTATGGGAGAATAGCAGCACCTCTAACAACATTATTGAAGAAAGATTCATTTTCATGGACTCCGGAAGCAACAAAGGCCTTTGAACATCTTAAAGAGGCAATGTGCCAAGCACCGGTCTTAGCTACACCGGACTTCACAAAAACCTTTATTGTGGAATGTGATGCTTCAGGAAATGGAATTGGTGCTGTTCTAATGCAAGATGAAAGACCCATTGCTTTTGAAAGTCGTCCAATCAAGGGAAAGTTTTTAAGCAAAGCTATTTATGAGAAGGAAATGTTGGCAATACTCCATGCACTTAAGAAATGGCGACCCTACCTAATGGGAAGACACTTCAAGGTAAAAACGGATCATGATAGCCTTAAATACTTTTTAGAACAAAGATTATCCTCTGAAGAGCAACAAAAGTGGGTCACAAAGATGTTGGGTTATGACTTTGAAATCATCTACAAAAAAGGGAAGCAAAATGTGGTGGCAGATGCACTCTCAAGAAAGGATGAGGATGTGGAAGCATTGTTGTGTGCCATTTCTATTATCCAACCAGATTGGATAAACGAAGCAAGGGAGGAATGGAAGAATGACGAAGAAGTGTGGGCACTTATTCGAAAGCTACAACAAGATTCCAGTACTTCTGATACATTTAGCTGGCAAAATGATTCGTTATGGTACAAAGATCGCTTATACCTCTGTAAGAATTCCCAGCTAAAACAAAAGATTCTTATGGAATTGCACACTTCTCCCTTAGGAGGGCACTCAGGATTTTTAAAAACTTACCACAGGGTTAAGAAGGAATTTTTTTGGGATGGCCTTAAATCAGATATTCAAAAGTTTGTGGCGGAATGTTTGGTTTGCCAGCAAAATAAAGTTGAAACAATTAAGACACCGGGTCTATTACAACCTTTATCCATTCCAAGCCAACGTTGGGAGGAGGTTTCAATGGATTTTATCACAGGTTTACCCAAGTCTGAGGGAAAGAGTGTCATCATGGTGGTAGTTGACAGACTTACCAAGTATGCACACTTTTGTGCATTATCACATCCATTTAAAGCCAGTACAGTTTCTACTGCATTTATGGAAACAGTTCAAAAGCTACATGGAAACCCAAAGATTATTGTAAGTGACAGAGATCCCATTTTCACTGGAAATTTTTGGACAGAATTATTTTCTTGTCTTGGTACTCAGTTAGCTCATAGCTCATCTTATCATCCTCAATCTGATGGGCAAACTGAGATAGTAAACAAATGTTTGGAAGGATATCTTCGTTGCTTTGTATCTGATAAACAGACACAATGGGTCAAATGGTTGCCTCTGGCTGAATGGTGGTATAACACTTCCTTCCATACAGCAACAAAAATGACCCCATTTATGGCACTTTATGGGTATCAACCACCATCCATCACATCATATTTAAGAGAAAATTCTAAGGTTCAGGCAGTGGAACATCACATCGAACATCAACAACAAGTCCTCCAACTCTTAAAGGATAACCTCGTGTTGGCACAAAATAGAATGAAACAACAGGCAGATCAACATCGCAGTGAAAGAAGTTTTGATGTAGGTGATTGGGTATTCCTACGGCTACAACCATATAAGCAAATGTCCCTAAAGCAAGCTAAGAAGGATAATAAATTATCACCAAAGTATTATGGTCCGTACAAGGTGTTGCAAAAGATTGGTACTATGGCATACAAATTGGAGCTTCCTGCAGCTTCTCGATTGCACCCAGTTTTCCATGTTTCATGTTTAAAGAAGGTTATAGGTGACAAGCTCCCAATTCAAACAATATTGCCAGAACTTGACGAGGAAGGAAAAATTATATTGGAACCGGAAGCAGTCACAGAAACAAGAACTCGACAGCTACGAAATCGATCAATTTCAGAGTATCTTATCAAGTGGAAGAACTTATCCGCTGAAGATTCCACATGGGAGGATGAGAATTTTATGCAGAAGTATCCAGAACTACTCAAGCGTTGAGGACAACACTTTTTTGAAGGAGAGGGGCATGTTGGGTCCCTATAATACTAGTGATTACCCCATTACTATTGTAGTTATACCCCTTATTTATATTGTTGTGCCCCTATTACCCCCATATTGTTATTTCTGTGCCCCATAGAATCCCTCTATTGTTATTTTTGTGGCTTTATATTATTATTGTTAGGTCGGCTGGATTATATTGTGACTCCTTAGACTCCTATATATAGAAAGGAGGTTTTGTCATTTGAATCATCCAAGAATTGTTCATTTATGTAATGTAAAGGAGGTTGCCCCCTCGAAGAGGCTGAATTCTAAGGCGTTGATCTATCTTTTCTATCTTTTCTTGAGCTGGTTTCATAACAAACACCTTCATGAGATACAATATGACCTAGATATTCCACCACTTTTACTCCAAAGGAAAATTTGGAGCTTTTTCAATATAATTGTTTCTCCTCCAATAGTTTGAGAACCCTTTCAACATGTTGAACATGATCCTTCCAAGACTTTCTGTAGATGAGAATATCATCAAAAAATACTAATACAATTTTTCTAAGGAAGGGTTTGAAAATGGAATTCATCCAACCTTGAAATGTAGAAGGTGCATTGGTAAGGCCAAAAGGCATGACCAAAAATTCATAAGGACCCTCATGAGTTATAAATGTTGTTTTCGGAATGTCTTAAGTCTTCATTCTAATTTGATGATATTCTAAATGAAGATCCAACTTGGTGAAGTAAAGTGATCCATGCAATTCATCCAATAATTCATCAATGACTAGAATGAGAAATTTATCTTTAGTAGTGAGCTTGTTGAGCTCCCTGTAATCTGGACACATGCACCATGTGTCATCCTTATTATACACTAATACTACTGGAACAGATAAATAACTTTGACTATGTTGACTTATACCAGCCTCTAGCATTTCTGCAACCATACGATCAATTTCACTCTTCCAGACATAGCGATATCTGTAAGGCCCGATGTTTGGAGGAACACTTCCTGGAATCATGAGAATAGCATAATCATGATCACAAATAGGTGGGAGGCCTTTGGGAGTCTCCAATACCTTGGATTGGATGTCAAAGAATTTTTTGAGATCTGGAGAAATACATGATTTCGATGTGGGAACCTCTATTAAACATAATTGTGCAATTATGATTCATCGTTCTTTCTTTAGAAGGATTTTCATTATGTTAGAGCTAATTATCTTTTTTGGCTTCCTTGCGATACCCCCTAATTCAACTTCCTTTCCTTCTGAACAAAATTTCATGAAAAGTTCTTCAAAATTAAAATATATTATACCTAAGGATTGTAGCCATTATATTCCTAGTACAACATCAACACCATCCATTGGAAAGGAAAACATTGGGATATTCAATACATATTCTCCCATCGATAGCTTAATATTACGGATCTTTCTAGAGAAAATTATGGTTCCTCCACTTGAAACCATCACTCGACACTCTAGTGCTAGATGTAGGAAGCAATTCAATTCTTTCACTATCTTCCAATCAATAAAATTATGAGTACTGCCCGATAATTTTCTTATTGATATGTCCTTTTATCTTGATAGTTTGAGGAGTGGTCATTCAGGCCAATGCATTACAATATATGGTCAGATTCAATTCTTTTTTTCTCTAAGGTTTTTTCCTAGTGTATACCCTCTTCTTTTGACGTTTCCTATTCTTTTTCCACCTCCTCTTCACAATCTATGCAAAATAATTTATTCTCAGCACAATTATGGCCTTTAGTGTATTTTCTATCACAAATGTAACAAAGCCATTTTGCTCTTTTCTCTTCCAACTATTGTGGTGTCAACCTTGTAGGTTTAGATAGGCTAGGAGCAACAACACTTCCATTTTTTTAGTTGTGAGTGGTAGGCTTCCTTATTGCGATATTTTTTCTTTCCATTTTTCTTGCCAACGTGAATACCTTCCCCAATGAATCTAGTTCCCAAAGGAGAACATCATGTTGGATGTTATCCTTTAAAGTCCCTATGAACACATAAATCCTATGATCCTCTATAATATCTTCTATCCTTATATTCAATTTTTGGAACTCCTCAATGTGCTCCATTATTGAACCCTTTTGTTTGATATTTATCAATTGGCTAAAAAAGAGTGTTGCCTTTTGTATCCTCATAATGTGTTATCATTTCTTTCGTAAAAATTTTCCAAGTGACAATTTGTTTATGAAATCAAAGCCATTGATACCATACAAACTGATTTGGTTCCAAATATAAAGTTCCAATGCATACCTTTTGTGTTTTTTGCACATTATGGAGATTGAAATATTATTTCATCTGTAGTATCCATGTTACGGGATGCTTGCCATCAAACTTCCTCATATCGATCTCTGGAATGTGGTGGGTCTTTGTTCCAATGTTATAGTCTATGAAATCATGATTAACATTTCTTTTGTTCTCATCAAGGCTCTCCTCTACTACCTTTTCGTAATTAAGAATCCTTTCATGTAGCAACGTTCTCAAACCTTCCTTCAAACCTTGCATGTATTTCTTCAAATCTTCAATGTTGTCATTCTTTGAATCATGATTAACATTTCTTTTGCTCTCATTATGAGTTTCCTCTACTACCTTTTCACCATTAGGAAGCCTTTCTTGTAGCAACTTTGTCAAACTTTTCTTCCAATCTTCAATGTTATCTTTCATCCCATCTATCTTAGCTTCCACGCTTTTCTTTAAATCTTCCATCTTGGCTTATGTTACTTTTTGCGAGAGTGAAATTTATTGTACTTGGTCTTGTAATTTAGATATATCATGTTTCATTTATACCTCCTCCTCATGAGTCATGCTAGAGCTTTTAGGTTGCTTACTAGGTGTTTCAATTTTTTTTCTTCGAGGCATAAATTAATGATAATAATGCTTCACTATTCCCTTTTAATTCCTTCAAACCAAACTTATGCAAAATTTAAGAAAAAACTACACACCGTTTTTCACTTTGTAGGAGATCGATATTGAATCTACATATCTCTGTAATTTTAGATCTGCAAGGTATGAAATTGTGTCCTCAAGTAGCCTTTTGTGTCCTCTTTCTAACCCTGCAAAACTAATCAATATTTGATTCTCCACAGAAGAGTTATGTCAAATCTCCCATGATGACTTGATTATAAGCTTGTTCGATAGAGTGCACTTGTACGGAGTTGCACGTGTCATTGTTTCAATATTAGTACCTAAAATTCATATAAAGAAAACTACAATCCATCCTCTTTCTGAAACTTCTGACGAAATTTCAATCTGATGCTTAGACGAAAAGTTATGACGATTTTCCCTAGGTCACCACTTTAAGATATAATTTTGGCTCCTGCAAAAACACTAACTTCCATGGATCATCTCTCCAAAACTATAGTGAGAAAATATCTAAAAGTTGGACCCGAGGTTCAGAGCGATTTCAACTCAAATGGGTTTTTTTTTAGATTCTAAAATGACATAGAAAAACAAATTATAGCGAAAATTCCACAATGACCTATTTGGACCAACGAAACCCTAGAATCCAAGGCTCCGATACCAAATATTATGCAACGGGATCACAAAATAAAAGAAAACATAGATCAACGCCTTTAAAATTAGCCTCTTCAAGGGGGAAATCTTCTTTACATTACACAAATGAAAAATTCTTCCACGATACAAATGATAAAACCTCCTTTCTATATATAAGAGTCTAATGGGTCACAATATAATCAAGGCCAACATAAAAATAATAATATAAGGGCACAACAGTAACAATAGTGGGCTTGTATGGAGCATAATAATATCAATATGGGGGCAATTGGGTCACAACAATAAAAATAAGGGCTACAATGACAATTGTAATGGGGGAATCACTAGTATTATAGGGACCTAACACTTTTGATCTCGTACCATGAAAGTTTGGAAGTATAGATGGAGAGATGCTTTTAATTTTAATATTTATATCAATATTATGAATATGAATTCCAAAGGGATATCCTTAATTGTCACCATTTCCACCCATTTATTCTACCTCCTCTGCCACCTCTTCCACCCATTTATTCTACCTCCTCTGCCACCTCTTCCACCTCCAGGATGAAATTTTATTGTACTTGCAAAAGTAGGAATTTATGATGTGGTTCTTACTGCAACACATGATCTAGTGGGGATGGTAGGTGATTGTTAATTTGAATTTATTGAAGCTTTTTCTCTAATGAATCTATCTCTAGAATACACTCTAAAATGAATGAAATTAAACTTATGTAACTAAAAATGATTGCAACAAGGAATGAGATGCAATACAGTAACTGAGTTTAAGAAATACCTCACAATGGTGATGCATTGGTTCTTACCTCTCATCTTACCATTTATCTTTTCCAAAGTTGTATAAATTAAAGAAAAAATGTAATTTGAGTGGTAAATCATATTTATACTTCCCTAGGGATGATGCCAAAAATGTCGGGTAATTTAATTATGATTTAAATTACTTTAAATTAAATTGTCAATATAGGATTGTAAACTTGTGAAGTATATGAAATTGTATATGCTAGGGGTTTAGCTTTCAATTCTAAAAGAAATAAATTGCAATGAAAGAATTTTCTATATAAAAACAAATAAAATGAAAAGAAATAATCTAGGAAAGTGTTGAAAAAATTAATCTAGGAAAACATGTAAACATAATATATGAAAGCATGGATTATTAATCTATGAATACATCTAAAAATAATCTATTAACACATGAGAATATCTAATCTATAAAAGTGAGTAAATTTAATGTATGAAAGTTTGTTAATTTAATCTAGAAAGAATTTGAAATCTATTTCTATCAATGTAAGAAACTCTAATCACAAATGATAATGCTTTACAATATAAATGTTTCTGTATTTTTATATTTCTCAAGCACTTGATTGAAATATGCAGAAGAATGGAGTGAAAATTAGAAACCTAAAAATAAAGCATCTAAAACAAGTAAATAAATCAAATACTACGTGATCATTATATTGTAAATTAATTTTTAATTAAAAGGATTAGAGAATTGTGATGACTTAAAAAACTATATTTATTTCAGTTAAAAAGTGATATATTTATTAATTTAATGGAAAATCCATTTTTTATGATATATTTATTTTTCACAAAACGAAATCTTAAAAATTACATTTAAAATATCCATGAATATCTCCAAAACCATGGACATTTTTGAAGAAATTCCTGCATCATAGCTAAATTGGCTCATTTTCAACAAAACCCATGCTTTAGTTTTTCAAGATCTATGTTAGTTTGGCCATAAAATCTATTAGAAGAAGGTTTCCTGAAATTTTTTGTTGAATTTTTAATTAAAAGGATTAGAGAATTGTGATGACTTAAAAAACTATATTTATTTCAGTTAAAAAGTGATATATTTATTAATTTAATGGAAAATCCATTTTTTATGATATATTTATTTTTCACAAAACGAAATCTTAAAAATTACATTTAAAATATCCATGAATATCTCCAAAACCATGGACATTTTTGAAGAAATTCCTGCATCATAGCTAAATTGGCTCATTTTCAACAAAACCCATGCTTTAGTTTTTCAAGATCTATGTTAGTTTGGCCATAAAATCTATTAGAAGAAGGTTTCCTGAAATTTTTTGTTGATCTAAATAACGATCTTTGATCAAGTGTTGAAAGCTCACAATTCAACATGAAACAAAGTGCTACTGCTGATCTACAAAAGAAACTAATTTAAAGCATAAGAAAACTAATATAAACTACATATGTTATGAAACTACACGAATTAAAAAAAAAAATCTTACAACGAAATAAGAATATAAAACTATAAAATTAATAACTTAAGAACTTATCAAATGTATTTTAGTCCATCATAGTTTGGAATCATGCTCCAAGAGTTCCTCCTTTTGAATGGATAAGAAAAACCTATTTATACAATAACCAAGATAACTATTAATAAATGTCGATCCACAAATATTCTCTCCAAGATCCAAAAATATGTTATGTGGTTAGAACCATGTGTTAACATATAGCAAGCAACATCTCTACATATGCTCTCACAAATATCTAAAACATTTCATCAAAAATCTTATCAAAACATTCATATTTTTTCTCCATCAAATGTGCTTGAAGTATTATCTTAAATATTCCTAAAATATTCAAGGGTTTGAAGAGGAAATTCGAATTTGAGACTTACATTCCAAATACGACTTTGTTCTAATCTTCAAATGTGCCTACACACATCACAAAACTCATCCAAATTTTATATATAAGTGAATTCATGTTATTTTTCTAATATTTAATGATAAACTCACTCAAAGTACTAAAATAATGCTTCAGAAAATAATAATGATAAGCCAATATATGATCATGAAAATGATCTTAGTGAAAGGCATTAATATAGTGTAATATGGTTAAAAGCGAATGAAAAAATGATGAAAAGATGAGATTTTGGAGACCCAAAACTTTGTGAAAGGAAAATCTAGCTCATAGAGAAACAACAAAAAGAATGAACTACTGAATAAGCCCACAACAAAGATTGGAAATAGCAAAGCCAACAAAAATGGAAAGAGGCAACAAACAAGAGGTAGACCTCAAGGAGTGCCTAAAACTAGAAGATAATTCACTAATAGAAAAGAGTTCAGCATATTTAGCAAATTCTGAAGGAGGAGAAACAACTCCTTTTAACCCTTGATGGAAGAGATCGAATGCTACATTTTCCAAAATTTTAGACACATGGCAGCCAATTATAGAAGAAGAATGTTTAAATACTACCAACAAAATGTAAAACATCTTGGACAACAAATAAAAGGACCTACCTTCAAGTACACAATTTCTTTTAATAGTTATTGTTAGTCATGCAATATGTTTGGACATAAGGAAATTGAATGCATATCTATTACATGAAGATGAGGCACACATAATCCAAGACAATCATCTAGCATGAGCAAAAAAATATCAAATCCCTTGGCCTCATATCTTGGTCATGTAAGGTGTTATGTGTGCCACAGTCTTAGGTACATGGGCAAAGATTGTAAATTATATATATTCTTAAGGCTATCAAGTCAAAAGGAGTAACAAAATCCAAATAATCCTTGAAGAAATATGAGGGAGAGTGTTCATATGAAGAATCATCCTAGTATTGTGTGGAAGAAGAAGAAGGAGAAGTAGGAAAAGTGTGGGATCGCTCTATGCACATTTGATCATGATGTTTGATGGTATATACATAGTGGATGTTCCCATCACGTGTGAGGGGAAAAGATTGGTTTTATCTCTTTGAGGAAGAAAAAATATGGTCACGTCATTCTTGGAGGCAATACATCTACTAAGGTGTTGGGAAAAGGAAGGGCTAGTATTGGTGATCATAATTTTAATGCAACTGATGCACTACTAGTTGGGGGGTTTAAAGATAATATGTTGAGTGTTTTTTACATGATTGATGGAGGGAAATAAGTGATCTTCAACTCGGAAGGATGTTGTATAAAAAAAGGGTCAATGAGAATAGTTCCAAGAGAAATTAGGACCTTGGATAATGTTTACGTGTTGAAACGGGGATTGAAAAGAAGAAAAGAATCAAGAATAGATTCTTTTTCTTCAGATTCTGAGTAGAGGAGTGAGCCCCAATACATCGCGTTGATATATGTGTATTCATACAAGAATTTAGAAGATCTATGAGAGGCATGCATGGTCTCAAGGGGAGCATATGGTAACAATATGGTAGCATGGTGAAGACTTGATTATGAGTTGCAACAACATGTTTGGTTAAGAGTCTCAGGCACATTCAGTTCCACTAGATTAACCATTCATTGAAGGTATAATGAGGTCAGGGGGAGTTATGCAACATATCCATATTTCATGGATTACTTGTTATTTATTTCATTTCCTCGACACAATTGCTTATAGTAGAATTGCATATGTTTCCTTGATTGAAAGGAGTACTACAATGAGGCATTAACAACAGTGGATAGCATTTAAAACAACATGAAGAATATGGTTACATCCCCATTACATCCTTAGGTGGATCCTGTTTATCTTGGAGAAGGCATGGTGTTGGCATAGAATAATGTGGATTGAAGAAGGAAATAATTTCTTTGTCTTTTTCATGATTATTTTTAGGTGTTTATAGCCGATCATATTTCATCAACTTATAACTTTGTATTAACAGTGTTCATATGATGTTTTATCCAAAATTCTCCACCCTTTACCATTGATGTCAAATAGGGAGAGTGACATATACACAAGAGGATAGTGAGGTCAACTAGTTTTAGGAGTTTGTGCAGATTAGCTTTATGTTGTGGCTATAGGTTGACGTCAACACCAAAGAGGGAGATTGTTAGCCACATGGTGTTGGAATTGATGTCAACTTAGGACATCTACCTAAGGAGGCAACCATTGAGTCAATTGGGTTGTAACTATTGTCAACAATCTTGCAGAATTTTTCATGATGATTAGACGCTTGATGATATGCTATTTAGGTGTGCCTGATGTTTGCAATGGTTCTATAGGCATTGGAGAAGGATTGAAGATAATAAATAACACAAAGTGAGGATCCTTGGGAGCAAGATATATCCCAACAATGATGTTTTGTAGGTGAATTTTTAAGTTCTAATGCATGCACATAAATTACCATGAGAATTTTGTAGAGTATTTTTCCAATGTTTTTCATGGTATGGAGTTGACTTGAGTTAGTATTCATTCTAGAAGGTGATCAAATTAAAGATAATTATCCCATTGAATGAAGTTAATCTTGGATCAAGTCAAGGATCCAAATAAAAAAGTATGACCATAAGTGTTTGTCTCTCTATATCTCTAAGCTATTATTGTTAATCTCTTTATATATATATTTTTTATAGGAGAAAAATTCATGTTGGAATGGTTGGTTGCTTTGTGAAAGTAAGTCATTATAGAGCATTAAGAACATTGAGAGCCACGTGAGATTAGATTCATCACTATAGAAAATCACTGAGGGAAATCAATTTCATTGTAAAATTTTATGTGCATCCTTCGACAAGTGTTTTATGCAGGTCTATAAAGGATTTTTATTGAGAAGGCTACTGCTACAATTGAGAATAGGATGCTAGCATGGTTTCTATAACACCTTTGTATTGTTAACATTGTGTATGCAAGGGATCATAACTAAGTAGGTCATGTTTAATTATTGAGGAGATTTGATATGCTTGTAGCTATATTGTATATATTTTTGGTGGTTGTTACTGTTGAGAAATGGTTCAATTTTAATGATCATAATATGTACGTTGATAATGAAATTGTGTTGAAAGTGTGTACGCTAGAGGTTTGATGTTTGGTAGATTGTATATCATATTTTCCATGGTATCGCAGATTTATATGTATGGTGTTTATTGTGTTGAGGTGATTTATTCATTGTGCTTGAGATTATGTTAGAGGGAACATATCCAATGTTTGAGATTATTGTCAGTGTAGATGAAGTATGAAAATGGATGAAACGAGAGTCACAAGGTTTGTTTTGAGTTGTAGTGTGTCATAGTTTAAAACTAGATGAAATTAAGTCCATAAGGGTTTGAAGATTATGGCCTTCAATTTTGTAGGTAGAGGCTTGTAGTCTAGTGGTGGCTTCACAAGGAATTTTTGGCTTCTTTCTAGTGGTTATTGAAGAAATTTCTCAGGGAGTAGAGGTTTCCTTCTAGTAGTGGCTAGAATACTACTAAAGTTAGCGGTCTTCAACAGGTAGTGGCCTACATAGTTTTGGGAGTGGTGGCTTCTACGTAAGTAGTGCCTCACATTTCTTGTGATTATAGTCTTGCACATTAGTGGTGGCTAGTGCATGCATATGTAAGGAATAGTTTTGTTAATAATGATGAAGCAGAAGAAGACAACAACAATGATGGTTTTTTCCCAATTGGGTTTTCCACCTAACACTGTCCCCTTGTGTGATGTCTTTTATGTGCTAATAATTGACACTCTCATGGTTTACATGTTTATGTGTTATTGATGGTTACATTACCATTTGAATTATTTCATATGCATTTTACATGCTTATGGTACTAATGAATGTGTGATCTATTAATGTGAAAGAAAAGTAAAAAGAGATTGATTTCTACACTATTGATTTGTCACCCCCTCTCAGTAGTGTCAAATTTCCAACATATTTTGTCCATACCTTGAGGGAGGTTTTGGATGAGTGTATTTTGTCAATTTTCCTTCTTCATTTTCTAATTCTGAGGGTTGTTCTTATTTCTCTTCACTAATGGTCTAATTGGGTGTGTTAATTGATCTTGATTTCTTGGTTTTCAAAGGTAATAATTCCTCATCAACTTTTACATCAATACAAATAACTGTTTTATTTAATCTTATATTTTAGAGCTTGTAGTGCTTCCTCTTTGTTGAAAATCCTAAGAATATTCCTTCATCAGCTATAGCATCAATGTTACCCATTTTTTTATCATTACTTTTGATGTAACATTTGATGGCAAAAGAATTGAAGTGATTTATTGATGTTAGTTTTCCATGGCACAATTTGTAAGGTGTCTTATCACTATTCAGCCTAAGATGTGCTTTTATTAGAATATGGGATGCTCAATGAATAAGCTCAACATAAAATTTTCGTGGAATATTTCTTTCATCCATCATTTCTCTTACCATTTTTGTACTGATGTATTATTCCTCTCATCTACTACATTTTATCAAGCAGTGCTTGTAATTGTAAAACGTATTTTTATGTAATTTTCTTCACAAAAGTCAGCAAAATAATTTTAGGTGAACTCATATCTTTGTCTAATATCAAAAACTTTATTTTGTAGTCAGTTTGATTATTAGCCAGGTGATGATGGCCCAAAATGCCATCATTAACATTTTGGAAACCTCCCTATCAAATCCTCATTTACGCTCTTTTCCATTTGCGTTGGTAGTTCCAATTGCTTTAAATGGGCCCAATTACCCTGATGGATATTGTTCTAATAAATGGAGACTTTAGGATATGGGAACTAAATGACAAGTTGAGAGATGTTTCTAAGTGATTACATAAAAAAAAAAAAATATGATATAACTAAATTATATCTTATAATAATTATAACCCATGAAACCCTGTATATGTGAAAGTGAAAGATAACTTTAAAAACTAGAAATTTGGATATCATGTTATTTTCTTGATTAAGAGAAAATTGTAAATGAAATGCTTAATTCCATTAAATAGTTAATTGTGTTAACAACTAAACAAAAGCAACCCCAAGGGATAGCTTAATTGGTCGAGCTGTCATTGCTAAGTACCTTTCCATTGGGAGGTCATGGCATCAAATATTCTTGACTCCCTTGGGGTTAGGCTTGAGCAAATAAGCCAACGAGTAGATCCCTTTAGGTGGATCTACTCGGACTATTACCCGTGGATGTAGTGGCCACCCAGTGACCGTGAACTATAATTTTTTTTAATCATAAACATAAATAACAGTTCAATGATTCCAATGAAAATTTGAGAAAAAAATTCAATAGTAGTGTCTAATCTACTTTGCTTTGTTGAAACATGAAATAAAAATAGTTCAATGCTTTTATTTGAAAGGAATAAAGTACAATAGTGTAATTATTCCTTTCCTTTACAAAATTAGAAACCAATTGCATTGGGACTATGTGTTATTTAAATAGTTCACAAATGTGAAGTGAGAGTAGTTTCATCTCTGAAATACTCTCAAAAAAATAGAAACAAACTTAGAAAAATAGAAACTCATTACAACCTTCAAACTCAAACGAAATTTTTAATTCAAAGGAGAAAATGTTGATGAAAAACCACTAGGTGATTACCATTCATCATAGACTTCTAGAAGAGGTGGTAACTCAGGGAGTGAGTGAGGTGCAATGTTCACTTGACAATTATACACCTAAGTTTACAAGACTAGTAGTAGCTAAGTGATCATTTAATTAATAATTTTAGTTACTTGAAGGTAACTATGAGGTTTAATGAGAAACTCCTAGATTACCCCAAAATTCACCTTTGACAACTACTCAATTTTATCATGTGCCTTTTTTTTCACCTTGTACTTTTGATTTCAGTACCTCTACCTCTAGGAGATATTCCTCAGCATCACTTGATAACATTTTCATCTCTTTAAGAGATTGTGCAATATATTGGATTGGAGAATCAGAAAGCCTTTTTGCATATTTAATAAAATCTTTTATTGAGAGTATATGGGCCTTCCAAACATGTATAACTTTATATTTTTTAATTTCATTAATTCTAGGCAAGTTTCAAAAGCACATCTTTGGATCTTCCTAGAATTGCAAACTCTCATTAATCTTACACTTTTCTTCATCACACAAATTTTCCATATCAACTAAATCATTAAGGAAAGAGTTAACCAGCTTCTCCTGAGCATACACTATGTATAACTTATCATAGAATAGATGTTTCACATGATGTAGCTATTGATTTATTTCATGGCATTCATTCTTAAATTTGGCAAGATCTATTATAGTTTCCTCAACTAGCCTTACCTTTTCCTAAAATTCATTCATATGGATACCCTTCTACTTGATATTAGATTCAAATTGGCTTTTAACCAAAGAAATATGAGCTTTCATCTATGTTTTATTTTTTGGAGAATTGTTCTCTAGCTAAAGAATCCATTCATTTTTTTGTCTAATGAATTGCATAAATGTAGTATCCATGTCAATGTTTTAATTTTCATAAGCCCCTCCATACTGAGCTAATCCCTTGAATACTTCATATGGGGCTTTTGATGATCCTTCCCAAATCACCTCCAAAGGTATTGGTAATAGAGAAGTTGTTGTTACTAAAGCCTAAGTTTCCTTATCTTTATTTTCTTTATGCTTCTCATTAAGTGTTTAGTGGAAACTTGAGGGTAATCTACAAGAGTTATCATTTCTATTTGTAGCTATTCTATCGGTCCATAATTTCCTTCTAAACATCCTAATGTTTTTGTTTTCACGGTTGTGGCCTGAAGCAACTGGATGATTTCCTTATTATTATAGGCATTGTGGCTCCTAGTTGGTTGTGCCCAATAGATTTCATTATGGATGAGTAGTCGCTCCTTGCTGGTAGTGGCTAGATGAATATTGTAAATGAGAAAATTATTGAATTAGTAGAGACGAACAATCAAGAAAAAAGTTGTGTCGGTTTTCTACCCTAGGATTTTTTCACCCTAAAACATTAATGTCTCCATGTGATGTTGATTGTGTTTGATTTTTGGCATGTATTTTTAAGTTCTCAATTCTCAAAAGTTCATCTCTTGAAATTTTTTTGTAAAAATTGTGAAATACCAATTCAACCCCCATTAGTTTTTCTAGATTATAACAAGTGGTATCAAAGCGAATTCCTTTGGTTTCCACTTAATTACTGAAAGGATAATTCAAAGAGGATCATGGGTACTCAAGATGTTAAAATTCGTATTATTGATGGAGAGAATTTTGGATTATCAAAGATGAGGATGCAAAGACATTTGGTGAGGCTAGGTGTTCATAACTATGCTAGTGTGGTGTGAGGATACATTGTTTCCGAGACTCTTCCTACATGTCGTGATCGGAAGACAGTTTATCAACACAATGCTATGAACAAAAATGTTATCTTGGATGGACTTAGTGCGAATGAACTCATTAAGGTGATGCACTGCTAGTCAGTGAAGGATGTTTGGGACAATATATAGAAAAAATATGAAGGAAATGACAAGGTGCAGAAGGAAAAGGTCCAAAACTACATAGTGAGGTTTGAGAGCCTAACGATGAAAGAAGAAGAAAGAATTGGTGAATAATTTTGTAGGGTCAAGGAAGTCAATAATTAGCTCAAGATTATAGATGAGAAGCTTGAATATGAGATTATTATTCAAAAATGTTTGAGGTCCTTGCCATCATGGTCCAATCCAAAGGTCACTGCAATTGAGGAAATGGAGGATGTTGTAACTTATTTTTATCATAGCTGTTTTCTATTTTTGTTGAAAAAGAAAAATAAAAAAATACAGAGAATGAAAGGAAAGAAAATGACAAAAAATAGATAAAGTAAAAAATGTCAAAAGAAAAGAATAAAAGGGGATATAAAAAAAAGTACAATAAAAATCCCCAAAGTCGTGAGTTAGTCAAAATGCCGTAACATTTTCATATATTATTATTTAAATCCTTTCACATTTTCCAAAAGGATATGGTTTAATTTGTAAATAAAGTAGATTTTAATTTTTGTTGTGTTACAATAAAACGTGATTGGAAATCTATGAAATAGATCGTCCCGACCCACATCAGCGACGAGGAATGAGTTCAGGACCCCCCTGCACCATCAAAATTTAATGGGCAAGGGGGTCCGAAAAGTTGTATTATATTTATTGTCGGTTGATACATGGCATGTTCTCAACTACTTTCGGACCCCCCTCTCCTAAACCACTGACCACCCACCCTGCTCCGAAAACCTCGTTCCACTCCCGCTCCTCTCCTACGCCTATTCACACCTTGCCACTTGTTTTCATCATATTCACCCCCACCAGTTAGCCATTAAATATTTAATTTCTCCCGCCAAACATTCATATACCTGTTCCAACATTAAACTTTCATGCCAACATTCTATTCTTTACTTGGACATGCCTAAAAATGGTTATCTCCCCTTGACCTATTTGAATTACCTCTTTTAAAAAGAGACATATCCCCCTACTCATTCCCTTTCACCATTCTACCTCCCACAATGACCAGTCCAAGCTATGAATTCTACCAAGTATGAAATCGTTGATATTTATACACCAGTAATCAACAATTCTTTTGTAATTAGCAACCTTAGCCTATAATTTTTTATTTTACAATATCTTCATCAAAAGGAAAAACAAAATTAGTGGTATAATTCCCTACATTACCTTTTGTATTTAACTTAGACGAGCTTCCCCTAGTAGATACATAGTATAAAATCTTAGAAACCCAATGTCAGCACAACCTATATGAACTCCACAATTTGTAAAACCAAAAATTTCTTCATATCAATGATGAGTTGATAATTTGGGAGTCTTTCCTTTCTCAATTAATATTTCCCCAGACCCATAACTTCCCTAAATTTGTTACATGGTGTCATCTAAGATGTCTTCCTAGTCACAGGGTTGTAATTGCCCAAAATAATGAAGTTGTATTTCCTATTACTCCTGAGTCTAAATGTCAAGCACTTTAAATTGTTGGCATTATGATACAAGTGTTTTCCTTGATGGAAACTTACTCACATGTCAATTCAAATTTTATAAAGGGAAACTCACATTGTAACAGGTCAATTCAGAGGTAACAAGACATTGGTACAGAAGTAGGAAGATGGAACAAAGTTCTATTGATTAGAATCAAGAAGTTGAAGGAAAAGGTTGTTGTAAGGTATTTTAGGATGTATACATAGGTTCACCCTTCCAAAGCAGCGTATACATGTGGGTTCACAAAAGAAAAAGAGCATATACGTATGCACACACTTTCATAAGAGGAAAAGTGTGTATGGGTTGGAAAATCAAGGAAATACAAGATTAAAGAATTCCAAGGGTCAATACCATGGTATTATCCCATAATATTGAGCAGAGTAACGACTATTTGATCCCGTCCAAGAATACCACACATTCTAAGTGTTGTTTCAGTTTGAGATATTGAGAAAGGCCAAAATTATATAAGGAGGAGAAGATGAAAGGGGCAAGTGTGCAAGTGAAAGGGTTTCTCAAATATACTTCTATCTAAAGTATATTTTATGTTGCAGGGTATTGATTATGATATAATCTAAAATACTTTGTGCACCTTGAATTCAATGTTAGATGAGGATCGTGAGACCTGAAATGACTTATCATTGAATGATCTGATATTGGTTGGGCTAGATATGATTGCTTACACATGTTTTATTCCTCAAATGTCATGATATGGGTATGTCTAAAGTCTGGAATAGCAGCGAAGTTGTAAGTTTATATTTATAGATCTATACATTGGTTCACCTTGGTAAAGGAGCATATACACGCTGGTTCAAATCTTCCAAGTAGCATATGCAAAAGAAAAGCCTGCTATTCAAAAACCACTGATCTACCTGATCAGTGTTATTGATTTACTGTTGTATGTCAATGATGCCTTCTTAGATCTGAAAGTAGAAGTTAATGCATAACGAGATTGAGTCTAATTGATTAATTGATTAAGTTATAAGGGTGATGTTTGTTGTTGACAATAGATGTTCATAATATTACTGGTTAGTACATATTTGATTCAAAAGTTTTTATGATTTAGTACTTTTGGAGGTATACACAGGTTTGGATAAAGGAAGTAGCGTATACACGCAGTTTGGGTGAATTAAAGTAGCATATTCATTTTGATGTATGATTGTTAAGGTTGCAGCTGGTTTTGAATGATGATGCAGTTTTTTTGGGTTCAACACAGTGTTCTGGTGACAGTGATCTGGCTATTCAGATTGAATGATTATTTTTTGATCCAGTTATTATTATATAGTTTGAGCTTCAAAGTTTCTGATGGGTCCAATATAGAAATTTGATGAAATGAGGCCTTCATATTGTGTTGTTGTGTACTAGGGGCATCTAGTTTGAAAATTTATGAAACATGGTCCCTAGAGGAAGAGATAAGGTCATAGCCTTCTGTAGGCCAGTTCCTATGTACTAGTAAAAATATCAGCTAGTACAAGAGGTAGGGGTTGTAGCTCCCTTCTACTAGAAGCTAGAGAATGAGAGAAGGTTGTAGCATTCTACAGGTAGGTGCCTGCGTATTGGTATGAGTCTGTACCAATACAAGATTGTAAACATATTTTCTCTATATTAAAAATATGACAAAGATAACAACAATAGGTGGTTTTTCTTCCACATTAGGTTTCCACCTTAAATCTTAGTGTTCATGTGTGTTACTTATGTGTGGTGGTTGACGCAGGGTAACCCCCGCTTTCCCCCGCAGTATGCATAAAAATTCATAAACAAATTTGTCCCATGTATTTAACTCTGAAAGGAGACAAATCTTCTACCATAAATGGTTAAGGCCCCATTCATTAGTACCTATGTATCAGAACTCAATCACCCTGCCTAAACTTCCTATCGGGACTATTTATCTCCTTATAACCTTCATTATCCCTTTTGTTAAAGCCTTCCATTAATTCTTCCTTATCGAGACTTTAAAACCCTTTGTAACCTTTATACAACCCTTTAAGCCACATATATATAACCTTTCCATTTAATACATTGGTTACATATGTTTTAACGTATAAAACAATCTTTTCCTTTATAAACCATTTACAAAGGAAAACCCAGCAAAACATACATTTTTTCGGCTCAGTACAGTCTCTACACACTTCTTGAGGATTTCCTTTATCGCAATCGGCTATCGGCTCCTCCACGGGTCATACATACATGCCTCATCACCTCTTTGATTCCAATATTTGACTATTGGAATTGTTAATATATGTTTTAGCCTTAAAAATGCTTGGCACAACAATTCCATGAATACAAAGGAAATGCATTGAAATCTTGCTCTGAAACATATAAGCGGATCCCAAATACTTTGCACCCACATCTGTATGTTCATCGGGTCCACACCTTTAGTTACTCCATAGTGTTGTTTCTCTGAATTCCGATAAGCCCAATCTCTGTTCACCAAAGACTCTGATCAAATATTGACCATCCATTATATCCTCCGATCCAACAGTTGACATTACTCCCGACTATTTAAACTTGCGCGCATATTTCCCATCGTCGATCTGCACCCAATAGATCTGACGGCTATCATTGATATCGGGTAGATAACAAGCGCGGGGTTTAACCACCTGATAAAGTGGTTTCCTCTCACCTCTGCTGCCACGCGTCATTTGATGAGTGGAATCAGCACTTGTTGTTCAATACCACTTACAGTTTTGAGGCAGCCTGAAATACACTTTCACTGTTACAAAACCACCTTCCTTCATTAAAGTTTGGCAATGCGATATTCCTCTATCTCCTCTATGATTGGATCCTAGCCATTATTCTTTAAGATCCAATGGTTATTGTTCATCCTTTCTTCACTTCATTTTTCTTCCTCCCACTTGTGTTTTTACGCTATTTCTTCAGTTCTTCTGTGGTTTTGCTCTTCATCAAACATTTTGGCCTTTCTATTATTTTACTGTGTGATTCCTCTTGAGATTGGCTTTAATCCCTCTAATGGATTCAACGACCCACTATGGTCCTCTGTATTGCTCTTCTCTTACATAGTTCTTCAAAACTCTACCTTTTACTTCCACTACTGAGCTACCTCTAAGCTGTACTCTTCTGCGAAATCCCACTTCACTATTTCATCCCAAAGCTTCCCTCTTTTCCTCAATTGGATTCAAGGATCCATTCATGATTCCTCTTAATCATTTTGTTCCTCTGCATCCTTTAGAATTCTATCTTCAACTTGTTACAGAGTCTACGAATTCACAAGTAGTTCATTCATGAAATACTCTTCAACACACTGACACGGTCAAGAATAAAAATCTATATATATAAAAATAAATAGTTAATTACATATCCAATACTCTATGTCTCCCAAAGGCCTATTCTTCAATATCGTGGCCTCCCCCTCTGACTCTGTCTGTAGGCTTACGTATATGCCAGTGAGTTCTGTTGAACTCATCCTCGTTCGACTCCTAAATCTACTAAACTGAATCCTAAATCCTATATCCACTTCTACTTCAATTAATTCTTAAAATCTCTCCTTAGTTCCTCAAATCATGGAATGCTTAAAGAGTCCTAATTGACATTAGACTCTTTTGTCATTATTACCCACTCATGTCCCTCTTATTCGAGAGTATTTACAAGATATCTCACAAATCTAATTTATTCCTATTCTATGCACTCAAAAGACTAATATTAAATGTATTCGTCACTGAGGAATCCAACATCCTAAAAATGCATGACCTCCTATGTCTATTTAATTATGATGATTTTATCTTGGGTTGAATGCGCCTACATCAGACTCCGAAAGTAGAAAATATTCATGATCTCCTGGTCACATGTCTTCTGATCTTTGTTTTCCTGGATCCCATACTTTGTTCTGTAACTAACCAAATGTCTTGTTCCTTTGTTTTTGTTGTACTTTTGCTGTCTTCTACTCCATTTTCTTCTCTTTATCAATCAGGTTCAAGTTCCGAATGATCTTTCTTCTTGTTGCTAACATTTTCCTCCATTTGAACTGCTTCATCATGAGTTGCCACATATCTTCAATATCCATCTCTAGTTTATTTATAGGCTAGTCCATATTCTTCCATTCACTATTACCTCTTTCTATCTACTTCAGGTTGTTTCTAGTGTCTACTAACTCTTCAAATTGTTGCTGGTTACTTCCAATTTGTAGCTGCTGGTTTACTATTCCTCTTCTTTTGTTTTACTTTCTCCAACTTTTGTTTTGCTTGCTATGCTAACTCCTATGATGACTCTTATGCTTACTACCTCCCTATCATCCTTACCCTTTTTCATGATTATTTCTGTCTACACTGAATTATGACTTGCCAACATTTTGTCTAGTACTTGAGTATCTATGTTCCATGGATTAAATTCTTAAATAGAATTTCTTCTTTCATCTTTATTCAGCTGGTCATTTGTGCCAAATTTCCTTCAGCATATGCAACAAAACCTGCACTCACAAAACATTTGCTAAATCAGAGACAGAATGCCTCAGTGCCTCTTCTTCCTTTGGCAACACATTAGCATGCTACTCTACATTCTCCTCCTCTGCCAGCATATCAGTTTGCTGATTTGAATTCTCAAAAGAATTCATCAGACTATCAACTAGTCTCTCCTCCACACCATCTGTTCTAATGATGTCTTCCTGCTCTTGTCCATTGTAGTGAAATCCTTCTTCTACAATCACACTATCATACTCTGAATTTTCCAGCAAATATTCCATCAATGCAATTTCTTTGTGACACTTTGCAAGTGTTTCATCATCACTTATGTTTCTTGTATTTATACAAAAATTATTAGTTTAGAAGTCATAAGGTTCAACGGTCTCAACTATTGCTTCAGATATCAGCTCTTCAAACTAAATTTCATCTCCTTCTTTCACAAGAACATGTTCCTGTGTTGTCACATCTTCACACATCCATGCATTATTAAGTTCTTTTTGTTTCAATAAATCATTGCTTCTCTCATTTAAGAGACATTCTCGACCCTCCTTTAGTTTAGAGTTTTTATCTTCTAAAAGATACTCTTCCATACTTTTGATAACTTCAAAAGCTTGTTCATCCTCTGCAAAACACTCTTTTGTTAGTGTTCTTTCTCCCAAGGTTAAGTCCTTTTCATAGGATTCTTCTTCATTAACATCTTTCAGTAGATGTCCTTCTCTTTCTCTGAATATCTCAACAGCTTCGATGGCTATTTCCACTATGCCTATCATCATGGTGAATTGATGATCCTTTACTATGTTTTCAGCTAACATAGTGTCTTCTTCAAGTTTTCCTTTAGTCTCTTGCTGTTTATCTTCCCCAAGAGCTATCATTGTCTCACCATCTACATTAAAATTATCTTGTATTTTTTTTTCATCGATAACATTAGTCAAACTCATTTGATTACCTTTCTGAGACAGTAATTCTTCATTCTTCATCAGAATAGGATCGTGATTCTTCATCTATATGGTAGGTTCTTTAGACTCATCCATAGAGTTTTCCTTCTATATGCCGTCAAATTCTTCTTCTTCTGAGAAGTTTTCCTTGTCACCTTTTACTTCTATATCTTCATCTACTCTGAAGATATCTTCAAAAGGCTACTTTTCTCCTACGATATCTGTCGTCATACACAAAATATCAGTTTTAAAAATCTAAGACTCTCTGGTCTCACTTGATGGTTCAGTCATCATATCTACTTGCTATTCTAAATCCTTCATATGATTAAGAAATTCTTCGATGGTATCTTCTTCAATCTCCTCAAGCCCTTCACTTGTTTGCTTAGTATCTTTCCCCATCTGCATATGATACCTATCTATCTCATATTCCTCCAGAAAAGAATTTAGATTCTACTTGTCTTCTTTCTCCTTTATGAAAATATCAACAAATTGCCCTTCTTTACATGTTTCACCTAAAAACATACACCAATTTTCAAATTTAAAATCATCATATTTTTTGGTCTCACCTGAAGTTTTAATCTCCAAGTCTTCATCTTCAGTCAGCGTCTCCTCATGCTGTTTTGAACTATCGCAATAGTCCATGAGATCTTCACCTGATCCCCATTCTTTATCTTCAGTGTAGTATTCACTTTCTCCCAAAATTTCTCCCTATTCTGGTTCACAAATGTATTCTTCCATTTCCAACTCAGCTTCCTTGAGTTTTTCCCTCAACCATTTTACTTGCTTTTGTTGTAGCCTTCTTTTCATCTCATGGAACTCCACTGGCTTCTTCCTCAAGACCCAACCTAATCTCTAGCTTTCCTCTAGTATTATCCTTAATGCATCGAGTTGTTCTTTTAGCTCTGCAATATCCTTGTCAATCACCTCTTCACTCATCATCTTGCCATTTTCCTTGGCATCCTCTTTCTTCATCTTTCTTCTACTGTGGTTTCTCTCTGAACCTCTGCTATGACTATCAGTAGTCATCTTCTTCTCCTCTTTCTTCATGAGATCTTCACTGATTTTCAACAAGCCTCTGCAACAGTTAGTATTCCTTGCTACAATATCACCTCTCTAAGCTCTCCTCACTCAGTCTTTTGGTAAGCACAGTCCTCTGTCTAGAGCCTTCTCTTGAGCAACACCTTTTCTCCTTCTAGGTTTCTGCAATCTCTTAAGAAAACCTCAATTTTCCTCTCTCTTTGTCTAACCTCTTGTAGGATTCTTCAGGTTCACTACCACTTCTCCTTCAGAGTTTTTTCCTTACTCTGCCTTCAAGAACACATATAGTTCTCCTCTCACAGCTTCTCTTGTTGTCACTTGTGCATTAGTGTACAAACACAACTTCTCAATTTAAAACATAACATATTACGTCACCTTCAACATCTTAGCATGATCTTGTTTCACCATTCCACTGGTACTTTGAATGGATTTTCCTCTATTTCTTACATCTGCAAGTTCTACTACACATCACCTCTGTGTGCCTACTTCCTGTCAGGTTAGAATCTCATTCTTCCTCTTGCCTGCATAAACACCTTAACACAGACCTCTGTTCTCAATTATTTCAAAGAAATGTTCACACAAAGCTTCTTTAACATGGCTCTAATACCAAATGAAGTAGGGTTACCCCTGGTTACCACCATAGTATGCATAGAAATGAATAAACACATATGTCCCAATTATTTAACTCTCAAAGCAGTCAAATATTCTACCATAAATGGTTAAGGCCCCATTCATCAGTTCCTTTGTCCAGAAACTCAATCACCCCACTTAAACCTCCTATCAAGACTATTTTATCTCCTCGTAACCTTCATTATCCATTTTATTAAAGCCTTCCATTAATTCTTCCTTATCGGGACTTAAAAGCACTTCGTAACTTTTATAGAACCCTTTAGGCCACATATATATAACCTTTCCCTTTAATACACTAGTTACATATGCATTAACGTATAAAACGCTCTTTTCCTTTATAAACCATTTACAAAGGAAAACCCCGCAAAACATAGTTTTTTCAGCTTGATACAGTCTCTGCACACTTCTTGAGGATTGCCTTTATCGCAATCAGCTATCAGCTCCTCCGAGGGTCATACATACATGCCTCATCACCCCCCTTCGATTCTGATATGCGACTATCGGAATCGTTCATATATGTTTTAGCCTTAAAAATGCTCGGCACAACACTTCCATGAATACAAAGGAAATGCATTGAAATCCCACTCTGAAACATATAAGCGGATCCCAAATACTTTCCACCCGCATCTATAACTTCATCAGGTCTGCACCTTTAGTCACTCCACAATGCTATTTCTCCAAACTCCGATAAGCCCGATCCCCGATCACGAAAGCCTCTGATCAAATCTTGATCATCCATTATATCCTCTGACTATTTAAACTTGTGCGCCTATTCCCCACCATTGATCTACACCCAACAGATCTGACAACTATGATTGATATTGAGTAGATAACAACCGAAAGGTTTAACCACCCGATAAAGTGATTTCCTCTCACCTCTACTGCCATGCATCATTTGATGAGTGGAATCAATGCTCGTCCTTCAATATCTCTTATGGCTTTGACGCTGCTTGAAATCCACTTTCACTATTACAAAATCACCTTCCTTCGTTAAAGATCACTGATGCAATATTCCTCTGAGTCCTCTACGATTGGATCCTGGCCGTTAATCTTCAAGATCGAACGATTGTTGTTCATCCTTTCTTCACTTTACTATTCTTCCTTCCACTTGCGCTTTTATGCTATTTCTTTAGTTCTTTTGTGGTTGTTCTCTTCTTCAAAGGTTTTGGCCTTTCTCTTGTTTTACTGCGCAATTCCTCCCAAGCTTGGCTTTAATCCCTATAATGGATTCAATGACCCACTATGGTCCTCTGAATCAATCTTCTCTTGTGTAGTTCTTCATAACTCCGCCTTCTTCTTATGCTGCTAAGCTCCCTTTGAGCTTTAGTCTTTTGCAAAATCTCACTTCGCTATTTCACCCCAGATCTTCCCTCTATTCCTCAATTGGATTCAAGGATCCATTCATGATTCCTTTGAATCATTATGTTCCTTTGCATCCTTCAGAATTCTATCTGCAACCTGTTACAGAGTCTATGAATTCACAAGTAGTTCATTCATGAAATACTCTTCAAAACACTAACATAGTCAGGAATAAACATTGATATATATAAATATAAACAACCAATTACATATCTGAGACTCAACGTCTCCCACAGGCCTATTCTTCAATATCGTGGCCTCCCCCTCTGAATCTTCCCATAGGCTTACATATATGCCAGTGAGCTCTGTTGAACTCATCTTGGTTCGACTCCTAAAACTATTGAACTGACTCCTAAATCCTTTGTCCACTTCTACTTCAATTAATTCCTAAAATCTCTCCTTAGTTCCTCAAATCATGGAAAGATTAAAGAGTCTGAATTGACTTTAGACTCTTTTTTCATTATTACCCACTCGTGTCCCCCTTATTCGAGAGTATTTACAAGATATCTCACACATCTAATTTATTCCTATTCTATGCACTCAAAAGCCTAATATTACATTTATTCGTCACTTAGGAATCCAACTTCCTAAAAATGCATGACCTCCTATTTCTGCTTAATTACAATGATTTTCTCTTGGGTTGAATGCTCCTCCATCAGACTCCTAAAGTACATAATATTCATGATCTCCTGGTCATGTGTCTTCTGATCTTTGTCTTCCTAGATGCCATACTTTGTTCTGTAACAGCCGAAATGTCTTGTTCCTTTGTTTTTGTTGTACTTCTATTGTCTTCTGCTCCATTTTCTCCTCTTTATCAATCAGGTTCAAGTTCTGATAGATATTTCTTCATGTTGCTACCATTTTCATCCATTTGAACTGCTTCATCATCAGTTGCCACATCCCTTCAATCTCCATCTCTAGTATATCTTTGGGCTAGTCCATATTCTGCCATTCACTGTTACCTCTTTCTCTCTGCTTCAGGTTGTTGCTACTGTCTACTAATTCTTGAAATTGTTGCTGGTTACTTCCACTTTGTAGCTATTGGTTTACTTTTTCTTCTTCTTTTGTTCTACTTGCTCCAACTTTTGCTTTGCTTTCTATGTTGACTCCTATGCTGACACTTGTGCTGACTGCCTCCATGTCATCCTTACCCTCTTTCAAGATTATTTTTGTCTACACTAAATCATGACTTGCCAACATTATCTCCAATGCTTGAGCATCTCTGTTCCATAGATTAAATTATTCAATAGAAATTTATTCTTTCATCTTTATTTAACCGCTCATTTGTGCCAAATTTCGTTCAACATCTGCAACAAAACTTGCACTCACAAAACATTTGTTAAAATCAGAAACATAAGGCCTCAATGCCTCTTCTTCCTTTGGCAACACATTAATATGTTGTTATACTCTCTCCTCCTCTGTGAGCATATCAGTCTGCTGATTTGAATTCTCAAAAGAATTCATCAGACTCTCAACTAGTCTCTCCTCCACACCATCTTTTCTAATGATGTCTTCCTGCTCTTGTACACTGTAGTGAACTCTTTCTTCTACAATCACACTATCATACTCTGAATTTTCTAGAAAATATTCCAACAATGCAATTTCTTTGTGACATTTTTGCAAGTGTTTCATCATCACTTATGTTTCCTACATTTATACACAAATTATTAGTTTGGAAATCATAAGGTTCAACAGTCTCAATTGCTGCTTCACATATCAGCTCTTAAAACTGAATTTCATCTCCTTCTTTCAAAAGAACTTGTCCCTGTGTTGTCACATCTTCGCACATCCATGCATTATTAAGTTATTTTTGCTGCAATAAATCATTTCTTCTCACATTTAAGAGACATTCTCCATCCTCCTTTACTTCAGAGCTTTTATCTTCTAAAATATACTCTTCCATACTTCTGACAGCTTCAAAATAATTTTCATCCTCTGCAAAACACTCTTTTTTTAGTGTTCCTTCTCCCAAGGTTAAATCCTTTGCATAGGGTTCTTCTTTCTTAACATCTTTCAGTAGATGTCCTTCTCTTTTTCTAACTGTCTCAACAGCTTCCATGGCTATTTCCACTATGCCTATCATCATGGTGAATTGATGATCCTTTACTATGTTTTCAGCTAACATAGTCTCTTCTTCAAGTTTGCTTTCAGTCTCTTGTTGTTTATCTTCCCCAAGAGTTATCCTTGTCGCACCTTCTACATTAACATTTTCTTGTATTTTTTTTTCATCAATAACATTAATGAAACTCATTTGATTACCTTTCTGAGACAATATTTTTTCATTCTTCATCAGAATAAGATCCTGATTCTTCATCTCTATGATAGCTTCTTTAGACTCATCCATAGACTTTTCCTTCTATATGCAGTCAAATTCTTCTTCTTCTGAGAAGTTTTCCTTGTCACCTTTTACTTCTAGATCTTCATCTACTCTGAAGATATCTTCAAAAGGTTGCTTTTCTCCTACAATATCTGCCATCATACACAAACTATCAGTTTTAAAAATATAAGACTTTGTGGTCTCACTTGATGGTTCAGTCATCATATCTCCTTGTTGTTCTAAATCCCTCATATGATTCAGAAATTCTTCGATGGTCTCTTCTTCAATCTCCTGAAGCCCTTCATTTTTTTTCTTGATATCTTTCCCCATCTGCAGATGAGACCTATCTATGTCATCTTCTTCTAGAACAAAATTTAGATTCTTCTTGTTGACACCTAATCATCAGGATTGGGTGAATAACTGAAATTGATGTAAATAAATAATAGAAAATATGAATAGTCACTGGGAGATGAAATGAACAGTCTCTCCCTCATGTATATAATAAAGACCAACTTGAATGAATATCAATAAATTGATTTGAGGAGTTACCTCTTGGTCTGACATGGTATCAGAGCCAGCTCCATTTTTGGCTTCCAGCTCCATTTTGTAACTCCCTTTTGCCATTTATTCAGAAATTTTTCCTGCGTTTTCTCTACCAATTTTGTAACCTCCCATGCTTCTCTGGCATAGTCTAATAAATGATGCTCTGCTACGCTGCTCGATACCCGCACCCTTGTCAACAGTATGGCATTATGCGCATTTCGTTTTGAATATTTTTTCTTCACCCTTAGAATTGCCTGGAGGAGCCTCTAAGAAGGTTGCCATCGATTAATGTCATTGATACTCGATGTTACTGTTAGCAATGGCATCCTCCTCCTCTCAGTCAGCACCGTGTCGTGCTTGTTCTGGTATTTTGCATTGCGTTATGTAATGATGGTCAAAACGTTGGTTGAAGTCGAATTGTGTTAATATTTTGGTGCAAGTTATATGTTAAAACTCTAGTGTTGTTTGTGAATTAAGACCGCGATGCATCCTTGTATGTTAAACTATGGCACTCTTTGTTTCTTTTATGCATCTGGAGTGTTAAAACTTCATTAATTAGTTAATACATTGTCTTTGTTGTTCATTTCATGTATAATACCGTGCTGCTTCATGTGTAATACTGCTCGACAGTCATTGTTGTGCACACTATGCCCTTGTATCCATAGTGGTTTGGAGCTCGATGCTTGGCACTTAGTCATTGACTTGGATTGTGACTTGTGGTTGAATAAATCATGTTGCATTGGTTGATAGCTCCGGGCCTAGTTTGAATACCCACTGCATTTTCATTCTTACACATACCACCAGTCCTCTACCTCTGTCTCATCTTGTCCCATAGATTTTGTAAAGGGAGAGAGCCAAAAGCTGTTGGCCAGAACCGAGACCTCGTTCTGGTGTATGATGCATAGCGGAAGAGAGGAAGTAACATTCAAAACATTCGAGAGATATCCGGAGAAAAAGTAAAGTTGCATGATTTTGAGTCTGGTTCCTTGGATCATGTTATTGAAATATCTGGGACACCAAAATAGACACACGCAGTAAATATCTTGCTTCAAGCATTTATTGCAACTGGTGGTCAAAGCCAGCCCACACGGAGTGCAGGATGGGGTTATTAGCTGGGGACTAGTATTGATGACTGGCAGCCACGACGTATGATGCGTAGGAGGTATCTGAATAAAATGCTTTTGTTTAATACATCATTTTTAATAGATGCACTGGCCTCCATCATTTTTTTTCAAAGTTAAACAAAGTTTTCCACCAGAAGTACAATTTTTTACAGTATATTGTCATAAGTATTTTTTTTACAGTACACAGATTTTACAATGCATTCAATCATATCTATTGTGGGAATAGTTCTCATTGGCAGAGAGAACTATCCTGAGTGGTCTCCGATGATAAAACACACCCTCATTTTCAATGAGTTGTTGAAAGGAGTGTGTGTTGGAGACAGAGACAAAGAGCCAGAATAGCCTACCTCAGACAAGGAGTTCACCATTTGGGAAAATAAGAACAACAAAGCCTATGCACTAATTGTAGCATCTGTAAGTGAAGAGGTGAGTCACCATATTTCACCATTCTCAACTACTTTCGAAGCCTTACAAAAGCTAAAAGAACTCGATGACTCACACTCTGCACCTGAAGTTGTTCAACTCATGACTAAACTCTTCACTCTTGAATTACAAAACAATGATCCTCTTGCTCTTGCATCAGAAGTACAATATATAATGCATGATATCAAAGCCACTAAGGTTGAATTGGATATTCCTCTTATTTCTTTTCTCAAGGCACTTTATCTTACTTACTCCAATTATCTTGAGTCATTGCAAGAAAATGGAAATCTCAAAGGTATTTATCTTTGAATCTCTTGTGAAATTTTTTTGCTTAAATAGAGAAAGCTTTTGGAAAGAAGAGAGCCCTTGAATCTTCTGAAGAGGCTATGTGCCTTGCTCATAAAGAAAATAATCTTTCCCAAGATTCTTCCAGAGGAAGAGGTGGTCAAAGAGGAAGAGGAAGATATTTTAGAGGCAGGGGGGCAGACTCTCTCAAGGACAAAAGTCATATTTTCACTGCATACGTTGCAAAAGAAATGGATCACATGATGCCTCCACATGCAATTTACCTTGGAACAAAATTAAGCAGCAAAGAAACCAACCCAAAGGTAAAACTAATGACACAGACAAAGTTAAAGCACCTGAATCTACTGATTATGTTGTGGCACAATGTAATATTGCAGTAAATGAAGACTTATTTAATGCTTCTCTTGCTTCTTGGAAAAATGTTTGGTTGCTTGATTCAAGAGAAACTTGCCACATGACTCATAGAAAATATTTTTTTGAAGAATTTACTGACAATGTTGATGGAGTAGTATACTTTGCAGACCAATAAAAAATCAAGCTATCAGGGCTTGGCAAAATCAGGCTTAAATTGCCTGGTCTTCCAGACATCCTTCTACATCATGTTATATATCTCCCACAGTTGAAGAAACTTGTTTTCCATGGTCCACATTTGCCAGCAAGGTCACTCAATTCATATGTTTGATGGAAAGTTTGAGGTGAGAAAAGCATCTGAGTACTCACTTGTCATGAGGGGGGTAGAAGAAGAAAGGCTTCTAAAGCTGCAGGGTACCTCTGCTCGTGCACAACATTTCTCATACAACTCTCATTATGAAGAAGGTACACTTCCATCAAGTTTATTATGGCATGCTATATTTAGAGATTTGAACTATGATAGCCTTTGCTTACTGAAGAAAAATGGTGTTACTTGTTTTCCTATAATTCCTAGGAAACTTAAGCAATGTGAGGCTTGCATTCTAGGAAAGCATAGCAAACAGTCTTTTCATGATTCACATTCAAGAGCACATAGAAAAATTGAACTCATTCATTCAGATTTATGTGGTCCAATTCCTCTTCCTTCTACAAATGGAAATAAATATATGATGACATTTATTGATGACTACACCAGAATGTGTTGGGTTTGTTTATTGAAGAACAAATTTGATGCTTTTCAAACATTCAAGAACTTTCATACATGGATTGAAAATGATGCACAATATCATATTGGCTCTATTCACACTAATAATGGAAAAGAATATACTTCAAATGAATTTTAAGAGTATCTTTGCTAACATGGGATCAAACATCAAAAAACTGTGCCTTATAATCCCCAACAGAACAATGTAGCTCAAAGAATGGATAGGACAATCTTAAATATGGTGCGCTCCATGATGTTTTTCAAAAGTTTAAAATTGATGTTTTGGGCTGATGCAGTTCTATGTGCTATATATATAAAGAATAGATGTCCATCTAATGCTATCAGAAACAAAACTCGCTATGAAATGTGGTATGGGCACATTCCTTTGGTAAAGCATCTTAGGGTCTTTGGTTCCACCTATTATGCCTTGATACCAAAGGTACATAGAAACAAAATTGGTGCAAGAAGTCGTAAATGTATCTTCCTAGGGTATTCAAACACCTCCAAAACATATCATCTCTATGGTGTAGTCAATAAAAATTTCGTTGTATGTAGAGATGTAATATTTCTTGAAACACCCAAAACTGACAATGTTGTTGAGCGGCAACTTGATCGCTTGGATAGGTTTGTAAATGAAAAATCATTTCAAGAATTTGATAATCAAATTCCATGTCTTGAAGGGGGGATTCCTATACTAGATCAACCTGTGGAATATTCTTCTGAAGCACTCTCTCCCCCACATGAAACTCAATCAACGGAGCAGCCTGGACCATCTGAGAAAGGTCCCCCAAAGTGGCTGACAAAGACACTTGAAAGTGTTCATCCTTATGAGGTTGGAAAAACAGGAACTAGAAATTCAAACCAGCAAAATGAAGGTGATGTAGATGACTCTGATTCACCTATTGATATGGATGTTTGTTATAATTGTGAATTGAATTTTTCTACAAATTTCAAACCAAATTCCTTCAAAGAAGTTCCTTCTCATGATGAATGGAAAGAAGCGATGCAAAAGGAGTATGATACCCTGATAAAGAATGGCACTTGGAAGTTGGTTGATCCTCCATTAGGAACCAAACCAATTGGCTGTAAGTGGGTCTACAAGAACAAGTATAAAGATGATGGCTCACTTGACAAGCACAAAGCCAGGCTTGTGGCAAAAGGTTTTGCATAGAAGAAAGGGGTTGATTATGATGAGACTTTTTCCCCCACAACAAAATGGGCTACCATCCGGACACTCTTTTCCTTGGCAGCTCAAAATAGTTGGAAAGTCCATCAAATCGATGTAAAAATTGCTTTCTTGAATGGAGATCTAAAAGAAAATGTTTTTATATCCCAACCTAAAGGATTTCCTATGAATGTGGTATAAAGTATGCAAACTTGTGAAATCCTTGTATGGCCTCAAACAAGCACCATGAGCCCAGTATGAAAAACTAACTGAGCATCTTCTGAAACTAAATTTGAAACATTATGATCTTGATGATGCAACTTTATTTGTCAAGAAAGTTGGCAAAAAAATTGTGTATCTTGTGGTATACATAGATGATCTTTTGATGACAGGGAACAATGAAAGCTACATTGCATCCATAAAGAGGGAATTGAAGAAAGGTTTTGAAATGACTGATTTGGGCTATGTTCATTACTATCTTGGTACTGCAACATCTGAAATCCATATTCCTTTCTCAAAACAAGTACATTGGAGATCTGTTGAATAGGTTTGGCATGATAGAATGCAATCCTCTTACTACTCCAATGGAACAAAACATAAAGCTCACATCCATTGAAGGAAAAGAATTTGAGGATGAAACAAAATGTAGACAGCTTATAGGAGGTCTTAACTACCTAACTACTACCAGACCAGACATTTCATTTGTTGTTGGAATCCTCTCCAAGTTTATGCAAAAGCCTTGTGAGGGACATTGGTCTGCTGCAAAAAGAGTTCTAAGATAGTTGAAGGGAACTCAAGACTTTGGATTCAAGTATACATTGGTGGACAACTTCAGCTTGATTGGATACTCTGATCCAGACTTCGATGGAGACAAAGAAACTGGGGTATCTACTTTAGGTTATGCTATGAGTATTGGATCAGGAGCTGTCTCCCGGAGATCATGCAAACAATCAGTTCCAGCAGATTCCACAATAGAGGCAGAATATGTGGCATTAGCTGAGACAACAAAAGAAATTGTGTGGCTCAGGAAAATTCTTGAAGCTTTGCAAGTAAAACACGTACAATCGACTCCACTCATGATTGAAAATACCTCAGCAATAAAGTTGGCCAAGAACCCAAAGTTCCATGATCAAACAGAGCACATCAATACTAAATATCATCTCATTCAACATCATGTTGAGGCTAAAACAATCCATCTCTACCATTGTTCCATTAATGAGAAATTTGCAGACATCTTCAACAAAGCGCTTGGAAGAGAAAAGCTTGAAAGATTTAGAACGATGCTTGGACTCACCAACATCCCTTCAGATTAAGGGGGGGAATGTTGACAGCTAATCATCAGGATTGGGTGAATAACTAGAATTGATATAAATAAATAATAGAAAATATGAATAGTCATCAGGAGATGAAATGAACATTCTCTCCCTCATGTATATAATAAATACCAACCTCAATGAATATCAATGAAATGATTTGAGGAGTTACCTCCAAGTCTGACACTTCTTCTCTTCTTTCTCCTTTATGAAAATATTAGCAAATAGTCCTTCTTTACATGTTTCACCTGCAAACATACACAAATTGTCAGATTTAAAATCATCAGACCTTTTGGTCTCACTTGAAGTTTTAGTATTCAAGTCTTCATATTCAGTCGACATCTCCTCATGCTATTTTGAACTATCCCAATAGTCCATGATATCTTCACTTGATCCCCATTCTTTATCTTCACTATAGTCTTCACTTTCTCCTAGAATCTTTCCCTATTCTAGTTCACAAATGTACTCTTCCATTTCCAACTCAGCTTCCTTGAGTTTTTCCCTCAACCATTTTACTTACTTTTGCTGTAGCCTTCTTTGCATCTCATGCCACTCCACTAGCGTCTTCGTTAAGACCCAACCTAGTCTCTGGCTATCCTCTAATATTCTCGTTAATTCATAAAGTTTTTCTTTTAACTTTGCAATCTCCTTGTCAATCTCCTCTTGACACATCCTCTTACCATTTTCCTCGGCATCCTCTTTCTTCATCTTTCTTCTATTGTGGCTTTGTTGTTGGGAAAAGTATCCAATACGAAATGACCCTATCCCACTCTAAGGGTGATAGTACCTCAGCAACAACCGAATGCAAAGCTATTCAATATTACTTCTTTATGAGATGTAAGAGAGGGGAGAAAGAGATCCACTAACCGTTGTCTTCCGCTAATGTTTGACCCAATCTTCTCTCCTTGCTGCTTGCTCCCAGCTCCTTGCTCTTTCACTGGCCCAGCTACACAAAGATCCTGCAAAAGCATAAGAAAGGGAAACTACGAGAAGCATACATCCATAATTGATTCAAGGATTAGAATAAATCAAATATACAAGCATCAATACGCCACAAAGACACATGCATATAGAAGAACCTCAAATGCTTTATTAATGGAAGAAGTAAAGTTCTGAGAGTGTTACAACCATAATAGGCCCAATCCAGCAACATCTCCCAGCAGAAAGAAATCTCCTCTTCACCTCCTTCAAAGCAATCACCCAATAGTTCTATACTCAAACCAACAACACTTCCTTACATTCACAAGATTCCAGCCTCCTTTAGACCTCATGAGAGAGCTCTATATATAGGAGATTTGGAGAAAGGATGAGTCAGCTTGAGTTTGGCATGAAGCTGACTAGTGTCCTCTCCCACTTCAGTTATACTTCAGTTCTTGAGTCCACTTGGAGTTTCTTGCTTCCACTTGGAGATCTAGATCCTCTTACTCATCACACGGCGAATTCCCTGATCCAAGTGTCATTTTGGAAGCTTCCTGGGCATTTGACACCTTGCAGAATGACTGTGCCACTTGGCCAATCTCGCCCAGCGCAGGTAGCCTTCATTAGATTTGACATTCAGTGCAGGTACAGAGTGGAGCAGTTGACATTCAGCGCAGATGCCCAGTGGAGCAGTTGACATGATCCAGAATTAGCTTGTTTTTGAGTGTTTTCAGGTGGAGAACTGATTTTCAGTGCTGTGGTTTGCTGACCTTGTTCCTCTAGGGGTAGGAACAACATGTTTAGGGACTTTGGATCCCTTAGATTATCGACATTTCATGCTTCATGCTGTAAGGCACAAAAATGTCTATAACAGTTGCCCCCTAAAGTATGAGGTCGTTTATCGGGTGAAATGCTTTATCAGGAGGATCCGAAGTTCATTCAATCGTTGAGAGGTGCCCTGTAATAAAATACAATACAATACATTATTTTTCATTATGCTTTCATGATCTAGCTGAGGCGGGCATTCCCATGCTCAGCTTTATAAATTCATTTTGGTACATAGAACAGACGATCGTCTGATGGCAGACTGATAATTCTCTGTTGAAATTATCATCCTTTGAGTAGGATGATCATCTGCTGCAATGATGTACATATCAAATGTCTTTATATTTCCTGAATATATATCGCAGCCCGGATGGATGAAACTAGATCCGGGGTCTTCAAACTCGTTCGATCTTCACTCTAAGTACAAGTCGATCCATGTGAGAATTGCGCTGAAGTCGAACATGGAAAGACATCGCTTGATTACCGGTCAATAATGTAAACCGTTAACAAGCGCGAGAGGAATCACCAATAATGACAATGACTCTCAAGGTACTGTAGTACAATTCACGTGGTGTGAATAAAGGACTTGGCGTCGAACACCACGCAAAATCTTCTGGTCGAAGGTCATTAATGTATACCTGTCGCCAGAAGTGAGAAACTTGCCATTGAGGCATGCAAGCTTCAAAGTACTGGGGGTTTTGTTCCTAGATCAACTTCTTGGATAATGAGCTGAAGTCGACAAGAAGTGATCCGTCAAAGGAGGGCCTTAATGAATCCCACATCAGTGACACGGAACGGAGTTAATGATTTTAGTGGAGGTGAAAACAATCTGTGAGATATGATTCAGGGTGGCGATCATGGGTGGATGAAGGATAATGTATGGCAGTGGATGGGACACGGTTGACTCTTTCTGAACACATCTCTTCAACATATAACGACACTGATGTGATGGATCAGTAGCATTACCCCAAATGTGGATGGTTTGGCGAGGACCATGGTGATGAGACCGGTGAATGAAAACAACCCAACCCGATGTGATATGGAGGACAAAGTGTCATGTTCAAGAGCAACTTGCTACCATTAAAGCTTTGAGGTTCTCCCAATTTTTCCCCAGTCATTTCTGACCAGTACCTCTTTATTTTTGTCAAGCTTGAGGAGGATAACATATGCTTGTTCTATAACCTGCCCTTCGGGCAAGCCCATCGCTATGTTTTAACGAGCCTAGCGATAGGGAAACTCTTTCTCGTCTAAAGACAAGTTTGTCGCTATTTAATCATTTTAACGAGTTTAACGACAAGGAAAACTCGGTCCTTTTCATTTTTAGAGAGTCTGAAAAGGTACAAAAAGTTAACTCCAAAATTCCTTTTTCATCATCTAATCCCTTAAGTCCGAAAAAGTATAAAACAATATAGAAGGGATGAGTTTTTGATAACTTTAACGAGCCGAATAAAACAAGCGCTCGACCTTTTTGTGCAATAATCCCTCAGGTCCAAAAAGATTAAAATCTAGAGGAGGGATAGCTCTTCCGGTCCTTTTAACGAGCTGGAAGGCCAAAACTCGGCAAACTTTTCATATTTTACGAGTCAAATGAAAAGAGCTCAAAGAAGACTCGTCTTTTGAGGAACGAGTGATAAACAGGGATAGCAGCAGATTCCAGGTACAGGTTGGAATTTTCCAATCACGGCAGTGTCACAAGGATGGCTAAGTGAAATCACTCTTCGCAGCTGTTCCTCAAAATGGGTAAACAATCATATGGAGGTGAACGATTGGCCAAATGGAATGGAGGTGGCAGGTGCAAAACACGATCACGGTGGTTATTTACCAGAATAGGTTCATTTTTTATGTAAAAATGAGCTTAAACTCTGGGGGAAACATTGCTCATTGCTTTTATTTATTTTTTAATGAGCATGAAGACTGCGTTAAAACTACTCGGATCTTGCGTTTATTTTTTAACGAGCATGAACTTTGTGCTAAAACTGCTCGATTCTCTTGCATGCCCCCAGCATAATAATGCAAATCGAGGTGTATGCCCCCCAAGCTTCATTGCATTCAACTCGGTGGTTGGAATGAAGGTTTACCTTTGAGATTTGAAAAGGGGGTTTGTTTCATTTTTTAATGAGGTTGACACAGTAAAAGAACTATCCTCATGACTCCTTGTTTCATTTTTTAACGAGGTTGACTCGAGATAAGAACTGTCCTTGGAACCCACTGTATTTACAGTATTTCTATTAGGGCGATGATCCACGCTGACAAAATGTTTAGGAATCTTCCGAATCCATTAGATATAGAAGATTTCATATTGTAGGTTTCCACTGTGGCCACTTCCGTCAGGTTACTTGCAGGCGGTAGGGCAAAAGTACCCATTAAGGCAAGGTCTTTTAGGAGGCCTACTCCAATATTTTGAAGTGAATGATTGCTTCCATGGATCATTGGAATGCTTCCCGTAAGTTGTGAATTGTCGGGGAGGAAAGTTTGTTGGTCGACGACTGTAATTCCTCCTTGAAAGGGAAATGCAATCTTCCTGAAGTAGGTCGACACAACTGCGGCCATGGCATATATCCAGGGCCTTCCCAGTAGGATGTTGTAATCGAGGTTTCCATCAATTACTTCAACATCAATTCCTACTATTTTGCCCCCCAATTCAACTTGCAAGTTACTTAAAATCCCGTATGGAGTGTATGATCATCCATCAAATGCTTTTAACGTAGTTGATGATTTCGACAAGGGTGGTGAGCCTAAATTTTTCCAGCAACTCATCGACATAAGACATGTAGATGCCCCCTCATCAATAATTGTTCGATGAACAGTTTTGTTGAGGGCTTTCACTTGAATAAGGAAAGCTAGTTGAGCTGGTAACTGAGGGTCATATCCTTTATGATCAAAGGCCACAAGATTGGAATCCATTGGGCCAATCCCACCTATTGCTGATGATAAAGCTTGCTCTTGGGAGGGGCAATTTTTCGGCACCTCAAGTGTCGACATAGTGGACGACGATTGAGCTAGGTCCTCTATTATATTATAATTCTGTGCTATTTTGGCACGAGGATTAAATGTCGATTTGTGTACTACTCCCTTTGGCGACTTTATCATTGGTTCAGGAATGTTGGGTGGCACAACTTTGGTTAAAGTTGTCGTCGAACTACTAGGTTGTTCATTAGCCTTTTTATTCGACAGCCGTGGATTCCCGTAATCTTTATTCCTTGTCAAAGCATCATTTTGCTGCTTCGAGACAGACAACATAAGCACTTGGGATCGGGAAGCATTTTGATTAGCAACCAGATTTTGACCTGGATTAGGAAACGGATCAGTCAATACTGCTGGGGTTTTTGAACTCTTAAAGAGTTTCTTAACTTCAGCTATATGTGGACAATCTTTCGTCCAATGATCCTCATCGCATATATGACACCCTGCTGGGGGTTTCCTTTTTCTCCCTTTCTTTTTCTTCTTGCCCCCTGGTTGCTTCAGTTGTTTTCCCTTGTCGATCGACATGGCATTTACTTCTGAGGCAAGAAGTTCTTCATTTGCATTTTGACTATAAATTTTGTGCTTGCCAATCACGCCATCGCCGTCGTGAGAGTCGTTGTTTGATTTAGGAGGAGGAGGAATTGAGAATTCCGGTCTAGGGGCGTCAGGTATTTTATCGTAGAGCGTGCCGGACTGAGTATAGACCAAGTCCAGATATTGCGCAGGAGCGATAACCTGCTCTTCCGTTACGACCCCCTCCTTTGCCACATCTTCCGTGATGGCAGGAAGTAATGACTTGATAAACCATTCAGCTAATAGCTGATCGAGAACGTACGTTTTTACCATCCTACGACGACGTCGCCACTCATGTATATGATTAGATATGTGGGTGGCAGTCGTCTGTTTGAAGTTGGTAAGGAGTTCTATTCCCGTTTCATACCTTATTGGTAATTGAAAATGGGTTAAAAAGGTTGTGGCTAAGGTACTGAAGTTGTCGAACGAAGCTCTAGGCAATTCAATGTACCATTTTGCCGCTGGACCCGTTAACGTCCTCTGAAAGAGGCGAAGTCTTATCGAATCATCATTCAAGGTGTTCGATGAACACCATAGATGGAATGTCATCACATGATTCGACGGGTCTTCACCCGGATTTCCATTAAATTTAGGAATATCTAACGGAAGTTTATGTGGAATCACTGGCCACCAAGGGGCATAAGCAATTGGATCATTCGTCAGCCGATTTAGATCTGGTAATTCTAGAGTTGCTACAAAGGGCAACTGTTGATTCAGTTTAGGCGAAGCATACCCAGGATAAGATGGGATCGCCTGAGCAATGGGTCTTTGCAAACCAGCATAATGCTGGCAACTTTGACAAGGTTGATGGGCATAACCATTATAGTATGGTTGCCCATTACTTACAAAGACTTGTTGCTCAGGTCCTTGATATGATTGCTGGAATGGCGGTTGTTGAGATTGAAGCAGCTCTGGTTGTTGGACCATTTGCTGTTGACCAATACTGGATGATTGACCAGGATGAGGAGTCACAGTACTTGTTTGAGCCTGAGTCGCTCCAGATAAGGAGGCACCACCCTGAGATTGTGATTGAGTCGTTGAGACAAGAGGTTGAGCTTGTACTTGCGACACATTCACTATAGCAGGTATGGTGGGAATATTCGACACAGGGTGTACTGGTTGCATTGAATATACAACCCCTGGTTGTTGAGGCAGTATTGGTACCCAACCGTTGGATGTAATTCCAGTTTGACCTAAACTTTGTTGTCAACTCCCATATGGTTGTTCTCTGGGAGGGAACAATGAAAGAGCATACTGCCCTCCATATGGTGGAAATCCAGTACTTAAAGGATAAATTGGCCTTTGAAGACACATTGGATCAATTTGTTGAGTTTCAACATAAGAAATACCAGATGATAATCCGGATGAAGAAATAGGAACTAACCATGTCGTTGTCCCTGATTGGACTCCGGCTTGTTGTTGACAATTTGCCAGGACAGATGGTATACCAGCGAACATCGTTGGAGTAGCAGCAGGAGGCTCTGCTGCTGCTGTGTCGGACGACACAGTCCTAGATGTCGACGGTTGTTCAGACATATCTAGTCTATCCAAAAGATTTCTTAGCGATTCTACAAGAACTTACAATGCCAAAAGACTAACTTCGAAGATCAACGAGGGAATGGTGATGATTATCCCGTTTAAAATAAATTTTAACGACGCTTAGACACAACTTGCTTTTTCACTTTTAAAGAGTCGAGAAAAAGCTAAAGATGACTCTAGTCTCCTTCGATGTTTTAACGAGCCCGAAGTGACAAATGCTCGGATGGACTTTTTCAGTTATAGAGTTTGAAAAAGGCCAAAAGAAACTACTCTGGAGTTCTAGGCAGAGGGTGTGCCAAACTTTTCGCAAAACCACAGAATACGTTTTACGGTACGGGTGGTCGATCTTCGTGAATGCTGTGTTCACTGCATTGCGATCAGTAGGGCGGCCGACACGGCTTCCTATGGATAAAGGCTTTGTTCCTATAGGGGTCTCCCAATATATACGCGACGGTACGTGGGAGCACAAGTCCGTATTGATACTTATCGCTTCACCGTGGAGGAATCACCCAACCACTCAACGCTAAGATATCACGTTTAACGACGCCAGAACACGTCTCTAGCTTAGACCTCTATGTGTTTGCGTTATGTTTCAAAGCGTTGTTATGTAAATTCAATTTATTTTAAGGTTGATCTTGTTTAGCAGTTTGCCTTTATGGATCACCACGAGATGTATGATAACACTCCTAAATGCAGTCTAAGATGATAAGCAAGCTTTTCAATCTTTCAACTTTGAAAATCTTAACTACTGAGGGAAAAGAAAGACAACATCTTTTCACACAGATCATAGAGCACACACTAATGCACTTTTTCCTAAATCAACATGCACACTGTCATAATGCACATGCACAATGCAAGTATTTCTTTTCTCTTTCTTAATGTTTGTGCGACACAAAAATAAAGCTGTTGTATAATTTCGAATTCAATTTCAAGTGAAAGCAAACAAGCTTGTCCAAAATCAAAAGACACCTTAAGATTTACTTGTTTCGACACTAGAAATATATAAATTCAAACCATATGACGAAAGCAAAAGCTCAATCAGCTATGAACAGCAAATAAACTAACTCTTAAGATCAAAATGACACTTAATCACAGGTCTAGATCTAAGAGGCCACAGCAAGACTAGTTCACTTTCGTTATGGGAAACTGCAAATGATACAAGAAATACACAAAGAACAAACACAGTTTCTTTATACAACCAAGGTGGAATAGTGGCAAGGAAAGTTGGTTTTAGATAGGTACATTGACTGGTAACAGGCAGCAAAACAAGAGTGAAAACAGGGCAAGAAATAGTAGGAAACACCAGTAGAACTAGGCAAAACTGGTCCAGCGCAGGTAGTACACAGGCAGTTTGACCTTCAGCGCAGGTAGCCCCTTCGGGAACTGTGTTGAAATGCAGACAGCCTTCACACAGCCTGCACTGAAGAACGAAACTTTCATTTCTCTTGGTTTCCAGGTCACAGATTGCTCAAAAATTCATAGTTTTTGGCCAAATCAGAAGTTATTAGTCAAGTACACACTAAGGGATGAAAAGGAGGATGAAAAGCTATCACTAAGAGCTTATTAGAGTCCTTGTGGATCAGCTCTTCAAATCATAAACTTGCCCAGAAACTGAGCTAGAGTAGCTGCCCTCTACTTTGCATTTGAAAGATCCAAATGCAGTTCGATTCGGTACTCCCTGTGTTTATGAAATGAATAGCAAAAACACAAACAACCAACAAGATACGATCCCCAGTGGAGTCGCCAGTTTGTTGTTGGGAAAAGTATCCAATACGAAATGACCCTATCCCACTCTAAGGGTGATAGTACCTCAGCAACAACCGAATGCAAAGCTATTCAAGATTACTTCTTTATGAGATGTAAGAGAGGGGAGAAAGAGATCCACTAACCGTTGTCTTCCGCTAATGTTTGACCCAATCTTCTCTCCTTGCTGCTTGCTCCCAGCTCCTTGCTCTTTCACTGGCCCAGCTACACAAAGATCCTGCAAAAGCACAAGAAAGGGAAACTACGAGAAGCATACATCCATAATTGATTCAAGGATTAGAATAAATCAAATATACAAGCATCAATATGCCACAAAGACACATGCATATAGAAGAACCTCAAATGCTTTATTAATGGAAGAAGTAAAGTTCTGAGAGTGTTACAACCATAATAGGCCCAATCCAGCAACACCTCCCAGCAGAAAGAAATCTCCTCTTCACCTCCTTCAAAGCAATCACCCAATAGTTCTATACTCAAACCAACAGCACTTCCTTACATTCACAAGATTCCAACCTCCTTTAGACCTCATGAGAGAGCTCTATATATAGGAGATTTGGAGAAAGGATGAGTCAGCTTGAGTTTGGCATGAAACTGACTAGTGTCCTCTCCCACTTCAGTTATACTTCAGTTCTTGAGTCCACTTGGAGTTTCTTACTTCCACTTGGAGATCTAGATCCTCTTACTCATCACAAGGCGAATTCCCTGATCCAAGTGTCATTTTGGAAGCTTCTTGGGCATTTGACACCTTGCAGAATGACTGTGCCACTTGGCCAATCTCGCCCAGCGCAGGTAGCCTTCATTAGATTTGACATTCAGTGCAGGTACAGAGTGGAGCAGTTGACATTCAGCGCATATGCTCAGTGGAGTAGTTGACATGATCCAGAATTAGCTTGTTTTTGAGTGTTTTCAGGTGGAGAACTGATTTTCAGTGCTGTGGTTTGCTGACCTTGTTCCTCTAGGGGTAGGAACAACATGTTTAGGGACTTTGGATCCCTTAGATTATCGACATTTCATGATTCATGCTGTAAGGCACAAAAATGTCTATAACAGGCTTCTCTATGAACCTCTACTATGACTATTAGTAGCCATGTTCTTCTCCTCTTTCTTCATGAGCTCCTCACTCATCTGCAACAATCCTCTGCAACAGCTAGTCTTCCTCATTGTAATATTACCTCACTAAGCTCTCCTCACTGAGTCTTTTGGTAAGCACAGTCCTCTGTCTGAACCTCCTCTTGAGAAACACCTTTGCTCCTTCTAGGCTTCTTCAATCACTTGAGAACACCTCAGCTGTCCTCTCTCTCTGTCCAACCTCTTGTTGGATTCCTTAGGTTCACTGCCACTTCTCCTTCAGAGTGTTTTCCTTACTCTGCCTTCAAGAACACATTTGGTTCTCCTCTCACAGCTTCTCTTGCTATCACTTATGCATTAGTGTAAAGAGACACATTCCCAATTTAAAATAGAACATATTACCTCCCCTTCAAGATCTTAGCATGGTCTTGTTTCACCATTCCACCTATACTTTCAATGGATTGTCCTCTATTTGTTGCATCTGCAAGTTCTGCTACACATCACCTTTGTGTGCCTACCTCCTGTCAGGTTAGAATCCGATCCTTCCTCTTGCCTGCATAGACACCTTAACACAAAACTCTGTTCTCAATTCTTTCAAAGAAATGTTCACACAGATCTTCTTTAACCTGCCTCTGACACCAAATGGCGTAGGGTTACCCCCGCTTACCCCCACAGTATGCATAAAATGCATAAACACATCTGTCCCAGGTATTTAGATCTCAAAGGTGTAAAATATTCTACCATAAATGGTTAAGGCCCCATTAATCAGTTCCTTTGTATTGAAACTCAATCACCCCGCTTAAACCTTCTATCGGGACTATTTAACTCCTTGTAACCTTCATTATCCCTTTTATTAAAGCCTTCCATTAATTCTTCCTTACAGGGACTTTAAAACTCTCCATAACCTTTATACAACCCTTTAAGCGACATATATATAACCTTTCCATTCAATACATTGGTTACATGTGTTTTAACGTATAAAATGCTCTTTTCCTTTATAAACCATTTACAAAGGAAAACCCTACAAAACATACCTTTTTCCAGCTTGGTACGGTCTCTGCACACTTCCTGAGGATTTCCTTTATCACAATCAGCTATCAACTCCTCCGTGGGTCATACATACATGCCTCATCACCCCTCTAATTCCAATATGCGACTATCGGAATCGTTAATATATATTTTAGCCTTAAAAAGGCTCGGCACAACACTTCCACGAATACAAAGGAAATGCATTGAAATCCCACTCTGAAACATATAAGCAGATCCAAAATACTTTCCACCCGCATCTATAACTTCATCGGGTCCACACCTTTAGTCACTCCATAGTGTTGTTTCTCCTAACTCCGATAAGCTCGATCTCTGATCACCGAAGCCTCTGATCAAATATTGACCGTTTGTTATATCCTCTGATCCAACAGTTGACATTACTCCCGATTGTTTAAACTTACGTGCCTATTTCCCACAGTCAATCTTCACCCAAAAGATCTAACGACTGTCGTTGATATCAGGTAGATAAAAATTGAGAGGTTTAACCACCCGATAAAGAGTTTTCCTCTCACCTCCACTGCCATGCATCGTTTTATGAGTGGAATCAGTGCTCATCCTTCAATACAACTTATGGTTTTGAGGCTGCCCAAAATCCATTTTCACTATTACAAAATCATCTTCCTTCATTAAAGTTCACCGATGTGATATTCCTCCGTCTCCTCTACGATTGGATCCTAGCCGTTAACCTTCAAGATCGAACAGCTGATGTTCATCCTTTATTCACTTCACTGTTCTTCCTTCCACTTGCACTTTTATGCTATTTCTTCAGTTCTTCTGTGGTTTTTCTCTTCTTCAATGTTTTTTGGCCTTTCTGTTGTTTTATTACGTGATTCCTCTTGAGCTTCGCTTTAATCCCTCTAATGGATTCAACGAACCATTATGGTCCTTCGAATCACTCTTCTCTTGTGTAGTTCTTCAGAACTCTTACTTCTGCTTCCACTGCTCAGCTGCCTCTGAGCTTTACTCTTCTACAAAATCTCACTTCACTATTTCACCCCAGAGCTTCCCTCTATTTCTTAATTGGATTTAAGGATCCATTCATGATTCCTCTAAATCATTTTGTTCCTCTGCATCCTTCAAAATTCTGTCTACAAACTATTACAAAGTCCATGGATTCACAAGTAGTTCATTCATGAAATACTCTTCAACACACTAACACAATCAGTAATATATATATATATATATATATATATATATATATATATATATATATATATATATATATATATATATATATATATATATATATATATATATATATATCTATATCTATATCTATATCTATATCTATATCTATATCTATATCTATATCTATATCTATATCTATATCTATATCTATATCTATATATCTCATATCTCATACTTGGTGTCTTGCACAGGCCTGTTCTTCAATATCATGGCCTCCCCCTCTGACTCTTCTTGTAGGCCTACATATGCCAGTGAGTTCTATTGAACTCATCCTGGTTCGACTCCTAAATCTATTGAGGTGACTCCTAAATCCTCTGTCCACTTCTACTTCATTTAATTCCTAAAAGCTCTCCTCAGTTCCTGGAATCATGGAATTATTAAAGAGTCCTAATTGACTTTAGACTCTTTTGTCATTATTACCCACTCATGTCCCTCTTATTCTTGAGTATTTATAAGATATATCACACATCTACTTTATTCCTATTATATGTACTCAAAAGCCTAATATTACATTTATTCATCACTTAGGAATCCAACATCCTAAAAATGCATGACCTCCTATTTCTACTTAATTACAATGATTTTCTCTAGGGTTGAATGCTCCTACATCAATGGTTCATTATGTTATCACTACACATAGTTATTGTATAATAAACTATTGATGCACTAATTAAAGATTAGCACATGATGAATTAACTAGATGATAAGTTCTATGGGTATATGTTGGTTTCCTTAATCACAATTGCGTGCACACACAAGTTCACTTCATTGAAGTAGCATATATAAATATGATTGTGAAATGAAAATTTATTGAATTTTAAATATTGATTCACCACCCCTGCCCCCTCCCCTCTCAGTATTATTTCGAACTTTAGAGTAGGTCCTTCAGAAGAAGCTTGAGCACTTGAAGGGAGATCTCTCAAGATGAACAATCATTAAGGAATGGGATTTATCAGACCAACAATCTTCAATGGAAACAACTTAGTATATTGGAAGATAAGAACTAGAGCCTATCTTCAGTCACTTAGAGCTGATGTTTGGGAAATTGTGGAAGGAGGATACCAATTTTCAGCAACAATACCTACAAATATAGCAGGTAAGAAGTTATACGAAACCAATTCCAAAGTAGTCAATACTTTATTGGAAAGTCTATCATAATCAAAATTCGTCAAATTCATGCAGCTCAAGATTGCCAAAGAGATATGGGACAAAATCGTTTAGAGCTACAAAGCATACTTCCAAGTAAAACATTCTAAGCTCCAAACGCTCAGAATACATTATGAAACTCTCAAAATGCATAGTGATGAAAGTATTGCTAGTTAATTTTTACGAGTAGATGAGACTGTAAAATGTATGAAGAATTTGGGTTAAGAAATAAAGGAGGCTACTTTAGTAGAGAAAATATTGAGATCTTTGTCTTCTAAATTTGAGTCAAAAGTATATGCCATAGAAGAAAATCAGGATCTTCAATCTATTATTGTTGTTCAACTTCATGGAATTTTAACTACCTTTGAAATAAGGAAAGGAGGTTCGTCAGATATTAGGGAAGCTGCTTTCAAAGCTTCAACAAAGGGAAAAGAAAAGTAAGATCTCAATGAATCAAGATATATTTCAGAAGTAGAAGATGAGGTAAAAATTTTCAAGAAAGTTCAACGGGGTTCTGAAAGATTCAGAGTTAATCTACTATTGAAATGCTTTGCATGTGGTAGAGTTGGCCATTATGCTGCGAAATGTCCTCATAAAGATAATCATGAAAAAGCAAAGGAGTCCACAAAAGGCAATAGGAAATAGGTTTTTAATAGAAGAAGTTACTATACTCATGAAGATAGTGATGGATTATTTAATAGTGATGAAGATGAAACTGAACAAGATTATAAACTACTCATGGCTTATGACAATGATGATTTTTTAGATGCCTTAGAAGAGGAAGACTTTCTTAAAGAAATCACTAAACTCAAAATATGTTTGGAAGAAAAGAATATGATTATAGACACTTAGACACATCAACTCACTGAAAGAGAAAAGCACAATGAAAAACTAGAATGTGAACTTGTTGTGTGTCTAAGAAAAGATCTTGAGAAGACAAAATATCTTAATCTTATATTTGCTAAAGGATTAGAAACATTAAATGAAATAATCAAGGTTCAGTGTTCTCCTCTTATAAATATCGGTATCAGATATACTGAATAATCATCACAATCACCAAATTTGTTAGCCGCCATGAGAAGTTATCTTGACGCAGCAAAGACTAGTGAGCAGTATGTCAATCATCAACAAAAGCCCAAAAGTACTCATCAGGTAAATCATGCTCAATTTACTCAAAGGATGAACATCAATAGAAGCATCAATCAAAAGGTAAACAATACCAAAAGATTCTATGATCACATAAACTTCTTTAATGGAAAATGCTTTTCATGCCATAACATTGGGCATAAGGCTACTTAATGTGTTTCCTACAAAACTATCATGATTAGAGAAACACGAAATAAAAGAAGCACAACAAGAATCAAGAAAAGTTCTTATAATAAATTTTCTCCTCTTGAAGATGAAATTCAATTTTTTGTTTTTCAATAACTTTCATCATGAAGAATCTGAATGTAGGAGAAAAATTCGGACAACAATTCAAAAGGAGAAAACATCATCAAATCCTAAGGCATGGAGAAAGAAGGAATATCAATGACAAAGACGTGGCATAGCTATGTTTGCAGAAGGACAAGAAAATTAGTGGTACATCGACAGCGGATGCTCTAAACACATGACAGGTGATAAAGATAAACTTCATTTGTATAATTCTTTAGAAAAGTAAAGAATATCTCCTTTGGAAATGAAATGTGAGTTGTCATTAAACGTAAAGGTTCTGTTTATTTGAAATAAAATCTTAAACCTCAAAATGTCATGTATGTTGATGGTTTAAAACATAATTTGTTGAGTGTTAGTCAAATGTGTGATTAAGGAAATGAAGTTGTGTTTCAATCAAATGGATGTGTGGTTTGTGAGCTTGATACAAGAAAGAATGATGAGGCTCATCATTGGGTAATTATATAGGCCTTAATTCACCTCCTAGCTTAGTCAAACCAATTATTCTCACAACTTATTGCATACTTTTGATTATATTTTGTTTATGAGATGAGTTACAGTTGGATACTTTGATTTATGGTCTAATGTGAATTTAATGCAAGATTAAAGAATAAAAGGAAGGAATTTTGGCAAAGATCTTGGTCAAAACTCGAATGGGACAGGGGAGAGGAATTATAGGAGGTAAATCCTCCTCATTTACTACCCTTCCATTCAAATATTCCTCCATCATCGTGGAGTGAAAATAGACAAATCATGAGAACTAGAAGGTAGCTGAGAAAGTGAAAGACAAAGCACCAATTTATCTCGAGTTTGGAAGCTGAGCCTCCCTAATTTTATCGAATTCGTTGGATACTTCAGATATATAATTAAAGAGGCCTAAGACCTGAGTAGAATTCATATTTTTTATTGTAAAACTTTACTCTATTTTCGAGCTGCAAGGCTTATGACAGTTTTTGATGTAATCCATTGTTTTGATAATAAGAATGAGTTTTTTTTAGCCATCACTGAGTTAGCTCAAAGGGCTGAATCTCTTGGGTTAGGGCCCAACCCTAGCAGCCAAGGTTCCTCTTTATTGTACATGTATGCTAGCATAGATTCATAGTTTAATTGCTCATTTGCTTAAGTAGTTGCATTTCCATTACAACAGTGTAGAGTAGATTGGTTGTATGTTAGTTTTCTTCCATTTATGCCTTCTTTCAATCAGTAGGTTAGCAAGGAGAAAAAGATCACGATAAGGTTTTCAACAAGTGCCTTGGCTTCACCTTTGTAGAAAATTTGTGATAGGTTAACCTGATAATGCAATATAAATTAAAGTAGAATACTATAACCTAATTCTACTATCAATTTGCAGAAGCTTATAGATCGAGCTGAACAATATAACTAGATGAAGAAGAATCAATGACACAATAGGCATGAAAATACTTTGTTGAAAGTCTCAGCTAAAAAGAACTCCACACTATTGTATTATCATATATGGTGGAAATACATAGTAATTATACAAAGCCTTAACTCTCACAGCTAGCCAGTTCTCAGTACAATCCTCACAGATGCTCACATACAATCTTGGCTTCTCTCCAGCCTTCCTTTATGCCCTCCAAGCTCCTATTTCCTTGCATTGTTCCTTGTGGATGATTAGCCTATTACCAAGTGGAAAACCAATCCTTCAAAACTGTGCAATCCTCAAGGATGAATGTTTGACTGGATGCATCAGTTTTCTCCATGAGTAAACGGATGCAACTCATAGTACACTGTCCTTGAAAACTAATCTCATCTGGGTCTTTCTCATAATAGACATGCATGAGTTTCTAATGAGGGAATCCTCAATTAACTGGAGTAGCACCAGTTGAGTGCATTAATTCACCAATTGACTGTTAACTCACTATTAGTTCCTCAAATATTTTGGAACTAATTTAACTGGACTTAACTCAGTAAACTGAGTTAATTAATTACAACTCAAATATAACTCAATCGTATCTCCTTAATTTAAGGGATAACTCTTGCATGAATTCACAAAGACTTCTAACTTGAATTCCTCCAACTAATTAATTTAAAATAAATTAATTATCTATTTACGAGTAGCTATTAAGACAAATTTGATTTTAATTCACAATTTAATTCGAGGACAAACTAAATTGGAATATTCTTGTTTCCATATTTCAACATTTCCTCTCAACAAGAAAGGAATTATCTGCCACGCCGATCCTATCTCTATGAAACTCGAATTTACACTTTGACAACGCCTTTGTCAAAATGTCAGCATCTTGCTCCTCTGTCAAAATATACTGCAGCAACATGATCCTCTCGACCTGTGAAAAGCCATGGGAAACAAATCCTTCCTTATACTTCTCCACACTACCATCAGCACCTTGCTTTACCTTGTAAACCCAACGGGGACTGGCAAATGACTTGTTCTCTGGTCTCGAAACCACACCCCAAACATTGTTATGAGCTATGGAGTCATACTCCTCCACCATAGCATCAACCCAAATTGACTGTTGCACTGATTCGTCAAAGGAAGATGGCTTAGTCTCAACACATTCCCTAGTGACAGCCATGTATCTAGTGTACCTATCAGGTGACCTCCTCTATCTGCACTGAGAAGATGTTGCTCCCACATTCCCTCTCACATCCTCCAACAATCTATCGGCTTCTCTTGTGCACATATGTCCATATTTGGAAGACTCTACTTGAGTGGATGTCTCCACTCCTGGAACCTCTACATGTGTTTGTTCCACATGAGTCTGAGGCTCCTCCTCCTTAGGAACCAATATTTCCTCCACAACCTGTAGTTGGAGCTCACTCTCAAGGGAAGCTCACATGGCCTTCTACTCATCAAACTTGAGATCTCTGTGAACCACTATCCTACGAATGGTTGGCAAGTACACTTGATAGTTGTGAGGTGTATCAGTGTACCGCACAAATATCCCCAACTCTGTTGTCATCTCAAGCTTCTTCCGTGCATCCTTTGTCACATGGCAATATACAGATGAGCCAAAGATCTTGAAGTGACCCATGTATGGTCTCTTACTAGAGAAAGCTTCCTCTGGTGTCTTCATCCCAAGTATGTGATGCAGGCTTCTATTTTGCAAATAGACCACTGTGTTGGATGCCTTAGCCTGCAAGTGAAGTGGTAGGCCTTGGTCATGCAGCATTTCCCATTTTTCCCCTACACTAGTTCTATTCTTCCTCTTGGCCAGCCCATTCTACTGTGGATTATGAGGTGCCGTCAACTCTCATTTAATTCCTTCCGCTACACAGAAGTCCTTAAACTCTTGGGAGACATATTCTCCACCATTGTCACTTCTCAAGGCCTTGATCTTCTTCCCTGACTCTTTTTTGACCAAAGATTTGAAATCCCAAAACTTTGTGAAAGTTTGGTCCTTCTTTTGCATGAAATGAATCTAGCATTTACGAGAATAGTCATCAATGAAAATCACATAATAACTTTTCTTCGTTGTGGATGCTGTCGAGAATGGTCCACACAAATTAGTATGAACTCACTCTAAGATAGCCTTTGTTCGATTATCTCGATCATGAAAGGAAGACTTGGTGTACTTTCCCAAGGTACAACCCTTCCATGTGTCAACTTGCTCAAGTTTACCTTTGGGAAGTCCTGTAGATATCTACTGCATTATCCTCAAATCCCCATGATGTTATTGGAAATAATACTGAGAGGGGGCGTGAATCAGTATTATCTGATCAATCCTTTTATTTCCCAAACAGATTTATATATGCTACTTCAGTGAAGTGAACTAGCATGTATACGCGACTGTGCTTAAAGAAACCAACATATATGCAGAGAACTTGTGATTTAGACAATTTATCATGTGTTGAGATTAAACCAATATATCAGAGATTTATTATACAGTGCCGTAAAATAAGAATAAAGCATCACACATAAGTAGCAGATATGAACACCAAGATTTAAGGTGGAAACCCAATGTAGCTAAAAACCACCTGCTGTTGTCATCTCTGTCTTCTTTTAATAATAAGAAAATCTGGTTACAATATTGTATTGGTGTAGACTCATACCAGTACAGAGGCTTCTACCTACAGAAGGTGACAACCTTCTCTCATTATCCATCTTCTACTGGAAGGGAGCTACAACCCCCTAGCTCTTGTAGTAGCCAATATGTTTACTAGTACGTAGGTGCCATCCTATAGAAAAACTCCACTCTTCCACCAGGGACCACATTTGATGACTTTTCAAACTTGATACTCTTGGATCACAATACCACAACTAAAGGCCATGCTTCATCAAATTTTCATACTGGACCCATCAAATTTTTTAAACTTAAACTGCATCAACCAATATTCAATTGATCTGAACAATCAGATCACTGACACCAGAACACTGTGCTAAACCCAGAACCCTGCATCATCATTCTGAACTTTCTCTAACCTCAAAAATCATGCATTAGAGTGTGTATGCTACTTGACTACACCCAAACTGCATGTATACGCTACTTCCGTTAATTCAACCTACGTATGCCTTCAAAACTACTACAAACAGAAACTTTTGAATCAAGTTTGTACCCACTATCAATATTCAGAGTATCTACTATCAACTATCAGAGCTTTACATAGGCAGGGACAAAGATCACTTCTTCTCACTTATACACTAAATCAATCAAATTCCAACCTCCTTATGCATGCAGTTTTACATTCAGATCTAAGAAGACTTCATTAACAAAAAACAGTAAAATAACATAATTTTATCAGATAGATCAATAAAATTTGAAAAGAAGCTTTTATTTTGTATATGCTACTTGAAAGAACCGAACCTACATGTATACGCTCTTTAGCTGACACGAACCTATGTACAGATCTACAAATATTAACTTAGAACTTTGCTGCAATTCTAGACTTCAGACAAACCCACATCATAAATAGAATAGGTGTAAAACATAAGATCTAGTCTCACCCAATATCACGTCATTCAAGAATAAGTCAATTCAAGTCTCATGATTCCTGATCCAATATAGGACTCAAAGTGCACATGAATATTTCAGATCTAGTCCCAAACATAACCCTGCAACATAAAATATACTTCAGATAGAAGTATTCCTTAGAATCTTGTTTCTTCCCCCCTTGGCCTAATGATCTTCTCCTCCTTACATACTCTTAGGTATTTCTCAATACCTTGGACCAAATACCTTAGACCAATACCATGGATCAAAAACTTGGTTTTCCAACATGTACGCACTTTTGCATCCTGTGAAAGTGTGTGTATATGTTATATGCTTCTTTTGTTCTATTAACCCGCGTGTATACGCTTCTTGGACAAAGTGAACCAGCATATACCTCTCTTTCTTCACTCTTTGAGTTCTGATCTGTAATTGTTTGTTGTTAACCTGATGCACTGTGAATTGTCATCTGAGAGATTTTCCATCAAGGAGAACACTTGTATCATAATTCCAACAATCCCCCCCTTTGGACTTGATGGAAACAATAACACCAAGGCACTCTCCCCCTTCGACATCAAGGGCAAAGGGCGGACCAAGATATTCCCTCCATTTGACATACATTATGTTGTCCATGCTCCCCCTGAGTACATGTTGAATTCCCTGATTGAGCTCCCCTTTGTAATTGCTGAGATGCACTGAAACCATTCATGCTCCCCTTGAGCACATGCAGATTCTACAAAAATATTCTCCAAAAGAATAACATGACTCTATAACTCCACTATGTGCGTATGACCTTCCTATCACCAATGACTCATACATAGATCCATCTCCCAACCAAGTGGGGATATACCAAATGTTTATACATGACAGAAATAATAAATATTACATCATCCATCCCATGCAAAGTGGGGATACAAATTACATCATTTGTCCAAGAGGACTCATTCAAATGTATGAGAAGACATATCATAACCTAGACTTTTACATGACTTAAGTAACAAATGGTATAAATATCTGAAGCCATAACTAGACTCAGCAACCATAATGCCAACAATGCTGAATGTACTTGAAGGCTAATGCTCCCCCTGAACCCGTGCTACCACTTTTTTTCCTGTCTGAAGAACATATACGCTCCTTGACCCACAGAAACCATGTGTTTATGCAACTATACTTCATGAAACACGCATATAATAATCTTTCTATGAAAAATCTAGATTTAACAGCAGGATGGTGCAGCAACTACTCGCAGCTTTTGTCTGAGATATTCAAATGTTTCTCTGGGAAATGGTTTAGTGAATATATCGACAACCTATTCTTTCGAGGGAAGATACTCCAATTTGACCTTTTGTTCAAGCACTTGTTCACGTAGAAAATGGTACTTGATGGGCATGTTCTTGGTCTTGGAGTGCATAACTGGATTCTCTGAAATACTAATTGCACTTGTATTATCACATAGAATGGAGATAGGTGGAGTACATGTGATCTGAATGTCTTGCAAAGTTTACATCATCCAAAGTAGTTGTGTGCAGCAAGATGTAGTAGCCACATATTCTGCTTCAGCTGTAGATAAATCAATTGAACTTTGTTTCTTGCTGAACCAAGACACTAACCTAGATCCCATATAGAATACACCAACACTAGTGCTTTTTCTATCATCAACACTTCCTGCCCAATATGCATATGTATATGCATGAAGAGTAAGATCTATATCTCTAAGATACCATAAACAAAAGTCTTGAGTTCCTTGAAGATATTTGAAAATTATTTTGACTGCCTGAAGGTGTGATTCCTTTGGATTTTCTTTCAATCTTCCAACTATTCCTATTGCATGAATGATGTCAGGTCAGGTACATGTTAGATAAAGCAGACTACCAATCATCATTTGAGTTGATACTACATCCTATTATCATTGGGGTACATACAAGTTTAGAATCTTCCATTCCATACCTTTTCAAGATCTGTTTGAGATATTTGGTTTGTGATAGAAAAATACCATCTTTATCTTGTTGAACTTGTAGACCAAGAAAATATGTAAGTTCACCAAGCAAGGACATTTCAAATTCTTGCTGCATTACTGAAGAAACATTTTGACTCATGGATTCTTCATTGCTTCCAAAAATGATATCATCAACATAAACAATAATAATTACCAATTTATGAGTTTCAATATTTGTATATAGATTGTTATCTGCAGAACCTTGTGTAAAACCTTGTGTAAAACCTTGTTGGTGTAGATATTTGTTTTAGTAGTAATACCATGCCCTTGGAGCATGTTTCAAACCATAGAGAGCCTTTTTGAGTCTGTATACAAGTCTTTCATCATCTCCAAGAATGAATCCTTCTGGCTGTTCAATATAAACTTCTTCTTCTAAATCTCCATTAAGGAAGGCTGATTTTACATCCATTTGGTATACTTTGAATTTTTGAAAGCTTGAAAGAGCAAGAAAAATCCTTATGGCTTCAAGTCTGGAAACAGGTGCAAAGATTTCTTCAAAAGATAGACATTCTTGTTGAGCATACCCTTATAGACAAGTCTGGTCTTGTTTCTAATGACTTCTCCATTTTCATTCAGCTTGTTTTTGAATATCCAATTAGTTCCTATAATATTTTTATCATGAAGTCTAGGAACTAATTCCAAAGTATCATTCTTTTTAATTTGATCAAGTTCTTCATCCATGGCCTTGACCCATCATTCATCTTTTCATGCTTCATTTACATTTTGAGGTTCGATGGAGGTTAGTAATGCTAGATAGCTTGAGGTCCCTATAATAGTTCTTCTTGTCTGTACACCTACCTCTTTTTCCCCTAAAATTTGAGTTTCTCGATGATTTTTCTAAACATACCTAGACGGAGTCTTTTCTTCTACCATTATCTATTCTTCTGGTGCTTCATTGGTTTCTTCTTCAATATCATTTTGATTTTATGTGGGAAAATAATCCCCATCTTCTTCACTGTCATAATATTCTGTTGATTTTATCTGTTTTGAATTTTTACATGCTTCATCAACCACAACATCAATACTTTCAACAATTTTCCCAAGTCTTTTATTATAACATTTATATCATTTAATTCTGGAAGAATAACCAAGAAGAATACCTTCATCTGCTCTGGGTTCAAACTTACCAAGTTTTTCGTCAGTCCTTTTGATAAAAAAATTTCTTCCAAAAAATTTAAAGTATTTTATAGTAGGATTCTTGCCATACCGAAGTTCATGTGGAGTTTGAGTGCTATTTACCCGAACATTTTCTTTGTTGAGAATAGTTACGGTAGCGAATGCAGCTTCACCCCAGAAGGCTGCAGGAGTTCCAGATTCATCTACCATAGCTCGAGCCATTTGTTGAACTGTTCTGTTCATTCTTTCTACCACACCATTTTGCTCAGGAGTCCTTACAGTGGAGAATTTCATTTTTATTCGATGTTGTTCACAAATGTCAAATAAATCATCTGATGTAAATTCCCCTCCTTGATCAGATCTGAGACATTTTATTTTTTGACCTGATTCATTTTCAGCCAAAGCTTTGAAAGCTTGGAACTTTCAAATCCTTCATGTTTATGCTTTAGAAGACCTATCCAACAAATTCTGGATAAATCATTAATGAAAAGAAGAAAGTATTCTTCTCCACGAGGTGACTTTTTCCTCTATGGTCGACATAAATTAGTATGGACAAGTTCAAGAGGCTTACTAGCTAACCCTTATTTTTCTTGAAGTGGACTCTAGTTTGCTTACCGATTTGACATGGTTTGTATATTGTATTCTCTGGGATGCTGATATCTAGAAGATCACGAACAACCTTGAGTTTGCATGCTTTTCTTATTTGAAAAAAATCTTAGATGTCCTAATATTCTATGCCATAACCATTTTCATCATTTTTTCTTAGATAGCATTATTGTTGTCCTACCTTAAGTATGTATAAGTTGTTTGGAGTTCTTCTACCTTTTATCACAGCCTCTCCTGTATCAAGTTCACAAACAACAAATCTATTTGATCAAAACACCACTTCATTTCCTTGATCACACATTTGACTGACACTCAACAGGTTATGCTTTAAACTATCTACATACATAAAATTTCCAACCATAACATTTTCTTTCAAGAAAACAGAGCCTTTACATTTTATGATAGTAGAGTGTCATTTCCAAATGAGACATTCTTTTCCTTTTCTAAGGCATTATATGAGTGAAGTTTTTCTTTGTCACCTGTCATGTGTTTTGAGCATCCATTGTCAATGTACCACTAATTTTCTTGTCCTTCTACATACACGGCTATACCACATCTTTTTGTTTGAGATTATTTCCTTCTCCATATCTTGGGATTTAATGGCATTGTTGCTTTTGAAATGTTTGCTGAAATTTTATCCTGCATTCAAATTCTTCATGACCAAATTTGTTATAGATTGAGCATTCTATTTCATTTTCAAGAGGAGAAAAGTTATTATAGGAACTTCTCTTGATCTCTCTTACATTCCTTTGATTTCATGCTTCTCTAGTCATGATGGTTTTGTCAGCAATGCATTGAGTAGCTTTGTGCCCAAAGAAAAACATTTCCCATTAAAGAAGTTCCTGCGACTGTCGAATCTATTAACCTAGTGATTGTAGTTTCTATTGATATTCATCTTTGGAGAGAATTGAGTATGATTTGCCTGAGATTGGTTGTGGCTTCTATTCATCCTTGGAGTAAATTGAGTATGATTTACTTGGTGATTTTCTTTATGGCTTTACTAATGATTGTCATATTGTTCGCTGGTCTTTACTGCATCAAGATAGCTTTTGGTGGAGGTTAACGACTTCTGTGATTGAGATTCTTCTTCAGTATATCCAAGACCTATCTTTATCAGAGAAGAATGCTAAACTTTGATAATTTCATTTAAATTTTCTGATCCTTTATCAAATCTAATATTGAGAGATTTCATTTTCTCAAGATCCTTTCTTAGACCCACAATTTCACATTCTAGTTTTTCATTTTGTTTTTCCTTTTTAGCAAGTTGGTATGTCAAGGTATCTATAATCATATTCTTTTCTTCCAAATAGAATTTGAGTTTAGATATTTCTTCATGAAGGTCTTCCTCTTCTAAAGCATCCCAAAAATTATCATCATCATAAGCCATGAGAAGTCTATAATCATCACTATTAGATAAACCCTCACTATCCTTTTTCTAAACTATCCCAAAAATCATTGCTATCATAAGCCATGAGAAGTTTGTAATCTTGTCCAGTTTCATCTTCATCACTGCTAGATAGATCATCGCTATCTTCATGAGTATAGTAACTCCTTCTTTTCACAACTTGTTTTCTATTCCCTTTTGCATATTCCTTTCCCTTTTCATATTTATCTTTATGAGGACATCTGGCAACATAATGACTGACTCTACCACAAGTAAAGCATTTGAAGGGTAGCTTACCTCTAAGCCTCCTAGAACTCCGTTGAAGCTTCTTGACAAATTTTACCTCAACTTCGTCTTCTGAAATACGTCCTGATTCATTGTGTTCTTTCTTTCCTTTTGCTGAAGCTTTAAATGTGGCTTCTCTCATATCTGATGGTCCTCCTTTTCTCATCTCAAAGGTAGTTAAGATTCCGTGAAGCTGTGTCATAGTGATATTGTGTAGATCATATTTTTCTTCTATGGTAGACATTTTGGATTCAAATTTAGCAGACAAGGATCCCAAATCTTTCTCAACTAAGGTAAATTCCTTTATTTCTTCACCCAAATTCTTCATAAAATTAACAACCTCATCTATACATAGGAAGTAACTAGCTATACTTTCATCACTATTCATCCTAAGAGTTTCACACTGAATTTTGAGAGTTTGAAGCTTAGAAATTTTTACCTGAGAGTCTCCTTCATAGCTCAGAATGATTTTGTCCCATATTTCTTTGGCTGATTTGAGATGAATGAATTTGACAAACTCTGATTGTGATAGACTTCTCAATAAGGTATTGGCAGCTTCGGTATTGGCTTCATATTTCCTTTTACCTGCCGCATCTGTAGGAATTGTTGTTGGAAATGTATATCCTCCTTCCACAATTTCTGAGACATTCATTCCAAGTGATTGTAGATAGGTTGTTGTTCTTATTTTAAAATAAACAAAGTTGCTCCCATTGAATATTGGCGATATAATGGATCCCATGCTTTCTTTATTATTCATATTGATGGATCTCCCTTCAAGCGATCAAGCTTCTTATGAAGGACCTGCTCTAATACCAATTGCTAGAAATAATACTGAGAGGGGATGTGAATCATTATTATCTGATCAATAGTTTTATTTCCCAAACAGATTTACATATGCTACTTCAGTGAAGTGAACTAGCATGTACACGCAACTCTGCTTAAAGAAACCAACATATATGCAGAGAACTTGTGATTTAGACAATTTATCATATGTTGAGCTTAAACCATATAACAGAGATTTATTAGATAGTGCAGTAAAAGCAGAATAAAGAATCACACATAAGCAACACACATTAACACCAAGATTTAAGTTGGAAACCTAATGTGCATAAAAACCACCCGCTATTGTTGTCTCTATCTTCTTTCAATAATAAGAAAATATGTTTACAATATTGTACTAGTGCAAACTCATACCAGTACACAGGCTTCTACCTACAGAAGGTTACAACCTTCTCTCATTCTCCAACTTCTACTAGAAAGGAGCTACAACCCCCTAGCTCTTGTACTAGCCAATATGTTTACTAGTACGTAGGTGCTAACCTATAGAAAAACTCCACTCTTCCACCAGGGACCACATTTCATGAATTTTCAGACCGGATACTCTTGGATCACAACACCACAATTGAAGGCCACGTTTCATCAAATTTTCATACTGGACCCATCAAAGTTTTTAAGCTTAAGCTGCATCAACCAATATTAAGTTGATCTAAACAATTAGATCACTGACACCAGAATTCTGTGGTGAACCTAGAACCCTGCATCATCATTATAAACCTGTTGTAACCTCAAAAATCATGCATTAGAGTGTGTACACTACTTGGTTGCACCCAAACTGCATGTATATGCTACTTCTGTTAATTGAACCTACGTATACCTTCAAAACTACTACAAACATAAACTTTTGAATCAAGTCTGTACCCATTATCAATATTATGAATATCTAGTGTCAATTATCAGATCTTTACACAGGCGGGGATAGAGATCATTTCCTCTCACTTATATAGTCAATCAATCAAATGCCAACCTCCTTATGCATTTAGTTTTACATTCTAATCTAAAAAGACTTCATTGACAGACAACAGTAAAATAATAGAATTTTATCCGATAGATCAATCATATCTGGATAGAAGCTTTTCTTTTGTATACACTACTTGAAAGAACCGAACCTGCATGTATACACTCTTTAGCTGAGACGAAACTGCTTACAGATCTGGAAATATTAACTAAGAACCCTTTTGCAAATCTAAACTTCAGACAAACCCAGATCATCAATAGAATAGGTGCAAAACATCAGATCTAGTCTCACCCAATATCAGATCATTCAAGAATAAGTCATTTCAAGTCTCATGATTCCTAATCCAATATTGGACTCAAGGTGCACATTAATATTTCAGATCTAGTCCCAAAAATAACCCTGCAACATAAAACATACTTCAGATAGAATTATTCCTTAGAATCTTATTGCTTGCCTAATGATCTTCTCCTCCTTATATACTGTTAGGCCTTTCTCAATACCTTGGACCAAAACCACTTAGTACTAATACCTTGGACCTAATACCTAGGGTCAATACCTTGGACAAAATACCTCAGACCAAATACCTTGGACCAATACCTTGGACCAAAAACTTGGTTTTCCAACATGTATGTGGTTTTGGCTCCTGTGAAAGTGTGTGTATACATTATATGCTTCTTTTGTTCTATTAACCTACGTGTATATGCTTCTTGGACCAAATGAACCAGCTCATACCTCTATTTCTTCATTCTTTGGATTCTGATATGTAATCCTTGGTTCTTAACCTACTACACTGTGAACTGTCATTTGAGATAGTTTCCATCAAGCACAACACCTGCATCATAATGCCAACAGATGTAAATGGACCAACCGACTATGCAAGAACTCGCCAATGTCTTGGATTTGCACCAGTTCTGCTTTCGTAATCAATGTTGCACAATCATCTATCTCTATTTTATAGAGATTCTTCACCCAAATCCCTATCCTCTTGGTTTGACTTGTGTCTGTGTGTCTTAGGAGCGCCTTTCCTTTACTGAAGACAACATCGTAACCCTTTTCCTCTGGCATCGCTATCGATACCAAGTTCTTCTTCAATCCAAGCACATACATCATATTTGTCAAGGTGAGAGGATCTGCATGCTCCCTCTGAAAAACAATTGTTCCCACTCCTGAAACACTATACCCTCCATTGTCACCCATCTCTATGTACATCATGAGGCCTTTCTCCTCCAAGGCACTGAATAAATTTTTATCACTAGTCATGTGGAATGAGGATCCACTGTCAAGATACCAAACACAAGCCATCATCGATGACAACATGCATGCGACGAGGGTAAATTCCATTTCGAACTGAGAGACTAATGCCTCATCTTCTGATCCTTCTGAGGATCCCTTCTTGGATTTCTTCGATGGGAAATTAGTCACATAATGTCTGATATTGTGACAATTAAAGAACCTTACTTTAGACATGTCACCCTTCTTCCCTCCATGATAAGAATTTGATTTGAAATGGGAAACCTTCCCCTTGCCTTTCCTTGCCTTACATGCTAAGGCCAAATTTTCTTCATCATCATTCATGGATGAAGAACCATATTGTGAGCTCCTCCTGATCTCCTCCTGCAAAAGATCCGACCACACTCATTCCCAATCCAGCAGTTTCTCCCTTCCATTCACAAAGTCCTGGTAGTTATTCCAACTCTTTGGAAGGCCAAGGAGAGCGAGGCTCACCATATCATCATCGGTAGTAGTTATTCCCACACTTCCAAGCTCATCTCTGCAAGTGGTGAGCTTGTTCAGATATGTGGAAATAGTATCGCCCTTCTCCATCTTGATTCTTCGAAGCTTATCCTTGAGCGCCAATTTCCTCTGGTCACTACTGTTCTGGTAGAGGTCCTTCAATGTCTTCCACATTGAAAATGGAGTATCCTTCCCATGGAGACTCAAGACAATATGGTCTAAAACTTCCTGAAGGATGATATGTCTCGCCTTCACCACACACTTCTTCCACTCAACAAACTCTTGTGCATTATTTGAAGCTAGCTTTGGGAATTCTTGATCAATGAATTCCTTCAAGCCATCGCCTTCTAATGCAACCTCCATTCTATCTTTCCATGCTATGTAATTCGAGCTACATTCCAATGCATACTTGAGTCTCAAGCCATAGAATGCAATTGGCCAACCTTTAAGTATGATATGAATTCGATTTGCACCTGCAACCCTGAACTTCAAACCTCAAATTCTCTTCTTAGTATACTGTTCACAGCTCTGATACCATGTAGAAAATCTGTGATAGGTTAACCCGATAATGAAATATAAATCAAAGCAGAATAATATAACCTACTTCTATTATCAATTTGTGAAAGCTTAAAGATCTAGCTAAACAATATAACCATAAGAAGAATAATGAATGGCACAATACACATGAAAATACTTTGGGTAAAGCCTCAGATAAAAGAAACCCCACACTATCGTATTATCATAGATGGTGTAAACACATAGGAATTATACAAATCCTTAGCTCTCACATCTAGCCATCTCTTAGTACAATCCTTACAGATGCTCATAGAAAATCTTGGCTTCTATCCAGCCTTCCTCTATGCCCTCCGAACTCCTATTTCTTTGCATTGTTCCTTGTGGATGATTAGCCTATTACCAAGTGGAAAACCAATCCTTCAACACTGAGCAATCCTCAAGGATGAATCCTTGACTGCATGCCTGATTTTTCTCCATGAGAGAACACATGCAACTGATAGTACATTGTCCTTGAACATTAATCTCAACTAGGTCTTTCTCATAATAAACATTCATGAGTTTTTGATGAGAGAATATTTAGTTAACTGGAGTAGCACTAGTTGAGTACATTAATGCATCAACTAGATGTTAACTCACTATTAGTTCGTGAAATAGTTTGGAACAAATTTAACGGGACTTAACTCAGTGAACTGAGTTAACTAATTACAACTCTAAAATAACTCAATCTTATCTCCTTAGTTTAAGGGATAACTCTTACATGACTTCAGAAAGACTTCTAACTTGAATTTCTCCAACTAATTAATTTAGAATAAATTAAATAATTATTTCTAAGTAGTTGTTAAGACTGAATTCGATTTTAATTCACAATTTAATTCAAGGACAATTTAAATTGGAATACTCCTGTTGCCATATTTCAACAACCTCCTCCCTCTAGGACCATGACTTGGGGAAGAGACCCTTCAGCAACCCCAGAAACACAGATATCTAGTTCTTGCATGAGCTTTGGAGTTTGTTATCTTGATTCATTATTTGGTTCATTTCATTGTCATCTTTTTCCATTACTCTATTTTTGCAATAAGATCTCACTCATGTTCTCATTTCCGCAAGCATTTTCTTCATGCATAATATGGGCAATTGATTCATGCTTTTCTAGTCTATGAAGATGTATCTTGTTACATAGTTCTTGGAAGACACACATGTTTTAAACAATGCAGGTACTTTGGGAGGAGGTCTAGACTTCATCACCACCATCCATCTTCCACCTCATCAACCTTAACCATCTCTTGTTCCACCATCACCCTCACTAGTTTTTTTGTCCTTTTTCATTGAAATTCCCCTAGACAAATTGACTAAATCTAGCCATATCTTCTCTTGGATATTGGCTCCTGAGTGTTCCTAGACTTTCTAACACCTTATCCCACTCATTGCACACCTTTTCCCAGCATCCCTACACCTCCAACACCTCACAATTAGCTCTCAGTTGTATCTTGCAGGTTTCCTATAATTCCTACAGGATCATCCTGTACGTTTTCCTGAAACAGCCTTTTTTGAGGCCGAATTGATGGGGAACCTCTAGGAAGTCACAAAAAGCCTCCTAGGACCCTTCCATGCCATCAAATCACTCCATAAACCTTCTAGTCATCCTAAACCACCTTCCATCCACCTGTCACATCCACAGGAACAATTAAATTACATGCTTGATTTTACCAAAAAAACCAAAAAAAGTGAAAACATATTTACTTTAGTTTTCTTTCTTACACGTTAGTATGGTTTGATGCTCTTTACTTCTATAACTTAAATAGCAGCATTAGGTTAGTGTTGATTTATCAATTCTCCTTAGCATAGCTGTTTAAATGGTTAATTAGGATATGGTGTGATTTAGCATTACATGTTTTTTTCCTCATTATTGCAGTAAAGTAGCTCCTTAGAATATATTTTCTATTCTTCCATCAAAGAATCAAGCTTCTTCTGACTATATAAAAGTCTGGCTTGGAACCCCTGGGGTGTCTCACCATATGAACAGTGACAACAGGCAGGACCTTCACTTTTACTTGTGCATATAGCACTGTCACCTCCAAGTTTGTAGGAACCATAGGTTGATAAGTAAAGTTGGTAGCCCAAGAGTTACAACATCCTTGGTGCAATATTGGTGCTCATCACTTTTTGGCACCGTTGTCGGGGAGGTTTCTGAGTAGAATGTGATTACTTCTTTCTTTTCTTCTACTTCTTGTCTTTAATTTTCTGCCATTAGTTTACTTCTGCAAAAGTAATCTAGTAGCTTCCTTTCTTTCATCTTTCATTATCTTCTTTCATTTCCATTTTGGAAATAGAATTTCAATTAAACAAGTAGCTTCTTCATTCTATCAGTGATTTTTCATTCAATCTACAATTTGATTTCTGCAAAGTACTTTCCATCTAAAGAAAAAACTTACAAAAACCAACCCAAAACCATTTCCTTTCATGCCTCTTAGGAATAGGGACAGTTTATGGAAATTCTTTCCAAATGCCCACACTGCATCCAACAGCCAACCTTCCCTCTTCTTCGGTAGCTGTGAATTGTGGGAACCTTTAGGTGAGAAACCTAACATATTCGAAGAACCCACAAGGGAAGACGAAGAAGAATAAACCATTCCTACTAAACCAATGGCTGAAAACCAAAATGACAGAGGGAAAGAGAGAGGGTTGAGGGTGCCTTCCCCATCAAGGACACTAAGATGAAGAATATAAGCCCCTCTTCCCTACCTCATTTCCAAGGCCTAACCACAGAGCGACCTGATGCTTTCCTTGGGAGTTTGTTGTTATATTCCAAACCTATGACTATACATATGATAAGAAAAAATTAAAATTCTTTCCATCTACCCTCAAGGATGCAGCATTGCACTGGTTCATGGGTTTACCAGGAGATGGCGTCAAAACTTGGGCTCGGATGCAACAGGATTTTAAAAACAAATATCAGGACTATTGTTGGTCAAAGGATACTAACCATGGACCAGGATGACCATGGACCAGGATGAATCCTTAGAAGACTACGAAGAAAGATTCCAACTCAGTTACAAAAGGGCTAGGTGCACACTTGATCTCGAGTCACTAAAGTTGGTCCTGCCCAGAGGAGTAAGGGATGATCTTCTCGATACCTTACATTTGTTAGTAGGAGGAGATATCTACCAATTACCCTATGAGGATATCAAGACTGTCTTTAGAAACAACTCTAGGGCAGCTAGGAAGAATGGTAGGAGTAGTCAACCTATGGCCAATACATCATTTTCCAACTCATCCATCAAGGGTGAAATTGGAAATATGCTAGAAAATTTCAAAAGTGAGATGCTGCAAATCCTTAACATGCAATTAGACACCATGAACATGAAAAGAAAGCAAGAGGAAGTAGAGAGATCCTTGGCCGTCTTTTTCCCTAGATGCACTGGAAAGCATCCTCAGAACGAATGTCCATTGAACTGTATTGAGATTTTTTTTGGTCTATGAAGAAAACCACTCCACAGATAAGTGCCATTCTTTACCCATATTCAAAGTAGTATATCAAGGAGCTGAAGGGCTCACTGAGAAGATTTTCTACATCAACCAAAGGAGACCTCCTGGGCCTAGACCATACCAGCAAGGCATGCAAGTGTCATCCCATGCATATTACAACCCCAACCAAACCACAACTATACCTTCATGGGGACCCCCTGCTCATCCTTCCTAGTCTACACCCCCTCCTCAATCCTATGCATCTCAGTATCATTCCTAGCCAGCTAGATAGTCATTTCAACCTTACGCTTCAGCACAACCTCATTGGAATGCACCACTCTAGGGGTGGAGGCCCCAATACAACAATGCTCCAGCTCTATTGCCTCCACCACCTACCTAGCCAAAACTCCTACAATCTGCTCCATCCAAGCAACTCCAAATGCTTGCCCAGCCAAATCTGAACCCGAGCAATAGGTAGGCTCAGCAAGTATAGAGTGGAGAGACATCATATCCAGGTTATGCTATAGAAATCTAGGAGATCAACCTAATATCTAGGAGAATTCTCTTGGATAACCAACCTCTTCCTCCACATAGGGAGGTTTAGGAAGAGAGAGAGGAAGGAAAGATTAAATTAAATCCATCCATTCCTGAGAGCTTAGTCCAACCACTCCAGCCTACCCCAGAAGAAACTGAACTTCTAGGAGAATTGAAAAATCTATGTAAAGATCCCCCTTCTCGAGGCAATAAAAGGTGTTCCCATTTACAATAAGTTGATTAAGGATAAATGCTTAAGGAATCCAGGAAGAAGAAAAAGGGATGCCCCTACCATTAATGTCATTGGGAAGTTGTCCTACTTAATGTTGGGTAGATAATATGTCCTAAATATTTGGACCCTAGAAGCCCTGTAGTAGATGTGCACATCAATGGCACCATCATCCCACACACTTTGATCGATCTTGGGACTTCCAATAATGTGATGACCAAAGACACCATGCTCAGGATCAACCTCCAAGGGTCATTGAGGAAGACCACTACAGTTCTGCAACTTGCAAACTGTTCCACAGTCACCCTTGAGGGAATTGTGGAGGATGTGATGGTCTCCATTGACTCCTGGGAGTACCCTGCAAATTTTCTAGTTCTCCAGCATAAGGCTAAACTTACTAGTTATCGTCTAATCCTCAAGAGGCCATGGTTTGCCACATCTGATGCTTACATTAGCTGCAGAGCTTGAAATATGAACATCAAGAATGGGCATATATCCAAACAACTATTCCTATAGCCTCCTGCTCAACCTTCTCTAGAGCATGATTTACCTTTATGGTTGGAGGAGGAGGAAGAAGATGAGGTTTATTACACCCAACTTTATGCTTTGGAAGCAACCATAGCAGGAGGACAACAAGATGAGGATGACTTAACTGAACACCTACTCCAAAGTCCAACTCCTAGTTCATTACCATTAGAAGAAGAAGTAAGGGAAGCCAAGAAAAATCATCCAATTGACTTATGGTTGGCCAATTCCAACCCACTCTGTGTCAAAACCATAGAATTTGGCCCACCTTGAAATGTAATCCATTGCTTTCTGCTCTTGAAGAGGAAAAGCTATGCAACATGCTGAGAGAAAACCTAGAAGCCTTCACTTGGAGTTACAAGGAAATGAAGGGAGTACACCCCTCAGTGTGTACTCACCACATATACATCAAAGAAGGTTGCAAGCCAGTCAATCTAGCCCTTAAAGATATAGTCAAAGAAGAATTGCAAAAATGCTAGATGTAGGATTCATTTACCCTATCTGCAATAGTGAGTAGGTCTCTCATTTATTGTTAGTTCCAAGAAAAATGGAAAGTGGCGGATTTGTGTCGATTATAGGGAGTTGAACAAAGCCACAAAGAAGGATCATTTTCCCCTACCCTTCATCGACCATGTGCTAGACGACCTGGCAGGGAAAAAGTTTTTTCTTTCCTTGATGGATTCAGTTGGTACAACCAAATCCAAATCTACCTAGAAGACTAGGATAAGACCACATTCACCTGTCCTTGGGGTACCTTTTCCTATAGGGTCCTTCCTTTTGGCCTATGCAATGCTCCTACCACTTTCGAGAGAGCAATCTTGATTATTTTCATCAAATTAATACATGGTGCAGTGGAAATTTATATGGATGATTTTACACCTTATGGTTGTGATTTCCAAGAAGCCTCCACTAACCTAGGAAAAGTATTGCACAAATGCATTGAAATGGACCTGTACCTTAGTCGAGAAAAATGTGAATTCTTAATTACTTAATGGATCGTGCTAGGTCATTCAATATCTTAGCAAGGACTACAGGTGGACTCGAAAAAAATAGCAATTGTCCAAAGGGTCCCACCTCTGCAAAAGTAGAGAGATGTCATGAGTTTTTTGAGGTTAGCTCGATAGTATTGAAGGTTCATAAAGAACTTCAAAAAATTGGCCTCTCCTTTATTTGGGTTGTTGGCCAAATGTTCTGATTTTATATGTTCAAAAAGCTGTCAAGATGCCTCAGACATTCTAAAGGATAAGTTAGCCATTGCACCAATTCTTAGAGGCCCAAACTAGGCCCTCCCTTTTCATATTCATGATGATGCCTCACACAAAGCCATAGGAGCAGCCTTACGTCAGGTAGAGGAGAATCTGCCCTATGTCCTCTATTTTATCAGTGAGAACTTGTCAAAGGCTGAGCTAAATTATATAGTGACCGAAAGGGAACTACTAGATGTTGTGCATTCATTAAACAAAATTAGGAATTACATTACAAACTATCAAACATTTGCGCATACTAACCATGCTACAATCAAATATTTAATGAAAAAACTAGATGTGAATGCTCGAATTATAATGTGGTTGCTTTTATTATAGCAGTTTGATCTAACCATTGTTTATAAGCCTGGTAAAGAAAATGTTGTTGCAGACTTTTTATCTAGGGTGAATCTACCTGCAGGTGAAGAAGGAATGGTGGATGAACAATTACCAGATGAGCACTTGTTTTCTATTTTAGTTCTCTCTCCATGGTATTCTGATATAACAAACTATTTGGTATCATCATAGTTCCCACCAAGCTTTCCCTCCAAAGAAAAGAGCAAGATAGTCAGGAAAGGTGCCCCCTTCACCTAGATTGGGGTATATCTTTTCAACTTTGGCCCAGATCAAATCTTGAGAAGGTGTGTAAGGGAAGAGGAAGTTTTTGACATCCTTCTGACCTGTCATGATGTGCCTTATGGAGGTCACTCTACAGCAAAGAGGATAACATTCAAAGTTTTACAAGCAGGCTTTTATTGGCCCACTCTCCATCACGATGCGAAAAGGTACACTAGTCAATGTGATTGAAGCAGAGGATGGGAAAGCCTACTCCAAGAGATGAAATGTCCCTATAACCTCATGTGACCTTCGAGTCATTCAAAAGTGGGGCATACACTTCATTGGGCCTATCAACCCTCCTTCAAAGAAAAAATAGTACATTATTGTGTGCACTAATTATTTTACTAAGTGGGCTGAAACCAAGGTAATTAGGGCAACAAGAAAAGAGAAGGTGGTTGAGTTCCTGAGGGAGAATGTATTTTACAAATTTGGGTACCATAGGGAGCTAGTCATAGACCAAGGAAGCTAGTTTACCTCCAACATGATTGAAGAAACTACTCAGCCATCACAAAATCAAGTATAGGACCTCCACTCCCTACCATCCACAAGCTAATGGGCAAGTGGAAGTGACCAATAGGGCAATGGAGGGCATCTTAATCAAGGTATTGAGCAGCAGTAGGAAGGATTGGGTAGAGAGACTAGTTGAGGCCACCTGGGCCTACAATACCACATGGAAGACCACCACTAGATTTACATACTATGAGCTGGTCTATGGGAAAAAGGCTTTGTTGTACATTAAGTTTGAATATAACACATTGAAGATGGTAGCCCAACTATATTTGTATCTCATTCATGCACAAAAATAAATATTGTTCCAATTGGATGTCTTGGATGAATTCAGAATGTAGGCTTGCCTACATACAAAGATAGTTCATCTTTAGAGGAAGATCTGGCATGATAAACCTATTAAGGAGAAGCAATTTCAAGAGGGAAATTGGGCATTGTTATATGATTCTAGGTATAAAGACTTCAAGGGCAAGCTAAGGTCAAGATGGCTCGGACCTTATGTGGTGGAGAGATGCCATGATAATGGTTCAGTGTAAATTAGAACTATAGATGAAGAAACCATTCCATTTCTTGTCAATCAACACCGATTGAAAATGTACAAGAGGCCTTTATCAAAGCAAGAGTTCATTGACAATATCAATAAAATAGTTATGATGGTAGAGAAAGTTCCAGCTCCTCCCTCATCAGGTCACTGAAAAAGAAGAAAAAGAATAAGGACGTAGGTGAAAATCTCCATGAGGCAGCTGAATGATGAAAAAAGGAAAATGAAAAAAAAATAACAAGAAGATCCCTAGGTGGAAACCTTCCTTAAGGTGGCCAAGGTAAACATCTAGGGTGAAAACCTCTCTGAGGCAGCCTAGGTGTTTTTCATTAAAAAAAAAAGAGAGAGAAATATATATAAATGTTTTTTCCAGGTGGGCAAGAAAGACAATCAAGGAGAAAAACGAGGATCCAAAGGGAAACCTGCCTCACACATATCCATCTCCTCCACTCCTTACCATGCATCCCTCCATCATTTCTATTTTTTGTTTCACTCCATTGCTTCAATTTATGTGAAGACTGTGTTTTTTACAAGATCCCGTGAAAACCTACAGGATGATCCTATAGGAATTACAGTGGCCCAGAAAACCTACAGGAAGCAATCTGAGGACACATGGTAGGTTTGTTAGGTCCCTAAAACTCATCCTAGACATGATCTAACACCTCACCTTGTCCATTATCATCACCCCTACACTCACCATTCAAAACAAAAAGAGATCAGTTTCTTCCAGTTACAAAAAAAAAAAACCAAAAGAAAAAACAGAAAGAAAGAAAAACAAAGGAGAGTAAGAGCATTACCTGAATGTCTCTTGCTCTACATACACTCCTACTCCCTCTATCCATTCATTACAACATCCTCACAGCCCTAGCCAACAACATGATTAAGGAATTTTTGAGGGAGAAGCAGCTACAAGACATCCTGTAGGAAATCCTGTAGTAGCCTATCCCACAAAATGTCAATCATCAGCTACAGGTCTTCACTAGGATGATCTAGGAGCTCCACCGTAGTAGCAACATCATATCTTCAGTCAGATACCTACAAAAGCCAAGAAACCATAAGCAAATAGTAAGAGGAGGAAGAAGAATGACCATGCAACAAATAAATGATGCAACACCTCTGATCTTTGACAACTGCAGCATGGGATCAAAACCACAGGTAAGTATCTCGCTCGCTCACTCATATGCATTATTTAATCAAAAGTGGTAAGGGTTATGAGATAGTGGGTTTATAAGTGAAAAGTTTGTTAGTTAATTTGGCCACCTTCGTTCAGTCATCACATGCAAAACCAGGTATCCTCTCAAACGTGGCTACAGTCAACTCAAAGACAAAGGAGGAGTAGGAAAAGAAGTGGTCAACTACGGATCTACTAGGTGGGAGTTGATTACGAGGAGTGAGAAATGATGAGGTGGTAGTGGGGACCAACAGTCCAAAAATGGCAACGTACCTCTGCTGCGAACACACCATATCACCCCAAAACAACATAAAGACAAATAAAACATTGTTTTCATTCATTCATGCATTCCACCTCCTCGCAACTCCCTCACTCAAGTCGCCCTCATAACTCTGGCCACCCACTAGAAGTAAGGATCCATTGTTCTACAAGATAATTTCTACAGGAGCATGCACAAGAATTACTATAGGAACAGTCTACAGGATCAGTCCACAGGATACACAGAGGTAGTCTATAGGATAGGCAGAGAAGAGTTCAAGAGGGAATATCACAGGAATTGTCCAATGCCACCATTCTAAAGAGGTAGGCTATAAAAATCCATCCCCATTGACAAGCAATTGAACCAAAAATGCTCTAAAATCTGGTGAATTTAGCAACTGTGGGAGGTGAGTTACATACATAGTAAACTCTTTTTTCCTCCTGAATTTAAAATTTTTGTGTCAACCCTCTCATTTTCTCCTCAAGCCTCACATGCAAGATGATAGGAGGGTTTAATAGGAGAGAACCCACAAATACTGTGAGGATACAACAACACCCCCAAGTGCTTGAAATATTTACAAGACACAACTGGATGGGGTTTTTCAAAAAATTCACAGGGTATGATGATGAGGTGACTCAAGAATTTGCTCATTCCCTCACTCCACACAACAGAATCCGGGCCACTATTTTAGTTAGCGACCTCACAATAGATCTCACCCCAAAGCTCATTAGTGGGGTCACCACACTTCCACTAGGAATTCCATGGAGAAAAGAGGACAAAGGCGACAGTCAGGTGGCAAAAAGCAAATTCTTTTTATAAGGTGAAGAACCCATAGAAGACAAAAATGGAGTAAGGAGGGACAATTTTCCATACCCATGGAGTGAGGAAGGCTACCAACTCATCAAATATATCTCATGTGATGGTAGATATAGTGTTGTTTATGGCTACCATTTTAGTATCCTTGAAGAATTAAGATTTGGGGTAGAAACACCAGTTCACTAAAGACTCAGCATACCCTATTTCTTTATGCAGTCACTCATATACTCTGGCAACAAAGTAAAGGAAGGGAATTGCCAACAATTGGCTCACCAAGGGTTGATTAGGGTCCTCATTGAGAATTCCCTCCAAAACCTTACAATCCCTATAACATGGTCAGTCTTTAGACACTTTCTAGCATAGGATGACATCAAAACCCTAACTTATGATGTTAGTCCCTCTGTCAGTGAGGAGGAGGCAAAACAGAAAGAAGAATATACAAAGCTAGATAGGGATGAGATGGATGAAGAACAAACTGATACAAAGGAACATGATGAAGTAGAAGAAGAAGAGGGAGAAGAGAAGGACGGTGACGATGGAAGAGAGGAGGAAACTAAGGAAGAAACTGATGGAGATGAGGAAGAACAACAAGAGGAAGAAGATAAGAAAAACAGAGAGGAAGAAGGCATTGAAACAGAAAGGGAAGAACACCAAGAGGAGTCACCTAGGATGTCTCCAGAGGCTATTGAAATGGAGGCGGTAGCTACCCTAACTACTCTCAACACCCCAGTCAATTAAAAAGCGAAAAGGAGGAGGCAATCCCCACTATATTTCAGAACAAGAAAGAGCACAAGAATCAAACAAGGGAAGACACAAATATCAACAAAAAATCCTATTGAGATTGAAGATTCCCCTACAAAAAGAGACAAATTTCCTTTCCCTAAGTCACCAATCACCTATGTAGTCAGCCCTAGTACCAGATCAGCTTCCCCAAAGGGTAAGGCCATCCTACAGGATCCACAACAAAATCTACAGGAAGCAAAAACAGTCCTACAGGATACCCTGCAAAAACTACAAGAAGCACAGAAATTGGAAGCCAAGGTAGGGGAGCAGTAAGAAATAAAAGAAGAAGACCCTAAAACAAACGAGCCAAACCCCCAACCTAACCTAGACTCCTACTACCAATTTATTGAAGGAGGCAGGGTGATACCTCAAAAAATTTCCATCCCATTGTTTTTCGAACTTGAGAAGGAGAGGGCTAGAACCCACCAATGGAAGCAACTCATCAAGTCAAAAGGGGTGGAAGACATTGGGCACATGGAAGAGAAGCTCAAAGAAATGGACAAAGAGATAAGTGGCTTAAGGGACAAAGAAGCAATAATGAGAGATCAACTTGAGATGGAAAATGCATGGCTGAGGGGATAACTATAGGAGAGGGAGAACCAACTAGCATGTATGGCCAGCCTCTCGGTTGTGGCCATCTGGTGTAGGATTCCAACTAAATCCCATGCTCTTTACCTCAAGGAAAAATGGATGTACAGTTTCAGATTAAAACACTAGCACAAAGGGGCACCATGCCATTTCAAGACTACAGGCAGTTTATTGATCTTTGTGATCAAAGTACACTAGAGGAGAGGGCCAAAATTGCTGAGTTTTACTTGCACAACATGGTCCTCATAGACATGAATGTTTGGGACCCTAATGCCAAGCTAGGAGATCTACAATTAATGGCTTTGGCATCATGGATGAACCATGAGGAGTCAAGGGCTACAGAGATGAAAATAATATTGGCCAGAGAGCAAAACAAACCTCTTTTCATCAGAGATGAACAATCAAATCCCATGGCCATAATCAACACCCATAATTTGATTGCAAATTATCTTCAGCTGGAACATAGATATCTCACTGCCCAAGAGCAAGCAATTTCACATTTTGAGGATATTTTTAGGTTGCTAGGAGATGATAGTATACATGCCTTCCTAAGGAGACGGAACACACTACCACATAGCTTAAAGATCAGGGAATACCACTCCCTTCAAAGGTTGAGAGAGGCACTCAATAGGAAACCTATGTATAAGAAATAAATGCAAAGGTTGAAGGTCAATTAGATAGGCCTAAAACTCAGTCCAGAACTACTACTATGGATGCTAGAAGGGATAAAAGAAGAATAGGAAAGGAGGCAATGGGAATAAGTAGAAAAGAAAGCAGGCTTCTATGAACAAGAAGAAGAGACCAAAGTGGAGGCATGGGATGTCAGAGAGTCTAACAGAACCATGAAGGACATGGACATAGACTAAGTTGCTCAGAGGATGAGCAACACTTTCAGTAGGGGGTGATGATGAGCCTCATCATTGGGTAATTATATAGGCCTTAATTCACCTCCTAGCCTAGTCAAACCAACTATTCTAAGAACTTATTGCATACTTTTGATTATATTTTGTTTATGATATTAGTTAGAGTTGGATATTTTTCTTTGTGGTCTAATGTGAATTTAATGCAGGATTAAAGGATAAAAGCAAGGAATTTTGGCAAAGACCTTGGTCAAAACTCGAATGGGACAAGGGAGAGGAATTATATGAGGTAAATACCCCTCATTTACTACCCCTCCATTCGAATATTCCTCCATCAACTTGGAGTGCAAAGAACCAAATCATGAGGACTAGAAATCGGTCGAGCAAGTGAAAGACAAAGCACCAATTTATCTTGATTTTGGGAGCGGAGCCTCCCTAATTTTAAGGAAGTCATTGGAGACTTCAGATGTATAAGTAGAGAGGCCTAGGACCTCAGTAGGATTCATATTTTTGATTGTAAAACTCTACTCTATTTTCGAGTTGCAAGACTTGTGACAGTTTTTGATGTAATCCATTGTTTTGATAATAAGAATGAGTTTTGTTTTGATCCAGCACTGAGTTAGCTCAGAGGGCTGAAGCTCTTGGGTTAGGGCCCAACCCTAGAAGCCAAGTTTCCTCTTTATTGTACATGTATGCTAGCATAGATTCATAGTTTAATTGTTCATTTTCTTAAGTAGTTGCATTTCCATTACAGTAGTGTAGAGTAGATTGGTTGTATGTTATTTTGCTTCCATTTGTGTCTTCTTTTAACTAGTAGGTTATCAAGGAGAAAAATATCACCATAATGTTGTCAGTAGGTCTCTAAACTTCACCTCCTCCCTCTAGGACCATGACTTGAGAAAGATACCTTTCAGCAACCCCAAAAACACAAATTTCTAGTTCTTGCATGACCTTTGGAGTTTGTTTTCTCCATTTAGTACTTGGTTTATTTCATTGTCTGCTTTTTTCATTACTCTATTCTTGTAATAACATCTCACTCATATTCTCATTTCCTCCAACACTTTCTTCATGCATAATATTTGGAATTGATTCAGGCTTTTCTAGTCTATGAAGATGTATCTTGTTGCATAGTTCTTGAAAGACACACATGTTTTAATCACTGCAACTAGTTCAGGAGGAGGTCTAGACTTCATCACCACCATCCATATTCTAGCTCATCAACCTTAACCACTCTTGTTCCACCATCACCCTCACTAGTTTTTTTTTGTCCTTTTTCATTGAAATTCCCCTAGACACATTGAGTGAATCTAGCCATCTCTTCTCTTGGATATTGGCTCCTGAGTGTTCCTAGACGTTCTAACACCCTATACCACTCATCACACACCTTTTCCTAGTGTACCAACACCTCCAAAACCTCACAATTAGCTCTCGGGTGTATCTTGCAAGTTTCCTGTAATTCCTACAGGATCATCATTAAGGTTTCTAGTACATCTTGTAAGTTTTCCTGAAAAGGCCTGTTTTGAGGCCAAATTGATGGGGAACCTCTAGGAAGTCACAAAAAGCCTCCTAGAACCTTTCACACCATCCAATCACTCCATAAACCTTCTATCCATCCTCAACCACCTTCCATCCCCCTGTCACATCCACAAGAACAATTAAATTACATGCTTGATTTTACCAAAAAAAGTGAAAACAAATTTAGTTTAGTTTTCTTGCTCACACATTAGTATGGTTTGATGCTCTTTACTTATGTAACTTAAATAGCAGAATTAGGTTAGTGTTTATTTAGCAATTTTTCTTAGCATAGCTATTTAAATGGTTAATTAGGATATGGTGTGATTTAGCATTACATGTTCTTGTCCTCATTACTACAGTATAGTAGCTCTCTTAGAGCAGATTTTCTCTTCTTCCATCAAAGAATCAAGCTTCTTCTGACTCTATAGAAGTTTGGCTTGGAACCCTTGGGGTCTCTCACCAGATGAATAGTGACAATAGGAAGGACCTTCACTTTTACTTGTGCATATAACATTGTCACCTCCAAGTTTGTATGAACCCCGGGTTGCTAAGTAAAGCTAGTAGCCCAGGAGTTGCAGCATATTTGCTTCAATACCGACGCTCATCATTTTTTGAGCCAAAAATGAGTTATATTAGAGGGCTGAAGCTCTTTGGTTAGGGCCCAACCCTAGAAGCCAAGGCTCCTCTTTATTGTACATGTATGCTAGCATAGATTCATAGTTTAATTGTTCATTTTCTTAGATAGCTGCATTTCCAATACAACAGTGTAGTGTAGATTGGTTGTATTTCACATTGATTCCATTTGTGCCTTCTTTTAATTAGCATGTTAGCAAGGAGAAAAATATCACCATAAGGTTTTCAACAGGTGTCTCAGCCTCACCTCCTCCCTCTGGGACCATGACTTGAGGAGGAGACCCTTGAGTAACCCCAGAAACATAGATTTCTAGTTCTTGCATGAGTTTTGGAGTTTGTTGTCTTCATTCAGTACTTGGTTTATTTCATTGTCATCTTTTTCCATTATACTATTTTTGCAATAATATATCACTCATGTTCTCATTTCCTTCTGCACTTTCTTCATACATAATATGGGCAATTGATTCATGCTTTTCTAGTTTATGAAGATGTATCTTGTTGCATAGTTCTTGGAAGACACACATGTTTTAAGAAATGTAGGTACTTTAGGAGGAGGTCTAGACTTCATTACCAGCATCCATCTTCCACCTCATGAACCTTAACCATCTCTTGTTCCACGATCACCCTCACTAGTTTTTTTGTCCTTTTTCATTGAAAATCCTCTAGACACATTGAGTGAATCTAGCCATCTCTTCTCTTGGATATTGACCCCTGAGTTTTCCTAAACCTTCTAACACCCTATTATACTCATCACAAACCTTTTCCCAGTTTCACAACACGTACAACACCTCACAATTATCTCTTGGTTGTATCTTGTAGGTTTCATGTAATTCCTACAGGATCATCTTGTAGATTTCTAGTACATCCTGTAGGCTTTCTTGAAACAACCTATTTTGAGGTCGAATTGATGTTGAACCTCTAGGAAGTCACAAAAGGGATCCTAGGACCCTTCCACACCATCCAATAACTCCATAAGCCTTCTAGCCATCCTCAACCACCTTCCATCCACCTGTCACATCCACAAGAACAATTAAATTGCATGCTTGATTTTACCAAAAAATACCAAAAATGTGAAAACAGAGTTACTTTAGTTTTCTTACTCACACATTAGTATGGCTTGATGCTCTTTAGTTCTGTAACTTATATAGCAGCATTAGGTTAGTGTTTATTTAGCAATACTACCTAGCATAGTTGTTTAAATGGTTAATTAGGATATGGTGTGATTTAGCATTACATGTTGTTTTCCGCGTTACTGCAGTAGAGTAGCTCCTTAGAATAGATTTGCTCGTCTTCCATCAAATAATCAACCTTCTTCTAACTCTATAGAAGTCTTTCTTGGAACCCTTGGGGTCTCTTACCAGATGAATAGTGACAATAGGTAGGACCTTCACTTTTACTTGTGCATATAGCACTATCACCTCCAAGTTTGTACGAACCCTGGGTTGATAAGTAAAGCTGGTAGCCCAAGAGTTGCAGCATCCTTGCTGCAATACTAGCACTCATCAAAGACCATGAGAAAAGGTACAACAACTCCAAGCAATGGATATATACTAGAAGGATGAAAAGAAAATGATATCTAAGAAAAATAGATGAAAATTGGTTATGGAACAGAAGATTGGGGCATCTAAGATTTTCTCAAATAAGAAAAGCATGCAGGCTAAAGGTAGTTCGTGATCTTCTAGATATCAGCATCACAGCAAATACCATTTGTAAACCATGTCAAGTCTGTAAGCAAACCAAATTTCATTTCAATGAGAAAGAAGGATCAGCAAGTAAGCCTATTGAACTCATCCATACTGATTTTTGTGGGCCAATAAGGAAAAATTCACCCGCGTAGAAGAATACTTCATTTTATTCATTGATGATTTTTTTAGAATGTGTTGGACTAGTTTATTGAAGAATAATGAAGAAGCATTTGAAAAGTTTAAAGCCTTCAAAGCTTTGGTCGAAAATGAATCAGATCAAAAAATCAAGTGTCTCAGATCTGATCGAGAGGGATAATTCATATCAGATGATTTTTTTTATTTTTGTGTACAACCTGGAATAAAAAGGCAGTTCTCTGTTGCCAGAACTCCTCACCAAAATTGTGTAGTGGAAAGAATGAATAGAACAGTCCAAAAAATGGCTCGAGATATGCTTGATGAATCTCTAACTCCTATCACCTTCTGGGGTGACACTACATTAACTATCGTGACTATTCTCAACAAAGCTAATGTCCAGGTAAATAGTGATCAAACTCCATATGAACTTTGGTATGGTAAGCCTCCCACTCTAAAACACTTTAGAGTTTTTGGAAGCAAAATTTTCATCAAAAGGACTAATGAAATACTTGGTAATTTTGAACCCGGAGTAGACAAAGGAATTCTCCTTGGTTGTTCATCTAGAACTAAAGGATCCTAATGTTATAAGAAGAGACTTAGGAAAATTATTGAATGCATTGATGTAGTAATTGATGAAGCATGCAGAAATCTAGAGGAGATGAAATCCACAAAGGAAGATGACAGTGAGGAAGATTGTGGATGCTTTCCTGTATCAAATCAAAATGATTAGAGGAAGAAACCAATGAATCATTAAAAAAAGATACAACTGACAAGGAAAATACTCCATCTAGGTATGTTCAAAAGAATCATCCAAAATCTCAAATTCTAGGAGAAAAATGGTCTAGAGTACAAACAAGAAGAACTCTTATAGGAACTTTTAGTTATCTATCATTACTATCCTCCATAGAACCACATAAAGTTAATGAAGCTAGAAAAGATGAATGTTGGGTTAAGGCCATGGATGAAGAAGTTGACCAAATTGAAAATAATGATACTTGGGAATTAGTTCCTAGAGCTCATGATAACATGTTATAGGAACAAAATTGATATTTAAGAATAACTTGAATGAAAATGGAGAGGTTATTAGAAACAAAGCAAGACATCTTTGTAAAGGATATGCTCAAAAAGAAGGTATATACTTTGAAGAAACTTTTGCACATGTTGCTAGACTTGAAGCCACAAGAATGTTTCTTTCTCTTTCAAGTTTTCAAGAATTCAAAGTATATCAAATGGATGTAAAATCAACTTTTCTTAATGCAGATTTAGAAGAAGTTTATATTGAACAACCTAAAGGATTCATTCTATGAAATGATGAAAAACTTGTATGCAAGCTCAAAATGGCTCTATATTGTTTGAAACAAGCTCCAAGGGCCTCGTATTATCATCTTAACTAATATCTATAGCAACAAGGTTTCACAAAAGGATCTATAGACATAAACTTATACAGAAATACTGAGAATGATAAACTGTTAATTATTGTTTTCTATGTTGATGACATCATCTTTGGTAGCAACGAAGAATCTATGAGTTAGAACTTTGCTTTAGTTATGCAGCAATAATTTGACATTTCCTCACTTGGTTAACATACATGTTGGGTGGAGGATCCCCCAAAGGAAGTTTTGGGGCTTAAAGCCTAGATTTTGACTAAATCCAATGTAAAGACTCCACATTTTTTGGGCGTGGAGTGCGAGCTTGTAAATGAGGCATGGGGTTGCCCACCCTCATTTTTGAAATGTAATGTTAGCTTTAGAGATCTACCCATGGTCCAAGGACCATGGGATTGCATAAATAGAGTGAGGCTCTAAGTTGTAAATTAGTCAATAAAATTAAGATAATGTTGATGGAATAGAAGGATAGTAGAAGATCTAAGTGTACAGTCGACTCTTGGGTCATAGAGTATGAGAAGGCTCTGTAGTTGAGTGCGTAGAGGCCTAGTAGTCCACAGCTGAGTGCATGGAACCTGCAGCTAAGTGCACAGGCTAGGTTGAGTTTGTAACCGATTGAAGCATTAATAAAGAGAAGTTCTATAGCATTCTTATGTATTTATTTACTATTTTCTACATTGAATGTATTGGGTATAAATTACATTTATGTTATTTATATGGTGCGTGAACATATATGATTGTGCTGATTAAGTGAATATAAGATAAAGTATATGTTCATGCAAAGTTAACTAAGAGTTATAAGGATATAAGTCAGATATGTGGTGTAACTTAGGGTAATAATACAGATCACAACCTTAACAACACAAAAGCACCTCAATCCCTCTCATAGTTGTGCGAAGGCGATTATAATAGATCACGAAGGCATTGCAGGTCAGGGTAGTGCGCGAAGTAACCTGCATGAAGGTATTCACAATTGGACTAAATCGACCCCTCAGACATCTCAAGGGTGGAGAAACTTGGTTCCATCATCCCCCCATACTGCTTCGGGTGAGACCTCAGTTCACGCTCTGCATTGTTGTTTTCGAAAGGGCCAGTAGTGTAGGGATTTGTTTGGCTAATTAACTCTGCACCTGGGTTAGTCCCCCTCAAGCCAACAAATGGTTCTATTGCTGAGACCAAAATCTGCATAGAGATGTCTAAAGTCATATCATTAGAATCCAACTAAGAAGGAAATTGAAGGTTGGCTGGATAGGAGGATTCACGAGTTCACAGTGCAAGAGAACAGGAATCTATGACTGAGTTCGTGGTAGATACTTCAGTTAGCTATAGCGAGGGAGAGTGACACTTTCTCAAAGGCTCGTGGCGTAAGTATGTAAATTCTCGAAATACTTGGATTAAAATGTTATTGTGTGAAAAGAGGGTTATGAAATTACCTTGATGTTCAGAGCTACACAAAGCAGAAAAACCTACAGAAACAAAGGAAGTAAGGGACTAGAGAATATCTCTTTAATTTCACCTACGTGAGGGGACGAGGAAGAGTGCGCGAAGGTCTCTCCATGAAGTGGGATCCATTTGATAAGGCAGAGGATTCTGCGCATACCACCCCCACCCACACCGCCACCAACTTCACCACCATCACCTCCATCTCCACCCATACCACCATTGTGATTCAGCATGGCAAGCATGATAAAGTTTCTTGTGTTCAAGGGATTGGGAAATGAAGATCCATACTAGTTTTGGTTCATGATAAGAGCCATATGGGAAGCACAGGGAGTTACAAAAGATAATATAAAGAAAGCAACACTAGTTAGTTCCCTATAGGACTGTACACTGACTTGGTATATTAAGCATTCTAATGACAATCCGAATGCAGGAGTCATGGATATCCAAATTGCACTAAATAAGGAATTTAGGAGGCCGAAGTTAGAGGTGCAGCCGATCATTGGATTCAAAGAGATCATAATGCTACCAGGCGAGACTCCTTGGGAGCTGGATCAGAGGTTGAAGTGTACAATTTGTAAAGCTAATATGACTTTAACATATTGACAGCACCGCGAATGGTTTGTAGCATCCCTAATGCCACATCTAATGAGTGCGTTGTTGTGGTAGTGGTTAACGAATCAAGTAGAGGCCCTAAATATGACGATGAGGCTTCATGAGACTGCAATACCAGATCCTAACTTGGGAGTTTAGAAAATCCATGTGTTGTTGAAAAACTTATGCCTTGAGATGTAGAGTCCGAAACAGGATAAGACAACTCGACTAGAAGTGTGTGAACAGGTGTGGTGTGTAAAATGCAAGGGCTAGGGTCATTTTAAGTACCACTGCCCAGTGTTCACAAATTACCTCGCGGGAGGAGGATCGATGCCCTTAAGGGCAAAATCACAAACACGACCTAGCGCGACACTTGCTTTGTGGTGCACAATTTGTCAAATAGGTGGAAAACATGCTACAGAAAACTACCATTTGTTACATAAGTATACAGAAAATTCACAGCAATTGTTCTGCAACTTTTGTAGATCAGTGGGACACGATGAGTGCACTTGTAGAAGCTATGAGTTAATGATCGATAGAACTCCCACCTACATGGTTCAGGCTGAAACACGACCCTTAGACCTGAATACAAGAGTGGAGCGAACAAGATTTCAGGGGCATGAACGGGGCCAAGGTGGAGGAGGACCTAGAAGAGGTCGAGGACAGCTTATATGCTACAATTGCATAGGGCCAGGAGATTATTCACGTGATTTTATGAACCCAATAGGTCCATCATGTTTGTATTGTACCTTTTTTTATCATGAGATGAAAGAATGTCCTATGCTGATAGCTAGGATATGCGATAAGGGAGCGTTGTCGCCTCTACCGACTTAGAACCTATAGATGATGAGTTCTAAGCCACACGAGGAAGATCCAAATGTGAACATTGTGCTTCAAAGTGGAATCATGATGGGAGATGATAAAGGCGAACAACCCAAAGATAGTACTTGGGTTTGCAAGGCTCTAATGAAAGAAGCAGAGTTTGATTTGGAACACACTAAGGAAACCTTCATGGAAGCTAAGAAGAGCTTCTTTGATGACTCCACTTCAGGAAGCAAAGATAGACCGGAGTTGGAAATGGACCCATCAATGCTTACGACATTCCTAGAAACATGCATGAAGCTACTATGTGTAGTAAGGTTGTAAAGGGACTACAGGAACTCATTAACAGATGCGTTGGCACTGCACGAGGAGAATCGCACATAGTCCAGAAGATTGGAAAGCATACGATGAGGACAGGAAGAGAAATGAGGCTAACCACATAGATTGGAGAATATGAGATGGAAAAAGTAATTATAGATTTAGGATTGGATGTGAACATTCTGCCGAAGTAGACATGGGAGCACATGGGGAGGCCTACGCTGGAATGGTCTCCTATTCAGCTGGGAATGGCGAACCAGCAGAAGATAATACCTATGGGGAGATTGCAGGGAATCACTGTGGATATTTTTGGAGCGAGCGCGCTAGCAGAATTTGAAGTAATAGAGATTGTTGATGACAACAATCCCTATCCCATTCTCTTAGGAGTTTATTGGGCTACTGACATGAACGGGGTGATTAATCTGAAGGAGCGCAAGATGATTTTTGAAAATAAGTCTTTGTGCATAGTTATACCCTTGGACCCTGCTGAAGGATCGTGCTATATAGAGTTGGTGTGCCACTATGAAAGTGAGGATGATTTGGACTACATCTACAAAATAACCGCGTGAGAGTAAGATTGGCTAAATCCCACCACGAATGGATGGATCTCATGGGAGCGCAAAATGCCCTATACGTTGAATTCTGATGAAGAGATAGAGTGATGGCAGAACTGGTTACACAAGGTAACCACACTAAACTATAGGATGATGACATGATTGATGTGGTGTGTATCAACGAAAGTAAGGGATCTACCTACTTATGATGGGTTAAGTGAGGTAGATACCTTCCTAGATAAGTTTGAATGGGAGGTGCCAGAAAAGCAATGTTTTCAGGCCTGGAATTGGGTACTGTGTGCTATGCCCATGAGGTGGTGTGGTACGCACAATGGGAGATTTAATGATTTTTGTGCATATAGGAGGATGATGTGCACACTGCTTGGAAAGATTAGGGTGCGATTGGCTGATAAATACAATGGACGGGATGGTTTGCATGTGCATCTATCTAGGTGGGTACAGGCAGGTGGCAAACAACCTGCGCGGATGCACATGAACTTTGCCTTGGGAAATATGGTCAATAAGCATTTGTTGGGTGGGAAATGCGTAAACAACTCCTCGAGTTGCAACAACAGAGGGTGGAGAGAACAATCACATGGAAGATTATGCACGCGGAAGCATTTCATAAAGTGTGTGAAGCATTGAACAAGGTATGTAGTGCACAACAAAATGATTGGGACCCGTGCATACCAGTGGTTTCATGGGCTTATAGGACAAGGTACAAGAAACTGATGGAACATACGCTTTCTAGGCTGAGCTATGGAGCAAATGTTGTAATGTCGATGGAGTATATCATGCCTAGTTTGCGTATAACAGTGCACGTGGATATGAAGGATCATGGAGCCTTAGAAGAAGGGATCACGCAGTTGGAAGAGCTCGAAGAAGAATGCTTAGGACTTGATAAAGAGATCCAGCAGGGTGATCTTAGGCTCTAAGAACTCTTGAATGAAAGCGTTTGATTTTGGAAGAAAAGCACCATGGCGGAAGAAAAAGTCAGGAAGCTAGAGGATGGAATAAAGAAGGACTTTCTTGATAAAAAGGTCATGGAGATAGAACAAAATGATCTCATTTACGTTGATGAACTGGGGGACTATCACTGAGACTTGATCAGTTTCATGCCTTGGATTCGACCGTATGTTATTAAGGAGACCTTGAATAGGGGCGCGATGTGGTTGGTGAAGTCAAATGGCAAACTCTTCCCAGGAAATGGAACCGATAGTGAAGTTAAATGGTGAAATCTTCCCATTTGACTAGCCCTAGGGAGCACAATCTTGATGCTCTAGGTAGTTGAAAGGAGGCATGAGACTATAAAATACTTTGCCTGAGAGCTGTATGATGACAAGACTGCACGCAGGAGCGAACTGTCACAAGGTCCGCAACAACACAAGGGTAGCCACACTGGAATGTGACCCTTATAGTCACTATTCATGATGTGACACACCCCAGCCATCTCCACAGTGGAATTAGAGAAGACTGGTGCAGAGAGGAAAAGGGACGAGGCAAAACTATGGATGGCAGAGTTGGAAAAGAAAAGAAGGAATGAAGTAGGCACATGGGACTACGAAGGCAACAACAATAGGCAACAAATAAGGAGCACAAGGGCCATAATTCATTATCGCTTGAGGAAGAGCTTGAGACAGAGGAAGGTGGTGCGGACCCACAAACAAAATCTTCAAAGTTAAAGTGCCAGCACCCAAGAGAGCAAGTGGGGCCATGGAAGAAGTCAAAAGCCTCGAAGACTTCTTTCAACCCAATCACCCTCACTGAGGGGGATCTGCATGACATAGGGGAGATGGTGCATGACATCACCATGGAGGCCCTCTAATAGTTCACAGAGGAAAATCAAACGTGTTCGGGGCCCTCCGAGAATAGTTACAAGAGTTGGAGGTGCACACTCCTCAGGTTGGTACTCTCTCGACCAATGTTGCAGTAGGAATGACCTCAGCTGAGGAAATGTTGTGCACCCATATGACCAATAATATAGTGCTGCCAGAGGGGAAATTGGTTATAGAAAATGAGGCCGATAGACCTATGGTATGTGGGTTGAAGGGAGTTGGGATCAACATGGTTGCGCTCCCTCGGGAGACAATCTATGTTCTACAGGATGGATGCCTGCAGAATTGTGAGCTAGGGAGGGTCATGCACTACCAGTGATGAGCGAACAATGGATTAACATGGAACAACTGAGCCTATAGCGCGATGAGGTAGTGGCGCATAACTGGCAGATTGTGTAGGTGGTTGAAGAAGCCTACCAGATGGTGCCTTAGTTGGCCATCCCAGTAGAGGCAATAGTAGAGGCACACATCCAAAGGCTAACAACAGGGTTGTGAGAGTCAAAGGAAGAGATGGCTAAGGTTTAGCTGGAGATGAACCTTCAAATAGTTGAGCTAAAGTTGAAGGCGTAACCTTCAACTCCACCAGAGGTCAGGGAATAGCACGCCAGCGCCATTACAATGGGAATAGAGGAGATTGACAGTGCAGTGAAGGGCTGCACCGAATTATTTTAAGATTCATTCGAGGTCCTCATAGTCTGTAGGAGGACCTGAACATACAACACTTAGAAATAGAGGTGCGTGAGGTGCAGCAAATGTATGATGACATAAAAGGGACTACACAGATAGTGGTCCTTACACATAGGCTCGCGTGAATGTAATAGGCAAAAGTGCTCAAAGTGCAGGTAGACATGACACGACATAAGGAAGTGGTTTTGAAGGCGCATGTACAACCTTGCATCGATGAGGCATTTGTCATTACAACCTTGATCAAAGCCAAGCTCGCATAGATGCAGGGAATGCAAGAGTAGATGCAAGGAAGGAGTTCAGATACTGCAATCTCTGAACAATGCGTGCAAGATGTACAATAGGAAGTTTCTTAGTGCTTCGTCAATCTTGCAACAGTTTGGGTAGAGTTGGAAGGTCTACCTATGAAGATCTCCACACCGATAGAGTGACCCAAGGGCGAGTCACAATGTTTGTGTTGGGGACCTGTTGGACGTGGGATCCCCCAAAGGAAGTTTTGGGGCTTAAAGCTGAGATTTTGACTAAATTTGATTTAAAGACTCTACATTTTCTGGGCATGGAGCGTGAGCTTTTAAATGAGTCATAGGATTGTCCACCCTCATTTTTATAATGTAATGTCAGCTTTAGAGATCTACCCATGGTCCGAAGACCATGGGATTGTATAAATAGAGCGAGGATCTAAGTTGTAAATCAGTCAATAAAAGTAAGAGAATGATGATGGAATAGAAGGATAGTAGAAGATCTAAGTGTAGAGTCAAGTCTTGGGTCTTAGAGTAGGAGAAGGCTCTCTAGCTGAGTGCACAGAGGCCTAGTAGTCTGCAGCTGAGTGTGCAAGCCTGTGCAGTTGAGTGCGAAGGGTAGGTTGAGTCTATAACTGATTGAAGCATTAATAAAGAGATGTTTTATACCATTCCTGTGTATTTATTTAATGTTTTCTTCATTTAATGTATTGGGTATAAATTACACTTCTGTTGTTTATATGATGCGCGAACATATATGATTGTGTTGATTAAGTGAATCTAAGATAAAGTATCTTTTTACGTGAATTGAACTAACAATTATAAGGAGATAAACCAGATTCACAGTCTAACTGAGGGAAATAGTGCAGATCGCTACCTTAGCAGCGCGAAAGCACCTCAGTCCCTTGTTAGGGCTACATGAAGGTGATTATAACAGATCGTGAAGGCCTCATAGGTTAGAGCATTACATGAAGTATCCTACGCAAAGGTATTCATAGTTGGACTAAATCGAGCCCTCATGCATCTCAAGCGTGTGGAAACTTAGTTCCAGCATCCGCCCTTACTGCTTCAGGTGAGACCTCAGTTGCGCTCCATAGGCTATTGTTGAAAGGGCCAATAGTGTAGGGATTTGTTTGGCTAATTAATTCCAAACCTGGGTCAGGTCCCCTCAAGCAAACATTAAAAATTTTCTTGGTCTACAAGCATAGAAAATAAAAGATGGTATTTTTCTTTCAAAAATTAATATCTCAAGCAGATTTTGAAGAAGTATGAAATGGAAGATTCTAAACCAGTATGTACTCCAATGGTAATAGGATGTAATCTGAGTTCCAATAATCAATCACCTAGAGTCAATCAACCACCATACAGATCTATGATTGGAAGTCTACTTTATCTAACAAGTACTAGACCTGATATCATGCATGCAGTAAGAATTGTTCGAAGGTTTCAGGGAAATCCAAAGAAATCACATCTACAGAGTGTAAAAATACTATTTAAATATCTTCAAGGAACTCAAGACTTTGGTCTATGGTATCCTAAAGATACAGATCTTACTCTTCATGCATATACAGATGCAGATGTGGTAGGAAATGTTGACGATCAAAAAAGCACTAGTGGAGGTGCATTCTATATGGGATCACGATTAGTATCTTCATTCAGCAAGAAACAATGTTCAATTGCCTTATCTACAATTGAAGCGAAATATGTGGTTGTTGCATCTTGTTGCACATGTCTACTCTGGATGATGCAAACATTGCAAGACATTCAAATCACATGTTCTCCACTCATCTCCATTCTATATGATAACACAAGTGCTATCAATATTTCGAAAAATCCAGCCATGCACTCCAAGACCAAGAACATACCCATTAAGTACCATTTTCTATGAGAACAAGTGCTTGAAAAAAAGGTTAAACTGGAGTATGTTCCCTCCAAAGAACAGGTTGTTGATATATTTACCAAAATGCTTCCCAGAAAAACATTTGAATATCTTAGACAAAAGATCGGAGTAGTTTTTGCATCATTCTACTATTAAATCCAATTTTCAGAGGAAGGTTCCTATACACAGGTTTCATGAAGGATAGTCGCATATCTATATATATATATATATATATATATATATATATATATATATATATATGCAAGTTTCTATGGCTGGAGGAGCATATATTTTTTTCTAATAGAAAAATAGTGGCCATATATATATATATATATATATATATATATATATATATATATATATATATATATATATATATATATATATATATATATATATATATATATATATATATATATATATATAGATATAGATATAGATATATATAGATATATATATATATATATAGATATATATATATATGCAAGTTTCTATGGCTGGAGGAGCATATATTTTTTTCTAATAGAAAAATAGTGGCCAGACTCTGACAAGGGTGCTTAGTCTAATATTGATGATTACAGCCTGATGATATGCTTTGTTCATTGATTTTTATCTTACTGATGAAGATGCCTTGATGAATGATTTGTTGCCAATGCATAGGTAGCATAGGTTCAAGAGGAGCATTAGCCTTCACAAACATTCTATATTGTTGGCATTATTGTTGCTAATTTCATCTATGGTTTTAGATCTTCATCGTTGCAGAGGTCATGTAAATATATGGGGTGTAATATGTCTCCTTTTTTCATAGTCTATTTTTGAATGAGTCCTATTGGGCACATGATGTAATTTTTATCACCACTATGCATGGGAAGAATGAATTTATAATTTCTATATTTTAGTCATGTATAAATAATTGGTATATTCCCACTTGGTTGGGTGGATGAGTCAAATTTGGCGTATCCCCACTTGGTTCGCTGATTGATGTATGTATGAGTCATTGTTGATAGGAAGGTTATACTCACATGGTTCAGTTATAAAGTCATGTTATTCTTTTGAAAAATATCTCTGTAGACTCTACATCTACTTAGGGGGAGCATGGACAACATAGTGATCTCAAAGGGGGAGAATACCTTGGTCCATCCTTTTGACCTTGATGTGAAAGTGGGAGACCATTTTGGTGTTGCTTGATATCTTTAACAAGTTCAACAGCTTGAAGAAATCAACACTAATATGTTGTCCATCAAGTCCAAAGAGGGATATTGTTGCCATTATGATACAAGTGTTGTCCTTGATGGAAACTCACTTATAGGTCAGTTCATATTTGATAAAGGGAAACTCACATTGTAACAGGTCAATTCAGAGGTAACAGGGCATTGGTACAAAAGAACAGGAAGTTGGAATAAACGTATACTAATCAGAATCAAGAAGTTGAAGGAAAAGGATGTTGTAAGGTAGTTTAAGTTATATACGCCAATTCATCTTGTCAAAGAAACATATACACGCGGGTTCACAAAACAAAAGAAGCGAATACGTATGCACGCACTTTCACAAGAAGAAAAGAGCATATGGGTTGGAAAATAAAGGAAGTACAAGATTAAAGAATACCAAGGGTCAATACCATGGTATTAGCCCACAATATTGAGTGGAGTAATGACTATTTGATCTTGTCCAAGAATACCACAGGTTTTAAGTGTTGTTTTGGTCTGAGGTATTGAGAAATGCCAAAAACTATATAAGGAAGAGAAGATGAAAGGGCCAAGTGCACAAGTGAAAGGGTTTCTCAAAGATAATTCTAGCTAAGGTATATTTTATGTTGTAGGGGTTATGATTATGATATAATCTGAAATATTTTGTGCACCTTGAATTCAATGTTGGATCAGGATCATGAGACCTGAAATGACTTATCATTGAATGATATGATATTGGTTGGGCTAGATATGATTGCTTACACATGTTTTATTCTTTGAATATCATGATATGGGTATGTCTGAAATCTAGAATAACAACGAAGTTATAAGTTTGTATTTACAGATCTATACGCTAGTTTGTCTTGGTAAAGGAGCGGGTACATGCTGATTCAAAGCTTCCAAGTAGTGTATGCAAAAGAAAATACTATTATTTAGAAATGAATAATCCATCTGATCAATGCTCCTAGTTTAATGTTGTTTGTCAATGATATCTTCTTAGATCTAAAAGTAGAATACAATGCATAAGGTGATTGAGTTTGATTGATTGATTGTTTAAGTGATAAGGGTGATATTTGTTGCTCACTATCTAGATCTTTATAATTTGACAGTAGATGTTCAGAATATTACTAGTTGGTACAGTATTGATTTAGAAGCTTTTATGATTCAGTAGTTTTGGAGGTATACACAGGTTTGGTTAAAGGAAGTAGCATATACACACAGTTTGGGTTCATTAAAGTAGTGTACACATTCTGATGTATGATTGTTAAGGTTGCAGCTGGTTCTGAATGATGATGCAATTTTTCTGGGTTTAGCACAGTGTTCTGGTGATAGTGATCTGATTGCTCAGATTGACTGATTATTGGTTGATGCTTTTATCAATATAGAGTTTGAGCTTCAAAGTTTCATATGTGTCCAACATGAAAATTTGATGAAACGAGGCCTTCATATTGTGTTGTTGTGTACTAGGAGCATCCAGTTTGAAAATTTGTGAAACGTGGTCCCTCGAGGAAGAGAGAAGGTCATAGCCTTTTGTAGGCTGGTTCCTACATATTATTAAACATATTTGTTAGTACAAGAGCTAGGGGGTTGTAGCTCCCTTCTAGTAGAAGTTGGAGAGTGAGAGAAGATTGTAGCCTTATGCAGGTGGGTGCTTGCATACTGGTATGAGTCTGCACCAGTACACGATTGTAAACATACTTCCTTTATATTAGAAAGAATACATAGATGACAATATCAGGTGGTTTTTATCCCGCATTGTGTTTCCACCTTAAATCTTGGTGTTCATGTGAGTTGCTTATGTGTGATGTTTTATTATGTTATTACTGCACATAGTTACTATATAATAAAGTACTAATGCATTGATTAAAGATCAACACATGATGAATTAACTAAAGCATATGTTCTCTATGTATACATTGGTTTCCTTAATCAAGCTTTGTGCACACGCAAGTTCACTTCATTGATGTAGCGTATATAAATGTGATTGTGAAATTAAAGGTTATTGAATTATAAATATTGATTCACCCCCCACCCCTAGTATTATTTCAAACACAAATAAATCCTTGAACTCCTATGCACCCTTTTTCAATTGATTATTTCTTGGATATTTACCAAAATCTTACATTTCCTACGCGAGCCCAAATCTTGGAGTCATTTTTACTTGATAATTTTGAGTTTCTTAAGATAAATCCACCTTATTACACTTCAATTTTCCCTAAAAGGTCTAGGAAAGTCATCTCTATGGTCACATGTATGTTAGGTTACCCTACGATCATTGGGTCAATGAAGGAATATTCAGTGTTCTCTATGGATAATAAACTCTAATTTATTTTGGACTACATTAAGTTTTTGGAAAATAGCATTCATGATCAGTTTTTTAAGTTTTCAACCGAAGTTACTTTCAAACATCAGTCAATCCTGGTGTACTTACTTGTGTTTCATCAATTAGATGGGTTCAAGTTTCCATTTCATAAGTTATATACCTAAGTGAAGCCTTAGTTAGTAAGTCATTAGACTTTCTTGGTAAGGAAAAACACAAAAGACTATTCCTTCAGTGATTATGTAAATCAATTTTTTCATATGTCTTTATGTCTTCTGAGCAGTGATGTTACACCAAGGATTTCAATGGAAATAAGAAGAATTATCCACCTCACTAAAATCAAAATATATCGATGTTAATTTCCTCCCTACAGGTTACCAATATTTGTACCATTTGAAATATTTTCCTTGGAATACATCAAGCCAATGATAAACGTCAATGACCTACATTTTATGTCTAGGAATAGAAAGCCCAATTCATGTTAAAGGCATAAATTGGCCCTTCCATTGCCAATACTAGGGTATCAACAAAGGAGGAAGATATGTTATTAAAGAAAATGAAATTCAAATTGAGCTTTACCTGGTCCTATGTTCCCTTGGAGATTATTTCAAAGTTGAGAGTTGAGGAGAAAACAACTCCATATGTACATGCAACCAGGTCAGAGATAGAGAAATATGAAAATTAATAAGAGTGGCAAGAGAATACATTACAATAAAATGAAAAATATATTGTTACTTTGGCATCTTCATAGACTCCAGTTCCACAAAAAAAAATCCAGTAGACCAAGATAAGGTCTGTCTCGTACAAACTCAGAAACTCAAGCTATAAGTTTCATAGTTTTCAAAAGGAGAAATACGACAAACACTAATCAAGGATCTTGAGAGGATAAAAGGTCACAGGAGAAAGCCATAGTAGTGATGTCAGGATTTCCCAGTACTTATTTTCCACAAATTGATGAAATTATAGACTCTCTTATATCCTTTGTTTCCCATGATACTACACAACAAAATATTTTTGCTAGATACATAGAGATAAAAAAGGAAGAATGTAGCATTGAAGGCCACCACTTATTCAGAATTCTGGAAGAAGACTTCCATTACACAACAAATGCTTCTATATGCACTTAATACTGAGAAGGGAGAGTTTCAATTAGCTTTCTAGGAACCAACAATTGTAGTCCCTAAGAGTGTAGAAGATTACAAAACCTCCATTTTTGCTTTTGATACCAAACAAATTCATGCCATTAATAAAATTAACTCACATTAGGAGGCTGGTGAAATGATATATTACACATGGATAAGTTTAGCAATGACAACATCCAAAATACAAGATTCCCTGGACAATATTCATTCACAATTGAATATGGGGAGAATGTGATCCTTGGCCAAAGATACCAAAATCAAAGCTCTTGAATATCTCGTGATCAAGCTAGGACATTATCCTAGTAATATCAAAAATGGCAAAAGAAATGATAAAAAATAAGAACATTGACATTAAAGCATTGAGGAAGAAACTTAATCTTTCTACTACTGAGCATCCATAAGCAAAGGAAGTTGGTCAGCGAGAAAGGGAGAAAGAAGGTATGTTCAAATTTATAGTTGAACAAAATGTTCAAATTTAGAAAATGGAAACTGATATGGAATCAATCCTAAAGGAAAAAGAGCAGAAATTCATCCTTTCAGCTGCTATTCCTATAACCACTACTTCTATAGGAGGTACATCTACGGCAACAACAATCATAGTAGAAACATAGTCTACTGACTCAACAAAACAACTACCAAAGGCCATGGGATACTTATCTCTGAAAGATCAAGATATTGAAAAATAAAAAATTCAACTTCAAAAGATCCATGAATAGAAGATTAAGTATGATAATGCATAATTAGATGAGATTCCAAAGAATTATAAATTTACGCAAGAACTATAAGTTTATGAAAATGAATCCTTAATTGCACAAACCATTGCTCAGGCCAAAGAGAATATTTGGATAGACATTAATGTATCAGTGACTCAATTACCACCTTCAATTGAAATTATTTTTTTGCAGGGGGGTTTATTGCACAGGTCACAAGAAGAAGTAGCAGAAATAAAGAAGGACCTGGACCACAAACTTGGAGATGCTACAAGGATAATCAAATTCTAAACTCCAACAAAAAATATGATCTTGAAGAATTAGGCATTGAAGGCATAATTTAAGTTGTGTTCGAGACTAGAATGATTTTAACAAAGATAAATTTAATTCTACAACTCGAGAACAAGTGCCAGAATTTAGAGGTTCAAATTAAGAAATTTCAAAGGAAATTCAATAACTTACCTCAGAAAGGATTTCTATCTTTGCACAATAGAAGTGGAAAATTGATCCCACTTGAAGAATATCAATGGAGGGTACATGATATAGCAATGGACAAGACGAAATTTGCCAAAATCAGAGGAGTTATTAATGGGAAACCCTTCATTGAAGGTTTAATCTATGATTTATTAAGACAACATGAAATTAGGCATTTGTTTCTAGTTTCACCCACTTTTGACAAATATACTGAAGTTGATGAGTCATATAGAAAATTGTTAAAACTTTCTATCCCTAATGAAAATAGATGGGAAAAAATGTGTGAACTCATCAAATAGGAACAAAATGAAACATTTCAAGAGAAAAAAACACAATTTTAAAAGTAGATAGCAGAATTTCAGGGACAATCATCAGAAGAAACATATTTCTAGCTATAGTCATTAACAACATCCCTTGAAATTACTTCTGATCCACTAGATTTAGTTTTATTTTTGTAATATCCCAAATATTATGGATGACATTATACTTTGTAATAAATGTTGATTCGAGTTTAGATATCTTAGAAAGTCAAACTCTATATATATTTTGTATTTTAAAGAAGAAAGGATTGAACCCTTGTGATGAACTAACAAACATGCTTGTAATTTTCTAAGCTATTTCTTAGGATGAATAGAAGGACCTCAACTCATTTTGAACAACTTATGTATCTCTATGAGTTCCTCTAGTATTCATTTATGTTATCATTTTATATTTTCTCTGAACATGTTTAAGGTAACATAGAAGTCTGGGTAATATTAGATTGAATATACATCTATCTCAAAGCTCCTGCAAAGTTATCATTAATTAAAGAGATTAATTAACTGAAACTGTTTTTTTTTTTTTAATTCCTCTAAATTAATAAATTGTTTCGTTCTCTCATCTCTTACACATGTATTGTTTGGCTATAGAAAATTTCTATACGCATCTACTTTATATAACGAATTAGATGTTTAGTTTGAATATTTAAAGAATTATGTATGTTCTTTGCTTGTGCTTTTCATATCATTTTAAAGCTTAATTTTGTGAAGAGTGAAGAATCATCACTTTTGTTTTCTAAAAAATAATTAAGGTTTAATTTATTTAAAAGTTTAAGAATTGGTCATCCGTTGAAAATCAAAAACATTATTTTAGATTCTTTGACATAGTCCCTTAGCCTAGGACTATCTACAAAGGATAATAGAATATATGAGCACTCTCACAATGGAGAAACTTCTTAGGATTTTTATATAATATGATATGTGAATTGGATGGGAGAAATATAAATATAGTGTGTTTTTCTTGAAGGTCTTGACTAAAGCTAAATAACATGCCAAGAAACTAAATAAATTATCCAAGAAGCTCAAGCAAGAGGAAGAAAAATCCAACACTGCATCAGATCAAGGGTTCCAAAAAATACAAAGGAAAAATCACCTTAAAGTGTTTTAATTATGGAAGGGTTGGAAATTTTGTAGCAGATTGTCCATTCACAAGAGGAATAAAAAAGTAGAAGCAGAAAGAGATGAAGGTAAAGAATAAAATTCAGAGGTATTAGAAAGGTAAAGATCTAAAAAAAAAGAGCTTTTTCTCCAAAGAGGAAAGTGACTCTCAAGAAGATAGTAGTGACCCATATGCATTTTACGAGGAGAATAATGAATGCATTGTTATAGTATTTGAGTCTAAATATCAATCTCATCTTGGAGAAGTAGTGGTAGATTATGAAGAATATATCATTAGTGCATTGGATGAGCTAAGAATGGAAAGAAACAAGAACAAATTGTTGAAGGAGGAAATACACAGAATGAAAGAAGAAAAGAATCATATTGCTAATGATTCCTTGAAGGCACAAGTAGGGGAGCTTGAAAAGTTCAAAGAAACATTGGTTCAATAGCTAATGAATCAACAAAAAAATTGGCCAAGTTGGAGCCATAGAATGAGTCATTAAAATTGGAGATATGTTGGATTTAGATTCCATGCTCCAATGAAGAAGACATCATTGATTTAAAAACACATTTGGATGAGGGAAAAAGGAAGGAGAAACTACTCACTAATAAACTAGGAGATTCGAAGCAAAAATTCCACAAATTTGAAGCAGAAGTTGTTTCCTTAAGGTAGGATATAACAAAGGAAAAAACTTAAGCATGCCTAAATAAAACGTTTGTGAAGGGATATCGAGCCTTAAAAGAAATTCTCAATGTGAAAAGGTCTTTGGAGGACAAAAATATCATAGGGTCTGAAACTCATAAACAAGAAGCTAAAGGTAAACCAATCTCAAGCTATGAAAATGCTCTAAAAGGAAGAAATAATAAGGAAAATATTTCAACCAACAAAAATTGAAATGAAGACAATGGTGTTCCAATTAAATCAGTAAAAAATCCTCATGGAGAATCCAAAAATAAGCAAGTAAAGGAAGAAAGGACTTTCAAATCTACTCCCTCACGGGGGCAACACAATGTCAGGTGTCCAACTTTATTTTTTGGGTATTGGTTTTCGTGTCATAACTTTACACACAAGGTCATCAATTGTAGAATGATGTTTTTTGACAAAATAGATGTTGATATATCAATATATATTGAATCCTATAATAGTTTTCATGCTAATAGTAAAAATATATTTTCTCTAGTAATGAATGAGATCTAGTGTTTCAAATTTAACAACTCTAGCCATAAGGAAAGGGAATGCATATTCATTTTTCCAAGTCCTTGTAATCAACATATTTATACGAAGTCAAATGGATAAAAGGACCAAGGTTGATAATGTGTTCTTAAGTGATGGATTGTAATACAACCATATCATTATGAGTCATATGTGTGATAATGGGTTTGATGTGATCTTCAGATCTAAATAAAATGAAATAAAAAAATTCAAAATTAGGAAGGTTGGTGGAAAAAGAAATCAGAAATGATAGAAACATGTATATATCTGATGACACTATACATAAGTTTTCCATGAGAAAAATAAAAAATATTTTATGGCATAAAATATTTTGGTCATGTCAATTTTGACAACCTAGTCAGGGACAACAAGATTGGAGCAGCTACAAGGTTACCTAAACTATCCACATTAAACAACGTTATATCTGAGTCATGTAATCTTGGGAATCAAGCAAGAGTGTAGTTAAAAATCAAGGAATTTTCGACCTCTAAACCATTGGAGCTAGTGCATATTGACATTTCTGGACCTAGAAGGAAACAGGGCCCGACAGGAGAAATATATTTCAATTTATTTTTTGGTGACTTCACAAGAGCCACCTAGATCATCCTCATGAAGGAGAAACTAGAAGCCTTTAACAAGTTTAAGTATTTTAAAGAACTAGTTGAGACTAAGAAATATTTAAAGATAAAGTGAAAAATATATGTCATAGGAGGTGAGTACATGTGAAAAGAATTTGAAGAGTTTTGTGAAGAGCATCGGATTAAGAGGCAGTTCTGGATTGTTAGAACACGTCAGCAAAATTAAGTGATCAAGAGGAAGACCAATTTAATCCAAGGCATGGCATGATTTATAATGGATAATGCGAGTGTTTCAGATACCTATTGGAAAGAAGCCACTCAAACATTAGTATATTTATCCAACAAGATTTTTTTAGGCTTAATAGTGACACAACTCCCTATGAGTTGTGGGAAGGTACACTGACATGACTATATCACTTCAAAGTCTTTGGTAGAAAGTGTTGCATAAAGAGAAACGATGACAAAATTAGGAAGCTTGAGTCACGAGTTGATCAAGGTGATTTTCTTGGCTATTCATTTGAAAGAAAGGGTTACAAATGCTAAAAGAAGAGGACAAAAATGGAAAATGATTGCATTGATGTTGTAGTGGATGAGGAATTTCCAAAATCTGATGATTCCAAATAATTTGCAGTTGATTATGAAGTTATAGAATGTGAGGACCATGAAGAGTGAAACAAGGACGAGGAAGAGGAAGAAGAAGAGAAGACCCTAAGTACACTGAAGGATCCCCCAAGTAACATAAAAAAGAACCATGCGAAAAGCCAAATCCTTGGGAATAACGAACTAGGAGTGCAAACAAGGAGAAATTATCGACCAGTTCAAAGCAAATGCATTTTCCTCTATTGTCCCAAATAGAGCCCAAGAATTTCCATGAGGATAGTGAAGAAAAGAAATAGATCAAGGTAATGCATGAGGAGTTGGATCAAACTGAGAAGAATAGAATATCAGAGTTCGTACAAAGGCCAAATGGCAATAACATTATTGGAGCCAAGTAGGTGCACAACAAAGAAGAAGGTTAAGTGGTGAGAAATAGGGCAAGACTAGAATGTAAAGGATATAATTAGGTTGAAGGTATTGATTTTGACGATACATTTACATTAGTAACAATATTAGATGTTAATAGAGTGTTCTTGGAATTGTCATGTTATAACAATGTAATCTTCTATCAAATGGATGTCAATTCATCCTTGTTGAATGGAGAACAAGAAGAGGAATTATACATAGAACAACTAGAAGGATTTGAATTGAATGATGTTGAGAATCAAGTTCATAGGTTAAAAAGGACTCTCTAAGGGTTGAAACAAGTTCCAAGATCTTAGTATGCAAAGTTAGACAAACATATACAACAACAAGGCTTGAAAAGATGGTCAACGAACAAAAAATTATACATCAAATTTGAAGGTGATCATTTTCTATTTATTGTCATGTATGTAGATAATATCATTTTTGGGAGGGATTTGGAGGAGATGGGCCATATATTTTTTAAATACATGCAAAAGGCATCTGAAATGTCCATTTTGGGTGAGTTGACCTTCTTCCTTAGGCTGCAAGTCACTCAAATAGATAAAGGAATAATCATCAATCAATCCAAGTACTTAGGATACAAATATAAGGATTTTGGCATGGAGGATTGCAAACTTATTAGAACACCTACAATGATTGGATTTAAATGAGAAAATATGATGAATGTACTAATGCAAATCAATCCATTTAATGACCAATTATTGGTATCTTATTATTTCTAACAACTGTTAGACCTAACATAATGCAAGTTTGAGGGTTGGTTGGAATATTTTAGGTTGATCCCAAGGAGATTCATGTAAATGAAGTCAAAGGTATATTTAAATATCTATGAGTCACTCTTGAGTATGGCCTATGGTACCCTAAAGGTGAATATTTTAGTTTTATTACTTATACTGATGTAGATTTTGATGGTAGAATTGATGACAGGAAAAGCACTTCAGGAGCAACATTTTTTTTGGATAGTTTCTTGGTCTCTTGTGCAAGGAGAAAGAAAAGTTCTATTACATGTTCCACTATTGAAGCTAAATATTTTTGTTTTCAACCTACTTCTCTCCCTAGGGTTAGTTCCTTTGATATGTCATGTTGATTGACTTTTTTCCTGGGCCTCAAACCTTCTTTTTCCATTCATGACACCCAACTGTACGGATGATGACCTTATGAGAGCAATTGGAAGCTTATAGTCATTGAAGTGGGTAAGAAAAATGGATTACAGAAAGAGGATAAAATTCAATTGCATGAACACCAAGATGTCAAAGAGGTGCTCTACTATGGTATCCATGATTAAGTAATCTCTACCACCAAGCGACGACATGCATAAAGGAGAGTGTCTAAAGTTTCAACTTGACAGGGTCAGACCTAAGGCAGAAATATGACACTAATTTTCAAAATGCAATGGAGACAACAAAAATTACCTATGCCTATATGTCAATAAAGGAAACATACCTCAGGCCCATTGTTGTAAATGAGATCCCCAAAAATGACACTAAAATATCACTCATCAATCCTCTTGCGAAAAGAAAACTAGAAAAACAATTATAAAGAAAAAAACCCTCTCAAGCCCAAAAATTAAAAATGAAATATTCTCAAAGGTGCGAAAAACATATTATAAAAGAAACTTATACCTCCTCATTCGGTCATTCTAATTGGGGGAGGAGAGAAGGAGAGAACTTCCAAGTTTGTTTTTTCTAGGGCAAGGAGGAGCAAGAGGAGTCGAGGAAGTGGCATATTTATCCAAGTAAGTTGATTTCATCCCTTTTTCAAGAAGTAAAATGTGGGTTTCTTTGAACGTCGTTAATTTAGCATATATTTTTTAATATTTTACGAAAGAAATGCTCTCAATTTCACATGCACAAGGGAGAGATTTCAACTAGAATAAGCCAGTTGCACGCATGCCAAGGAATGGGTGTGGTTGGGGTTGAAATCTACTTATTGCAAGGTAGCAACCAAGGCTAAAATTTGAGTTTTTTTAGGTATTTTGGCCCCAAGTTTTATTTTATTATTTTTCAAGGGTTTTGTCTTTAAATGTTGCAACCATAACTAATCATTTCTTACTTATGGATGCAGGAGAAACCATGATGACATGGAGAGAGAGACACCATAACACAAATAAGATTCAATCCATGGGACATATACCAATAATAAATGCCCTAAGGGATTATGGATTATTGAAAATTTTTCAGATCCCCATCACGACCGACCAAACCTTTCTTCTTATTGAAATAATTTGTTTGTGGGATGTAGATACCCAACAATTCATTTTTGGACTTGAGTCATTTTCCATGAGAGTGGAAGACATTTATTTCCTCACAGGATTTTCAAGATGAGGAGCTCTGGTAGTATTGTTAGGAGCACAAAGTACTAATGGAGATACAATTCAATGTTTGAAGAACCAACATTGCAAGGAAGGTCTATGAGGATATAAAGACAAGATCCATATTGAGGACATAGAAGACTTGACCTTGTGGACATTGGCATATAACCAATGAGTTGGGTAGTAGGCACTGAAGCTCCCCATATTGTGACAAAATCACATTTCGAGCTATGTATTAGATGTTTAGAACCCACCCTATTTAATTGGTGTGAGGGAATGTTGGCAAATGTGAAAGAAAAACTAATGAAGATGAAGAGGGGGAGAAACCATATCTTTGGCTGTCGGAGCTTGTTAGTGAGTTTCTTTTTCTAGAATATCCCAGTCATAAGACCCATGATACTTGATTATGTCGTAAATCCACCACCAACTGAACCTCATATGACGAGGTGGTTCTTGATCATGCCTAGATAGGATGGAGTACATAGTAGCGGATCATTCCCAGAAACATACTAGAAGTGGTTGAAAGTAGCTGCATTGGAAGTGGATGACTACCCATATCAAAGTGTAGATTTCTAGGGATATCCATACATGGTCCTACCCCCTAGAGAAAATTTTTATTACAGAGGTAAAAAAACAAAAAAGTTTAATTTTTTTTGGATTTTTTTGAATACAGATATATATATCTATATATATATATATATATATATATATATATATATATATATATATATATATATATATATATATATATATATATATATATATATATATCTGTGTGTGTGTGTGTGTGTGTGTGCGTGTGTATGTATATGTGTGTGTGTGTGTATGGAATGGGTACAAAGTTACTAACACATGGTAATTTTTGATATGAAGATGTGGCACCCACACACGATGTACACTATTATCCAATGAGGAGACATATACCACCATCCCAAGCCCTAGTAACATCGACAATGAAGATACAGGATGAGAACGAGGTTTTGTGGGAATTCACTCATAATTTCGAGGGGTTGAAATTAGGTGTTCCTCGAAGGAGTATTACCAATACCCATCAACACTGGAAAAAGACATATAGTTGGGGCTGAGTTAGCTAGACATCACAACCTTCTCCACCACATTCTGAATGTGGCGTTATTTTATCATGAGCACCACTGAAGGGGAGTCAGTAGTATGGAGATGTGTGTTTTTTGATAGATATACATATGTATGTCATGGTAGCTAGGGCCTCAAATGCCTAGTTTTTTAGCTATGTACCCAAAATTTTTGATATATAAAAAAATGAGGTCCTTTATGTGTTTTTGTTGAAGTAATGTGTATGTGCAATTAACGTCGAATGTATCATGTGCATGGGTAAAAGTTATTTATGTGAAAAATTCCAATATAATGCATAATTAGCTAATGAATTAGCCAATGTTTCATGATATTGATGAATATGAATATTATCAACATAATCAAATAAACGTTGTAAGAGACATACCCTCAAAAAATAACACAAGATAGTAAATTTCCTTACAGAATAGAGTTAGCGAAGCTCAAACACTACAAGATGTGATTCAAGGTAAATAGCTAAGTCGTGTATACCAATGGGGTAGCCTCAGTCAAGAGCTCAATGAAAACAGTATGTGTAACCACATTTTCTGTAATTGACTGAAGATAGATACCCCATGAACTCACTGACACATTAGTGGGTGAAAAGATGACCCAAGTGATGGAAGAACTACTTTGATTGTAACGACTTGCACGATATACAAAGCCTCTATAGGGAAGCCAAGGTGTTGACATTTGTTCGACAAGTACCAGACACATGATTCACACACAAAAACTATCGAAAATACTAAGACAAGCAAATAAAACATATCACATCCACACCTATATACAATATGTACAAGAGACCATGCAAAGAAAGTAAGCATAGTATTATTTTAGGTAGAGCCTATTACATGACTTTTGTATTGGATTTCAATCACAATCAACAAACCTTTCATGGTCTTCATCATAAACCAAAACCATATTTCATTCGGAAAATACACGAGGTCAAACATATTTATCATATTGGGCCTTAACATGTTTCTAATGAGTTTATTTCTGGACCAGGGTGAGAAGGCGTTGTTCATCAAGATGGTTTAGTTGTAAGAGGCATTCTTCCTTAGCCGAAGTGTGAGGGAGTAACTCGATAGCTAGTTCAAGGGAAGATATTTCACACTCGATAAGAAGAACTTACTTTACTCGATAAACCAATTTGAAAGGAGTAATGGCAGTGGCGGATTCCAATGAGGTTCGATATGCCCATAATGTAGAAAATAGAATAAGGTGCCAATTAAAATTATGTTTCCCCACCATCCATTTTAACATGGTTTTCAAATTTTGATTGACAACTTGTACTTGGCCATTGTCTTTAAGGATAATAGGTTGTTGAGTGTCCATGGAAAAAACCTAACTCAAATGCTAGTTCCTACATCATATGGTTTTGGATATGTTTATCATGATCAGTAACGATGCATTTAGGCACACAAAACTTGATGATGACATGATTAAAAAATAATAAGGAAGCAATATTACTGTCATTCAAATGTGTAGGCGTGGCCTCGGCCCATTTGGTAAAATTGTCAATAGCCACTATGATGTACTAATGACCTTTGACAGAGGGTGGGTTACATTGCATAAAATCAATTCCCCACTGTGTAAAATGTCCAATGGAAACTACTAGGTTCATTGGGTAAGGATGAGTGTGCATATTATGAAAAAAATTTGATAGGGATGACACTTTTAGACTACTAATACAATCTTTAAAAAGTGAAGGCCAAAAGTATCCTGTATGCAATATTTTATGAGTGGAGGTGAGCCCAAATAGATGACCGCCAGATGCCCCCAACATGGAAATCATTTAAGACATGTTATTCTTCTTCATGGGTGATGCATTGAAGTAACAAAATGTCAACATTATGATGGTATAAAGTATCATCAACAATGAGATAGTGTTGAGACTGATGTCATATATGCTGACGGTCATCATGAGATAATTCAAGCTGAAAATGTTGTGTTTGGGAATACAAGAAGATGTCTCCATACCAAGGATCAGAAGTACTAATGAGGAACAATGATTCATCAGGTAGAGGATCCATGGCCACAACTTCCTCATCAATTTGAGGTAACTCAACAGGAAGGTCAACAAAATCTAAGGAACTTTTCAATTTAGCGATAGTGAACTCCAAATCGAACTCATGTAGGATAACAATCCACCTAGAGTACTTTCTCCCAATGATATGATGGCCAAGGATGTGCTTCATGGGTTTAGGTTCAACAATGTCGATATTCTATAGTAGTAAAATGTAATGCCTCAATCGTTGCGTAACAATAAAAACTGCTAGGGAAAATTTCTCAACATGGGAGTACCAAAGATTGAGACCCAGAAGGCCTTTGTTAAGATACTAAATAGGATTCTCATTTCCCATATTGACTTCTTGATTGAGGACCATAACTAAGGAATACTTTGAGGCTACAAGATATAACATGAAATATCGGTTGGAGTTAGGAGGATTTAGTAATAGCGCAGAAAAAATAAATAAATAAATAAATCTTGCTTAAGGGAATCAAATGAGCATTGGACTTGGTTGTCCCAAATGAAAGGTACTTCTTTCTTCAACAGACACATGAAGCCTTGGGTAATGTGGACATAATTGGAAATGAATTTTTTTAATCATTTGGCTTTCCCTTCAAGTCCTTAAAGGTGGCGAATAGTATAAGGAGCAGCCAGATTTATAATCACCTCAACCTTTGAGGGATCAACATGAATCCCTTCTTGAGAGACAATGAAGCGTAGAAATTGTCCTAATCATACACATAAAGCACAGTTGTGTGGATTAAGCTTGATATTGTAATAACAATATTGGAGAAAAAATTCTCCAGGCCGTGCAGGACGATCCTCACGAAGCAAAGAATGAGCAATAAGGTCATCAAGATAAAATTAAATGATGTGCTTGATATCATGAAAGTAGCACCTGAATTTTCAAGATGAAAGGGTTGTTTATAATAAGCAAATTTACCGCACAGGAAGATAAAATAAGTTTTGTGCTGGTCCTTAGGTTTGATTTTAATCTGGTTATAGCCTGAAAAGCCATCCATAAAAGAGAAGACAAAATTGCTAGCACACAGGTCGATAATTTGGTCAATAAAAGGTATAGGATAATTATTTTTTGGGAACTCTAGGTTCAAGCCATGGTAGTCTAAAAAAACTCAAATATTTCCTTGTTTCTTATCAACTGAAATGGGATTAGAGACCCATTTCGTCAAAGGCAAAAGATAGATAAAACCACATATAGAAGTTTTTGGACTTAAACTTTGATAGCATCTTCCTTGCATGGGTTTACTAGCTAAAGTTTCTATCCAAGAGCCTTAACTCTAGGATATGTATTAATCTCATGTTGTATAACTCGTAGATAACTACTAGGAATTTTGTCATAATACCAAGCAAAAACATAGTGGAATTATTTGAAAACGGAAGTATAAGTGTCAATCTCGAAAGAAGTGCAATCAACCCCAATCAGTATATTTTCCACGACAGTTGGTCTCATGGAAATATTGATCAGAATCCTAGTAGAGATATTAGCCAAGTTTCCTTCAGAAGAAATAGAAAAAATCCATGTGAAGTTTAGGGAAACATTGACATTTCCAGAGGAAACTAGGTTTTGACTACACATGTCCAAACTCTCTATGTGGGGAAAGAAGGAAGAGAGATGGTGAAGAGCTCCCCAAGGACGATTGGAAATTGACATGACTTATTTCATAGATTCATATTATGGTAACAGGAAGTCGAGGATGTCAGAAGAGAGGGGACAATAAATGGCCCAAGAAGGTAGAGGGTAACCATCGGGTGGTAACAAAATGGCATCACTAGACTCGTCACATGATGGGGCCAACAGGATAGCTTGGTAAGCAAATGTCATTGGAACTAAAGGCATATTATCACCATATTTATCAACATCTAATTCATATGGTACCACCCAACAATCGTCAAGAATATTGGGTCCATGGGTGCAAGAAGATATCATATGGACACGAGCAATGGTAGATGTAAAGGAAGTGCTAGGTAAGGGTAGTTGATGAAAAACACACATAAGGGATGAAGTTCTGGATAGCCCCACACAACCACTTTGAAACTGACTTGGGTTATCTCCCATGAGCGAAACTGAATTGTCGTAGTAGAAATTTGAGCTGATGGCACGTAATACTCAAGTTGGCCAATGGTAACAATATCTCCCCCACGAGGAAAGAAATGCACATAGAACATGGATGAGACAACTACAGTCATTGCATAAAACCAACTATGGCCAAGAAGCAGGTTATAATCCAAAGTGGCATTGATAACTTCCACATCGACGTAAATGGTTTTACCTCCTAGCTCAATGGAAAACTTGTGAACAACTCCCTTGGGTACAAAATTATGCCCATCAAAGACATGAATATTTGAGTGGGATGTCATGTGCATCGAAGAGAGGAGATCCTTCTAGCAAGATGCTAACATGACATAAATGGAAGAGCCTTCATCCACAAAGGTGTGATGGGTATTCTTATGGAAAATATGCATAGTAATATAAAAAGAGATCTAGTGGGAAAGCTAAATACAAACCTTGTCAGCCTTCAATGTAATGAGGTTAGATTCAAATGGATATACTCTACTAATCCTAGAGAATAATGCCTTACACTATTGAGGAAAACATTGCAAAACCTCCAAGGTATACATTGAAAAACAAGTCTGGGAAAGATCTTCAACAATATTGTAGTGCTGAGTGGCTCAAGTAGAAGGATTATGTGTTGTATTACAAATGAAACCCTTGGGGCGGGGGGTGATAAACACGCTCCATAGGCTTGTATAACATGAGATGTCAAACACTTCCCCTCATTCATCACCAATATTCAAGCCTCATATGCATGATTTTACAACATTATGTATTTCATGCTAAAATCGCACGAGATCCCATTAGTTAGCTCACTCACTGAATCCAAATGAAGGAATCAGGTTAGGCTAGAGGTTGAAAAATACTTGGCCCATTTTATACAGATCGCTACCAAGGAATATCTTGAAGTGAACAAAAAGAACATGTAAAAGTGTATTGGTCAGTCCATCTAGATAAATACTATGATGCTCATATTAAAGAAGGAAACTGAGACCGGTTCCAAATTGGTGTACCCAGATGCCAAGGAGGCTAGAGACTACATTCATCCTAATCCCATTGGAAAGTTTCTCAAAGTCATCATGCAATACAAATCTTGCCATTGTCATGTGACCAAGAACCTACAAGTCAAAGTTGTTGAGTTGGATTTTCCCCAAACTAAAGCTTAACTTATTTGTCTTATTAAGTTCTCTAGTTGGCTCTACCAAATTTTGTCCTATATGGATACAAGTATATTGTAATATTCTTTTGTAATTAATTTGTAAGTGGAATTCCAAGTGTCAATCATGGAGTGTGAAGAGTCATTTTGTAATTTAGTTGAAGATTAATTAGAGAAGTCCAAGAGTCACAAAAGGGAGACGAATATTCACCCCTTATGTTATAAATATGTTCTCATAACTCGTGTAAATGGATTTTTGGAGCTGTTGTGGCCAGCAACAACCCCCTTCTTATTTAGTTTTATTACTAATACTAAATAAGTGGAGACCCTTTATTGAAAATAAAAATAAAAATTAGTACTTGTATTCCCTTTTAGAATAAATCTTACTATCATAAACTTAGGAGAATACTCGAAAAATCTAAAAAGACTTAAGTTTTATGATAAGTTCGAAAAAAACTATTCCCTCAATAATAAAGCATCGTATCGCATTGCAAAAAAGGTAATGGATGCCATCCTATCAACAAAATCCTAAGATTGTGAAATCGTGATGCGAAATCACACACTCAAGACACTCATCGCATCGTAGTTTTTCATATGCCCCGAATATCACTTAAGGTGAAATACCTCAAAACCGCTGATATGCGATGATGCGTCTCACTAATCACATTTCGTAGAAAACATATAGTAATAGATGATTTTCACATGCAATGGATCAACAATATTGCAATCTGTGATATTGCGAAGCAAATCACAAAATCGCTTTATCGCAGATCTGCAGGGCTCATCATTTGAAAAAGCTTTTCCATAAACCGATGCTCAGTTATGCACATTAATGTTAATTTAATGAGTGAGTTGATGATCATTAATGAAATATGGTTTTGATCTGATCGAACAACCATTTCACGTAGGGTGATATATTTTATACAATTTCAGCATTTAAAGCTTTCCCGTCACCCTTTTCTTAACATTACTCTTTCCTCATTTGTAAATTGCAGGAGCGAAAAGCAGAGAGGTATACATAGAAGTGTGCAGAATATTATGGGAAAGAAGGGAAAAGCTCCAAGTTCTAAAGACAAATAAATGACACCATTATACACAGACACTACTTGTAATAGAGACGTCGGCGTTAGCTAGTGCTGTCATCTTCCATACAACAACAAAACCTTCACGAATGAGGTATTTTTTTACATTTCTCCTCTTGAAGTTTGTGATGTATTATGAGGCCAAACATATTTGTGGAAGCATCATTTTTTGTATGAGTCAAGGACTTTCACTGTTACTATTAATTTTGGCAGTAGGTTACATAGGATACCAGAGGTAGCCCCACCTCTCGCCATTTCTTTGATCTCTACTAAGTAATTGTTAATTTTTTGTATGTTCTATGCTAGAGCAATTTATTTCAATTTTCGCAATTAGCTCAATACCTTTTCCAGATTAGCAATCACATAAACATTAAAGTAAACTGTAGATAGAACATAAATATAAATTGTAAAAGACAAGCCAAGACAAGAGGACACAAGATGTGGTGCTAGCCAGGGACAAACCCCAATGTGGGGAAACCCTTGATCAATTCTTCTTATATGTTCTTCAATAGTTTAGCAGAGAGAGAGAGAGTACATTTACAACAGAAGTCAACACTTTCACTTATCTAGATAAGAGCATATATCATCTCTAAGAAGATGATACATGAGATAAGTTGAAGACATGTTGCTTCAATTGATTCTCCAAGGTGACTCCTTCACCTATCGTTGTGCTACATTTTGTCATCACGCTGCACCTCACCGTGCTGCACCATGCTGCACCCATCATCACTATGTTGCATCTCATCACACTTCATTAATCATGACTGTACCCATCCCTATACTACATTATGTGCCATTGCTCCACCATGTTGCCATCCTGACCTATGTGTTGGGTGCACCTTGCTTGCTTCTTGTCCCTTGCTTGCTTGTTGTCCCCATCATGCTTGTTGTCCTTAGCATGCTTTTTTTTGCATTCTAGTTGTCCCTTCCATGCTAGCTATAACATTGCATGCTTGGTGTATTTGTTGCTAAGTGCCATACAATTGTCCCAATGTTAGTTAGTTGTCCCTTGCATGCTGCTCTCTTTCGGAGGCAGATGCTCCAGTTGTTCCAGTAGTTCCTGGCAGTTCTGGCAGTTTTGGTTGTTCCTCGTAGTTCTGGCAGTTCCAGCTCTTCCCGGCAGTTCCAGTAGTTTCAGCTGTTCTCGGCAGTTTCAGAAGTTCCAGCCTTTGCGGCATTTCTGGCTTTTCCGGCAGTTTCGACCTTTCTAGCTTTTCGAGCAGTTCTAGATTTTTCAGCTTTTCTCGAAGTTTTGACTTTTTTGGTAGTTCTGGATTTTCTGAAAGTTTCGGCAGTTCTGGATTTTCTGGCAGTTACAGCTTTTTTAGCAATTGCATCCCTTTCGGCAGTTCCAACAGTTCTGGCTTTTTTGGCTTTTCCGACATTTCCAGCTTTTTCGGCTTTTCTGGCAGTTCCAGCTTTTCCAGCTTTTTTGGCAGTTCCAGCTTTTCGAGCTTTTCCAGCCTTTCCGGCAGTTCTAGATTTTTCAATAGTTCTAGATTTTCCTGCTTTTTGGATAGTTTCATGATTTCCAGCTTTTCTAACCTTTCCAGCAATTCCAGCAGTTCTAGCTTTTCTAGCTTTTCTGGCATTTGAAGCTTTTCTAGTAGCTCCAGATTTCGGTCCTCTGGATTAGGGTAGCGTTATCCCTTAGGATCTATAGTCCTACTAAAACCCAAAGACAAGTAGAGAGAGGAAGAGATCCCAATTTTTTGTTGAAATGACTTGAAGGCCACATATATTTATACTAAAATGCTGAGCACATGTTGAGTTTATTTGGTTGCTAGCTGACCTTGACGAATTGTCTTACAACACAAATAAATTCATAATGCCATGAATACTTATCAGAACTGGATGATCTTTAGATCAATCCTACACCTCTCGATGAGAGGGATCAAAGAAAAATATCATCTACCATAAATAAGATGACCCACATGGATTTTTGCCCTATTTTCCAATTTTAACACTCCCTCTCAACTAGGGAGAACGCCATCTGCTGATTCATATGTCCAACAGTACTATCTCTGCCATCGATGCCCTGCATTGCTCTACTCTGCTATGCTATGCTCTGCTCTATTCTGCTAAACCATGAAGAACAAGAATTGATGTAGAATGTATCATATCATTCTCTACTGACCTGAAGTCAGTTTCATCTGAAGGTTCATTCTCTACTGACCCAAAGTTAGTTTCATCTGAAGGGAGTGTGTCACATCACCGTTACTGACCCGAAGTCAGTTTCATTGATCATGGATCAATCGGGGTCATCCTAGAATAGGGAGTATGCTAGATACAATGATGCGTCCATCGATAGAACTACTATGGTCCCTATCCTCATTTCGCTGCTTATTGATCAGATGAGAGGTACTTCCCATGAGTCCCAGACTTGATAAGAGAATGAATCATCCTGCCAGTGGATGCCATGGAAAACGAATCATCCTGGCCCACAGGAGAACGAATCATCCTCTTCAATAGTCGCCACAGAGAACGAATCATCCTAGCCCATAGGAGAACGAATCATCTTGTTCCACAGTCGCCACGGAGAACGAATCATCCTGGCCCACAAGAGAATGAATCATCCTGTTCCATAGTCACCACAGAGAACGAATCATCCTGGCCCACAGGAGAACAAATCATCATGTCCCACAGTCACCATGGAGAACAAATCATCCTGGCCCATAGGAGAAAGAATCATCCTGTTCCACATTCACCATGGGGAACGAATCATCCAGGCCCACAGGAGAACAAATGATCTTGTTCCATAGTGCACCACCAAGGGAGGGTGAGTCAACCTATGGTCATATGTTGCTTCAGTAAGTACCCCAAGCCCCCAAATCTCCCAGAGCTCAATGCATGCAACATGCAAGACCCTTATAAGAAGGTCTCTCAATGACTCCAAGTCATTCGAAAAAATCACAGATTTGACCTTTCCCCAGGGCTTTGACAAAATGTCAGTGACCTGTACATCAGTCTCAATGCGATGGATCCTCCTTGCTCATCGACTTACCATATCCCAAATAAGGCAGTATCTGATGTATATCTGCTGGAGCAATTATCAAATACGGGATTCCTCAATAATCGAATCCCACCTCTGTTTCTCACATAGAATCACAATGGTATTCATCATGTATACAAACAACTCACTTAAGAGATTCTGCAACCATGCAGCTTCACACGAGATCATACTCGTAGCTATGTATTCTGTCTCAGTGGTGCTTATAGCAACCGACTTCTGCTTCCTGCTCATCCATGATATTGAACCAGAATCGAAAGGGAACTAGCACTGAGAAGTGCTCTACTGATCCTCCACATTGCCTACCCACTTTGCATTGAAATAATCATGTAGTTTCATATTTCCAGCAGTGTATCTCAATCCATGAGAGATTGTGCCCTGAAGATATCTCAGAAGATTCTTTGCACCAATCTAGTGATTCTCCACCAAATATGAGCTCACCATGCTAACTGCAAAACATATTTCCGGATGGAAGTTCACCAAGAACATCAATGTGAATGAGTTTATGAAACTCAGAGGCATTTCCCATATTTGGTTCAACATCACTACCATATAACTTCTGAAAGTTAAGATCCTTGAGGTAGTCACAGGCTTGCAGTTTATCATTCCACATTGGGAATCCAACTCCCTCTTACTTCTGCAAATGATAGGATTTGCACCTGTCAGAAATAGGTTGTCCTCATAAGGTGCCGGTATGAGAGGTATATCATCCACAACCTTTAGGTAATGGTTTCGATCGGTTTCACTCCTAGTGAATCTTAGCTTCATTTGATAGCTATCAATCCTCTCATACTACGCCGGGGGAGTTTTGCTTCAAGTCATAGAGGTATTTCTTCCACTTGCATACATGAGATTCCTAATCATCAATATCAAACCCCTTGTGTTGTTCCAAACCTGTGGACCTGCTACATGAGGGGAATGGTCGCCTTGAAAGATTTTCCTTTAGTACATCTCAGACATGTACTTTCATGCTCTTTCTGAATTCAGGCATCCCTGTCACCATCTAACTCACAGAACTTCGATGCTATGTGCCAATGGACATGGTCCCAAGTGGAGTTCCTGCAACTTGATACAACCCTAAACTCAAAAACTTGTTTGAAAATTCTATTTTCAAAAACGTACCTTTCCATCGATGAGTGACACCTGAAACCTTTGACTTCCATTGCTAAAATAGACACCAGGTTCTTCTTGCGATTAGGTACATAAAAGAGATTCTGTAAATAAATTGAGTTACCCTCATTCAATTGAGGGATAACATTCCCCATACCCTTTCGAGGATAGGTGGCATCAGCTCCAAGTATAATCCCGTGATTGTTTCAATCTCTACCAAATTCAAGAGTGAAACCATCTATCCGATGAAGTGCCTTGAAGCACTACAATCAATAAGCCAGATTCCCAAAGAATTTGAAGGAGAGGGCCGATACAAGATAATGCTTATTTATCTTATCAGAAGCAACATTTGATTCTTTGTACCTGGGGTTCCTTGCTTTCTTTGAAAAATTCAACCATTTCCTTGATGACCTGCATTACCTGTCATTCCATTGATCATTGAAGATGTCCCTAGAATGATTGTTATCTTCATCAAGAGATGTGTCTTTGCCATTCGGACACTCCTTCGCATAATGGCTGAACTTATTGAAACCAAGGCATCCACCTTTCCTTCCACCCTTAGATCTGAACTTCCCAATGAAGTGATCTTTAGGTAGGCCATCAAAAACTTCTGTTGTGCCATTCTGATAATATTCTCTGCTTCGACTTCACCCTGGGTGAATTTGAAGAGGTATGAGGAATCCATTGATCCTTTTGTCCTTTCCCAACTATCTTCGGTGATTGTTCTTTCACTCTTGCTTGGGCATTGTCTTCACCTCAGCTTCGGTACCATGTTAATTTTAGGTATGTTTTATGCTAGAGCAATTTATTTCAATTTTCACAATTAGGTCAATACCCTTTCCAAATTGGAAATCACATCAACATTAAAGTAAATTATAGATAAAAAAAAAATATAAATCGCAGAAGACAAGCCAAGACCAGAGGACATAAGATGTGGCACTAGCTAGGGACAAACCCCAATGTGGGGAAACCCTTGATCAATTCTTCTTATACATTCTTCAATAGTTCAGCAAAGAGAGAGAGAGTACGTTTACAACAGAAGTCAACACTTTGACTTATCTAGATAAGAGCATAGATGATCTATAAGAAGATGATACATGAGCACAATTTAAGATATGATGCTTCAACTAATTCTCCAAGGTGACTCCTTCACCTATCATTCTGTTGCATTTCGTCATCATGTTGCACCTCACCCCACTGCACCATGTTGCACCCATCATCATTAGGCTGCATCTCATCATGCTTCATTAATCATGAATATACCTATCACTGTACTGCATTATGTGCCATTGCTACACCATGTTGCCATCCTGACCTATGTGTTGGCTGCACCTTGCTTGCTTGTTGTCCCTTGCTTGCTTGTTGTCCCTAGCATGCTTGTTGTCCTTAGCATGCTTGTTGTTGCATGCTTGTTGTCCCTTCCATGCTAGCTATAACATTGCATGCTTGGTGTATTTGCTGCTAAGTACCATACAATTGTCCCAATGTTAGTTAGTTGTCCCTTGCATGCTGCTCTCTTTTTGAGACAGATGCTCTAGTTGTTCCAGTAGTTCCTGACAGTTCTGGTAGTTCCGGCTGTTCCCACTAGTTCTGGTACTTCCGGCAGTTCTGGCAGTTTTGGCTATTCCCGACAGTTTTGGTAGTTCCGGCTTTTCCAACTTTTCTTCCTTTTCTGGCAGTTCCAACTTTTTCGATAGTTCTAACTTTTTTGGCTTTTTCGGCAGTTCTGGTAGTTCCAGCTTTTCTGGCTTTTCCTGTAGTTCCAGTTTTTCTGGAAGTTCCAGCTTTTCCAGCTTTTCCAACAGTTTCAGCAGTTTCGGCTTTTTCGGCAGTTCCGATAGTTCTGGCTTTTTTGATAGTTCTAGATTTTCTGGTAGTTCCGGCAGTTCCTGCAGTTCCATGTTTTTCAACTTTTCTGGCAATTCCAGTCTTTCCAAATTTTTTGGCAGTTCCAATTTTTTTGGCTTTGCCAACAATTCCAGTAGTTTCGGCTTTTCCGGCAGTTTTGGTTCTTTCGGCAGTTCCAGCTTTTCTGGCTTTTCTGATAGTTCTGTGAGTTCTTGCTTTTCTCGCTTTTTCAACAGTTTCGGTAGTTTTGGTAGTTCTAGCTTTTCCGGCTTTTCCGATAGTTCCTTCTTTTCTAGCATGTCCGGCTTTTCTGGCAGTTCTGGCTTTTTGCCCTCTGGATCAGGGCAGCGTTGTCCCTTAGGATCTCTCCTCCTACTAAAACCCAAAGACAGGTAGAGAGAGGAAGAGATCCCAAGTGTGTGTTGAAATGACTTGGAGGCCACCTCTGCTTATACTAGAACGTTGAGCACATGTGGGGTTTATTTGGTTGTTGGCCGACCTTGATGAATTGTCTTATAACATAAATAAATTCATAATTCCATGAATACTTATCAAAATTGGATGATCTTTAGATCAATCCTACACCTCTCGATGAGAGGGATCCAAGAAAAATATCAGCTGCCATAAATAAGATGACCCACATGGAGTTTGGCCCTAGTTTCCAATTTTAACAGTAATGTAGTAAGATCATCTCCCAAACTGTGAAATTCTTTTTCTTTATTATTCATTCTCAAAGTAATGGAAAGATCATGGCCACATCCATGGCCCCCACAAATGGTTCCATCACATAGTAGAAACAGTTGGATGAGGTTGTGAAAGAGTACAGGGACATATTCTCCTCACCCATAGGGGTACCCTCACACTATCAGGTCAAGAATTCAATCGATATGACTCCTAGAGTGCCTCTACCCAATGGGAAAATATAGCACATCTATATTCTATAAAATGAAGAAATGATGTGGAAAATATAGGAGTAGCTACAAAAAGGGCACATCCAACCAAGTTCCTCTCATTGTGGGAGCCTAACTATACTTGTACAACATAAGGATGGGACTTGGTGACTCTGTGTTGATTATCTGGCACTAAATAAAATCATTGTCACGAACAAGAATCAAATCCCATGGATTAATGATCTTCTTATCCAGCTCAAAGGGAACAAGCAGATAATTAAGATGACTTTCAAGTTTGGTTATCACTGAGTTCCATTAGGACCTACAGATGTATGGAAGACTTCCTTCAAATCGAAGTAGGGCCTTTTTGAGTCGTTGGTCATGGCTATGGGGATGAAAAATTCACTTGCAACTTTTACGAGACTAATCAACGACATATTGTGGACCTTTCCTAGCACGTTCATGGTTGTATATCTAGATGACATCCTTATCTTCAACAAGAGTTGGGAAGCGCACTTGCTGTTGGCATTATGATTCTGGTTTGGCTCTATGGTACAGGTGTTGTACTTGATGGCAACTCACTCAAGTGGCAAAACTCTGTTCAGGCTCTCAAAATGATGGAAAATAAGAGGTCCGCAGGTGCATCGTTCAAAAGGTGTGGACCTGCAGGTTCGTTGTCCAGGAAGTGCGGACATACCCGCAGGTTATCCGTTCATAAGGTGGGGTCCCCCAGTTCACTCACTCCAATGCAAAGAAGCGCGCTCACTTGGGGTTTCTTGTGTTTGGCCCTTGGTATTTAGCCCGTCGTTCATGATCCTATGGTTTTGGCCCGTGGTTTAGGATCTAAATTATTTGAAACCATGTTTGGATCCCTTGTATTGGTTTTCGATGGTTTTGTCCCATGGTTTGAATAAGGGCTTGCCTATAAAAAGGAAAAGAGATCACTTGGCTAAATACTAGGGAAATTTGAATATCTTAAGATCTAAATTTTTGGGTGATTGGTTTTAAAAGCTAGATCTAAATCAAGGAGAAAATTTAAGGTGAATCTATTGATAAGTCGTGATCTCTCGGGCGCATGATCAGATCTGTGGATCTGACTGACTGTGCCATATTGGAGGACTGTTAATTTGGCCCTAATCAGAGGTTCGTAGGTGATCCACGGCGTAAGTGTGGGGGTACGCAGTGTAGGAGAAGACGCAGTGTGGGGATACGCAGCGCAACAGAAGGCGCAGTGCGAGGTACGCAGCGCAGAAGAAAGCACGGTGTGGAGATACGCAGAGGCACAGAAGGAATAGTGCGGAGGTACACGGTCAGACAGACAGTGTAGTGCGTATCTGAGTTGAGGTACGCAGTTCAGCAAAAGGAGAAAGTGCGGTGGTACGCAGAGCAGCAGAAGGACACGGTGTGGATCTGCCCAGTTCAGGCACAGAAAGACTGTGGATATCCGTAGGTTTATATCGGTGAAGTTGCAGACCTGTCTTGAAACATTTGTTGGCTGTCTTTTATCTATTGCTGCAGAGTTCTGGGCTTAGATTTCTGGTATTACTTTTCTGTTTACAGCATTCTGAGAAGTTGGATGATTCATTGGTTGATTGTATAAGGAGATTGGGTGATTTGCATGTACTTGATGATTATTTGATCTTCTTGGATCCAGTTTGAAAATTAATGAAACGTGGTCCCTAAAGAAGTAAAAGAGTAAAGGGGGTTGTAGCTCCCTTCCAGGAGAGACTGGAAAACGAGAGAGAGTTGTAGCTCTCTACAAGTTGCAGCCTGCGTACTGGTAAAGGACTGCACGAGTACAAAATCCTTGTAAAAGAAGTTTCTACTTGAATGAAGATAGAGACATATTGCAGCAGGTTGTTTTCACCCACATTGGGTTTCCACCTTATATCTGGTGTTCTTATCTATTTTTCTTGTTCTTGTTCATTATTATATGGCACTGACACACAAATTAATGATTAATATCTGAAGAATAAATTAAAGTATAAATCTGGAAGGCATATTGAAAAGAATTTGATAATACTGATTCACCCCCCCCCCCCCCCTCTCAGTATTATTTCCAACAATTGGTATCAGAGCAGGTTCTTCTGAAGAAGCTTGATCACTTGAAGGAAGATCTATCATCATGAGAAACTACAAGAGGGAAGCATCAATGAGGCCACCAATTTTTGATGGGACAAACTTCGTTTATTGGAAGGTAAGAGTTACTGCCTATCTTCAATCTCTTGGTACAGAAGTCTGGGATATCATAGATACAGGGTATACTTTTCCATCAGCAACTCCTACAGATCCGGCTGAGAAGAAGAAATATGAAACAAATGCAAAGGCAGTTAATACTTTATTAGGATGCCTATCTCAATCAGAATTTGTTAAGGTAATGCAGTTTAAATCCGCAAAAGAGATATGGGACAAGATTGTTCTGAGCTATGAAGGAGATGATCAGGTAAAACGAGCAAAACTTCAAACCCTCAGAATTCAATATGAAAATCTCAGGATGTATAATGATGAAAGTGTGGCTAACTATTTTCTTTGTGTAGATGAGATTGTTAACTGTATGAAAAATTTGGGTGAAGAAATAAAAGAGGTTGTTGTGGTTGAAAAAGTTCTAAGATCTTTGTCCCCTAGGTTTGAATCTAAAGTTTCTGCAATAGAAGAAAAGGAGAATCTACAAAGCCTTAAAATGTCACAGCTGCACAGAATTCTAACTGCTTATGAAATGAGGAAAGGAGGTCCATTAGACAGGAGAGAAGCTGTCTTCAAGGCTTCAGGCAAAGGAGAGCACTATGAGTCAGGACACGTGTCAGAAGAAAAAGAAGAATCAAATTTTGTCAGAAATCTTCAACGGGGTACTGGTCGTTTCTGAGGTAAGTTACCTTTCAAATGCTTTGATTGTGGAAGAGTCGGTCACTATGCTACCAAATGTCCTCACAAGGATAAGATTGACAAAGGGAAGGAACTTGTTAGATGGAACAAGAAACAGAATGCAACTAAGAAAAGTTACTACACTCATGAAGACAGTGATCGCCTATCAAATAGTGACGAAGATGAACGAGGTAATGATTATAAACTTTTAATGTCATTTGAAGATGATGATTACATGGACACTATATATGTAGATGGTTTTTATGAAGAGATTTCTTGACTCAAAATATGTTTAGAAGAAAAAGATATGATCATTGATACTCTGCAATTCCAACTTGATGAAAAGGAAAAATCTCTTGAGAAGTTAGAATGTGAAATTGTTGGCCTTAGAAAAGAAATTGAGAAAACAAAGGCTCTTGATCTTAAATTTGTTAAAGGGTCTGAAACTCTGGATAAGATTATCAATGTACAGCATTCTCCACTAATCAAGACAGGTCTGGGTTATAATGAAGAAACATCTCAAGCATCCACCTCAAAGAGTTATCTTGATGCAGCAAGGAGGAATGAGAAAAACCCCAATGGAGATCACCAAGTAAGGCAGGGACAAATTACATCAAGAAAAAACAAAGACTACCAGGTAAACTAGGGGCGATCCATCTTAAGGGTGAACAAAAGCTACAACCAGCCACAGGTAAAAACTTCTCAATTTGCTTCAAGAATGGATGACAATAGAAATTACAATCATTCGGCTGGTAGATTTGATAATCGCAGAAGCTTCTTCAATGGCCAATGTTTCTCTTGCCATAACTTCGGTCACAAAGCAGCTCAATGTGTTTCTTATAAGACAATCATGACTAGAGAAGCTCAAAAACAAAGAAGTATGACTGGGATTACAAAGAGGACCTATAACAACTTTTCTGCCCTTGAAAATGAAATTGAATGTTCTATTTGTAATAATTTCGGTCATGAAGATTCTAAATGCAGGAGCAGGTTTTGGCAGACAAAGGAACAAGCCTCAAGCACCAGAACATGGAGAATAAAGGAACCACAAACAGAAAGATGTGGGATAGCATTTTATGCAGAAGGGCAAGAAAATCTATGGTACATTGAAAGCGGATGTTCGAAGCATATGACAGGTGATAAAGAAAAACGTGAATCATATACTGCTTTAGAAAAGGGAAAGAAATTTTCTTTTGGAAATGACACCCCTGCAACCATAAAAGGAAAAGGCACTGCTCAGTTGGAAGAAAAGGTCAAAGCTAGAAATGTTTTGTATGTTGATGGCTTGAAGCATAATCTACTAAGTGTCAATTAGATGTGCGATCAAGGAACAGAGGTAATATTTCGATCAAATGGATGTAGTGTTCGTGATCTTGATACAGGAAGAACAGTGATCAAAGGCAGAAGAACTCCAAATAATCTATACATATTTGAAGAAGGACAACAACAATGCTATTTGAGAAAAGATGATGAACATTGGTTACCGGAGGTTGGGGCATCTAAGCTTTTCACAAATAAGGAAAGCATGTAAATACCAGGCCGTTCGTGGTCTTCCAGATATCAAAATTCCAGACAACATCATATGCAAATCATGTCAGTTTGGTAAGAAAAATAGAACTAACTTCCCTGAGAAGGAAGGATAAGCCAGCAGGCCTCTTGAACTAGTCCATACAGATGTATGTGGTCCATTTAGGACAAGGTCACCTCGAGGAGAAGAATACTTTATATTATTCATTGACGACTTCTCCAGGATGGTTTGGTTGGGACTTATGAAACGCAAGGATGAAGCATCCGAAAAATTCAAATTTTCAAAGCCTTGGCTGAAAATGTATCAGATCACAAAATTAAGTGCCTCAGGTCCGACAGAGGTGGGGAGTTTACCTCAAATGAATTTTTCAATTTCTGTGAAGAACATGGAATAAGAAGGGAATTCTCTACAACTAGGACTCCTCAGCAAAATGGAGTGGTGGAAAGGATGAACAGAATGATACAACAAATGGCTCGTGCTATGCTTGATGAGTCTGGGACTCCTGCAACCTTCTGGGTGTTGGAAATAATACTGAGAGGGGGGGGGGGGGTGAATCAGTATTATCATATTAATAAAACTTCTTCATTTCCATAATCGGATTCATATATGCTACTTCCACAACTTCTTATGATTAAGTTAATCGATCTTCAATGAGTGCATTAGAACATTATCAACCATATTATCAGTTAACAGATGCAGTAACATAAAGTAGATCATCACACATAAGGCACACACATGAACACAATGATGTAAGGTGGAAACCCAATGCGAGAGAAAAACCACCTGCTGCAAGTCATCTCAATCTTCTTCTTAATAAGAAAATTCTTTTACAATATTTGTACTGGTGCAGCCTTATACCAGTACGGGAGCTACAACCCCCTTTGCTCTTGTACTAGCCGATCCATTTACTAGTACGCAGGCTACTACCTGTTACAATGCTCCAAAGATTTCCTTTAGCTCTTGTACTAGCTTAGATACTAGTACGTAGGCTCCGGCCTACAATCTTCTCTCCTTCAAGTACCACGTTTCATCAATTTTCATACTGGATACACTAAAGCACAACCCATAAACTGAAAGGCCACAATTCATCCAATTTTCATACTGGACCCAACAACAACTTTGAAGCTCAAACAACCTTCTGAAACACCCAATCAACTGAAATAACCAGATCAACAATAATAGGACCAAACCCGGAATACAACAATGATAAACAAAGATTTTAAGAGAAGGAAGCACCCTGCTCAACTGCTAGCCTGAGTCCGGACTCACCCTGCTCAACTGCTAGCCTGAGTCCCAGACTCACCCTGCTCAACTGCTGGCCTGAGTCCCTGGACGCACCCTGCTAAACTGCTAGCCTGCGTCCCTCGCACTGAGTCTACTGAACTGCCTGCGTCCCGGCGCACCTGAACCCTTCTGCGCCTGCGTCCGGCGCACCTGAAACTCTTCGCTCCTGCGTCCCGGATGCACCTGAACCTTACTGCACCTGCGTCCCTCCGGGCATAGATGATTTCAAGACTTTAGAAGTAACCCAGACAATCAGATCCACAGATCTGAACATGCGCCAAGAGATCTCGGTCCATTAGAAGATTCGCCCTCTTAGATCTGGACTAGATCTCACCAAATAATATATTCAACCCAAGACAATTACCCAATCCAAATGAACTCCTTTGCTTTATATAGGCAAGCTCCTCCCCAAAACATGGAACAATACCACGAGCCGACACCATAGAAACATAAAACCGTTGGCTAGATACCACACAAGAAACCCCCACGTGCTTTTCTCTGCCTTGAAATGTGTGCACTGGGTAGACGCACCCCCTGAACGGCTGGCCGGCGTCCCTGGATGCGGGTTCTGCATGGTATACCTGCGGGGACGCACTTTCTGAACCGATTGCCTGCGTCCTTCATAATTTTTCAATAAAATGAGAGCTGATCATCAACTTCTGCTGCTGACTTGAAGAATAGTGAACTACCACCTGAATGGGTTGCCATCAAGGACAACACTTTAGCCATAATGCCAACAATCTCCCCCTTTGGACTTGATGGCAAAGCTTACTAAGAACTTGCCATTTGATTCCTTTGAGCTGTCCTGCATCTATGTATTATGTTACACTCTTCTGAATGTATATAAGTGAGATGGTCTTCTATGAGGGGGGTTGCCATCAAGTACAACACATGCATCATAATGCCAACAATCTCCCCCTTTGGACTTGATGGCAACAACACCAGATCACTCTCCCCCTTTGACATCAAGGGCAAAGTGGTATGCTCCCCCTAAGAACATGCTCCCTTTGACTATAAACCAGATCTGCTGAAGTCTCTGAATGAGCTCCCCCTTTGAATATGACATGGTGCTCCAATCTGATAATGGTCTTTCTGAGAACAAGCTGAGATGTCTGCTCTGCTATATAGTGCTGTTCATGCTCAAGCTCCCCCTGACTGTAAGCAAGGTCTGCAAAAAGATGTTCTACAAGAAGAACATGACTCTATAAAATACATACATCCATCACCCATCACAATAAGGATCATCCATCCAACCAAGTGGGAATACATCAGAAATATGAAAACCAAATACATTACATCTTCATCCTATGCATAGTGGGGGGACATAGGCCGTTACATGACCTGAAGAGATGACGATAATAGATAGACTATTACAACATGAGTCTTGCTACGACCTTCCAAACATCTAAAGATCATGACAAACAACAGCACTGTATAATCTGCTCCATAGTATCTGTCAACATCAACTCATAACCATCCAGATCTACATGAATCAAGAGCCATCAAATGAAAGCATCAGCATCAATCAACATATGTATGAATAATCATCCCTGTATCCAGCCAACAATCCTCATCCATTTGTGCCAAGAAAGAAATCATGCATCTTGCTCATGTCAACATCATCATGAAATGCATATCAGTAACTCATCATCATCATGTCTCCAACAATGCGACTTTGAATAATCATCCACGAAATCAGCCAACCTCATCCATATATGTGCCAAGGATAATAAAGACTTCATGCAAGCATCATTAGAGAATCAACCATACATCTGATCATGAGACCAACTCATAATAGCAAGATGAATCATAAGCATTGTCACCAAGGACCATAATGCCAACAATGAATTTAGGACATATGCTCCCCCTGAACCAGTGCCATCTGTTAAATCTGATCATGCATATCAAGAAGAAACAGCCAATAAATGCTTTGAGACAGGTACGCACTTTATCTTCTGCTGCGCTGCGTCCTGTTGCTGCAGGGACGCACCCAAAAACACTATCGCGCCGCGTACTTTTACTCAGGGACGCACCCAAAATTACTATCGCGCCGCGTCCTTTTGCTTCAGTGACGCACCTGATCCTCAGTCGCTCTGCGTCCCCACGCAGATCTTCAGTTACTGAACTGCGTCCTGGACGCACCTGGACTTGGTCTAGCCTGCGTCCGCACGCAGGTCTCTTGTTACTGCACTGCGTCCTGTACTTTCAGCTTCCTCTGATTCTGGTATGTCTGTACATTGTACTGTGCCATCCTTTTCTGACTGTACTTCCTTTTTCCTCCATATCTTCAAGCGTGATGATGACATTTTCTCCTTTTGATATGGTGCCCAAACTTTGTTCCTGCATTCCTTGGCTATATGTCCAAGCTTGTTACATGCATAACATCTTACATGTTTCATATTCCTCCTGTAACAATCAGTAGCTTTGTGACCAAACATATTGCAAGCAAAGCAATATCCATAAAAGTACCTTGATTGAGATGACCTTTCTGCATAATGGTCTTGAACTCTTCTTCTTCTACATCTAGCTGCAACATGTCCAAGATTATGACATACATAACATTCAACATTATTCATAGGAGGAGTAAAGGATTTTCTTTGAGGAATCTCTTTCCTTGGTTGATGATGAGATTGATCTTTCACTTCTTCGTTGATCACTTTAGATTTCCTTTTAGAGTTTCTTGCCTCACCTTGTGAACTAGATTCACCTTCAACAGATTCATGGAAACCAAGACCAGTCTTTATAGCAGGGGACCTTTGACTACTAAGAATATCATCCAATACTTTAGAGCTATCTTGAAATCGTAAAAGCTTATCCTTTTCTTCTAGTTTACCTTTCAAGATATTTATCTCAACCTGAAGCTGTTCTTCCTTTTCAAGAGATTTCTTTTTCAAAACTTCTTCAGCTTTCATTTGTTCCCTTAGTTTGAGAATCTCCTTTTCTTGTTCTTCATTCAGATCCTCCTGCATTTGACGAACTCGGAAGGCACATTCCAGTTGAGATTTTAAGCTGGTGACTTCGTTTTCTTGTTTTGCAATAGCTTGGAGTAGATCTGTATTCTGCTTCTTTGATTCTCCAAGATCTCCTTTTAGTGAGAGGATTGTAGCTTCAAGATTTTCATAGTAGCTGGATCTATCTTTGAGTTTCTTGATGGTTGTGCTTCTTTCGTTGACTTCTTTTCTTAATGATGTCACTTCATGCTGCAATTTTTGACATTGGTCTTCCTTGTCCTTGAGTAGCTTTCTTACCTTGTTTCCTTCTTCTAGTTGTGCCCTTAGTTTGGTAGCTTCTTCTTTGAAATCACATTCCTTTTTGTTTAATAGATCTTGTTGATCTCTAATTTTGTCTGTCAGCCTTTTAAATTCTGCCTCTATTTGATATCTTTCTTGTTCACCCATAAGAGCAAATTCAGTAGTTTCGCTATCACTTTCATCTCTTTCACAAGGAAATATAGCTGGAACATCAGAGGATAACACATTCATACCTGATAATGACTCTGAATCTGATTCTGAATCTGAAGAGCTTCTTATGCCTAATCCCCAATCGATTCTTCCACTGTCATAGTTCTTCTGAGATGACTTCTTTTTCTTATTAGCTTTCTTCTTAAGCTTCTTTCCCATTGTTCCACGGATCTCCTTCAAGCGATCAAGCTTCTATCAAAGGACCTGCTCTGATACCAATTGTTGGAAATAATATTGAGAGGGGGGGGGGGGGTGAATCAGTATTATCATATTAATAAAACTTCTTCATTTCCATAATCAGATTCATATATGCTACTTCCACAACTTCTTATGATTAAGTTAATCGATCTTCAATGAGTGCATTAGAACATTATCAACCATATTATCAATTAACAGATGCAGTAACATAAAGTAGATCATCACACATAAGGCACACACATGAACACAATGATGTAAGGTGGAAACCCAATGCGGGAGAAAAACCACCTGCTGCAAGTCATCTCAATCTTCTTCTTAATAAGAAAATTCTTTTACAATATTTGTACTGGTGCAGCCTTATACCAGTACGGGAGCTACAACCCCCTTTGCTCTTGTACTAGCCGATCCATTTACTAGTACGCAGGCTACTACCTGTTACAATGCTCCAAAGATTTCCTTTAGCTCTTGTACTAGCTTAGATACTAGTACGTAGGCGCCGGCCTACAATCTTCTCTCCTTCAAGTACCACATTTCATCAATTTTCATACTGGATACACTAAAGCACAACCCATAAACTGAAAGGCCACATTTCATCCAATTTTCATACTGGACCCAACAACAACTTTGAAGCTCAAACAACCTTCTGAAACACCCAATCAACTGAAATAACCAGATCAACAATAATAGGACCAAACCCGGAATACAACAATGATAAACAAAGATTTTAAGAGAAGGAAGCACCCTGCTCAACTGCTAGCCTGAGTCCGGACTCACCCTGCTCAACTGCTAGCCTGAGTCCCGGACTCACCCTACTCAACTGCTGGCCTGAGTCCCTGGACGCACCCTGCTAAACTGCTAGCCTGCGTCCCTCGCACTGATTCTACTGAACTGCCTGCGTCCCGGCGCACCTGAACCCTTCTGCGCCTATGTCTGGCGCACCTGAAACTCTTCGCTCCTGCGTCCCGGACGCACCTGAACCTTACTGCACCTGCATCCCTCCGGGCATAGATGATTTCAAGACTTTAGAAGTAACCCAGACAATCAGATCCATAGATCTGAACATGCGCCAAGAGATCTCGGTCCATTAGAAGATTCGCCCTCTTAGATCTGGACTAGATCTCACCAAATAAGATATTCAACCCAAGACAATTACCCAATCCAAATGAACTCCTTTGCTTTATATAGGCAAGCTCCTCCCCAAAACATGGAACAATACCACGAGCCGACACCATAGAAACATAAAACCGTCGGCTAGATACCACACAAGAAACCCCCACGTGCTTTTCTCTGCCTTGAAATGTGTGCACTGGGTAGACGCACACCCTGAACGGCTGGCCAGCGTCCCTGGACGCGGGTTCTGCATGGTATACCTGTGGGGACGCACTTTCTGAACCGATTGCCTGCGTCCTTCATAATTTTTCAATAAAATGAGAGCTGATCATCAACTTCTGCTGCTGACTTGAAGAATAGCGAACTACCACCTGAATGGGTTGCCATCAAGGACAACACTTTAGCCATAATGCCAACAATCTCCCCCTTTGGACTTGATGGCAAAGCTTACTAAGAACTTGCCATTTGATTCCTTTGAGCTGTCCTGCATCTATGTATTATGTTACACTCTTCTGAATGTATATAAGTGAGATGGTCTTCTATGAGGGGGGTTGCCATCAAGTACAACACATGCATCATAATGCCAACACTGGGGTGAAGCTGCTTTTGCTGCGGTTGTTATTAACAACAAAACAAATGTCCGAGTGAACAACACTCAGAACTCCTCATGAGCTCTGGTATGGCGAGACTCCTTCGGTAAAGCATTTCAAAATTTTTGGGAGCAAATGCTATATTAAGAATACTGATGAACATCTTGGAAAGCTTGAACCTAGAGTAGATGAAGGCATTCTCCTTGGTTATTCTCCCCACAACAAAGCATATAAGTATTACAATAAAAGGCTTGGAAGAATTGTTGACAGCATTGATGTAGTGGTTAATGAAAAAGGATACATACCTAGGCAAGTAAATCATGAAAATATCGAAGAGAATGTAGACTACTCTCCAAATCAGACAGATGATGAAGAAGAACCTCAAGAGGCACCAGAGGAACAGATAAGGATAGAAGAGAAGACTCCATCCAGGTACGTTCAAAAGAATCATCTAGAATCTCAGATTTTGGGGCATAAAGAAGCAGGTGTACAAACAAGAAGAACTATTGTAGAAGCCTCAAGCTATTTGGCATTGCTCTCCTCCACTGAACCACAAAATGTAAGAGAGGCATGCAAAGATGAATGATGGGTCAAGGAAATGGATGAAAAACTTGAGCAGATCGAAAAGAACAACACTTGGGAGTTGGTTCCGAGACCAAAAGATAAGAATGTCATAGGGATAAAATGGATCTTCAAAAATAAGTTGAATGAAAATGGGGAAGTAATTAGAAACAAGGCCAGACTTTTGTGTAAAGGGTATGCTCAACAAGATGGAATAGACTTTGAAGAAACATTTGCTACCATTGCTAGACTTGAGGGCATCCGAATGTTCCTTGCTCTCTCAAGCTTTTAGAAGTTCAAAGTATTTCAAATGGACGTAAAATCAGCTTTTCTGAATGGAGACTTGGAAGAAGAAGTGTACATTGAGCAACCAGATGGTTTCATCCTTGGGAATGATCCAAATCTTGTATGCAGACTAAAAAAGGCTCTCTATGGTCTTAAACAGGCTCCAAGGGCTTGGTACTACCGTTTGGACAAATATCTTCATCAACAAGGCTTCTCAAAGGGATCAGCAGATAGCAATCTTTATATAAAAATTGAAAATGACAAATTGCTAATACTTGTTGTGTATGTAGATGATATTATCTTTGGCAGCAATGAAGAAGCTATGAGTCAAAGCTTTGCCTTGGTGATGCAGAAAGAATTCAAAATGTCTTTGCTTGGAGAACTGACATATTTTCTTGGATTGCAAATCCAACAAAATGAAGGCGAGATCTTCTTGTCTCAAACCAAGTATCTCAAGCAAATTTTGAAGAAATATGGCATGGAAGATGCAAAACCAACACGTAACCCCATGGTCACAGGATGTAGTCTCAGTGCAAATGATGAATCACTAGCAGTGCATCAACCAACCTATAGATCTATGATTGGAAGTCTACTTTATTTGACAGGTACCCAACCATACATCATGCATGTGGTGGGAATAGTTGGAAGATTTCAAGAAAATCCAAAGGAAACTCATCTTCAGGCAGTGAAGAGAATTTTCAAGTACCTTCAAGGAACTCAAAACTATGGCTTATGGTATCCTAGAGATACAGATCTCACACTTCATGCTTATACAGATGCAGATTGGACCGGAAGCGTGGATGACAGGAAGAGCACAAGTGGTGGTGCATTCTTTATGGGTTCCAGATTAGTATCTTGGTTTAGAAAGAAACAGAGTTCGATTGCTTTATCTACAGCTGAAGCGGAATGTGTGGCTGCTGCACTCAACTCCTTTGGATGATGCAGACCTTGCAGGATTTTCAGATCACTTGTACTCCACCTATCTCCATCTTATGTGATAATACAAGTGAAATCATCATTTCAAAGAACCCAGTTATGCATTCAAAGACCAAGCACATACCGATCAAGTATCACTTTCTCCGGGAACAAGTGCTTGAACAAAAGGTCAAGTTGGAGTATGTTCCTTCTAAGGAACAAGTTGCAGATATACTCACCAAACCATTGCCCAAGGAGACCTTTGAATACCTCAGGCAAAAGCTAGGGGTTGTTGATGTATCATCTTGTTGTTGAATCTCATCTATTTCAGAGATTGTTGGTTGTACACGAGGTTCATATGGGGTATACGCGTACATTTGCTGGTTTATGGATTGGTCGAAGATCGAATGGCACAGGTTCAGGGGGAGCACATATAATGCATTGTTGGCATTATGGTAGCAGAGAAGGAGAACATGGATGTTGATCTAAATATTGATGTATATGTCTCTATCTCTTTCATTTATGGTGTATGGTGGATTATGGTTTGTAGATCTGGTTTACCGTCAGGGGGAGCATGATCAAAGATTTAAGCATGGTCTCAGGGGGAGCATAACCCTTTGCCCTTGATGTCAAAGGGGGAGAATGACGATGAGGATCTTGAGGTTGCCATCAAGTCCAAAGGGGAAGATTGTTGGCATTATGATTCTGGTTTGGCTCTATGGTACAGGTGTTGTACTTGATGGCAACTCACTCAAGTGGAAAAACTCTATTCAGGCTCTCAAAATGATGGAAAATAAGAGGTCCACAGGTGAATCGTTCAAAAGGTGCGGACCCGCAGGTTCGCCGTCCAGGAAGTGCGGACATACCCACAGGTTATCCGTTCATAAGGTGCGGTCCCCAAGTTCAGTCACTCCAATGCAGAGAAGCGCGCTCACGTGGGGTTTCTTATGTTTGGCCCTTGGTATTTAGTCCGTCGTTCATGATCCTATGGTTTTGGCCCGTGGTTTAGGATCTAAATTATTTGAACCCCTGTTTGGATCCCTTGTATTGGTTTTCGATGGTTTTGTCCCATGGTTTGAATAAGGGCTTGCCCATAAAAAGGAAAAGAGATCACTCGGCTAAATACCAGGGAAATTTGAATATCTTAAGATCTGAATGTTTAGGTGATTGGTTTTAAAATCTAGATCTAAATCAAGGAGAAAATTTAAGGCGAATCTATTCATAAGTCGTGATCTCTCAGGTGCGTGATCAGATCTGTGGATCTGACTGACTGTGGCACATTGGAGGACTGTTAATTTGGCCCTAATCAAGGGTTTGCAGGCGATCCACGACGTAAGTGCGGGGCTACGTAGTGCAGGAGAAGACATAGTGCGGGGGTACGCAGCGCAACAGAAGGCGTAGTGCGAGGTATGCAGCACAGAAGAAGGCATGGTGTGGAGATACGCAGAGGCACAGAAGGAATAGTGCGGAGGTACACGGTCAGACAGACAGTGCAGTGCGTATCTGAGTTGAGGTACACAGTTCAGTAGAAGGAGAAAGTGCGGTGGTACGCAGAGCAGTAGAAGGATACGGTGTGGATCTACACAATTCAGGCACAGAAAGACTGCGGATATCTGCAGGTTTATATCGGTGAAGTTGCGTGTTGGTCACTTTAATTTCTTATTGAATTAAACAACAAAGTGCCACATTAATTGTCAACACAGGGAAGTCTTGTTATTTCAAAGGCAATTGTGTACTATATGTACTTTAATTTTAAAAGTAACAGAAGTTATAGTATAAGAAAATCACATCTTAAGTCAATAAACTGAAGCTCCACCCCGTATTATAGTAATTATACTCTGTTGCAGATGGCTATCAGAAAAGTGCTTAATTCAAATAAAGAAATGAAAGAAATTAATATGCAAAAGGAAACAGTGGCTATGCTGTAACGGAGGGTTAGGACCCTATTCCCCGGAGCAGGAATCTCCAGCACCTGCCTCTGATTAATTCAGCCTTGCCAATTCACTCTGTAACAAATCACCAGTGAAACACTCATATAACAATAATCAGAAACAGAGTTTCAGCAAAGGTATTATAAATAATGTTCAGCAAGCATTATTGTTTAACAAGACAAAAAGGCACACTTAACACACTGCGGAAATGTAATGGGTGAATCTTGTGATGAAGGTGGGCCCTGTCCTTCTCACAAGATTCCCCAGGAAACAAGAACTAGAAAAAGATGCTCAGAACAAAACTTTATTCATCCGTCAATTTATCATATTACAGAAAAGAGTTCCAGTCCTGTTCCTTTTCAATTAAGCCTCTCTCTATAGTCCCCCCCTCTTCTCTAATGTAGATGTCTCCTCTTTATAGAGGAGACATCTATTACAAAAGATTTTCATTGTTCTAAATTATTACACAAAAATATGGAAGTCAATTCCCTGTCAATAATATTCGGTTACAGTAATGCTGTCTTTAGATATAAGAGTTACATCCCGTGTAACAGCTTCTTTGGTGATCAATCCCGATTCTTTGTTGTTGTTGTATTTAGGGTTTGGATCTCAACTGTTTCAACATTGTGATCCACATGTTGTTCCTGTTGTTTCAGCAACTACAAAAATAGTCTTCCTGCTGTTTCCGCATCACAAACTACACATCATCCTTTAATTGTTTAGCACTTAATAATTCAAAGATTAAATATGAAGATGTTGTGATTTATATGCTAAATAATTAAACATAGTTATGAGAAGAATCATTTCATACCTTAGAGATAATTGAGTCAAACTCTTAACAAAGGCTTTTAAATATAAGTTTGAAAGGGGTAGTATCATAACAAAATATATGGTCAAAAAGGGACAATATGAGGTCCTAACATCCCCCCCAACTAAAGCAGTTGCATGTCCCCATTCAACATCTACTCTGAATCTGAATCAGAATACTAGGATGTACAGTGCAAATTACTTATACAGTAAGTATAAAAGGTGCTATCAGTCGGAACTCTAAAACCCTGGACACTCTGTAATCTCTGCCATGCTGCAAGCTCCTCCTTTTTGGATACCTTAAAGTTGGCCTTATATTGTTGTACTGGCAACCAAATAAGGGGAAAGTGAATGTGATAACCTAACCATTTGTTACCACATTGTTGAACACATTTAACATAATTAGGAACACGTGAAATTGTTGCATGAAGATTGAGAGGGTTGAAAGGATGATATTCCCTCCTCTCCTTAGGGTAGTGTTCCCAGAACAAATTGTTTGCCTGCATGGCAAGAGATCCTTTCTTCTTGCTATACTGCTGACATTCTTCTAAGACTATTACCTGTAATTCCTTGATATACTCAGCCATTCTTGGTTCTTTTATAATCATATGATGTTCAGTAATGAAAATAGTAGCGTTCTGTGGTTCAGCTCGAATCCAGAGAAGGCGATTTTCTTCGTTATGTTTTGATGAAAGAAAAGAGTTTTGCCATGTGAGTTGATTAGCCATAAAAGAAACCAAGGCTCTAATATGAATATCACCAACTACAGGGATCAAATTAAACTTTCTATCTTCAGGCATGGCCTCATTATGAAGATAAAGTTCACATAACAGGTTCTGTTCGCTGACTGAGGCTGCTGCAAAGGTTTCCATAAACTGTTGTTGTGTGGTGACTTCATGTGGTCGTCCATCTCTGACTGCTTTTATCTAAAGGAATGCTAGGCGTTCTGCTAGGAACACGGAATAATTGAAAGATGGTTTCCTGGTGGCCAGAAGTTTTTGAACTAATTCAAAGATAAGGGACAATCTGGTTCTTAATTTTTTGTTTTCCTTCTGCTTCACGTGGAACTGTTCCAAGACTTCACAATTCCTATATGCATAGTTCTGCCATGATGATTTTTGTGCCTGAAATGCCCATTCTTGCGATAAGGCATACTCTTCCTTCCATATGGCATTGAGTTCTTGAATGCTTAAAGTTTGAGTAAACACAGTCTCTGCACGAAGAGGCTCAGTCTGGGTAAATGCTATCTTTGCAGACTTTAGTGCACGATTCTCAACTTTGATAACTGGGGTAGGCCAGTGTACTTGCGGTTTTTCTTCTTTTTCAGAAATCTTTGAAGGCCCTGTTGGTTCTTGTGTGACAACAGGGCGTTCCTTTTTAACTACAACAGGAGTGACTGGGGGAGTAGGTGCAGACAATGGAACTTCCACTACCTTATAACCAGCTCGAGAATAAAGATCACCACATTGGCTGCACATAAATTCCTCATATCGGTCCTTATCCACACTTCTCTCGGTTGCAGATGCTACCTGGTCCAAAGTATACAAATTAAGTTATTTTTCATAAGCTTCCCTTGTTATTATTAACTCCTGCTTATAGGCCTCAATCTCAGGTTTCGAAAACTCATTCTCCTGTTGTAGGGAAGCTATCGTGACTGGGTCTTCTGTAACAATTGTAGTCTCCATGGCTAGTTCAGGTGGAAGGGAGGAATTTTGTTCGGTAGCCGCTTCATCATTAATTTCTCCAACAGGTGGTTTTTGTGTGACAACTGTTGGACCATCAGCTGGTATTTCCTTCTGAACATGAAAATTTTTCATACTGAGCAACTGAGTGACTAGCTCTTCTGTAGCAGTAGTATCCTGGGTATCAATTATTTGCTCATTGGCAGGTGGTTCTTGTGTAACACCTGCTTGACTAGTAGCTGGTTCTTGTGTATCAGCTATTGAGTCAGTAACAACTATGTCTTGTTCAGTTTCTTGTTCCTAGTCATCAACAAGTGGTTCTTGTGTGACACTTGCTGAGACAGTGGCTGATTTAGCTGTATGTTGATTACCCATTTCCTGTTTGTCAGCAGGTGATTCTTGTGTGGCACCTGCTGAGACAGTGGCTTCTAAGTCCTGTTGTGTTTTCAGATCATGGTCATCAGCAAGTGGTTCTTGTGTGAAACTTGCTAGTCCGATAGCTGGTTCTTGTGTAACAGCTATATGCAGTACATCATCTTGGGTATCTACTTTTGATAAGTTAGCAGCTGGTTCTTGTGGAGTAGCTGCGTCTTCTAAGATGAATGATGTCACAAAATCCTGAGCATTTTGCATTTCGGTACCTGAGGGTGAGGAAGGTAGGGATTCGGGCGGGGTATGGGGTTTTAGAATGATGGGTGGGGTATCTAGGATAGGGGTCTCTATTGCTGCTGCAGGAGACGTCCTCCTTCGTCTTCGAGGTAAGGAGGCAGAAAAGACAAAGGTTTTTCTTTTATGGATTGCCTTTTCTGGGGTAGGGGGAACACTCGAAATACTAGCTTGTTTCACTGAGACCCTTGTTCATCTTTTTATTGAAGAAGCAGCCATTTCTTGAGCTTTTCTTTTCCTTCTCAGCCTAGCCAGAGGAATGTCATCGTCTGAATCACCACTGGGAATATGGATAGTGGGAATGGATGATTCAGGTGAATTATGGGACGAGGTTGATACACTCGCAGGGTCAATTGGTCTGGCTATTGTGGATGGCTGAGGAATTTCATCGTGTACTTGAGAAGTCTCAGCTGCTGCCTGAGAAGTTCAGCGATTTCTTGCGGAATTGCAGCAGCTTCCTAGGGTGGGTTATGAAGGGGGATAGGGTTCTACAGGGCAAAGCCTCTGAGGATTAAGAGTTGAACCAGTCGATGGTGAGTGATGGAGAGGTGTCAGGCGGAAAGAGTCGATAGTGCGGACACAACCAACCTCCCTAGAAGCTTAAGGCTTTCTAGTGACAAACAAGACAATTAAGAGCAATCCTTCTCTAAATATGCATTTATCATACAAGAAATCAAGTGTTTAGATCCTACCTGTAGTCCAACGCTGTTGTAGTAGTCCAGCCTCGTCGATCCGGATGAGCTCCTCCTTCTCTTCGAAACCTGCATTCACTAACAATCAAACGATTAAATAGCACCTGAATATCTCATAAAACAAAACATATTTAACATACAGACCAAGGAGTATATGAAACAACTCATAAATAACAAATTGTTGAGAAGAATGGACTTATTTGTATTAATAGGAAACAAAAGAAACCATTACAACCTGAGCCTTGGTGTTGTGCAGGTCCCTCCCAGGGTCCAGCAAGAGTTTTCCTTTACTTTGATAAGCTCACCCACTTCCAAATGAAACAAGAAAGGATGGGAATCTCTCCTCACAAGCTTCTACAAGGAAGTCCTAATTCCAGCAGCATCTACCCTTAGGAATGTTCAACTCTCAACCTCCCCTCCTTCTGGCCCAATGCCTGTATTTATAGTGCTCTAGAGGAAGTTAATCAGGTCCACCATCAATGGGATAAGCCCCTCTTTGGATGGGATAGCTCCCCTCTTGATGGGATAAGTTCCTCTTTGATTGGGATACATGAACCATCTGGAGGCGCTTCATACACGTCAAACAAGCTTCTAGAATGCTCTAGAAATGACCACAAGTAACTTTTTTGGAGTGAAACTTGCGCCTTTTGACCTTTACAGGAGTACGCACCCATTGCTTTATAGACAGAGCGTACAAGTACGTAGGTATTGTGAACTTGGGGTGCGTACACGCAGGTAAGGCTAAGAGAAACTGCGTACCCAGAGATATATAGATTTTTAATGACTTTCTCTCTTTTTTGGAGTTTGACATGGAGAGCAGAGGTATGAGGCTTGCCAAGGAGGATAGTATGACAGTTGATGGAGCCATACTAACTGCAAATAGTCATGGTGACATTTTTTAGTGTAACAGATTGCCCCCTAAAGTGCGAAGCCTGTAGTAGATTAGGGTTTTATATCATCTAGGAAGGGTGAAGTACTTTATCATTTCAAGGATTATCTTGTGGAGAGCCCGGTCAGAACCTGCAAGTATTCAACACAAAATACATATATAAGATCATATCATCGCTGAGGTAGGCATTCCCATACTCAGATTGAAAACTTTAACTAATTGACTATCTACTGTTCTGATACAGGAATGATTTTGCAGTACATCATAATCATAGACTTTTGTAGACACAGTATGGACGCAGTCATCTGTTTATGATTAGTCTACTATATAATGAATACAAAACTCCTCGCATCCTGGATGGTGGAAACTAGATCCAGGGTCTTCATTTCTACTTCCTGAATTGGTACCATTCTATCCATGTGAATAAATGAGTTGATGTCGAACATGGTAGAAACCACTTGATTACTAGTCAATGATGTAAACTGTTAACAAGCGTGAGAGAGACCACCAGTGATGTCAATGGTTCTCAAAGTACCCAGTACAATCCATGAGATGCGAATGAATGGGTTGATGTCGAACACGTCACGGAATCCTTCGATCGAAAGTCAATGATGTAAATTGTCGTCAAAGGCGAGAAACCTACCATTGATGCATGCAGACTTCAAGGTACTGACGATTCCTAAGTCATCTTTCTAGATAATGTGTTGATGTCGATAGAAAGCGACCCATTGCAGGCAAGCCCACAACACGAAATCATAGTTCAAGTTGAAGAAATGTTGCTGTTAGGACTGACTCAGGGATGGTCAAAATGGATGACAAGTATTTTGCATATGAATGGTTTATTTGCAGAGGCCTCTTGAACACATAACGACACAACAGATGGCTTGGCGACTATTGACCCAAAGTGAATACCCAGAAACGGTTGAAGACTTTCAAAGTGGTTTAATCAACTTTAAGACAAAGGATTTCCCAACCCAGGTGAATGAAAAGTGTCGTGTTCAAGAGTGGTAATAAGGTTTTTCTGTGACAAAGGATAACAAATAGGCTCATTCTTCTCTCTTTCCCCCCACCATTTCTAGCAAGTACCTCTTTATTTTTTACAAGCTTGAGGAGGATAACATATGCTTGATTATAAGCTCATCCTTCGGATGAGTCCAACTTAGTTTTGATTCAAACCCTAAGAAGGAGTGGTCTGTTCCTATTTGTAATCGAATAGGTCCTTTACTGTGAAATTTTAACGAGTCCAGTATAGGAGAAACTCGGTGTTTTTCAATTTTAGAGAGTCTGAAAAAACTAAAGAAGACTCCAAGTTGAACTTTTTCATAAATTTGTGTCTCCCAAGCCCGAAAAAGTATAAAATAATACCTGAGAGAACCGCTTGATCTTGCAACCAAGGAGTACTTTCATGATTAGTGCCATTGACCTGAAAAGTAAAAAGTGATCAAGGACACGTCATTTTATTTCCAGTATCGAGTTTGAAACGACAAAAACCCGGCGATCTTTTCCTGTTTTTACGATCAGAAAAGGGCTATAAGGGGACTGTCTTTTAATTTCGTTTTAACGAGTGTAAAAGAAACACTCGGCAATCTTTTCATGTTTTAGGAGTCAGAAAAGGGCTTAAAAGATGACTATGATGTTTTGGTTCGTGAAAAATGATAATTTACCCTAAAGTCCTTTTGTCCTGCAAAAAAACAACACATTACTCATACCTGTTTAAGATAGGCAAAAATACATTGAAAAATATCCTTTCACAGTGAAAAATAAACAAACTTAGCATTCATTTATCCAAAAAACCTATAAAAAGACTTTTTACCATGTCATTTTTACCATTTTACTGTTGAGGGAGAGAAAAGGGCTTTTGACAAGAAACTTTCCGTGGACTTTGCAGAGAATCCGACTGTCGGAATCGAGCGCCGTCTCTTTCAGGTATTTCACAACATCCTCCTCTTTGTTTTCATCCATTTAGAATTTCAATTTAAGCCCTAGTTTGATTTTTTGGGGGCTTTGGGGTTTCAAGATGCACTTTTCGGGGTACGCAGGTGTCCCATGGGTGACCTGCGTACCCCGACATTTTCTCCATTGGGAAAATGGTCGGGGTACGCAGCCCACCTTCAGAACAGCTGCGTACCCATGCTCTGTTTTCTGAACGCGGGGTGCGTACTCCGCGCAAAGTGATTTTCAAAACCCCAAACTCAAAACCTAACCATCAATTCTTGATTTAATGAATTCTAATGAATGTTTTCTGGTGTGTAGATTGCCCACCATGCTTGATTGGCGTGAAAGAGAACACGAAGATGTCGATTTGGCCGCAATAGATCATCCACCTTCCATTGATGCTTTGAAGGCATGCGGTCTCTACAAATACTGGGCCATACCTGGCATGAGGGCCCAGGTGCGATTCTTAGAATGGTTGGTTGAAAGGTGGAATGTTTAGGATCAATGCTTTTACATCGGAGGGCACCAGCTCGAGATAGAGCCCTCAGACATATATTTTCTCACAAATTTGCCTAATAGGGGCGAGCAACTGACTCTGTCCGGGACTAGGCCGGGTGGCCAATCCCTTGCTAGTCTCCGGCTAGAGTGGTGCAATAATCAGCACCAGGAGAAAGGGATAGAAATCAAATACATATCCCTGCCTGAACTTATGGTAATTGCCTTTACAGTTACCAGACTCTGCGGCGCAGCCGCTTTGCATATTGCCACCGGGTCCCAAATGCGGATGGCGATTGATTGCTACCGAGGCACCATTTTCAACTGGTGTGACGCTGTGTTGGCCAATATGAAGGGCCAACTGACTAGGGCAAAGAACGGGCAATTAAAGACCTTTGGGTATGGGCCTCTAGTTGTGAGCTTTGCCCTAGAGAGGGTTCCGATGCTGATCCCACAACATCTCACTGTTGCAGTTGGGCCTCCTCGGGAGCCAAAGTTGATGCGATGGGTTACGGTGATGGCCCGGCATCCTGATGAGGGAGCGGGAGTTGTCCGATTTCCTGTGGGTTACTTTCACTGGTTGGAGGGCCAGGTCTTTGCGATCCAGGATTTTCCTTATGCCGGAGTGGATTTTCGCGGTGATCCGGACATGGTTCTTCCACAAGGAGAACAATGGGACGACATAGGTACTTCATTTTTCACAAGTTTTTAAATTATCTATATTTTTTTTTTTGTTTTTTATATCGTCTCAAAACTGACAGTGACAATTTTCAAAATGTAGATGTAGGTCCACAGCGTCCGGCCAATCTCTGGCCATTCGAGAGAAGAGTACCAGTTGCACCAGCACCAGCCCCACAGGATGCGGCCGCAGAGACCTTAGCCGAGTTGGAACAGGACCTAGAGCGTCTTACGGCAGACATACCAGAGACGACTATAGACGATATTCCTATCCGACTTCAGCGCTATGTGGTCGCAGTCCCAGGACCTTTCAGGAGGTTCCTGTGTAGGGTAGCGCGGGCAGTGGTCTCATATAGAGAGCACCACCAGTGATTGGCTAGTCACTTTTTGTAAACACATGTGACATTTTGGTTTTTTGTACTTATCATTTTTGCCGATCATAAGGTGTTTTTCAACCTATGATCGAAGACGATGTATATTTTGACACACTCCTATCTATATATATATCATTATTACCGGCTTATCTTGTTAAACATGTGTGATGAAATGTTTTTAAATTTACATTTATGATTATCGCAAATGTCTGTCTAACATTCGAGAAGCAATTGCATCTGCTAATGTATTTAATGACCTTGGAATATGTTGATATTCAATGTAATCAAATTCACGTTCCAAGAGGCGCACTCTCAAAAATAACCTTAATAACACTGGATTTCTAATGGAATATACTCTATTAAGCTGTAATACAACGAGTTCAGAATCTAACCTCACTATCAAACTCCGAATCCCAAATGAAATAGATTCAGATAATAACTCAATCACTGCACTGTATTCTGCAATGTTGTTTGTTGTTTGACCGAGGCTCACCCCATGCATAGAAACTAACTCGTCAGAGGGCGAATAGATAACCCAAGCTGCGGAAGAGATATTCCATGTATTACGACAAGCACCATCAGCGAATCCAATGTACGTTTGGAGAGGCGTCGACATCTGCAATATCAAGAGTAAAACCAAGATAAGCCAGAATAACGACGAAAACACACTTTCTAAGCTAAGTACACTCTCTAAACTAACAAACATACTAGCTACAAAGAAAAATTAAGCTAACTAACCTAGCTAAAGTCTCCACACCAATCATTTAAGCATAATACCTCTTTAGGTAAAGTCCATTTCTGGGTTTACCCAAAGAGTCCCCATCAAAGTCAACCAGCTCATAGGCCCCTTTTGCTAGCTTTCGCTTAACAATGTAAGGTCCATGCCACATAGGAACGAATTTTCCAGCACCTAATTTATCGTTAGCTTGATCATATAATAGCACTAGTTCTCCTTCCGAAAAATTACGAGGGGTCACATTTCGATCATACTGAGCTTTCATCCGTTTTGCGTGAGTCTCGATCGCCAAAGCAGCGTCACGTCGAGTCTCATCTAATTTAGCTAAGTATAATAAACGTTTCTCCTCTTCGGAAGTAGCTGGAAGTAATTCGATAGCCATTTGAAGTGACGGGATTTCGCATTCAATGGGCAGCACAACTTCCAAACCATAAACTAGTTGGAAAGGAGTGAACCCTGTTGATGTTTTCACTGAAGTTCGATATGCCCAAAGTGTGGAAAATAACATGTTGTGCCAATTCGATCGATGAATCCCAATGATTTGTCGGATCATGATAACTAGAACTTTGTTGATGGACTCAACCAAACCGTTGGCTTGCGGATAATAAGGAGTAGAGCTATCGTGGCGCAAACCAAGCTAGCTTGTAAGTTCTATCATCATAATGTTTCGAAAATAACGCCCATGGTCAGTGATTATCGCTTGCGGGACACCAAACCTAGCAATAATGTGATTGAATACGAAAATTGCAGTTGTCTTGCCGTTAGCCTCGAATGTAGGCATCGCCTCGGCCCACTTAGTAAAATAATCAACCACAAGGATGATATACGCATGCCCCCCGGCCGAGTGAGGGTTACATGTAATAAAGTCAATACCCCATTTGGAAAAAGGACCAACGATAATTATAGGGTGGAGAGGAGCAGGTGGTGCACGCATCTTGCGATCAAACACTTGGCAGTTGTGGCATTTTCGGACCGCAATGATACAATCTTTAAACATGGACGGCCAGAAGTAGCCAGCATGCAACACCTTCTGAGCTGTGGCATACCCAGACATATGACCGCCACACGGTCCAGAATGACAGTCATTCATAACCCTTTCTGCCTCTTCGTGAGTTAAGCAACGTCGGAAAACCAAGTCCGCCCCACGACGATAAACAGTATCTCCAATAATTTTGTACTGTTGGGACTGGAATCGAATTTTCCGACGTTTCGACTTGGAAGCTTCGGGCCGAAAGGATTGGGTTTGGAGATAGATGATTATATCCCCATACCACGGATCTAAAGTGCTGATGAGAAACAAAGATTCGTCCGCAATGGGTTCCTCTGCCACAGTTTCCGTGTCAGCACGCGGGAAGTCACACATCAATTCTGCAAAAACTAAAGATTTCTTAGACTTAGATGCGAACTCTAAGTCGAACTCTTGCAGGATAACGATCCATTTAGAGTACTTTCCCCCTAGCAATTGTTTAGTCAAAATATAGATCATAGGGTTGCAATTCGAAATGACTGTAGTTTTACGGAGAAGAATGTAATGACGAAAACATTGGACAGCCTGAACAGCTGCCAGGGCCAATTTCTCCACATGCAAATATTTTAGCTCAGTGGGATTTAACGTCCTACTAAGATAATATATCACATGTTCCATTCCGACTTCGTCTTCCTGAACTAACACCATTCCAATGGTGGAATGCGAAGCGGCGAGGTATAAGAAGTAATCCTGATTGTAGTTGGGAGGATGCAGCAACGGTGCATGGGTCAACGCGTGCTTTAGCACATCAAAAGATGTCTGAGCTATCTCATCCCAAGAAAATTGAGCATTTTGTTTCAACAACCAGGTAAAACCCTTAGTGACCTCGGCGTAGTTTGGAATGAATCGACGTAAAAAGTTTGCTTTCCCCTGTAAACTTTGGAGTTGGCGAAGACTCGAAGGAGGAGGCAATTTGATGATAGCTTCTACCTTCGAGGGATCGACGCGAATGCCGGCTTTTGAAACTACAAATCCCAGCAATCGTCCCACTTCTATACAGAAGACACATTTGTGTGGGTTCAAACGTATACGATAATGCCTACACCTCATGAAGATTGCTCGTAAATGGACAAGGTGATCAGCTCGATGTAAAGAATGAGCAAGCAAATCATCGAGATACGGTTGCACAATGTGTTTGATGTCATGAAACGCATAAGACATTGCCCTTTGAAAAGTGGCTCCGGCATTCTTAAGTCCAAAAGGTAGTTTGAAATAAGCAAATGTCCCCCATGGACAAATGAAAGCCGTTTTTGGTTGATCGGCAGGTAGAATATTGATTTGATTGTAACCGGAAAAACCGTCCATAAAGGAAAATATTTCACTACCGGCACAATCATCAATTATTTGATCGATATAGGGCGTGGGATAGTTGTCTTTTGGACAAGCACGATTAATATCCCTATAGTCGATGCATATTCTTATTGTTCCTTGTTTCTTGTTAACTGGAACAATATTCGATACCCAATCCGTTAACGGGATCGGATAAATGAAACCTGCTTTCAACAGCTTCTCAACTTTTGCTTTAATTGCAACCGCTTTCCGAGGGTGTATCTGACGCAGACGTTGCCGAACGGGTTTAGCGTCCGGGTAAGTCTTGATCTCATGAACAACAATGGAGGGATCAATTCCTGGCATTTCCTCATAGGACCAGGCAAACACGTCACAGAATTCTTGAGATAGGGCCTTGTATGTTTGAATTTCGTCATCTGAACACGAGGCACCTATATGAATGTTCTCAACAATTCCAGCTTTGACTGAAATGTCAATGGCAATAGTTTGGGAAATGTTTCCCAAATTCAACTCTGAATCAGGATGTTTCATGGGATTCTGAGCGTCCTTGACATATTCAGCCGTAAAGATTGATGAAAAATCATTATCAAAGCCATCATCCTTAGGTAAAAATGAAGATCTATGATGGAGATCTTCCCATGGTAGATCGTCTACACTTAGGATTTCGCGAAGTTGCTCGTCAGATGACACGACTTCGGGAAACGCTATCCATTCTGAGGTTGATGTGAAAAGTGATTCCTCACCGACCACATTCATTTGGTCGATTTGGGTTGAACGCGGGTCGGTAAAAGACTGCACAGCGTCATAAGCAATTTCATATGGACTCAAAGGCATAGCATCACCGAATGAGTCTATCTCAGATTCAGATGGGACAATCCAAGGATCATCGTAAATAATAGTATCTGACGTAATCATATGAATGAATGCGAATGAAGGGTCTACGTTGATTGGAGGAAAAGGAAAAGTTCCCAATAAATCGGAATCTTTAACTAATCCTACACCAACATCCTTATAAGGGATAGTCGTTTTACCAACATGCTGGATACTCTCTGAAGAGGCTGGGTTGGAGGAAAAGAAAGCCAGCTGGTCTATTGTCATGATCTTGCCATTATGTGGAAACTTTATAACTCTGAAGACCGATGAGACGACCGCTGTCATAGCGTAAGACCAACTTCGACCCAAAAGAAGGTTGTAGTCTAGAGGGGCATCAACCACCTCCACATCCAGACTAATGGTTTTTCCTTCAACCCCTATAGGCAAATCCTGTAAAATGCCAAACGGATGGAACCCACGGCCATCAAAGGCCTTAAGAATTGTCGGGGATTGGTTCAGTGAAGGAGAACCAAGTGATCTCCAACACTGAATCGACATAATACACGTGGAAGTTCCCTCATCAATTACAGTCCGATGAATAGGCCTGTTTTTTACTATCACTGGAATCTAGAAAGCCATCTGATGAGGGAGACGCGGTGTACGATTTTCTAGATCAAAGATTATCAGGTTCGGGTCCTAAACATCAATAGCTCCTATAGCCGACAAAAGTAATTTTCGTTGTGCTGGGCATGATTGCAGCACTTCTAAAGCCGACATTGCTGAGGGTGAAACAGCTAAATCCTCAACAATGTTGTAATTCTGGGCCGCTCTCGCATGTGGATTGAAAGAAGACCTTCGAAGTACACCCTTGGCGGGCGGTTTGATTACTAAGTCAGGGTTAGGTTTCTCGATCTGTAGTGGATCGGAACCGGGAGCTGAGGTTGATGGATTTGATTGAGAAGATTCTGCTTCTTTCGATCCATCAACAGGACTTTTACTACCATAATCGTGAGATCGAGTCGCAATCCGTACATGAGACATCATCAATATGGGTTCTTCACTGGCACTCGAGGAAGAACCTATCATCTTACTCTCCTGCTTTGGAAATGGATCTTTCAAAACAACAGGAGTTGGGGAACCCTTGACGATTTTCACAACCTCGGCCCGATGAGGGCAATCTCTTGTAAAATGATCCTCTTCACAAATAAGACAAGGATATCGAGGTTTGCGCTTTTCGTCATTGGTTTCCGACTTTTCTTTTTTCTCCTTTGGAGCCTTGTCTGCTTTATCCTTCTTCTTGCCTTTCTTTTTCCCACTGTTTTTTGATTTAGCCGTAGATGACTCTACAGCGTGAATATTAGCGGAAATTTCAGGAGAAGATTCTCCTGTCGGGGAGTCTGGTAAGGTTATAATGGGCGAAGAATTCTTTGAAGATTTCTTCTTGCTTTTAGTATTTACCGTACCAATCATGCCATCAGCAGCATGAGACCCCGAAGGAGCAGCAGCAATTTGATTTGATTTTGGAAGATCTGGGATCTTTTTGTGTAACGTACCCGACTGAGTATAAACTAAGTCAAGGTACTGCGCCTGAGCAATTACTTGCTCTTCAGTAACTACTCCGGCCTTAGCCACGTCTTCAGTAATCTTCGGTAATAATGATTTAACAAACCATTCAGCTAAGATTTGGTCCGGGATAAAAACTTTCACTAATCGCCTTCGACGTCTCCATTCATGAATATGATCAGAAATATAAGTGGACGTCGACTGTTTTAATGAAGTTAATAACTCGGTGCCATTATCATACCTGACCGACAACTGAAAATGTGTTAAGAACGAGGTAGCTAACTGACTAAAATTATAAAAAGAGGCCCGTGGTAACTCAATGTACCACTTGGCCGCGAGACCAATGAGTGTACGCTGAAAAAGACGTAAACGGATCGAATCATCCGAGATAGAATTTGAAGCACACCAGAGGTGGTAAGTCATCACGTGATTTGATGGATCCTCTCCAGACTTACCTTCGAACTTGGGTATGTCACTGGGCAACTTATTTGGCATTGGCGGCCAGAACGGAAGATAATTTATTGGATCGTTCGCTAGGCGCGTCAAGTCTGGTAAATCCAAAGTTGCGATAAACGGAAATTGCCGATTAGGATCCCTAAAACTCTGGGTCACAAGACCAGTCCCAGGATGAGGATATCTAGGATAACTTGGAACAGGATTCGCATTCGGGATATTGTATCCTCCCGGAAAACTAGGATTAACCGGACCGTACTGGGGTTGCTGAGGTTGTTGATAAGTGTACCTAGGATACGGTTGATACTGGTAAACCGGTTGTTGGACAGCAGGCCCGTATTGGTACTGTCCCTGGTACGGTTGATAAACAAATTATGGTTGACTAGTGACAACCGTACTTAAACTAGGCTGCCCCACAGGCATCCGAACTGTAGTTTGAATCGTGGATCTAGACAATGGTAAAGATGTCTGCGGAGTAGTGGCAGAGACAGTAGAAACCGGAGCTGTCGATACTCTAGAAGTAAGTGCGGTGGAAGAAACAGATGTTGCGGTAGTTGCAGCAGTCGTTTGAGATGGAGTACTAGGTGCAATTGGTGACTGAGTAACTACCGAAGGTATAGAAGTTTGAACATTAGACTGGACTGGTTGCTGGGATGGACCAGCAACTAAGGTTTGTCCAGCTTGAGATGACAACTGTACGTTTGGCTGCAACACTTGTTGACCTTGCGATGGATCCTACACTATGTTCATTCCGGGGTATTGACCCATGACAGGTTGAGGATATTGAGATCCATAACCGGATTGAGGGTAGGATTGATAACTGAAAGGCACAGTTCCCGTACCTTGAACATATGATTGACCTTGAGGTGGTTGATAACCTTGACTCGAGTATTGACCTTGAGGTTGATACCCTTGAGGTAAATACTGATACTGGGGTTGACCTTGACCTTGAGGTTGATACCCTTGAGGTAAATATTGATACTGAGGTTGACCCTGGGGTACATATTGAGGCTGGGGTTGACCTTGAGGAATGTATTGTACTATGGGTACATACTGTCCTTGAGGTTGCCCCCCAGACGCAACTTGTGTACCTTGAGGTTGCCCCCCAGGCATTAATTGAGGCTGCCCCCCAGGCGGTAATTGGCCACCTTGAGGTTGAGAACCGGGAACTGAACCTGACATCATATAAATGTCTCCTACACCCAACGGTCTATTACCATTGTTTCCAGCTAATAACCCATGTTCAATGGGTTGAGGAGATGCTCCCGCAAAAGTACCAGATAATGACTGATACCCAGAGGGAACAGAAGGACCACCATACAAGAAAGATTTAGGAGATTGAGTGAACACGGACGACTGACCAGACATATTTACAGGAGTATAAATACCTCCAGGTGGAAAAGGAGTACGAGGTGGAGAAAAACTTATCCCTGAGTTGTCTAAATAATTGGTTAACGAAAGGTACCAAGTAGTACTTCTAGGAGGACTATAAAAGATAGATTCACGCTCCCTTAGATCAATAATAGGTTGATCTTCAAGGGTAGAAACACCAAATTCTTCCTCTGGAGCAAGTTCTTCAATAGCTATCAAACCAGCAGGAAGATTTTCGGTGATAACTCTTTCTACCCTAGGTGAATCAGGTGCACTAGAAGTTGGAGTAACAGGTTCAGATACTTCAGGTTCTTCGCCTATATCACTAGTAGATGAAAAACTACCAGCAAGCTCGGAAACTGCAACTGCTTCGGGATTATAACCTGTTTCTGGACCTTGGTAATCTGGATGGACTACCAACGACGATTCTCCTTCTTCAGGTGAACCTACTTTACTGCCACTAGGAGGAGTTACAAGGACTTTCAAACCTTCGTAATGACTCGGGACGTCTTCAGGAGGTTCGCCCCGCAATCTACGAGACTTCCTCAACAAATCGGCCACGGTAACAATCTCAGGAGACTTGCCCCGAAGTCTACGGGACTGTCTCGGTAATTCTGCCACAGTTAAAACTTTTAACTACTGCACACACAAACAAAGTAAAATCTCAAAGCAAGCCACCTAAAGTCTCTAAAGAACCAAACAAATTTGTATCATACGCCTAAAGAATCTAGGGCGTCAAACCATACACAAACAATAGCCTTCTGGACCGAAAACACTAGTTGGTGATGAAGCCCAACATCGCTGAATTCAGTACAGAAGTGGAGGGTGGAACAGTTACCCCGGCAACCTGCTTAATGAATAGACCGGCACAAGTTCCTCCACTTTAACCGTCTCGAGTGAAGTGAACCCCCCAGAAAATCCAACTGAGTCTAGCCGACGTCTGCTCTAGGTACAGTGGGATCTTCCCTCCACCGTCACCTCGGGTAGAATCCTAAAGATAATGGTCACTAAGGTTACCAACAGCAACAAATACACCTGGGGGAACAGTCTACACTCCGACAGCACGCAAGGGCAGAGTATCAAGCTCAATCCCCTTGCCGGCTCCTTGACAATAATCCAAGGTTTACCGACAAGTGACCCCTGGCTCCTCGACAATGGTTAATCCGAGGTTTACCGTTTGTAATACGTGCGTGTCTGGCGTCGTTCCAAACGAGGGAGGATTGATCCCCTCACTGATTCGGACACGAGCTCGTGCTTCTCCTTTAAGAGGAGCTTTCCTAGAGTATAAATGCAACATTTGGATTTATCCTACCACAAGATAAGCTACTTGTTTGGTTTTGTTGTCTTGGAGAGTTAATTACTCTCCTACTCCAAGACACTGGCCTGATCTATATTGCTGTTTCAGAGCCCTAGTAAATAAAAGTTACTACGTTGATTTTACTTTAAGCGTTAATTTTTATGGCTTTTCTTTAAGACAAAAGGTAGTGGAGATGAAACTGATGGTGTGTAGACTCGACTCAAATTCACTAAAAAGATGCACTTAGGATGGCTTGTACTAATTTTTCTTTTTCAATGAATTCCCTAGCTAAGAGAGTTGGAGAATGCAAAATTTATAAAAGACAACTTTCTTGGCAAAGACAATCAAAGAAACAATTTCTTTATCTTTTCCAAAACATACAACACATGACCACTAATTATTCTACAAAAATTCCTTTTCTCTTTCAAAGACTCAAATGCTACCAAAGAAAACTTTCCTTCAAAAGATATTTTTGTATTTTTCCCTAATTAATAAAGCATGTAAAACTTACTGTAACGAAAATCAAAGTTAAAAAAAAAACTATGGCAATCAAATCAACTCAATTTCACTCAAAAGCAAATCTAGAGAAATGCACCTAAAAACTAAATCAAACGAGGCAAAATCCTACTAAAGATGATTCCTGGATGTTTTACTCAGTCAAAATGCAACTAAGGACTAGTTAATGCAGAACCAAAAACTAGTCAAAAACAAAAATCAAAATCTTTTTGTTCTTTTTCTCAAGAATAAAATTCAAAGTTCAATCAACAAACCTTTCGAGATTCGCAAAGAGAAGACACAAAGGTAGGTCTCTCACAAGGATGAATTCTATAACAGGCCCGACTTCTAAGAGGGTTGAACAAAACTAGGGAGATCCAAAGTTTGACAACCTCTAATGCCAAAGTCACCACATGACCAGTTTAAAAATCAAAACCTAAGGCAAAATCTCTATGAATTTCACTAAAACTCTCGACACTGACGAAACAAGCTTAGGTGAAGATTTATGGTAGAAAACAAGTGGATCTGGGCAGTAAAAACAAATTAAAAGCAAAAACTAAAAGGCAAAAAGGAGAAAATTGAAATTTTCTTAATTTTGACAGGGTACGCAGGCGACCTGTTTGCACAGGTGCGGGTACGCTCTGTGCACAAAGCTACAGTGCGTACAGGTACGCACTGTGCTCAACTCAGAGGCTACGTACTTCTAGCAAAACAAAGAAAAACTAAAATCTAATTTAACCCTAAGCTAGCCCACCCAAAAACACAGTCAGACAGCCAAAAACCAGAAAACAAATGACTTTTCTCAGATCAAAGTTTCATACAAAGGAAAAAACATTCACATCAATGGAGTTCCCCAGCGGAGTCACCATTTTGTCAGGCAAAAAGAGTCGATAGTGCGGACACAACCAACCTCCCTAGAAGCTTAAGGCTTTCTAGTGACAAACAAGACAATTAAGAGCAATCCTTCTCTAAATATGCATTTATCATACAAGAAAACAAGTGTTTAGATCCTACTTGTAGTCCAACGCTGTTGTAGTAGTCCAGCCTCGTCGATCCGGATGAGCTCCTCCTTCTCTTCGAAACCTGCATTCACTAACAATCAAAAGATTAAATAGCACCTGAATATCTCATAAAACAAAACATATTTAACATACAGACCAAGGAGTATATGAAACAACTCATAAATAACAAATTGTTGAGAAGAATGGACTTATTTGTATGAATAGGAAACAAAAGAAACCATTACAACCTGAGCCTTGGTGTTGTGCAAGTCCCTCCCAGGGTCCAGCAAGAGTTTTCCTATACTTTGGTAAGCTCACCCACTTCCAAATGAAACAAGAAAGGATGGGAATCTCTCCTCACAAGCTTCTACAAGGAAGTCCTAATTCCAGCAGCATCTACCCTTAGGAATGTTCAGCTCTCAACCTCCCCTCCTTCTGGCCCAATGCCTATATTTATAGTGCTCTAGAGGAAGTTAATCAGGTCCACCATCAATGGGATAAGCCCCTCTTTGGATGGGATAGCTCCCCTCTTGATGGGATAAGTTCCTCTTTGGTAGGGATACATGAACCATCTGGAGGCGCTTCATACACGTCAAACAAGCTTCTAGAATGCTCTAGAAATGACCACAAGTAACTTTTTTGGAGTGAAACTTGCGCCTTTTGACCTTTACAGGAGTACGCACCCATTGCTTTCCACCATTTTGTCAGGCGGAAAGAGTCGATAGTGCGGACACAACCAACCTCCCTAGAAGCTTAAGGCTTTCTAGTGACAAACAAGACAATTAAGAGAAATCCTTCTCTAAATATGCATTTACCATATGAGAAATCAAGTGTTTAGATCCTACCTGTAACCCAATGCTGTTGTAGTAGTCCAGCCTCGTCGATCCGGATGAGCTCCTCCTTCTCTTCGAAACCTGCATTCACTAACAATCAAACGATTAAATAGCACCTAAATATCTCATAAAACAAAACATATTTAACATACAGACCAAGGAGTATATGAAACAACTCATAAATAACAAATTGTTGAGAAGAATGGACTTATTTGTATTAATAGGAAACAAAAGAAACCATTACAACCTGAGCCTTGGTGTTGTGCAGGTCCCTCCCAGGGTCCAACAAGAGTTTTCCTTTACTTTGATAAGCTCACCCACTTCCAAATGAAACAAGAAAGGATGGGAATCTCTCCTCACAAGCTTCTACAAGGAAGTCCTAATTCCAGCAACATCTACCCTTAGGAATGTTCAGCTCTCAACCTCCCCTCCTTCTGGCCCAATGCCTGTATTTATAGTGCTCTAGAGGAAGTTAATCAGGTCCACCATCAATGGGACAAGCCCCTCTTTGGATGGGATAGCTCCCCTCTTGATGGGATAAGTTCCTCTTTGGTAGGGATACATGAACCATCCGGAGGCGCTTCATACACGTCAAACAAGCTTCTAGAATGCTCTAGAAATGACCACAAGTAACTTTTTTGGAGTGAAACTTGCCCCTTTTGACCTTTACAGGAGTACGCACCCATTGCTTTACAGACAGAGCGTACAAGTACACAGGTATTGTGAACTTGGGGTGCGTACACGCAGGTAAGGCTAAGAGAAACTGCGTACCCAGAGATATATAGATTTTTAATGACTTTCTCTCTTTTTTGGAGTTTGACATGGAGAGCAGAGGTATGAGGCTTGCCAAGGAGAATAGTATGACAGTCGATGGAGCCATACTAACTGCAAATAGTCATGGTGACATTTTTTAGTGTAACAAGAGGAGTGGGTACCTTGCATCCTTAGAATAATGCGACATATTCTTTAGACACCCAAGCAAATAATACAACATATTCAATAAACGACCATGTCTTAAATGATTCAATAATACAAAGTCATGCTGGTACACTACCTGGTAACGTCCTTCGCAGGTAAAATAATGCTTGACAAACTCCGCAACCTTTGGCCATGGAGGTGGTAAGGAACGTAGTGCAACTCCTCTGCCTTTAGGTTCGACCTGCTCCCCAGGTAGAAGAAAATCTTGCTGAGCATTCAGAATTATGAGTTTTCTACTGAACCAGCGGATACCATTGGCAGGTAATCCTGAAACATGTGCTATATCCTCCTCTGTTATAGGAATTCGTATTCCCCGAACAATAGAACGGTCTTCTTTTAAATTAATTACAAATTCCAGGACTTGCTAATAGTCAAATTCCTGGAGCCTTTAGAAGTAATCCACCCAGCCCGCTTGTAGAAACATTTGATATACTTCTGGGTAAAGTTCCAGTAAGGCCGTTGAACCAGGTTCATTCCGGACAGCATTCCCTCCCATAGTTGTTGGTTCAGTAAGATGCACGATACAGAGCCAATTACCGCAGTAGAGACAGAGTAAGATATTGCAAAATGGGGCGTGACTGAATAAAACCAGGATGAGATGATGAGACTCAATCGTGTTAAAAAAATGAGGATGCTTGACATATCGGGTAATTATTGCGAAACTTTGATATTCCCCCTCAACTACAGCTAAAAGGTGTATGACAATTTTGGCAATCATATCGTGATCTTCGCATTAACTATTATTTAATATTTACACATAAACACGTATACCTCACGTTTTACCTTTGATTGTCGTGCTGAAAGTCCATTTTTGTCGTTTAGTGGATCACCAATGATTATTAGAACAAGTTATAAGATGTGAGGGTATAAAAGGCTTTCTTTATACATAGGAGGTGACGGCGAAGGAACTTTAATTATCAGGATAAATGGTTGATTCTCTGAGAATGGATAATATTAATTATTTTGGAGAGAAATTGATGCCTCAATTATGGGAAAGATGGGAAAAATTGATGCTTTTTCTAAAAAATGAGAAAAAGTCGGTGTTTCCATAATGGAGAAGAATGAGGAAAAATTGATGTTTTAGCGATGGGAGAAGTGAGGGAAGATTGGTGTTTCAGCCACGGGAAAAAGATGGGGGAAAGTTGGTGTTTCAGCAATGGCCAAAACTGGTGTTTCAGCAACGGGGAAAAGAAGGAAATGTTGCTGATGGATAATGAATTGAGATGAAACGGCCATGCTTCCCAAACTGAAACCTGATCCTGCTTGTAATGCCATTACTCCTTCAACTAGCCTCCGGATTAAGACCTGAAAAATAAATTGTAATATGGCAACCCTTGACAAGGATTATTAGTAATCTAATCTAATACTAATACAAAAATAAATGCAGAAATTAGGTGCAATGAGGGGCGAGAGACTCCCCTAAGAAAATGTAGTGTGATTCTACCATGCAAGTGGCTTTAAAATCCTCCTTAGAAATTGGTTGCTGGTACGGACGAAGCCGATACCCATTTACTAGTAATGGAGTTCTAGAACCATCAATTGTTAAGAGCCTTACTGTTCCACTGGGAAAAACAGTGTCTATTTCATAAGGTCCCAGCCACCTTGCTTGTAACTTTCCTTGAAAATTTTCAAACCTGGAATCATATAGTAAAGCCCAATTACCTTTTAGGAACTGCTTGTGTTTAATAGCTTTGTCATGCCACCTGGTTCTTTGATGCTGAGTCATAGTTGTTTGATGGATGGCATCCAACCTTTTTTCATCCAATTCCTACAGCTGCTGCAACCTAGCTGTCTGTGCATCAGTTAAATCAAGGTTAACAACTAAAGCAGTTCTTAAAGTTTTAATTTCAAATTCCACAGGGAAAACAACATTTTTACCATAAACCAATTCATAGGGTGATAAACGTGTAGTGTTTCTCCAAGTAGTTCTATAAGCCCATAATGCCTCAGGCAGTCTTTGAGACCAATCTTTCCTATTCTCTTTCACAGTTTTTGTTAAAATAGCTTCTATGACTTTATTCGTGCTTTCCACCTGACCATTAGCTTGGGGATGGTAAGGTGTAGTCATTTTATGGTTGATATGATATTTTTGAAGCATATCTTTGAAACTATGTGAATTGAAAGGAGGTCCTCCATCTGTAACTAATTCTCTAGGCACCCCAAATCTAATGAAGATTTCTTCAAATAAAATGGTTAAAATAGATTCTTCATTAGCTTTGATTAGTGCCTTAGCTTCCACCCATTTAGTCATGTAGTTTGTACAAACCAATATATAAACTCTTTGGTTGGATGGGGGGTTGATGGGCCCTACAAAATCTAGAGCCCATCTTTCAAAGGGTTCAAGTATTACCTGAGGGTTCAGCGGCATTTCATCTCTATGGTTGGGTTGGCCCATTCTCTGACAGCTGTCACAGGCCCTGACATATTTCTTTGCATCCTTGAAAAGTGAGGGCCAATAATATCCCATCCTAAGAATTTTATGTGTTGTTCTCTTATCAGTGAAATGCCCACCACAAGGGCCATCATGACAAGCCTTCAATATGTCATTAACTTCATCTTCTCTAATGCATCTTTGGATCTCCCGGTGAAGTCCTGTATGAAAAAGACACCCATTTATCCAGCTGTACCTAGCACTTTGTTGAATGATCCTTCTTTTCTCCCTATGTGATAGGTGTGATGGTAACTTCCCTGCAACCAAGTAATTAGCAATGTCTGCATACCATGGTGAGTGAGCAGATACTGCAAACAAATATTCATCAGGAAAGGAATCATCTACTGGAGTATTATCATCAGTTTTTATCCGAGAAAGGAAATCAACAACCACATTCTCTTTACCTGGTCGATCCACAATTGTAATATCAAATTCTTGTAGTAATAATAACCACCTGGTAACTCGAGCATTTGTAACAGAATTATTCATTAAATACTTAATAGCTGAGTGGTCAATGTGAACAAAAGTAGGATAACCAGTAATATAATGTTGAAATTTATTTATAGCATAAGTGACTTCTAAAAATTCTTTCTTAGTAACTGTGTAATTAAGTTCAGCAGGGGTCATATTCTTACTGATGAAGTAGATAGCATAAGGAAGATTGTTTTCTTCTTGACCCAAGACAGCTCCAATTGCAGTGTCTGAAGCATCAGAGGATATGTGAAAGGGAAGCACCCAATTAGGTCCCCTCAGAATAGGAGTTGTTGACAATTGATGCTTAAGTTCATCAAATGCTTTCTGACAGGCATCAGTCCACTTAAATTCAACATTTTTCATAAGTAACACAAACAAAGGGGAAGCTATTTTAGAGAAATTTTTAATAAATCTTTTGTAATATCCAGCATGTCCTAAAAAGCTTCTTACATCAGTTTATGTTTTAGGAATAGGAAGGGTCTGAATTACCTGTATTTTGGATGGATCCACCTGAATCGCAAGAAATGAAATGAAGTGTCCTAGTACAATTCCGTCATTCATCATCATATGACATTTTTCAGTACTCAAGGAAAGGTTAGCTTGTATACATCGTTTGAGTACTTTCTCAAGGTTTTGCAGCACAACTTCAAAAGTCACACCATAGGGAGTGAAATCATCCATAAATATTTCCAAAGAATCATTAAGCATATGAGAGAAAATTCCTATAACTGCTCTTTGAAATGTTGCTGGAGCATTACATAGTCCAAATGGGAGAACTTTATAGGAAAAAGTTCCCCAAGGATTAGTAAAGGTGGTCTTGTCCTGGTCTTGGGGTGCAATTCTGATTTGGTTATATCCGCTAAAACCATCTAAAAAGGAAAATAATTTCTTCCCTGATAAACTATCCAACACCTGATCAATAAAGGGCAAGGGGAAATGATCTTTTTGGGTGGCTTTGTTTAATGTTCTATAATCCACACACACTCTCCATTTCCCATTTTTCTTAGGTACTATCACTAATGCTGAAACCCATTCACTGTTAGATATAGGATATATAAACCCAACATCAAGCAATTTTTGAAGCTCTTCCTTAACAATTTCCCTTAGGTTGGGATTCATTCGTCACTGGGGTTGACAAACTGGTTGGGCTCCTTCCTTAATATAAATATGATGAGTACATAATTCAGGAGAGATCCCCTTCATGTCCATGTAATCCCAGGCGAATGCTTCTTTGTTTTCACGGAGCAACCTCATCAGCTGTTGTGTTTCAGCATCTGATAAATTGGGGTTTATGTTTAATGTTTTGCCAGGTTCGATTTCTATTGTTATACTTTTAGAGGAGATAGCAGTTGATGTTTGAGGTAAATCTTCAGATTTAAGCTTTTGTTGTATTTCAGGATTCAGAATTGCAGTTAACTGATTATGTGCTTCAGAAGTAACTGAGGAAGGTTCAGAAATGAAATTACTAATTACTTCATCTTCTGTATTATCTTTAAGAGTTAAGGCCTGTCCAATGGTCAAGATGGGCTAGGTATCATTATCCTCATAGTATAACCATACAGAATCATCATTATTAATCATAGGTGTAGCATGAGGGTACAACGTAAGCTGCTTAGTTTCACAGCCATTAGAAATTGTCATTGAGCCTGATCGATAGCTGATAAAAGCATCTGCTGTAGCTAGCCAGGGTCTCCCCAAAATCAGAGGATGCCCCCCCAACTTTGCTTTCGTCTATAACACCACAAAGTCAGCTGGATAATTCCAGGATTCAACTGAAATAATCAGATCTTCAATAACCCCTTCTGGTTTGATTGTGGAACGATCAGCTAATTCCAGGATAGTTGACGTTTCTCTAATTACATTTTTCAATTGTAACAGTTGTGCAGTTTAAAGGGTCATGATATTTATAGCAACACCTAGGTCTACCAGAACTCGTGAAACAATAGTTTTTCCGACCTGCACTGTGACCATAGGGTGACCAGGGTCACCATATTTGATAGGAGGGGATTTTCCTGTCATTAAAGCAGCTAGATCCCCCATCACATGAACTGTAAGGGGATCTTTAGCCTTCCTTCCATGTTTCTTAATGAAAATTTCTCTAACAGTTATGGCATAGATTGGTACATCTCTGAGTGCTTGTAAGAGTGGGATTTTAACATACAGATTCTGTAATTCCCCTAAAAGGTTAAAAGCAGGTGGCTCAAGCGTCTTAGTGATAGCCAAGTGCTCAGGGAATGGTGGTTCTGCTATTTCAGTAGTTCCATTAGAGGATGGATTGACTGTCTCAACAGTTTTATTAGATGATTTATTCTGTTCTACTTCCTCTTTCTTAGAGTCGAAAGAGGTAATATCATCTATAATTGGCTCGACTCTCTCCTAGATCGTAATTGAATATCAATGCATTTCATAGGAGATGTAGGTAGGTTCTGCACGTTAATAACTTGCACAGATTTATTGCTATTTGGGTTAGGGTTTGGTTGTACAGGCAACTGAGGCTTCATGGTCTGATTATTCGACGGGGTACCTGCCAGGAGAGAGAGTTGTTGCTGGAGCTGAGGAAATTGATTTGGAAATGGAGTCTGTTGAGCTCTCCAGTTTGGGTTCCATTGGTTAAAATATTATTGCTGTAGAAGCCAGGGATTCCATAATGTAGGGTCTACAAAGGGAGGGTTTGTTTGCTGCATGGGTGGGAAATTAAAGGGTGGGTATTGCATTTGGTTAAAGGGAGGGTAATTTGCTTAATTAAATGAAGGATAATTATTCCAACGATTAAATGGCATACTAGAATTCGTACCTTGTCCTCGTGGTTGCCATTGCCTCCTTTGTGTCAACAGATAATCTGCTTCATCTTCTTCCTCCGTTGGTTGTAATGCTGCTTTTATCCTTGGTAAAGAGAGGCATTGTTGAGTTTCATGGTCCTTTTCACAAATGGTACATATTGGCACCTTGTCCAGTGGGAACTCCCTCAATGGATGTTTTTCCCTGCATTTAGAGCAGAAGATGGCCAAGGCAGCTTCTGCCTCTGCCTGCTTCTTTTTAATCTGCAAGGTATCAATCTGTGAAGCAAAAGAACTTAATATTTCAGTTTTAAATTCTTCAAGTAAATTACCTATTTCAGCCCTTGTTGCTCCACTACTAGCTGATTTTTGGACCCTTGAATAAGTACTATCCCTACTCTTTGATTTATTTGCAACCCCTCTTTGAACACCTCTTGTAGAGGTTAACAATTTTGTCAAATGATTCTTTGGATATATCTCCTTTACCAAGCATATTTAGCATATCTAAACAATCATCTCTTACTCCTTTCAACAATATTGTTTTGAGAATATCCTTACTTACATCGGGGTGTTCGGATCTCTGCAGATTATACTGGAATCTTTCCACAAAGTCTTCCAGATTTTCATCCTCCTTCCGAACCATCTTGAATAATTCCTCCCTTTTTACCCTTGTCCAGCAATAGTCTTGGTATTTGGCTAGAAATTTCTCCTTCATCTGGTCCCATGTCATAATCACATGAGCTCCCAAGCTCGTAAACCATCTTAGTGCATTCCCTTTTAATGTAGCTGGAAACAACTTCAATTTCTAAGCAGCATTAACATAGTCATAGCTTCTACACAGTATATCAAATTCAAAAAGAAACTCATCAGGATCTTCTAAGGATAAACCATGGAAATTGGGTAATGCTGAAAGTGGGATATTCTTCATAGGAGTTGCTCCTCTGGGGAGTTCCCCAATAGGTAATTCCAGGGTGGAGAGAGAATTCTCTCCCCTTCCTTCTCCTCTGCGACCTCCACCGAAAATTCCTTCATTGTTATCCTCCATTTGTTGTTTTCCTGATGCGCTTGCCCAGTCTTTGGTGTTTTCTGTTGGACTTTCAATGTCCTGCACTGGTTCCTCCACTTTAGTCTCCTCTATTGGCTCCTCAATATTTTCTACTGGTCCTTCGACTTCTTCCACTGGTTCCTTAGTATATTCTGATGGTTCTATAACCCTCTCCGATCCCACTACTTCCTCTGTTTGATAGTCTGTTTGGAAAGAGTGTTGTGTCTGTGGCCTTCGAGAGCTTAACCTCTGGGATGTCTCAGCTTTTGAAATAATATTGTCAATGAAAGTTTTTCTTCCTCCTCCTTTGCCCTTGCCCCCTGTAGGATTAGTTTTCTTATGTCCTCTCATGCATTTTGCATACCTACAGAAAAATCATCAGTACTTCTAAAATCTATAATTGCCTTCCCCAGAAACGGCGCCAAAATGTTGGTCACTTTAATTGCTTATTGAATTAAACAACAAAGTGCGACATTAATTGTCACCCCAAGGAAGTCTTGTTATTTCAAAGGCAACTGCGTACTGTATGTACTTTAATTTTAAAAGTAACAGAAGTTATAGTATAAGCAAATCACGTCTTAAGTCAACAAACTGAAGCTCCACTCCGTATTACAGCAATTATACTCTGTTGCAGATGGCTATCAGAAAAGTGCTTAATTAAAATAAAGAAATGAAGGAAATTAATTTGCAAAAGGAAACAGTGGCTACGCTATAACAGAGGGTCAGGACCATATTCCCTGGAGCGGGAATCTCCAACACCTGCCTCTGATTAATTCAGCCTTGCCAATTCACTCTGTAACAAATCACTGGTGAAACACTCATATAACAATAATTAGAAACAGATTTTCAGCAAAGGTATTATAAATAATGTTCAACAAGCAGTATTGTTTAACAAGACAAAAAGGCACACTTAACACACTGCGGAAATGTAATGGGCGAATCTTGTGATGAAGGTGGGCCCTGTCCTTCTCACAAGATTCCCCAGGAAACAAGAACTAGAAAAAGATGCTCAGAACAAAATTTTGTTCATCTGTCAATTTATCATATTACATAAAAGAGTTCCAGTCCTGTTCCTTTTCAGTTAAGCCTCTCTCTACAGTCCCCCCCTCTTCTCTAATGTAGATGTCTCCTCTTTATATAGGAGACATCTATTACAGAAGATTTTCATTGTTCTAACTTATTACACAAAAATAGGGAAGTCAATTCCCTGTCAATAAGATGCGGTTACAGTAATGCTGTCTTTAGATATAAGCGTTACATCCCGTGCAATAGCTTCTTTGGTGATTAATCCCGATTCTTTGTTGTTGTTGTATTTAGAGTGTGGATCTCAACTGTTTAAGCATTGTGATCCGCATGTTGTTCCTGTTGTTTCAGCGACTACAAAAATAGTCTTCCAGCTATTTCAGCATCACAAACTGCACATCATCCTTTAACTATTTAGCACTTAATAATTCAAAGATTAACTATGAAGATGTCGTGATTTATATGATAAATAATTAAACATAGTGATGAGAAGAATCGTTTCGTACCTTAGAGATAATTGGGTCAAACTCTTAACAAAGGCTTTTAAATATAAGTTTGAAAGGGGTAGTATCATAGCAAAATATATGGTCAAAAAGGGACAATATGAGGTCCTAACATTGAGGACCTGTCTTGAAACATTTGTTGGCTGTCTTTTATCTATTGCTGCAGAGTTCTGGGTTTAGATTTCTGGTATTACTTTTCTGTTTACAGCATTCTGAGAAGTTGGATGATTCATTGGTTGATTGTATAAGGAGATTGGGTGATTTACATGTACTTGATGATTATTTGATCTTCTTGGATCCAGTTTGAAAATTAATGAAACGTGGTCCCTAAAGAAGTAAAAGAGCAAAGGGGGTTGTAGCTCCCTTCCAGGAGAGACTGGAAAACGAGAGAGAGTTGTAGCTCTCTGCAGGTTGCAGCCTGCGTACTGGTAAAGGACTGCACCAGTACAAAATCCTTGTAAAAGAAGTTTCTAATTGAAAGAAGATAGAGACATATTGCAGCAAGTGGTTTTCACCCACATTGGGTTTCCACCTTATATCTGGTGTTCTTTGGTGTGCTTATCTATTTTTCTTGTTCTTGTTCATTATTATATGGCATTGACACACAAATTAATGATCAATATCTGAAGAATAAATTAAAGTATAAATATGGAAGGCATATTGAAATGAATTTGATAATACTGATTCAACCCCCCTCTTAGTATTATTTCGAACAATTGCAACACATTTGGTAGGCCCTTTAAACCCTGCGACAATATAAACTATGTTCCAACATGGAGAAATGATACTTTGGCATGAGCCAAGTCCAATATGTGGGTTACTTAATTGATGAGAAAGGCATGCATGTGGATCCATCTAAGGGACAATTAATTTGGTATTTTCTAGCCCTGACCACCCTAACAGAGCTTCACAACTTTTTGGGCCTTGGAAATCTTTATCAGAGGTTTGTGTTGGGATTCTCTCATATCACTTAGATTCTAAGCCAAGGTAGCAAGCGTAGAGCGAAACCAATTTTTTTTTGGTTCTAGTCTGAATAGAAGAATTTTTTCGGTTGATGCACCACCTCTGCTCTACACTATTACTTAGATTTCTAGACATCAAACAACCATCCTATGACTATGCTATTGGTGCAGTTCTCACCTAGCGAGGGAAATTGATGGCCTATCATAGTGAGACACTCTCTAACACAATTTAAAAATACACAACTTAAGATAAGGAGATGTATTACATCATGCTTGACTACAGGGAATGAAAAAATTACATTCTCTATAAGGAGAAGTTCATCCACACAGATCATCAACCTTTGCAATTTATAGAAAGCCAAGGGAATTTACCAAATGGTCTCCATCAGAAGTGGTCCACATATTTGCAACAATTCCATTTGAATATTAAATACATGAAGAGAACCACCAATCATTTTTTAGATTGCCTTAATCGGCCCCCTGTTGCGGCACTAACCACTGTTCTTAACTCTTTTGCAAACAAGACCTTTGGATGGCCGCAACTATACAAAAATGATAAAGAGTTTCCCACTACATACTATAAGCTAGTCGATGGTAAGTAAGTTCCAAACTTTGACCTCTAGGATGGACTATTATGCTACCTTTTCCACCTTTTTGTTCCTTCAAGCTAGTATGCCAATATGATTTGGGAGGTGCATTACAGTTGGGTCATAGGAAACTTTGGTGTGGAGAAAATTGTGGTCGTACTATAAAAGTATTTCTATTAGGAAAATGTTCGATAATATGTTGGAAAGTGCATCATATCATGCACTTTATGTTCCAATACCAACCAACCATTAAGAAGAAATACTTTTATACTCTTTTTCCTACTCCTAGCCGACCATAGGAATCCATCTCCATGGACTATGTGTTTTTATTCTTTCTACAAAGCATGGAAACAATTGTATTTTTGTGGTCATCGATATATGTTCTAAAATGACCATATTGGCTTCTTGCAAAAATAGTATGACATCAAAGGCCGCTGCCAAATTATTCATTGAATGAGTTTGGGTACATTTTGGGATCCCATAGAAAATTATATTAGATTTAGATAGAAAATTCCTAGGCACATTTATGTCCATCCACCTCTCATTGTTGGACACCAAGCTCACAAATTTGACTACAATACACCCCTCGATTGATGGCTAGAAAAATGTCATCAAAGGGAATGATTGTGCACATACTATCCATGTAAAAATCTAATCATACATGGACATGGTATGAGAGTATTCCCTATGTGAAAAATAGCTATTACAGAGCTCTCCATAACTGGATTGGCCATAACCCCCTTGAAGTGGGCATATGATTTCAACCATTAAGTCCCCTTGATATTGGAATACCTTTTGCAACTACAGAAGAAGAATCTTCCCATGCTCAGTTTGAAGCTGACGAAGAAACCAAGTTTATTGCATATTTAGAACTTCCACTGGTAGGTTGAGGAAGTACTGGAGAAAGCTAATTCCGAATACAAAAAAAACATGATCAACATTGGGTTCCCCATAAGTTTCAGGTGGGTGACAATTTTTGTTTACTTTTACATAAACAACACCTCATTAGAACCCATAATAAGATTCAATCACTCTTATATGGGACTTACATCCTCACCAATGCTATGCAAGACAATGCTTTTGAGCTCAATATGTCCCCATTCATTGGGTTTCTCCCATATTCAATGTGGACCACCTTAGACCATAATTTCCACCATTTTTGGAGACATCAGACATGGTTGAGAAATTGGCAACAAAAAATCTCAAAACGAACTACATTGAACAAGACAAAAATAAATGGCTTATGGAAACATAGATTGGGAACAATTACAAATAGAGGATATAATTGTATTGAGTTGCCAAATATGGTTAGCTCTTGAACCAGGGCAAGTGGCTCAATAGGGACCAAGCTCAATAAAAATTCCCCCATATCATGGAGGCACTCAACACAAAAGGGACCATTCCTTCCTAAAGGGTGGAGGATGAATCTAGGTGGATATTGGTGGCCACCAGCCTATCCCATTTGGACCCCTAGCAATACTTCTTCTAGTTTCCTTAATTGTAGCACAATTTACTAGTTTTGATAGCTTTTCAGGTCCTAAACTTCCGGAACCATTTTGAAGCCCTAAACGACATTTTTATTGAAAATCGGAAAAATAATTGTTTGTGGAAGGGGTTTTGTGGTAGTGTTTTTGTGGAAACGTTGTACCAAAAGACACCTCCTTAATAGTTGATTGTTCCCTGCAACAGGTGACAGGTAGAATTGGTGTTGTTAGTGGACAATTTGTGGCTTACCAACATTAAATCCATGTATGTATTTTCCTTTTAAGTTATCAAACCCATGTTTAGATCTATAATTATTGAATTATAGCTTCACTACACATCATACTTGCAGAACAAAAACCCATCTCTCGGCATACATAATAAAACATGCATCATACATAAATATTACAGATCAAATCAATCAATTATATACTCATTTCAGATCTATTGGATCTAGCCCATCATCAAATTCTCGGGTGCATACTTAGTTTTAGATCAACAAATTCATTAATATCCCATTACATGCACAACTTATTTAGATCTAACTATTTATGAAATATTCATCACTTTCACACAAATGAATTTGATATTCATCTCCTTATATAGCTTACCCTTATCCAATACCACACAGGTCAAAACCACACTAATGTCCACAATATTCTTTGATGGGATCAAGTATTCGTTGTTGGGTTCAATACTAAGGGTCAATACCATGGTAAAGATTCTTGGTATTTAGTATACCGTGGTGCAGAAATTGTATGCGCCTTTTCTTCTTCATACTCATATATGTACACTAATTTGCTTCATAGAACCCATGTATATTTTCATCATTCCTATGTCTGTGAACTATTATGCCTTTGACGAAAATATATGTCACATGTAGACACATTTTTTTACCATAATATCGTCATCCGTATTGAGTAGGTTTTCCATCAAAATACAACTCATCAAGTAGGTTTCCATCAAGGACAATACATTAATCATAATGAAAATAGTTGAACCTTGGAAAGACTATCCTCGTCGACCCCAACAACCTCCCGTGGCGGAAGAAAAGAAAGATGAAGGAGTAGGAGATCCTTTCAAATTATTTCTCAAATAATCACTCAAGTGACAAATGAAGGATATAATGGAAAAATTTTCCTAGACCCTTGGTTGGATGCACACAAGTGACACATATTAATCCATCAACCACCTTGGGGGCACCACTCCCTTTAAGGTACAAGTAATTTTTTAAATTCCCATATTTGAAGGCGATATAGATGAGCATATAATAGATAAATGGCTAAATACCTTGGAAATATGCTTTTTCGGTTCATGATTTTTCCAATGAGGAAAGTATTACTTTTTCACTCCTCAAAGACACCCCCCACATCAACGATTGGTGGAAAACATACTATGAGAAGAGGGATGAGAGGGATCCCTCACTATGTTTAGCTACATCCACATTGACTTATTTCTATGATGCTATGAAGATAAGTACATAAAATGGAGCACAGTGTGGCAAGGAAGGGACCAAGGCATGTCAGAGTTCACAAATATTTTTCTTACCCTTCATACAATGTTTGGTATCAATGATTATGAGTAGTATATTTTACTCAATTACATCTATTATCTACATAAATACATCCAGGATGAGATAGAGTTCTTGGGCATCTCCTTTCTTGGCACTTCCTATCGATATATTGTCAAGATCAAGCAAAAATTTAGGTAGAACAAGCAAGCTTGGATATGTGAATCTAATTCAAGGGAAAGAGGCACCAAAATCATAGAACAAAGAAAAAATACAAGATGGCATGACCCAGTACAACCCATCAAAGATGTAAGCAAAGAACAACACCAGGAAGGTAAAGTGTTGGTTGATAAAAGATGTCTTTCAAAACTCCTAGCTACCCCACATTAATCATCAACCTAGGAAAGTCCTTTTATTTCACGAGTGTACACAATATGTACATGCTTTGAATTTAGGGAGTAATGTTTCTTAAAATCAAGTATAGATATTTAATACAAGAACAAACAGATGCATCTAATAAACTCAAATTGCAATCATCAAAGGAAATATGACATCTAAGATTCAGGACTCAAACATCTACTGAAATCATAATCAAATCTCACACAAGCAATTTGTAGGAATTTACAGGGTAAGTTCCTCAGACAGAACACCAAAGGACACCGCTCACAAATAGATCACAGATCAATACACCAGTACTTTTGACGTGGTTAAAACCCTCAAAGAGGGAAACAGTCCACGGCCTGAGCCAACGCAGCCACTTCAGGCAATTTATTAATAAAAGAATGAAAATTTACATAAGCTTCTCTCATGAACAATTAACCTACAAATGACCCTCCATGCTCTTTAAATAGAGATCATGGACCAATTGGGTGTTAAGCCACGGATCAAGTGTCAGTAATACCGAGGAGAGAATGAACCGTCGGATCACTACATATCGTGATCGTCGGATTGTAAGTTACAAAATGTACATAGTAAAGAAACACACTTTACCTAACTCTATACCTAACTCTATACTAGACCAAGTTGTACTTAACTATATCCTATGTGTTGGAATATCCTAACATCCCCCCTTAAGAACAACTTGGGATAGGATTGAAGGATTTACAAATATGACACAATAGGAGAAGGAAGGAGGCACTAGAGCCTATCCCCCCTTAGTGACAACTTACTGAACTCCAACCATAAATCGAAGTTTAGTGAACTTCGCCTCTGTGAGAGCCTTTGTAAAGATGTTTGCAACTTGATCATCTGTTGAACAATATTGTACTTCAAGAACATGGTCATGAATGAGCTTTCTGATGAAGTGCATGTGCAGTTCAATGTGTTTGTTGAGCTGATGTTGGACTGGATATTTGCATAGTTGAATGGCACTTTGATTATCACACCAAAGTGTAGTCGGATGCTGCTGCTAGAAGCCAAACTTTGACAGGATCTGACGAAGCCACAAGGCTTCCTTACTAGCTTCTATGGCACCACGATACTTTGCTTATGCTGAAGAAAGAGAAATGGCACCTTGTTTCTTGCAAGCCCATGTAATAGGTCCTGAACCAAGAGTGAACACATAACCTATAGTAGACTTCCGATCATCAGGGTCACCAACCCAATCGGAATCAGTGAAACCAACCAATAGAGGAGATGCTTCGGCACTGTAATGAATCCCAAACTGAACTGTACCTCAAACATAACGAAGTATTCTTTTAGCTGCTTTCCAATGACTTTCACGTGGGTTTTGCATAAACCGAGCAACAAGGCTAACAACAAAGGAAAGGTCAGGACGAGTATGGGTTAGATACAAAATTTTTCCTACAAGTTGACAGTATAAGGTAGCATCAACTTCAGGAGAATTACAAGTGACTGAAAGTTTAACTCCAGACTAAAAGGGAGAAGGGGCTGGCTTACAGTCTTCCCTGTGAAAATGGCGTAGAATATCACAGACATACTTGGATTGGGAAAGGGAAATACCTTCCTTGGATTGCAAGACTTGAAGACCAAGAAAATAATGTAAGTGTCCTAAGTCTGTCATTTCAAACTTCCTTTTAAGGCTAGACTTCAAATGGTTTATAAGGTTGGGATCACTACCATTCAGGATAAGATCATCAACATAAAGAACAAGAATGATAAGAGACTTGCCCACTTTCTTGGTGTAGACAGTATTGTCAGAATGACACCTAGAAAAGCCATTTTCTAAAAGAAAGTTATCCATTTTGGCATACCAAGCTCGAGGAGCTTGCTTGAGACCATAAAGGGATTTTTTAAGCCGACATACAAGGCTGGAGTCTGTTTGTATAAAGCCAATAGGTTGTTCCATATAGATTTCTTCATGCAAGTCCCCATGCAAGAAGGTGGATTTAACATCCATCTGATGGACTTCCCATTTGAAAGAGGTAGCAAGGGAAAGAACAAGGCAGATATAGTTCATTTTGGCAACAGGGGAGAAGGTTTCAGTATAGTCAATGCCTTCAACTTGTGAAAAACCCTTAGCAACAAGACGAGCTTTATGTTTATCAACTTTCCTATCTGGTCCATACTTGGTTCTGTAAACCCATTTGCATCTAACAAGTTTTCGTCCCTTTGGTAGAGGAACACGATCCCATGTATCGTTTGCCAATAATGAATGATATTCTTCATTCAGAGCTGCTTCAAAATCTGGATGGCCTGAAGCTTCTGCAAAGGTGTCAGGATCATAATTCACTGAAGCTTGAGCCAGTAAAGAAGAGGCTCTCTCGAACTGAGAACGTGTACGTCGCTGATCTGTAGGATCACTGGCAAGATCACCTGCTACATCCCAAGTATCATGGACCCATTTTGGAAGCTGAGGAGCTGAAGGAGGATCCTGAGAAGGTGGGGGAGGATTTTCATCCTAGCTTTAATCATCTGAAGAAGAAATATTTTAAAAAGTAGAAGAGATAGGGAGAGGTGGCACATCAGCCGAACTAGGCTCGCAAGCCGATATATTTTCAGCAAACTTTACATCTCTTCTAATGATAACATTTTTGGACTTAAGTGGAATAAGTCTATATCCTTTGACATCTTCAGAATATCCAACAAAAATACATTTTTCACTCTTAGGTTCTAAAGCTTTATGTTTCTCATCTGGAATATGGGCCCATGCTTCACTTCCAAAAACACGAAAGTGACTTATATCTGGTTTGATTGAGCTCCATGCTTCTTCTGGAGTGATATTCTTTAAAACCTTAGTAGGAGTGCGATTTATTATGTAATTTTCACAGTTAATTGCTTCTGCCCAATAATTAAGACTAAGTCCTTTAGATTGAAGCATACAATTAGCCATTTCCTTTAAGGTGCGATTCTTCCTTTTAGCTACACCATTTTGTTGTGGGGTATATGGAATAGTATGTTGCATTTGAATTCCATTCTTAGTGCAAAAGTTGATGAATGTGTTTTTAACATATTCTCCGCCATTATCAGATCTTAGCTTAAGAATTTGATGTCCAGATTGTTTTTCAACAAAGGCCTTAAAGGCCAAGAACATGTTAAATACTTCACTCTTGATTTTTAAGAAGTATACCCAAGTGCGTCTGGAGAAATCATCAATGAAAGTTAAGAAATACTTGTAGCCAGGAAATGAAGCAACTGGAAGTGGACCACATAAATCACTGTGCACGAGCTGTAGAGGGGTTGAGGCGTGCCAAGAGGCACATTTTTCAAAACTGTCCCGATGATGTTTTCCGAGTACACATCCGGAACAAACACCATATTTGCAAGATACCATTGGAAGACCTGTCACCATATTTTCTTTACATAGATTCTGAAGGGAGCGATAGTTTAAGTGACCAAATCGCTCATGCCAAAGTTTGCTCACTTCATCATTATGAGCAACAAATACTGAGGGAAGATTTGATGACCCAAAGTTGTGAAACTTATACAACCTTGTAGAATCATCAGCAATGCTAGTAGCTAAAATCTGTCTAGGATCTCTTAGGTCCTTAATTACAACATCGTGAGGTGAAAATTCAACGATTTTACCTTCACCTGAATGGGTTATCTGATATACAGATAGAAGGTTTCAAGATAAGGTTGGAACACATAATACATCATTAAACTGACCATTGTCTAGATGAACAATTCCAGTCCCTACAACACTAAGAGATCTATCATCACCAACATATATATTTTTGGTGTTACAATCATTTAAAGAAGAAAACATGGCTTTGTTTTTGGCCATGTGATAAGAAGCTCCAGAATCAATGAGCCACTCATGAGAATGAGAAGAAGAAGATACATTTAGTGCATAGCTAGACCGAGATGCTTGACAACCACATGCAGAAAGTGCCATTCCTGAAGATGAAGTTGAAGTTGAAGATTGCTCCAAATGGATGTTATGCTTCTTCATTGCTGCTTCCAAGGCTTCCATCTTCTTAAATCATTTGGATTCTAAGTGGCCATCTCGATTACAAAAGTTGCAATGTCTATCAGTCTTCTTCGATTTGTTTTTATTTGTCTTATCATTTTGTTGAAATGATTTTTCATTTTGAGGCGGAAATTGCTTAGGACCCTTGTTTGGTTTAGGACCATTCCTTTTAGGATACAACTTCTTAGGATTCTTTGAATTTGGTTGCTGCTGGGCAGCTAACGCTTTCTTATAAGAGTTTCCAAGATGAAGAAGAACAAGGTGTAAGATTTTTTCTTGTTCTCTTATTAAAGAATCACAAAAGGAATCAAAGGAAGGGGACTTGTAGGCTTGTCCTTGAGAAATGAAGGCTTCTCTTGTAGAATGGAACGTGGAAACAAACACAAAATAGGCTGGTCCCAACTTAGTAAGAATGGAGTAGATAAGGCTACTATCTTCTTTCTTAATCTTAACACCTTCCAAGAGAAGTCTAAGGGTCTTGAACTTGGACAAAAAAATTTCAATGCAAGAAAAATTATTGGGGTCCAATGTAAGCATTCATTTTCAAGTTGATGGGCTTTAAGTTCATTTTTAATTCCAAAGACTTTAGTAATTTGTTTCATTGCTTCATCAGGAGTATCAAGTTCTGCAATATGGAATCTAAGATCTAGAGAAATATACATCCCTATCAACCCACGTGCTTGGTCTTGCCTGTTTTCCCATTTAGCTTCCTTGTCTTCATCTTTCGGTTTGGTCTCTTGGCCTATGGCTATTCTGTAAAGACCTTTACTTCTAAGTAAATCCACAATGTAGGACCACCATTGGAAGTAGTTGGTGTTGTCAAGAATAACTTGGCATGGACTCTCCATTTAAAAAAAAAAATAAATCTATATATGCTGAAACTAAGTGTTTCAATGGAAAGATCTCGAAAAATTAGGCTGTTTCAAAAAAAACGGTTCTGAAAACGGCTTCCGGATGAAGAAGTTATGGCTTTTTGAAGAAAATTTGATGAAGTTGCCGACGAAGTGTGGGAATGTGCGGAAATGAAAAATCCGCCCCCACAAAATGGAGACTTGAACCCAAGACCTCTAATCTCATAAATTAGCTTTGCACCAAGTGAGCTATACAAAAATTTTGAGAGAGAGAGAGCGGGGGGGGGGGGGGGTTGATGCTTTGGGTTGCGTGCTTGCTTTGAGAAAGCTCTTTTTCCCTAAAAAGTAAAAAACACAAAACCCAACACGGACATACAAAAAAGACGAACCTTGCAGCTCGAAGTTAGCTTTAGCCGGAAACTAAATATTTTCAAAAACGAACCTTGCAGCTCGAAGTTAGCTTTAGCCGGAAACTAAATATTTTCCTCAATGTTTCTGATTTTCCGAGATCACACTAAGGCACAGCGGAAAAGAGCATACGCATGAGAAAAATCCTTCCTTTCTGCTTCTGATTTGCCCAGATTGCACAGAGTCACAGGGAAAAGAGCATATGCAGAAATGAAAGGTATAGATCCAGCAATAAAAAAAGCTAAATAAACCGAAAACCGAAATAAACAGAGAGAAAATAACTGTAAACTGCAAATAAACACTGTATACCTCCAGATCTTAAAAATGACGTAGCTAGGGCTACCAGAAACCTTTTCACGTGAAACGAAAGGGGTTCCTCACTGGAACAGATGCTCCCAACACAACAGAGCAGTCCTCTCAGCCTGAAAGTAGTCAGAAACAGTAGATCTAGGAAACGGTAGTCAGATGCAGTTCTACCGGCTTCAGATTTGGATCACCAATGGACGCAACCCTCAAATAGCTTTGATACCATGTAGGAATTTATAGGGTAAGTTCCTCAAACAGAACACCGAAGGACACCGCTCACAAATAGATCGCAGATCAATACACCAGTACTTTTGACGTGGTTAAAACCCTCAAAGAGGGAAACAGTCCACGGCCTGAGCCAATGAGGCCACTTCAGGCAATTTATTAATAAAAGAATGAAAATTTACATAAGCTTCTCTCATGAATGGTTAACCTACAAATGACCCTCCATGCTCTTTAAATAGAGATCATGGACAAATCAGGTGCTAAGCCACGGAACAAGTGTCGGTAATACCGAGGAGAGAATGAACCGTCGGATCACCACATATCATGACCGTCGGATTGTAAGTTACAAAATGTACATAGTAAAGAAACACACTTTACCTAACTCTATACCTAACTCTATACTAGACCAAGTTGTACTTAACTATTTCCTATATGTCGGAATATCCTAACACAATTTAATCAACAATAACATCACTTGAGAGCATAGTAGCAATAACTTATCTCTTCCTAACTGATTCAATCTAAATCATACTCAATCTATATGGAGCAATCTCGATGGAAATAATATCAATCTGAGAGTTCATTACCAATAACCAAACTCTTTACAATTGATTAAATCAATCCGAACAATTATCTAAGTAACTTAATATGAAATGAATGTAAACTGAATCAAATGACAGTGTTGTAAATCATATAAAGCAAATATATTCCTTCAATACAGGAAAACAGTAAAAAGCACATACGATGAGAAAATTAACAAATTAATCAAACTTGTAGAAATTAGAAAGATATAATATAGAGAAGTAGTTTAATCCACTAAAGGTCGGGCCCTTAGCCACCATCGAATGCTACTGAGCTACTTCAGATAGGGTGAATGAACAACAACCTCAAATTATATATTAATCATTCAACTTGAGTAACATTACAATATGATCATGTTCCCTCAATCGCACGAGTCTATAAATTAAAATTACAGTTTGAAATAACAAGGATTCCTCCCCTTTATTCCTACAATCATCCTCTTTTATAATTAGAAAAGGAAAAAGATAAATGCGATCCCTTAGGATCTCCTGATCCCGAGGGATTCACAACTAATTGCTAACTTCAGACACCTTTCCTTTTTTGTGTTGATCCTCCTTATTCACCCTCAGCCTTGCCCGCAACTGATGCGTTCCACCTTCCATTTGTTGGTTTATGCTATTCCATTGTTAGGGAACATCAACTGATCCTTTTGTCATTTTCTGCATAAAAAAGAGTAAAAGTCAGTTACTATGGCTAGATCTCAACTGCGAGTAGTTCAATCATTTATTATTATAATCAATCAATATATTAGCACATTAAGATATGAAAAAGATAAGAAACAAGGAAAAAGGTGATGAAATTAATGGTAAATACATACCCATTACGTGACTCAACATACTCCCCTGCTTACCCTACTTCATGTCCTCATGAAAAGTAAGTAATTCTAATGCAATGCAGTTAAAGAGTAGGCTGGAGAAGGAGCATCAAAAATTGTTCTAAAATGATGAAGTTGAGTCAGGAGCGCAAAGGCGGGCCCTTCCTTTCCTTTAGGAAATTCATAGATATCCCCACAACCTTCAGGAGGAACCCAAATGATGGGGTTATGAAATCGACAACCTAACCAATAATTTCCTTCTCTCAAAATAAGGTTGCTATAGGTGACAAAATGGGCCGCAACTACTTTAAAATTCCTATAATTAAATGGCCCCCAATCCTACACACTACTAGTGGAGACCGTCGACTTGAGCTTGGATGCAACTAGAGAGCTTTCTTGAATGGAGTGAAAATATGATACTCCGCTCTGTACAATATCCTTATGAATAGGCCCCAAAATTTTAATCACCCCTTCCCTTGTCATCAAACTCTTATGGTTGGCAAGCATTTGCAAAGGGTGCTTGAGTTCACTTCTTACCTAGAGATGCAATACATTCTCTTGTCATTGGAATGAGTTATGAGCTTTAAACCATTTAAGCTGGTTAACTGCAAATGAGATAAAGGCATAGAATTAAAAGTCTCCCACAAAACGATTAGGCTTATTTTCCACCTCATTCTCTAATACAAAATTGTGCAGGTAAAATTCGCAAAGAAGCCTTTGAACCTTTACACCATGCTATTTGCAGCAATTTATAAAATATTCAATTGTTTTTAATTCAATTAGTTTTCCAACTCCCATGGCTTTAATTTTCAACAGCAAGTATCGTTCTAACAAAAACAAGACATAATTGGTGGTAGGAGACTTGCATTCTAAGACATCTATATATAATGAGTGGACGGTGTCTGTCTAACCTATGACCATATCTAGTTTGAGCTTGATTCTCTCTATTCTCTCTTCTGCTTTTCTATATCTGTTGAAATTCTCGCTCTCTGTTGAATTCATTTCCTGAAGATGTCTTTGCAGCTCTTGATATCTCTGCTAGGAAACAGTTTCTTGTTCAAGTCATTCTAATGGGAACTGAGCTTGTGCTAATTATTCCTGAAGATTTAGTATAATGGGGTTATTGTGTGTCATGACATCTTTCGCTTGTAAGTTTGTCTGAGTGCTTATGCTATGAGAAAGGATGCTTTTTGTCTGAATTTCTTTATTATGGGAGGTCCAAACCTCCGTTTGAGTAGCCATGCTATAAGAGCGTACATCCTCTGTCTGAATAGCTATGTCTACTAGAATTGCATGTTGTTCCTTTTGAGTGATAGCTGGTTGAGTAGGTATGGGCTCGGTTTAGGTCCCTGTAGCGCTACCTTCATATAACTCTATTTGTACAGCTGCATTTATTTTCTCCGGGGTATTGTCTGGAACCTTTCCCACTGTGATTTCTCTTATTTTCCTTCTAAGCCTTTTTACCATTTTGCAAAGCTTCTGCTATTCTTTTCTTAGTTTCTTCAATTTGGCTCTATAACTTTTCGGAGGTGGGATTGTTCTGCTAATAGTCTCGTTAATGGCTTCTGCTTCTAAAGAGCCTGGTTTCTCACCCTAGCTCTGTTCTAGTAAGACCGTGTCTCCAAATTGATTATCGGCATCCCAAATTATCTCTGTCTCGACTTCTTCTTCTTGGCCTATGTTTTCTGTTCTTAGGCCTACCTGGCCGGTTCCCACTGGGAGCGTGCCACCAGATTGGTTCTCTTCTTCTTGAATGGCCTCTCCATCTGTTTCCGCTTCGCAACTTACATCTTTTGAGGGAGATAGAATTCTGTTATGGCTAGAATTCCGAGGAGATTGGGTTTATCCTAAGTTAAGATTGAGTAGTCCTCCATACTGCATGTAGACATTCATGTTGGCAAGTACCTAGGCCATCTCGAAATTTTCCAAAAAAATCGCCTTGGGGACTCATATCTAGTGTTGATGGAATTCCCAATTGATTTCTTTGTTCATCTCCAAAATGCCTTGTTCCTTCCTCATGGTGTGATTCAGGGTTATCATGTCCTTCTACCTCTAGCTGCAAGTATTGTTCACTTATTGGGTTGGATAATTCTATAGGTTGACTAGCGCTGCCTTGAGGATTCTCAGACGCTCCCTATTTTGACCTCAACCTTGTGGATCGTCTACACTTCTGAGGTATACTCCTTGAAAGGGCAATCCTCTTTCTTTTTGGAATAGGATTAGGTGCTGGTAGGGCTATACCTCCTTCAAGGGCTAGTATTAGATCATCTGAGGTTGACTGTTGGTAGGCAAGGTTATAGCTAACTATTAACCTGATCAAACAATGATGGCTAACTATTGTTTCTATGTGTTGGTACCGTCTCAGCCTCTCGGCAGTGTCATGTAGTAATGAATTCAATAATGCAGGTAAATTAACAGAGCATTTTCATTTTAGAACTACTAAGAGTTTGAGTTGTCGTGGCCTTACCATGTCTTTACACCCATCACAGGTAATGTAGTTCTGGATGATTCATGCCAATTCTCCCCATGGCTCTCCAAGAGAAGATGGCCGAACACCTTTTCCCTTATTAATTATCTCCTGCCCTTCGTCCCTAAAATCCTCTCGTTTGCTAGCCCATGCTGGTCCTTCTGTCGGCAACCTAGATACTTCTACTATCATAGCGTCTGATACAACAATTTGCCTGCCTCTTACCATAGATTGTCCATTCTGTAGATTTCATAAAAATTCGATGGAAATTTCCTCATTGGGGGTTTGAAATCTCGTAAAGTATGCTATCCATCCTACATGAGCCAAAATTTCCCTAGCTTCATCAGAGACAACCAGTGTTAAAGGTTCTCGGTGCATTGTTCTTCCTCCCGTGGTGCTTGAATTCTGCAAGCGATTAGTGTAGCGGAGATAGCATAACAACTAATAGAGACGAGTGATGGAACAACAAATGGTTGTAATAGCTCTATCGGGTGATACTTTATAAGCATAAATACCATTATTGAGGATTGTTATAATTCCACATGCTCCGTTATCATCGGATTTCATATTGTTATGCAAAATGAAATGAGAAGATGACAACACACGCATCAGTATACTGGAGGTCCTCGCCCCCCTTCAAAATAATAGGTCGCCTACAACCGAATCAATGAAATCATAGCGTGTTGGTGGTGAAGTACAGTGGCGATGTATTGGGTAATGAAAGTGGCAAGGTATGCATATTAATGAAAGGATCGTAAATAATAATAGAGTGATGAAAATGAGGCTTGTAATGAGAATTATCCATAAGTGATAAGATGTCGTGAGGTGATGCGATAAAGAAAAAGGATAGCATACATAGGAAAAATGCTTTAGTGCCTTTATTCCACTTAATTGTTGTGATTGATTAAAAAGATTAACTCATGCATAAAGGTACAAGGTAAATTAGGAACATAGTCTCTCCATAGAAAGATGAAAAGATAAGAAGAGGACATTATAATAACTATTGATGTAAAATGAAACTCCAATACCATCAGCAAAGCTTCTATTGCCTACAGGCATCTATAGCCTCGAGAGAGTTTCTTTCTAGCCCTTTGGAACCATGGTCCTCTATGTATAATTGGGGAGTTGCATTATGATATCCATAGTAGAGACCAATGTGCTGGCATGCTAACCAGATGAACACATTGCCATTCACTGGGAAGTAGCGAAAAGTGGTTAGGTCGGCTCATAATGAGACCTCCTATTCAAAGGACTTTATTTCTTGATGCATCCATTGGATCATATCCCTGGTGTGGTGGCCATAGTGGGAATGCCACTTCACTGCTTCCTTATGATCATGGTAGGTTGGCTCGTGATGAGACCCCTTATCCCCCATTTGTGGAAAAAACCATACAATTGTTAGTGAATATATATATATGTGAATATATATATATATATATATATATATATATATATGTATGTATGTATATATGTATGTATATATATATATATATATATATATATATACATACATATATACATATATGTATGTATATATATATATATATACATACATATATACATATATGTATGTATATATATATATATATATATATATATATATATATATATATAGATATATATTGGACAGCACTTCGTATTTATATATAGAGGGTGGCTCAGCACTCCTTAATAGTAGGGATGGCAGAAGAAGTTTGAACATATCAATAGAGAAAAAAATTATGCTCATAATCTTATTGATAATAAACAGAGAGAGTTATAGGGGACAGGGGAGAACTAGCATGGTACAGATAATCAATCAGTTTGATTTATAGTGGAAATGAGACAGTGAAGCGATATAGATAGTTGTGTCCTTTCTTTTTAGATCAATACAAATCAATCTTGTTCAAGACAATAATATTTGAGATATTTTCTTATTCCAGTAAAATCCATACTTGTTGTCCTTAAATATGTATTTGTAATTTTGTGCCATAAAGAGGATCATAAAGAGTGAACTAGGATGGTCTAGGGATGATTATGCAAGGGAAAGAAAAAGGGTGTTCTGAAAAATACTGACAAGGTGTTGTTCTTTGAAGGGAACAACAAAATAAAACCACACACAAAAAGTGATGTTCCTTATAGGGAACAACAGTTGTTCCCTGTAGGGAACAGCAAAGGAAAACACGCCAAAAAAGTGTTGTTCCTTAGAGGGAATAGCAGCTGTTCCATGTAGGGAATAGCAAAGCAAAATACACACAGAAAAGTGTTGTTCCCTATAGGGAACAACAGTTGTTCCCTGTAGGGAACAACAAATAAAACACACGTAAAAAGTTGGTGTTCCTAGTAGGGAACAACAAGAGAATACACACGAAAATTATTGTTCTCTATAGGGAACAACAAAGAAAAATGCATGCAAAGAGTGGTGTTCCTTAGGGGGAACACCAGTTGTTCCTTGTAAGGAACAACAAAGAAAAATATACATGAGAAGTGTTATTCCCTATAGGGAACAACAACTGTTCCCTATAGGGAACAACAAGGAAAAATTCTCATGAAACGTGTTGTTCCTTATACGAAAAAACAAGGGAAAATATACACGCAAAAGTGTTTTTCCCTGTAGGGAACAACAAAGCAAAATACAAACGAAAGAGTGTTCTTCCCTGTAGGGAACAACAATTATTCCCTATAGGGAACAACAAAGAAAAATAGGAAAAAAAACTAATAAACAAACTACTATTCTAAGAAAATACAATCAAATAGAAAGAAAACAAAAAAACAAATTTATGTACATGTTTCAAAAAAAAATTCTTCACCAGACTGGTGTTGTTGAAGAGTTGCCCTCTTCAGAAAGAATTTATATCATAGAGTCTTCACATATCTATTGGCAAAAGGATTCCCTTGTAAGCGGTTTATGATAGAGGCATACTCGATGTCCATTTTATTTAAAAGAGTAGCTAGACCCATCAATGGTGGCTAATGTAAGGGTGTCGTTATCATGTACCTCTTGTATCCCATAGGGACCTAGCCATCTAGTATGGAGTTTTCCTAGGAAATCCTGGAACCTAGAATCATACAGAAGTTCCCAATCACCTTCAAGGAATATATTTTTCTTGATGAGGGCATCATGCTATTTTTCTCTTTGTTTTTGGATCAATGCAGTATGCTGAAGAGCTAATAGCTGGACTTCATCCAATTCATTAATTTTATGTAGCCTATTAACCTACCATTCATTCAGATCTAGGCCTACATCTTGGGCTATCCTCAATGTCTGAATTTCAAATTCTATTGGGAAGATAAGTTCTTTGTCAAACACTAGCTGATATGGGGAATATCCTGTGGTATCCTCTAGGTCATGCAATATGCCCAAAGGGCTTTTGGCAGTCGGGTAGCCCAGTCATGTCTATGTGAGGCAACTATCATTGTTAGTATGGCCTCGATTAATTTGTTGGTACTTTCTACCTGGCCATTTGCCTGCGGGTGGTATGGAGATGTGATTCTATGTAAGATGTGATGATTTTGTAATGTAGCAGTAGCCTTATGGCCTACAAATTGTAGCCCTCCATCTGTAATTATTTCTCTGGGCAAGCCATACTGCACGAAAATTTGGAAAAGGAAATGGATTACTATGTCCTTAGTGGCCCTTTGTAATGCTTCTGCCTCCACCCATTTAGTCACATATATTGTTGCACCATTATATATGTCTTTTGATTAGATGATGGATTTATTGGGCCAATGAAATCTAATGCCCAACATTCAAAAGGTTCGATGACTAACTGTGGACGTAGGGGCATATCATCAAACTGGCCAGGGTGGCCCATTCTTTGGCACCTATCGCACGCCTAGACAAATTTCTTGGCATCCTTAAAAATTGTGGCCAATAATAGCCCATCTGTAAGACATTATGTCCAGTCCTGTGGTCTGCAAAGTGTCCACCACAAGGTCCATCATTGTAGCCTTTTAATATGTTGTAGATTTCGTCTTCCCTAACATACCTACATATATGCATATCTGCTCCTGTGTGAAAGAGGTACCCTCCAATCCAGGAGAACCGAGTGCTACGTTGCACTATTAATTTTATTTCTCTCGGCATCAAGTGCTTGTGTAATTTTCCCACTGCTAAGTAATTCATGACATCAATGTACGATGGTGTTTTCACAGTTACAGTAAGTAGGTGCTCATAAGGAAACTTGTCTTCTACTGCCACTGCGTCGTCTGTCTTTGGCACATGTGAGAGGAAGTCTGCCACCAGATTTTGCTTTCCTGGTCTATCTTTGATTGGTATGTTGAATTCCTACAAAAAGGTTAACCATCGTGTCACTCTTCCATTTCTAATAGGTTTATTAGCTAAATATTTGACAACAAAGTGATCAATATACAAAACCACGTGGTATCCTGTTATATAATGTCTGAATTTGTTAATAGCATAGATTACGGCTAGAAACTCTTTCTCGGTCACAGTGTAATTCAACTCAGCAGGAGTTAACTTTTTACTAATGTAGTATATCGCATAAGGTTTCTTATCTTCCTCTTGGCTGAGAACTACTCCAATGGCCGTATCTGATGCATCGTATGAAATCTGAAACGGTAAATCCCAGTTTGGGCCCCGTAGTAATGGGGTTGTTGATACTAGCCATTTTAACTCTTCAAAGGCAATGCCACATTTTTCAGTTCATATAAAATCAATATTTCATGTTAAAGCATATAATGGTGCAGCAATTTGGTAGAAGTTCTTTATAAATCTTTGATAATATCCAAAAAATAAAAAAAAACTACATACCTCAGTTTGAGTGCATGGGGTAGTTATTAAGAGGATTATCTGAATTTTCGCTAGATCTACCTGAATTCCATCTGCAGAGATGTAATGACCCAAGATGAGGCCATCGATCATCATCATGTGGCATTTCTTATGGCTTAAGCAGAGCCTAGTAGCAATGCATCTTTGTAGGACTTTTTCCAGCATCTGTAATGCCGGCTTGAAGTCATCTCCATTGGGTACAAAATTTTCCATGTACACCTCGAGTTCCTCGTTTATCAAATCTGCAAAAATGCTGAGTATGGATCTCTGGAATGTGGCAGGTGCATTAGATAGTCCGAAAGGTAATACCCTCTAAGCAAATGTCCCCCATGGGTAGGTTAAGGTAGTCTTATCTTGGTCTTCAGGGGTAATTTGGATTTGGTTGTAGCCACTAAAACCATCTAAGAAAGAGAAGATTTTTTTACCTACTAATGTGTCTATCACTTGGTCAATGAATGGGAGGGGAAAATTATCTTTTTGTTTTGCTTTATTAAGCTCTCTGTAGTTGACACATATACGCCATTTCCCATTCTTTTTAGGAACCAAAACTAATGGAGAAGCACATTTTCTATCAGATATATGGTAGATGAAATTTACATCTAATAGTTTCTGTAGTTTGGCTTTAACAACATCCTTTAGTTGAGGGTTTAATATTCGTTGAGGTTGTCGAATGGGTCTCGCATCTTTCTTAGTATAGATGTGGTGCATACATAATTGGCAGTCAATCCCTTTCATATTGGGGTAATCCCAAGCGAAAGCATCTTTATATTTTCTAAGGAGTTGAATAAGCCTCTGCTGTTGATCATTAGTTAGGTTTTTTTTAATGTTTATGACTTTTCCTGTCTAAATTTCAATGGGTTTGTTGTTATAAATAGTTTTTGTTGGTATTGTTTGGTCATTGATATCATTTCAAGGATCTTCTTCAATTTCATTATCCAGGGCTGCTTCAATCATGTGACATTTTAGATTAGATATGATAGTTGGGTGGTTAATGTAAGTGTTAATAATGTCATCTTCTGTTTGATTCTTAAATTCAAGAGCATCTGCTATAGTTAGTGGTGATCAAATATTTTCAATTAAATATGTTACAGGTTGTTTCCAAGTTTTTATTATAGTTAGGCTTAGCTGAGCTAGAGGATATAAAGCTAAGTTCTTCACATTACTTCCTTTTGGTATAATCATACTACCTATTCAATAGCTCATATAGGCATCTACGGTTGCTAGCCAAGGTCTTCCTAGTATTGGACGATGTCCATCTAGCCAGTTTGTAGGATTAATAATTAAGAAATCTGCTGGGTATTCCCAAGAATCTACAGACACCATTACATTGTGTAATGTCCCTTCCGGTTTGACAATTGATTGGTCAACATGTTCGAGTAGGTTTGTAGCTGGATCTAAGATTGTGATGCCAAGTCTTTGATAGGTTGTTGTTGTGAGAATATTAATGGCTGCCCCTAGATAGACTAATGCATTGGGGAAGGAACATATATTTATTTGTACTGTGACTATAGGGTTTCTTAGGTCCTCATATTTCACCGATGTTTCTCTGCATAATAATAAATCATAGAAAGTTCTGACTACGTGGACATTTGGTATTTCTTTTATTTTCCTCGTAGGCTTCTTGGTACACAATTCCTTAATGGTTTTTGCATAAATTGGAATATCCTAAATAGCCTGGAGGAGGGGTATTTTTACAGAAAGATTTTTTAATTCTCCAAGGAGATTGAAATTGGGATATTTTATTGAGCGTGGTATAATCAATATTTCTGGAAATGGTGGAGAAGAGGTAACGGTTTGATCATGGATTTTATATTTAACTATATTCTCCATTTGAGGTGTTTATTCTACAGGTAGTGGTTCTTATACTTGTATATTTTTATCCTCCTTTGACTCAATTATCCATCCAAACCTCAATTTGAGTTCATTATACTCTCTCAAGTCAGTTTCTGGATCCAGCCCTTCAATAATTTGTATCGACTGGACTAGTCTATTGTTGGGATTCAAGTCGGGTTGGGCTGGGATTTGTGGTCGTAGGTTGGATTGAGGATTCTGTTGTAATGTGTAAGGTGATGGTAGTGTAGGTTGAGGCAGGGGGATTGTTCTTGTTGGCTGGTTTGTAGGTCTTTTCCAACTTGACTGCCAGTTTTGGTTTTGTCAAGTGGAGGGTGGCCATTGAGATGGATATGGATTGTTTTGCCAGAACGGTGGAAAGTAAGAGGAATTTGGCCAACTATTGTTTTTATTTCACTAATTGGACCAAGGTGGCATAGAGAATGCTTGCGGTGACCAATTAGGAAAAGGTTGTTGGTTCTGCCATGTAGCTCCTATGTATTGCTGAGAATTATATTGTGAGGACTGAAAGAATGAAGATGGGTCGATAGGCATACCTATTTTTTGTGCTTGCCATTGGCGACGCTGATTTAACAGGTAGACTGGTTTTGTTTCTTCCTCTGCCTCTTTGAAGACTGCTTTTAACCATGGGAGTGATGGGCAATTTTCTGTGGCATGATCTTTAGTGCATATGGCATAGGTCTGTATCATATCCAGTGGGCATTCTTTATAACTATGTTTTTTACTACATCGGGGGAAAAAAATCACCAAGTTCTGTTCTACTTCAGCCTACTTCTGCTTGGCTTGCATGATGTCTAATTGTGTTGTCAAGGTTCCCATGATATTTGTTTTGAAATCTTAGAGCAAGTTACCGATTTCAGTACGAGTAATGCTTCCACTAGATATTTTGTTTTCCCTAGTGATCATATCACGTTCAGCGGGTTTTAATATTGTACTTTCCCTCAAGCACCTGATACATCGATTAATAATGTTAGCATAATCTTCTTGATAGATCTCATCTTTAACCATAATATTTAATGTCTTTATCCATTGGTCTTTCATCCCCTTAATCGGTGTGGTTTTTTAGCACATTATCAGGCAAACGTAGATTTTCATAGGGAGTCCTTTGGATGTTATATTGGAACTGCTCCACATACTCTTCCAATGTTTTAGTAGGTCTTGCTACCATTTGGAATATCTCATCTTTTAATTCCTTAGATCTGCAATAATCCTAATATTTTTTTAAGGAAAATAGTTTTTGTTTGGTTTGAATCATTTATAGTGCCCCCACCTAGTCCCATAAACATGCGCACGGCTGCTCCCTTTAATGTGGAGGGAAATAGCTTTACTTTTTGGGGATCGGTGGTGTAACCATAACCCCAAAATAGGACATCAAATTCAAATAGAAATGCATCCAGATCTTCTAATTTGAGTCCATGAAAGGTAGGAATATTTTGTAGAGGGATAGATTTCATGGGTGCGTTGAAAGATGTGTCAACAATAGGATACTGTAATGTAGAGGTTTGGGGTGCTTGTGGATTATTGGCCATTTAATCAAAGATATGCCAGTACCCTTTCGGGATTTCTGGAGCTAGAGAGTTATCCCTCGGTTGTCTAGAAGAGGTAGGAATAATCCCAGCAATGCTCCCTTGATCTGGGACAATGGGTGTCTTTTGTTCAATTAATACCTAAGGGGATATTGGTTCCTCTGTTTCCCCTGTTTCTCCTTCTCCTTCACGAATATTTCAAGAATTCCCTTCTTGTGAGGCAATTGTTCGTGAATTTTCAATGTCTTGAAAACTCTGTTCAGTCCCTTCAATTTTCTTGTGGACCTCAGTGTAGGCTACAGATGGTGAGCCTGTGGCCCAAAGGGAGACAGTAGGTTGTCTGGAAGCAATCGTTCGGGGATCCACTGATGGCTGAGATTCAGCTTTTGTTAAGATGTCGTTCATAAAAGTTGATCGTCCAAGGGTCACCGGTCACTTAGATTTTCCAGGTTTGGGATGTGGTTGAGTTATATTTTTTTTCTAGTATTTTCTTCTTAGTCATTCAAGAAAAAATTAAAATGTTTATTTATACCTTATGTTCCTATCAATTCTGCTGGAAAGCGGGCAGGGGAGCAGGCATTTTACTTTCTCCTTATGCAGGTTCTTACCTTCCGTTTTTAATATCCAATTCTTTCTCAACAGACAAACATCAAACACCTTCTTCATTTTTTTGTAATTGTGTTGAAAAGCGAGTGGAGGAGAAATAACTTTACTTGCTCATTAAATAGGTTCTTACCTTCCATTTTAAATACTGAATTATTTCCCGACAGCAATTATTAGACATACATCACTCTTTGTAAGGTGGAAACACTCTCCCCGGTAATGACACCAAAATGTTGATTGATAAAAGATGTCTTTTAAAACTCCTAATTACCCCACATTAATCATCAACCTAGGAAAGTCCTTTTATTTCAAGAGTGTACACAATATGTGCATGCTATGAATTCAGAGAGTAATGTTTCTTAAAATGAAGTATAGATATTTAATACAAGAACAAACAAATGCATCTAATAAAATCAGATTGCAATCATCAAAGGAGATATGACATCTAAGATTCAGGACTGAAAGCTCTACTGAAATCATAATCAAATCTTACACAAGAAATTTAATCAACAATAACATCAGCCGAGAGAATAGTACCAATAACTCATCTCTTCCTAGCTGATTCAGTCTAAATCATACTCAATCTCTATGAAGCAATCCCGATGGAAATGTTATCAATCTAAGAGTTTAATAACAATAATCAAACTCTTTACAGTTGATTAAATCAATGTGAATAATTATCTAAATAACTTAATCTGCAATGAATGTAAACTGAATCAAATGATAGTGCTGTAAATCATATAAAGAAAATATATTCCTTCAATACAGGAAAATAGTAAAAAGCGCATATGATGAGAAAATTAAAAAATTAATCAAACTTGTGGAAATCAGAAAAATATAATACAGAGAAGTAGTTTAATCCACCAGAGGTTGGGCCCTTAGCTGCTAGCGAATGCTGTTGAGCTACTTCAAATAAGGCAAATTAACAGAAACAACAAATTATATATTAATCATTGAACTTGAATAACATTACAATATGATTGTGTTCTCTTAACAACACAAGTCTGTAAATTAAAATTATAGTTTGAAATAACAAGGAATCCTCCCCTTTCTTCCTACAATAATCCTCTTTTATAATCCAAAAGGGTAAAAGATAAATGCGATCCCTCGGGATCTCCCGACCCTGAGGGTTTCACAATTGATTGCTAACTTCAGACACCTTTCCTTTTTTGCACTGATCCTCCTAATTCACCCTCAGCCATGTCCGCAACTGACGCATTCTACCCTCCATTTTTTGGTTTATGTTTTTCCATCGTTAGGGAACAAAAACCATTCCTTTTGTCATTTTTCTGCATAAAAAAGAGTAAAAGTCAGTTACTATGGCTATATATTAACTGCGAGTAGTTCAATTGTTTCTTATCATAATCAATCAATATATTAGCACATTAAGATACGAAAAAGATAAGAAACAAGGAAAATGGTGATGAAATTAATTGTAAATACATACCCATTTTGTGACTCAACACAAAGAAGAACACATGAAACTGGTGTGAGTTCCAAATATCCCAACTCACAACTCAAGAGAGTTTCGAGCCAAGTAGTCAGTGGTGGTTGAGCTGAAGGCTTCAGTTTCATATGCATTTTCTCACTCTAAGTTATAACCTGACAACGAGAATGACAAATGGAAGTTGATTATTGATACGGAGCCCAGTGCCAGTGCTTCCACCAGCAAGATCTAGAACATTGAACCCAAAGATCAAGAGGAAGGGGAGTGTCTCTTCCACTCAAAGATGTGGGTGAAGGGGTCTCCACTGTAGTTCATTGTAGATAGTGGGAGCCAAAGAACCTCACCTCACCAGATCTCGTTAAGTGGTTATTCCTACTAAACACACCACACCTAGATGTATATACGATTAGGTGGGTCCACCAAGGGAAAGATCTGCGCATCAGCTAGTAGTGTCATCTTCCATACAACAAAAAAACCTTCACGAATGAGGTATTGTTTGACATTTCTCCTCTTGAAGTTTGTGATGCATTATGAGGCCAAATATACTTGTGGAAGCATCATTTTTTGTATGAGTCGAGGACTTTCACTGTTATTATTAATTTGGGCAGTAGGTTACATAGGATACCAGAGGTAGCCCAACCTCTTGCCATTTCTTTGATCTCTACTAAGTAATTGTTAATTTTAGGTATGTTCTATGCTAGAGTAATTTATTTCAATTTTCACAAGTAGCTCAATACCTTTTCCATATTAGCAATCACATCAACATTAAAGTAAATTGTAGATAGAACATAAATATAAATCGTAGAAGACAAGCCAAGACAAGGGGACACAAGATGTGGTGCTAGCCAGGGACAAACCCCAATGTGGGGAAACCCTTGATCAATTCTTCTTATACGTTCTTCAATAGTTCAACAGAGAGAGAGAGAGAGAGACAGAGAGAGAGAGTGTGTTTTTACAACAGAAGTCAACACTTCGACTTATCTAGATAAGAGCATAGATCATCTCTAAGAAGATGATACATGAGATCAATTGAAGACATGCTGCTTCAAATGATTCTCCAAGGTGACTCCTTCACCTATGATTGTGCTAATTTTGTCGTCATGCTGCACCTTACCGCGCTACACCATGTTGTACCCATCATCACTATGATGCATCTCATCACGCTTCATTAATCATGACTGTACCCATCACTATGATGCATTATGTGCCATTGTTGCACCATGTTGCCATCCTAACCTATGTGTTGGTTGCACCTTGCTTGCTTGTTGTCCATTGCTTGCTTTTTGGCCCCAACATGATTGTTGTCCTTAGCATGCTTCTTGTTTCATGCTAGTTGTCCCTTCCAGGCTAGCTGTAACACTGCATGCTTGGTGTATTTGCTGCTAAGTACCATACAACTGTCCTAATGTTAGTTAGTTGTCCCTTGCATGCTGCTCTGTTTCAAAGACAGATGCTCTGGCTGCTTTGGCAGTTCCTGACAGTTCTGGCAGTTCCAGTTATTCCTCGCAGTTTTGGAAGTTCTAGCTATTCCTAGAAGTTCTAGCAGTTTCAACTGTTCCCGGCAGTTCTAGAAGTTTTGGATTTTTTGGCTTTTTTAGCTTTTTCGGGAGTTCTGACATTTCCAACTTTTATGACAGTCCCGACAGTTCTGGCTTTTCCAACTTTTTTGGAACTTCTGTCTTTTCTGGTAGTTCCTGTTTTTCTAGCTTTTCTAGCAGTTTCGGAAGTTCTGATTTTGTGGTAGTTCCAAAATTTTCGACAATTCCAGCTTTTTCGGCAGTTCCAGCAGTTCCTATAGTTCTAGATTTTTCAGCTTTTCTGGCAGTTCCGGCAATTCCGTCTTTTCTAGATTTTCTAGCAATTTCGGCTTTTTCAGCTTTTCCAACAGTTCTGGCTTTTCTAGCTTTTTCAGCAGTTCAGACTTTTCCGGCACTTTTCCTGCTTTTCTGACAGTTTCGTGAGTTCTGGCTTTTCCAGGAATTCTAGCAGTTCTGGATTTTTCGATAGTTCCGACTTTTCCACTATTTCCAGCTTTTTTGGCAGCTCCAACTTTCTATCCTCTTGTTCAGGGCAGCCTTATCCCTTAGAATCTATCCTCCTACTAAAACACAAAGACAAGTAGATATAGGAAGGGATCCCAAGTGTGTGTTGAAATGACTTGAAGGCCACCTCTATTTATAGTAAAATGTTGAGCACATGTGGGGTTTATTTGGTTGCTAGCCATCCTTGACGAATTGTCTTATAACACAAATAAATTCATAACTCCATGAATACTTGTTGGAATTTGGTGATCTTTAGATCAATCCTACACCTCTCAATGAGAGGGATCCAAGAAAAATATCATCTGCCATAAATAAGATGACCCACATGGATTTTGGCCCTAGTTTTCAATTTTAACACTCCCTCTCAACTACGGAGAACTCCATCCGCTAATTCGTATGTCCATCAATACTATTTTAGCCATCGATGTCGTGCATTGCTCTACTCTGCTATCCTCTACTCTACTCTGTTCTGTTGAACCATGAAGAACAAGAATTGATTGAGAATGTCTCATATCATTCTCCACTGACCTGAAGTCAGTTTCATCTGAAGAGAGTGTGTCACATCACTATTACTGACCCGAAGTTAGTTTCATTGATCCCGGATCAATGGAGGTCATCCTAGCATAGGGAGTATGCTAGATACAATGATACGAACATCGATAGAACTACTATGGTCCCTATCCTCATTTCCCTGCTCATTGATCAGATGAGAGGTACTTCTCATGAGTCTCAAACTCGACAAGAGAACGAATCATCCTATCCACAGGAGAATGAATCATCCTATCTGTGGATGCCATGGAGAACGAATCATCCTGTTCCATAGTTACCATGGAGAACGAATCATCCTGGCCCATAGGAGAAAGAATCATCTTATTCCATAGTCACCACGGAGAATGAATAATCCTGGCCCACAGGAGAATGAATCATCCTGTTCCACAGTCGCCATAGAGAATGAATCATCCTAGCCCACAGGAGAAAAAATCATCATATTCCACAGTGACCATGGAGGACAAATCATCCTAGCCCACAGGAGAACGAATCATCCTATTCCACAATCACCATGGGGAATGAATCATCCTGGCCCACAGGAGAACAAATGATCCTATTCCATAGCGCACCACCAAGGGAGGGTGAGTCGCCCTGTGGTCGTATGTTTCTTCAGTAAGTACCCCAATCCCCCTAGAGTTCCCAGAGCTCAATGTGTGCAACATGTAGGACCCTTATAAGAAGGTCTCTCAATGACTCTAAGTCATTAAGAAAAGTCACATATTTGATCTTTCCCCAAGGCTTTGACAAAATGTCAGCAACCTCTACATCAGTCTCAATGTGAACGATCCTCCTTGCTCATCGATTTACCATATCCTAGATAAGGCAGTATCTGATGTATATCTGTTGGAGAAATTATCAAATACGGGATTCCTCAATAATCGAATCCCACCTTTGGTTGTCACAGAGAATCACAGTGGTACTCATCATGTGTACAAATAACTCACTTAAGAGCTTCTACAACCATTTATCTTCACACGAGATCATACTCATAGCTATGTATTCGGTCTCAATGGTGCTTATAGCAACTGACTTCTGCTTCCTTCTCATCCATGATATCGAAGTGGAATCCAAAGAGAACCAGCACTAAGAAGTGCTCTACCGATCCTCCACACCACCTGCCCACTCAACATTCGAATAATCATGCAGTTTCATATTTCCAGCAGTGTATCTCAATCCATGAGAGATTGTGCACTAAAGATATCTCAGCAGATTCTTGGCACCAATCTAGTGAGGCTCAACCAAATATGAGCTCACCATGCTAACTGCAAAACATATGTCTGGACTGAAGTTCACCAAGAACATCAATGCAAATGAGTTTATGAAACTCAGAGTCATTTCCCATATCTGGCCTGACATCACTACCATATAACTTCTAAAAGTTAAGATCCTCGTGGTAGTCACAAGCTTGCAGTTTATCATTGCACATTCAGAATCCAACTCCCTCATACTTCTGCAAATGAGAGGATCTGCACCTATCAGAAATAGGTTGTCCTCATAAGGTACCGTATGAGAGGTCTATCATCCACAACCTTCAGGTAATGTTTTGGATCAGTTTCACTCCTAGTGAATCTCAGCTTCATCTGAGAGCTATCAATCCTCTCATACTATGCCTGGGGAGTTTTGCTTCAAGCCATAGAGGGCTTTCTTCCATCTGCATACGTGAGATTCCTAGCCATAAATATCAAACCCCTTGGGTTGTTCCAAACTTGTGGAACTACTACACGAGGGTAATGGTCCCCCTATCACCATCTGACTCACAGACCTTCGGTGCTATGTGTCAATGGACATGGTCCCCATTGGAATTCCTACAACTTGATACAACCCTAAACTCAAAAACATGTTTGAAAATTCTATTTTCAAAAACATACCTTTCCATTGATGAGTGCCACCCTGAAATCTTTGACTTCCAATGCTGAAATGGACACCAGGTTCTTCTTGCGATTAGGTACATAAAAGAGATTCTATAAATGAATTGAGTTACCCTCATTCAATTGAGGGATAACATTCCCCACACCCTTTCCAGGATAGGTGGCGTTGGCTCCAAGTATAATCCCATTATTGTTTCCATCTCTACCAAATTAGAGAGTGCACCCATCTATCCGATGAAGTGCCTTGAAGCACTACAATCAATAAGCCAGATTCCCAAAGAATTTGAAGGAGAGGGCCAATACAAGATAACACTTCTTTGTATTATTAGAAACAACATCTGATTCTTCATACCTAGGGTTCCTTGCTTTCTTTGAAAAGGTCAACCATTTCCTTGATGACCTACATTACCGGTCATTCCTTTGGTCATTGAAGAGATCCCTGGAATGATTGTTATCTTCATCAAGAGATGTGTCTTTGCCATTCAGACACTCCTTCACATAATGGCTAAACTTATTGCAACCAAGGCATCCAGCTTTCCTTCCACCGTTAGATCTGAACTTCCCAATGATGTGATCTTTAGGTAGGCCATCAGAAACTTCTACCATGCCATTATGATAATATTCTCTGCTTCAACCTCAACCTTGGTGAATTTGAAGAGGGATGAAGAATCCACTGATCCTTTTTTCGTTTCCCAACTATCTTTGGTGATTGCTCTTTCACTCTTGCTTGCGCATTGTCTTCACCTCAGCTCTGATACCATGTTAATTTTAGGTATGTTCTATGCTAGAGCAATTTATTTTAGTTTTCACAATTAGCTCAATACCTTTTCCAGACTAGAAATCACATCAACATTAAAGTAAACTGTAGATAGAACATAAATATAAATCGCAGAAGTCAAGCCAAGATAGGAGGACACAAGATGTGGTGCTAGCTAGGGATAAACCCCAATGTGGAGAAACCCTTGACCAATTCTTCTTATACGTTCTTCAATAGTTCAGGAAAGAGAGAGAGAGTACATTTACAACAGAAGTCAAGACTTTGACTTATCTAGATAAAAGCATAGATCATCTTTGAGAAGATGATAAATGAGATCAGTTGCAGACATGATGCTTCAACTAATTCTCCAAGATGACTCCTTCACCTATCATTATGTTGCATTTTTTCATCATGTTGCACCTCACCGCGTTGCACCATGTTGTACCCATCATCACTATGCTGCATCTCATCATGCTTCATTAATCATGACTGTAACCATCATTCTACTACATTATGTGCCATTACTACACCATGTTGCCATCCTGACTTATGTGTTGGCTGCACCTTGCTTGCCTTTTGTCCCTTGCTTGCTTGTTCTCCCTAGCATGCTTTTTTTCCTTAGCATGCTTGTTATTGCATGCTAGTTGTCCCTTCCATGCTAGCTATAACATTGAATGCTTGGTGTATTTGCTACTAAGTACCATACAACTGTCCCAATGTTAGCCAGTTGTCCCTTGCATGTTGCCTTCTTTCAGAGACAGATGCTCCAACTGCTCTAGTAGTTCCCAGTAGTTCTGGCAATTTCAACTGTTCCCGACAGTTCTGGTACTTCCGGTTGTTCCCGGCAGTTCCGGTAGTTTCAGCTGTTCCTAGTAGTTCATGAAGTTCTGGCTTTTCCAGCTTTTCTTGATTTTTTAACAGTTCCGACTTTTTCAACAGTTTCAGATTTTTCACCTTTTCCAGCAGTTCTAGTAGTTCCCGCTTTTCTGGCTTTTCTGGCAGCTCTATCCTTCCTGGAAGTTCCGGCTTTCTGCCCTATGGATCAGGGCAGCGTTATCCCTTAGGATCTCTCCTCCTACTAAAACCCAAAGATAAGTAGAGAGAGGAAGATATCCCAAGTGTGTGCTAAAATCACTTGGAGGCCACCTCTATTTATATTAAAACGTTGAGCACATGTGGGGTTTATTTGGCTGCTGGCCGACCTTGACGAATTGTCTTATAACACAAATAAATTCATAACTCCATGAATACTTATCAGAATTGGATGATATTTAGATCAATCCTACACCTCTCGATGAGAGGAATCTAAGAAAAATATCAGCTACCATAAACAAGATGACCCACATGGAGTTTGGCCCTAGTTTCCAATTTGATTAGTAATGTAGTAAGATCATCTCCCAAACTACCAACTTTTTTTTCTTTGTTATTCATTCTCAAAGTAATGGAAAGATCATGGCCGCATCCATGGCCCCCACAAATGGTTCCATAACATTGTAGATATAGTTGGATGAGGTTGTGAAAAAGTACAGGGACATATTCTCCTCACCCATAGGGGTACCCTCACACTATTAGGTCAAGCATTCAATCGATATGACTCCTAGAGTGTCTCTACCCAATGGGACAATATAACACATCTATATTCTATAAAATGAAGAAATGAAGTGGAAAATATAGGATTAACTACAAAAAGGGCACATCCGACCAAGTTCCTCTCATTGTGGGAGCCTAATTGTACTTGTACAAAATAAGGATGGGACCTGGCGACTCTACATTGATTATCTAGCACTAAATAAAATCATTGTCAGGAACAAGTATCAAATACCATTGATTAATGATCTTCTTGTCCAGCTCATAGGGGGCAAGCAGATAATTAAGATCACTTTCAAGTTTGGTTATCACCGAGTTCCATTAGGACCTACAGATGTATGGAAGACTTCCTTCAAATCGAAGTAGGGCCTTTTTTAGTCATTGTTCATGGCTATGGGGATGAAAAATTCCCCTGCAAAGTTTACGAGACTAATCAACGACATATTGTGGACCTATCCTAGCTTGTTGATGGTTGTATATCTAGACGACATCCTTATCTTCAACAAGAGTTGGGAAGCGCACTTGCAACACATTTGGTAGGTCCTTTAAACCCTGTGACAATATAAACTATGTTCCAACTTGGAGAAATGAAACTTTGGCATGAGCCGAGTCCAATATGTGGGATACTTAATTGATGAGAAAAGCATGCATGTGGATCAATATAAGAGACAACTAATTTGGGATTAGCCAACCCTGACCACCATAACAGAGCTTCACAACTTCTTGGGCCTTGGAAATTTTTATCGAAGGTTCGTGTTGGGATTCCCTCATATCACTTGGACTTTGAGCCATGTTAGCAAGCGCGGAGCGAAACCAATTTTTTTTTGTTTCTAGTCCGAATAGAAGGAATTTTTTGGGTTGAAGCACCACCTCCACTCTACACCATTACTCACATTTATAAACATCAAACAACCATCCTATGACTATGCTATTGGTGTAGTTCTCACCTAGCGAGGGAAATTGTTGGCCTATCATAGTGAGACTCTTTCTAACACAGTTTAAAAATACCCCACTTATGATAAGGAGATGTATTACATCATGCATGAATGCAGGGAATGAAAAAATTACATTCTCTGTAAGGAGCAGGTCATCCACACAAATAATCGACCTTTGCAATTTATAGAAAACCAAGGGAATTTACCGAATGGTCTCCATCAGAAGTGGTCCACATATCTGCAACAATTCCATTTGAATAGTAAATACATGAAGAGCACCACCAATCATTTTGTAGATTGCCTTAGTCGGCCCCCTGTTGCAGCACTGACCACTGTTCTTAACTCTCTTGGAAATGAGACCTTTGGATGGTTGCAACTATACAAAAATGATAAAGAGTTTCCCACTGCATACTAGAATCTAGTGGATGGTAAGCAAGTTCTAGACTTCGACCCCTAGGATGGATTATTATGCTACCTTTTCCAACTTTTTGTTCCTTTAAGCTAGTATGCTAAGATGATTTGGGAGGTGCATTACAGTTGGGTTGTAGGGAAATTTGGTGTGGAGAAAATTGTGATCATACTATAAAAGTATTTTTATTACGAAAATGTCCGATAATATGTTGGAAAGTGCATCATATTTTGCACTGTATGTTCCACTACCAACCAACCATTAAGAAGAAATACTTTTATACTCCTTTTCCTACACCTAGCTAACCCTAGGGATCCATCTCCATGGACTATGTGTTTTTATTCCTTCTACCAAGCATGGAAACAATTGTATTTTTGTGGTCATCGATAGATGTTCTAAAATGAACATATTGGCTTCTTGCAAGAATAGTATGACATTAAAGGCTACTACCAAATTATTCATTGAATGAGTGTGGGTAAATTTTGGGATCCCATAGAAAATTATATTATATTTGGATAGAAAATTCCTAAGCACATTTATGTCGATCCACTTCTCATTTTTGGACACCAAGCTCACAGAGTTGACTACAATACACTGCTCAATTGATGGCTAGACAAACGTCATCAACAGGATGATTGTGCACATACTATCCATGTAAAAATCTTATCATCCATGGACATGGTATGAGAGTATTCCCTATGTGAAAAATAGTTATTACAGAGCTCTCCATAGCTATACTAACCACGAACCCCTTGAAGTGGGCCTATGATTTCAACCATTATGTCCCCTTGATGTTGGACTACCTTTTGCAACTACACAAGAAGAATCTTCCCATGCTCAGTCAGAAGCTAACAAAGACACCAAAATTATTGCATATTTAGCACTTCCACTAGTAGGTTTAGGACATATTGGAGAAAGCTTATTCCAAATAAAAAAAAAAAAAAAAAAAAACATGATCAGCATTGGGTTCCCCATAAGTTTCAGGTGGGTGACAATGTTTGTTTACATTTGCATAAACAACACCTCGTTAGAGCCCATAATAAGATTCAATCACTCTTATATGGGACTTACATTCTCACCAATGCTATGGGAGACAACGCTTTTGAGCTCAATATGTCCCCATTCATTGGGTTTCCCCCATATTCAAAGTGGGGCACCTTAGACCATAATTTCCACCATTTTTGGAGACATTAGACATGGTTGAGAAATTGGCAACAAAAAAGCTCAAAACGAACTACATTGAACATGACAAAAATAAATGGCTTATGGACACATAGATTGGTAACAATTACAAACAAAGGATATAATTGTATTGAGTTGTCAAATATAGTTAGCTCTTGAACTAGGGAAAGTGGCTCAGCAGGGACCAAGCTCAATAGAAATTCCCCCATATCATGGAGGCACTCAACACAAAGGGGATCATTCCTTCCTAAAGTGGGGAGGATTAATCTAGGTGGATATTGGTGGCCACTAGCCTATCCCATTTGGACCCCTAACAATATTTCTTTTAGTTTGCTTAATTGTAGCACAATTTACTACTTTTGATAGCTTTTCAAGTCCTGAAATTTCAGAGTCATTTTGAAGCCCTAAATGACATTTTTATTTAAAATGTGAAAAATAATTGTTTGTGGAAGGGGTTTTGTGGTAGTGTTTTTGTGGAAATGGTGTACCAAAAGACACCTCCTTAATAGTTTATTGTTCCCTGCAATTGATCATAGGTAGAATTGGTGTTGTTAGTGGACAAAATTAAATGAGCATAACATTGTAAACAGTGGAAACAATGCATGCATAAACATAAAATAAACTAAGAGGAAAATATACAAACAATGCTGATGGATCTAACAAGTCAACAAAATAATGGAAAAATCTCCCTTTATTGAATGCTGGTAGTAGATGTTGAATACAATATATGAATCTTAGACACTTGAAGAGAATTCTTTGAGCTATGTTGCTCAAAAATCCTCAACAGGGGGGTTTATTTTCCTCAATCTCTCTGCAAGTTTATCCTCTCTCTCAAGGAAGTATGAAGACACTCGAATGGCAGTTTTCTCTTTTCCCTTATTTGGCTTCCAAAATGGAATGGTGGTTTTCTACGATAGCAATTCGGCCAGCATAAAAATGTCTCATAAGCTGGCTCCACCTTGGCTTCTTTATATCGAGGTTTTTGAATCCATCTTCCCCCTCTTGGTTCATGCATGATAATGGAACATGAGTAGGACAAGATGATTCCATTTAGGGTTGCATATCTTTAGGGTGACTCAAATTCATTTGTACTAGATTGAGCTCATGTTAGAGAATTGAGCCCAAGTGTGTGGAGTGGTCCCAAATCACCAAGTCATCCATTTCTACAACCGAGCAAATTTTGAAGGATATTCCATGCACGTGCATTTAACAAATAAATATTCACTTGAAATCAATTGGTTTTAGATTTATAAACTTTGGAACTTAGGAGAAATTTATTTTTTTTAACTTCATGATGTATTAATCTAGAAAATTCTCAATTGTGCATTCTACTGGGCACATTTTAGTGTCTTTTGTATTGTGCCAACATGTGTACAATTTTCTCGTATCAAGCGGTTCACAGTAAAAATTCATATTCCTCAGATAGAGATTTTGAATGAAGTATTATACAGATTAAACAAATATCTTTTTCCAAATGTCAGATACAGGGAAGTTGGTGTACTAACAATACCCAACAGGTCGCACAAATGTTTGGAGATTTATCTCCTAGGGTTAGGTTTTTGCATGTTTGTGGTTTTCCCTTGTTTCTCAATAATAAAAAGGTTTGCAAGTCTCATTGTAATAGTTCATTGGAATCTAGCCGCAAAAATTATTCTTAGAGATAATCTAACATCACTCGAGCTAGTTTATTTCCATTCTACATGTAAACCATTTTAAGTATTTTGTTATTAATGAATTGAAGTTCAATTTTCATTGTAGCTCCGTGTTTCTATTTAAATATGTATTTCATTTTGTTACTAAAAAATATTGGATCAGTGGTATCAGAGTAGTCTTCTCTTTCTTTGTTTTTTTGTGCATATGTCCCCAATGAGGTCAAGGTATATGGAATTAGGGTTTGAATTGGTTGAACCTTTCCAAGATTAGCCTCACCAACCCCAATGACCTCCCATTATGGAAGAATGTAAAGACGAGGGAGTAGGAGATCCTTCTAGAACATTGCTCAAAGAATCCCTCGAGCGAAAAAGGAACGCGATGATCGAAAACGTTTCCCAAATCCTTTGATGGATGCCCAAAAGCCATGCATCTTCATCTAGAAGCCACCTTGGACGTGCCAGTCCCTTTAAGGTACAAGTGAACTTTGAAATTCTCATATTTTAATGCTAGATATATGCAAATGTCATAGTAAATGGCTAAATCTATTGGAAGGATATTTTAAATTCATGATTTTTACAAAAAAGGAAATATTACTTTTGCATTGCTAAAATCCACTCCCCACATCAAGGACTAGTTGGAAATGTAATGTGAGAAAAGTGATGAGAGGCACTTCTCACTATCTTCAGTGGCAACCACTTGGAATGTTTTCTAAGACACCATCAAGGAATAGTATTACCCTGTCGAGAGCTATGAATATAAGTACATAAAATGGATGACACTGCTCTAGGGAAGGGACCAATATGTGCCACAGTACATAAGTATTCTTCATACCCATCAAACGAAGTTGGTTATCAAGGATTCTAAGTGGAATTTTGTACTCAAGAGAATTGGTTGTGTAAAAAAATACATCTACGATGAGATGGAGTTTTCGGAAATATCCTCGCCTTGCATCACTTATCAATACACTGTTAAGATCTAGTAGAAATTTAAATAGAGAAAGAGACACTTTGGATCTATGAATCTAAATCAAGGGAAAGGAAAGCCAAAAGTGTAGAACAAAGGAAAATCCAAGGAAGGGTGACTACGGACAACCTACCAAAGCCGCAAGTAAGGAACAACACGATGAGGAAAAAGAATGAAATAATAAAGTGGTGTGAGTTCCATAAGAGCCCCACTCACAACACAAGTGATTTTCAAATCAAATAATCATTGGTGGTCAAGCTGAAGGCTTCAGAGTTAGATGCATGTTCCAACTCTAAATCATAACCTGACAAGGGGAATGAAAAAGGGAGGTACATTATTGATGTTGAGCTCAATGCCATCATTTCCACCACCATGGTGCAAAGATGAATGAGCTCAGAGATCTAGAGGAAGGAGAGCATCTCTTCTAGTCACATATGTGGGTGAATAGGTCTCCATTGTAGTTCATTGTCCTCATATTAGAAGAGGTCATTAATCAGTTGGGTGTACCGAACACACCACACCCCAAAAATACACCATTGGTTGGGTCCATTAGGGATGATATCTTTACGTCAATCAGGAGTTCCATTTTCCATATAGCATCGAACCCTTCACATATGAGGTACTATGTGGTGTTTCTCATCTTGAATTTTGTGATGTATTATTAGGCCAACCATCCATATCAAAGTGTCATTCTATGTATGAGTCGAGCCCTCACATTGTTATTATTACTTTGGGTAGTAAATTATACAAGATAAAAGAGGTAGTCCCACCTACCAACATCTATTTGATCTTTGTTAAGCAATGTGGTAAGGTCTTCAGTTAGACTAGGGAATTTGGTTCCTTTTTAATCATTATCAAAGTAAAAGGAAGATCATGGTTGCATCCATGGAGCCTGCGAAAGGTTCCGCTACACAACAAAATAAGGTGGATAAGGTCATGGAAGAATACATGGAAACTTATCCTCACCCACAGGGGTACGTTTGCATTGTTAGGCCAGGCATTCGATCAATTTAAATCCAAGAAGGCCTTTATCCAATGGGTTGATATATCGTCACTCTGTTCTAGAAAATGAAGAAATAAAACAGTTGCTCTTCGAGTTGGTGAAAAAGGGAAAAATCCAACCAAGTTCTTGACCTTCTGGGAACCCAATTATACTTGTACAAAATAAGGATGAGAACTGGCAACTCCACATTGATTATTGGGCACTAAATAAAATCATTGTCAAGAATAGGTATCTAATCCCATGGATTGATGACCTACTCTCCAAGCTCAAATGGACGAAATATTTTAGTAAGATCGATTTAAAGTCTGGTTATCAGCAAGTTCCAAAAGAACATGCAGGTGTATGGAATATTCCCTTTAAACACAAGGAAAACCTTTTTGAGTGGATGGTCATGCCCTTGGGATTGACAAATTACCCTACAAATTTTATGAGGCTGATGGATGACATCTTGCGGCCATTTACCATCTCTTTCTTGGTTGTATATCTCGATGACTTCCTCATATTCATCAAAAGTTAGTAAGATAACTTGCAACACATTCGACATGTCCTTGAAACCCTACGGAAGAACAAACCATGTGAAAACTTGGAGAAATACACCTTTGGCATGAGCCAGATGCTGAGCACCAGTATTGCAGAAATAATGTTGCAACTCCTGGGCTTCCTACTTTACTTTGATCAACCCAGTAGTTTGTAACAAACTTGAAGCGACAACGTTGTATGCACAAGTACTAGTTCTTACTGCAGGTTGTCACTTGGTCAGTCGACATAAGATCACTAGGAGCTCAAGCCAACTTCTATGGATTTTAGAAGAAGCTCTATATGTGATGAAAGAAAGGAAAGCTTACTCTACAAAGGCTACTCTACTTGCAGAAAGGAAAATTACTGAAATGTAAAGTAAAACTAGCAAACCCTACTTAACCAACTAATCCTACTTTTGCAGAAAGGGAGATGAAAAACCATGAAATGCATGCCATTACCTACTCAGGAAGTAAACAACATCTACTCAAGCTATTTCTAGAAGTAAATGAGGGAAAAACATCTTTTTGATTTTTTATGTATTTTTATGTAAAATTGTCATGCAAGTAATTTATTTTTTTATGAATGTAGCAGCGATTAGGTGGCGATGAAGGGCGGTTTTGGGATTGGCAGAGGTGTAGTATGGTGTGGATGGGTCCTACGAGATCTCAGGTGGCCTTCTGGAGGCTTTTCCCACAATCAGACTTAAAAAAGAAGCCTACAGGAAAATCTACAGGAGGCTACAAGGGATCTACAGGAGGTCTATAGGAGGTCTACAGGAGGATGCCGAGAGAAGTTTTGGAGGCTTTGAAGGTGGGAAAGTGGCTAGAAAGGGTAGCTAAAGGTTAGGATGATGTTTTAATGTGTCTAGGGTTCACCAAGAATTATTAGGAGAGGGAAAGATGGTTGGATTTGTTCAAGGAAAGAGAGGAAAATCTATGGGAAAAGTGCAGAAAATTAAGGCAGATTTGTGAGGAACTTTGGGTGACCTGTGGGACAAATATCAAGGAGATATTATGATGGCTGATTGGATGAATTGTTGTGAGAAGAGATTTTCTACAAGAGAACTAAAAATCAAATAATGAGATTAAGAAAGCAAGGAAACTAGATACATCAAAAAACAGGATTTTGCATCAAGCTAGTCTAAGCTCTGATCTATGAAAGTAAATGCTGAGAAATGCTAAAAGGAAAGAAAGCATGGAAGAAGAATTATTGCAAAGATAGAAATGACCATGGTGAAGTAGATATAAAGCAAAGCATTAACCTTTTAATAGACTACAACACTAGAAATCCTATGGAGAAGGAAAATCTGTGTTTCTTTGGCAGCAAGTGGGTCTTGGCCTTAATTCATGGTCCCAAGGGGAAGAAAGGAGGCCAAGGCTCAATTGATGGCATTTTTTGTATCTTCTTTCTATCATTGTTTATCCTACTATAGAAAACTGAAATGGAAACAACCTTCTAAATCACCCAAAAGAAACCTATTCTTAACCAAGAAAGAAATTTATCTAACAGTAACTAATCCATAGACTGAAACGAAACATAAAAGTATAGGAAAAGAGGAGCTTGGCTGCTTGGATTAGGCCCTAACCCAAGAGCTTCAGCCCTCTGAGAAGACTCAGTGCTAGCTCAAAAAGGATCTCATCTTTATTATCAAAATAATAATAGGATTACATGAAATTGTCAACAAAAGTAAGCTCGAAGTTGAGCAGAGCAAAGCTGCAACAAAAATTCAAAAATTTGACCAACTTCCTAATGAATCCCTAGGCCTCTCTACTTATACAATTGAAGCTCCCAATGGATTCCTTAAAATCAGGGAGGCTTGGCTCCCAAAACTTGAGATAAACTGAAGTTGTCCTCCACTTGCTCGGCTGCCTCCTAGTGCCTTGATGTGGCTGTTTGTAATCTGAGCTGCATGAAGAAGAATTCAAAGTGGGGAGTCATAAATGAGGGGGATACCCCCCTATAAATCCTCTCCATTGTCTACTTCGAATTATTTCTGCCAATTTTCCATTAAATCTTTGACTTTATCTCCAAAATTCAACAAAAATCTGCATTAAATACACATTAGACTCCATGGCATAATAAGCAACCCAACTCACTCCATAAGCATAAATATAATAAAAAAACATGCAATAAGATAAGATAATGGTTGATTAAACTATGTAGGAGGAAAAATGAGCCCATATAATTACCCATTTATGGGGCTCATCATCACCCCCTACTGAAGGTGTTGCTCATCCTCTGAGCAACCTAGTCCATCTCCTCATATTTGATGGCCTTGATGGCCTCCGTGACATCCCATGCTTTTGATGTGAGCTCCTCTTCTTTGTCCTGGAATCCTACCTTTCTGTCCACCTCTTCCTACTGTTGTTGCTCTTCTTCCTCTTTTCTACCCTCTAGCATGCCTAATAGCAGTGGGGACTCAATTTTAGGGCAATCCAATTGACCTTCAAACTCTACATAGAGCGCTTGTATAGTGGCACTCTCCTCAATGCTTCCTTCATCCTTCTTGGGGAGTGATACTCCCTAATCTGCAAGTTGTGTGGTTGTGTGTTCCACCTCGTCATACAAGCATGAATACATTCATCTCCAAGTAATCTTTCCATGTCCTCAAAATGTTCAATGGCTTGAGCCTGATCATTGATATACTTAGTGGCAATTTGGGGATTATTTGCAAGTAGGTGGTGTGTGCTGATGAGTGCCATGGGATCTAATGGCTCAATTTTGATCATTAAGGGCTCATTCTGCTCTTTTAAAATCAAATTTTTTATTTATGTTTCCCTTAACTCCTCATGATTCATCCATGACGCCATCGCCATTACTTGCAGGTCCCCTAGCCCAGCATTGGGGTCCCACACATTCTGAAGAGATTTCGTCACATAGGTCCACAAACTGTCTGTAATATTGAAAAGGCATTGTGCCTCTTTGTGCCAAATTATTTATCTAAAACTATAGCCATTGGTCCTTGAGGTATAATCCATATGATTTTGCTGGTGTTCTGCACTGTAGTGCCTCCATAGACTAGCTGGCCATGCATGCAAATTGTGTCTCTTTTTCTTGCAGTTGTCTTCTTAGCAACTCATTTTCTGTTTCAAGGTGAGTTCTTGTGATTGCCTCTCTATGTATGATAGAACTTAGCTCCCTGCCCATTTCTCTGAGTTGATTCTCCATATGGCCAATATCCTCTACTGCCTTGGATTTGGCGATTTACATCCATCTATGGCTCCTTATTCTTTCTTTCTCAAACTCAAAGAAAAGTGGGATTGCAAATTTCTATGGAATGATTCTTCCCCCATCAAGAAGATTGTAGTAAGAGCCCAAACTAGGTTTGGGGTCAGGTTCTCGTGCCTCTGTTGATTCTTCCTTCCCTTGTGGTTGTCCTCCTATCCTTCATTCAAGTTTTTCGATCTCTTGTAGTCATGACAGGGTCTCCTGTAGAACAGTCTGTGCTTCCTATAAAACTGTTTTTGAGTCCTGTAGTTCTACTTTTTCCTTCCATGTGGAAGATCTCGGAGTCCCCCTTTCATAAGTGATAGGTGCCTTGGAAGGGGATTCCTTCCCTTCAGTAGGGGTGAATCTTCAATAACAATGGGTACTTTAGAAGAAGGCTAGGGCTTCCCCTATTTGTTCCTTGTGCTTTTGTGAGCCTTGAAATACATTGATGTATGCCTCTTCCTCTTTTGTTTTGGTTTAATTGGGGTGTTGAGGGCAGTGAGGGCAGCTACTTCCTATCTTTCTAGGGTCTCAGGAGACACTTCTGTCTTTTTTGCCCCTTTTTCCTCTCCTTCTATATTTTTCTCTGTCTCTACTGGTTTTGTTTCCTTTTCTTCTGTTTTGGTTTCTTCCTCCTCTGTTTTCGTTTCCTCATTCTTTGTTTTGGTTTTTTCCTTCTTCCCTTCTTGTTCCTCAATTTTCTCCCTTTCTCCCCCTTGCTGCTCTTCCCCCTCACTAACAGAAGGATTGAGATCATATGTGAGGGATTGTAGGACAAAATAGGGGATGCTGAGTTTTTGGGTTGTTGGAGTGTCCATGCCATATCTCAGCTCATGGAGAAGTCTAAAATGGTAGCCATAAACTATGCTATACCTCCATTCATAGGAAATATATTTAATAATTTGGTACTAACCTCATCCCAAGGGTAAGGTATGCTTTTCCTTCTAATGCCATTTTTGTCTTCTATAGGATGTTCATTGTTTTGGAAGAAGTTTTTCTTGGCATATTATCCAATTGGCTTTTCATCCTTGCTCCAAGGTAATCCAAGAGGGAGGGTGATAACCCTACTGATAAATTTTGGGGTGATTTCCATGTAGAGACCTCTAAAAGTAATAGTGACATGGGTCCTTCAGTGAGGGACTAAAGAAATGACAAACTCGTTAGCCACTTCTTCATCAAACCCTCGAAATTTCTCAAAAAATGGCATCCAATTTTCTCTGGTGAAAATGGCTACTACTTCGGGATTTTCATGGAGCCTGGTTGAATTTGTGAGCTCCTTCATCATGAATCCCCATATCATTGTGCTTATACCCCTTTTGAACACCCAAGGTAGAGATGGAGACAAGAATTTTGAAGAAACAGGAAAAGAGAGAAAAATTATGGGTTTTTTTTAAGAAAACAGGAAAGAAACTTTTATGAAATTCCTCTTTTTCTATGGACTCAATTCCTTCTTAAAATTATAGCATTCCTTGCACATATTGATAATCAAGGTGGGTATGCATAGAATCTACCTCCTCAATCCAATTTTCGAGGAGAAACACAATGTTTTCTCCTTAAAAATAGCTTACTGCCCCTCCTGTAGAACTGCCTGTAGGTGCTCCTGTAGAACCTATAGGTGCTCCTATAGAATGCCGATAGCAGGAGGATGGATGAAAGAAATAGAGAATGATGGTTTCAAGGCTGTGGTTGTGGCAAAGAGCTTGTAGCAGCTAAGTGGATGAGGATGGAATTAAAGAGAAGGTGGTGAAGGAGTTTCGAGGAGGAGTACTTATTTCTTCTTTTAGATATTTTTGGTGATAGGGTGAGTTGGCAAAAAATGTACGTTGCCATATTTGGACTATTGGTCACCACTACCTTTTCATCATGGTTTCCTCCCACAATCACTTCCCATCATTGCATTGGAGTTTTGATACCCTTCACTACCTATCCTTTAGATTTTTCTCTGAGTTGACTAGGCACATGTGTGGTGGCATCTCTGGATGAGCACAGTCAACTGGATGAGGGCAGCCAGTTAACTGGCCACTTTTTCTCATTCAACCCTAACCATCTCATTCGCTTATGCATATTTTCCAATTACAAAAAATGCAATAGAGGAGAGGGTTAGTCACTTACCTGTGAGTCGAATGTACGTGTTTTGAGGCATTTTGGTTCCTTTTACTATTGCATGCTTGTATTTCAGTTGCTGCATGCATGTATCTCCTTTGTTGCATGCTCTCTTCTATCTGATGTGTGGCTTGTTTACTTTGTGTATGTATCCTTTGGCTGGATCGAGCTTCATATGTCCCCTTCAATCCCATGGTTGCACTTCTTTTTTTGTTGTGGCTCGATTTTAATGGGATCAACGTCTATAGGAATTCCTACAAGAGCTCCTGTAGCTACTTCTCCCTTTAACATTTTTAGCTGATTTTTGTGCTGGGAGATGTGAAGATGATGCCAGAGATGTTGATGGAGATGGAGAGGTACTTGGTAAGCTGTAGGTGAGATTTGGAGGTGTCGCTTCCTTTATTTTTTTATTTTTATTTTTCTAGAAACTGGTTTTCTGTGACACGAAGGAAAAAATGATGATGATGATGTGATGCAGATGTGGAGTGGATGGCAAGGAGGGTAGATAGATGTAAGAGGGTCTACATGCTCTTCATAAAACTTCCCAGCCCCTCAAACTCCTTTTTGGAACCATTTCTGGCTCTATGTGATTTCTACAGGAGCCTCCTGTAGAAAAAGCAGGGCCTCCTGTAGAACACAGATTTTGGAAAGAAAACATAGTGGGTGGAAGAAAGGTCAAAAATAATGGAGACGAGTGTAAAGGAGATGAAATAGGCTCTGTGGCATCTTCTCTTGCTCCCTATGATCCACCTGTAATCTGCAATGCACATTAAAAGTCAATTTTCTTCTCCTTTTTTTCTCTGTTTTTATTTTTTATTATTTTTTTAAAGATAACTAGGGTGCCTCAAGGAGGTTGTCACCCTAATTGCCTGCCTCGGGCACCTCTAAGGAAGGTTTTCACCTAGAGTTCTTCTCTCCTTTTTTTTTTTTTTCATCGCTGGGCCGTGTCAAAAGAGGTTTTCAACCCAATGATGGGAGTCAAGCGCCTCATGGAGGTTTTCATTTGAGTCCCTATTATTATTTTTTTATGCTTCTTCGGTGAGTCGGTGAAGTGGAGGTGAAGACCTACTCCACTACCATCATTGTCTTATTCAAATTTTCAAGGAACTCTCACTTCAAGAGGGGCTTCTTGTAAATTTTCAACCTATGTCCATTGAAAAGCATGGGGATGACTTCCTCATCGATGGTTCTGATCAAAATTGAACCATTGCCATTGAATTTGTCCATAGTGTAATGTCCCAGCCATCTTGTCCCTAGCTTGCCTTTGAATTCTTTATACCATCAGTCATAGAGCAGTGCCCAATATCCCTCTTGGAATTACTTCTCCTTGATATTTTTTTCATGCCATATCTTCCTCTGAAGCTGAACTACCTTTGTGTGGAGAAGGGCCTTCAATCTTTGTTCATCCAATACATTAAGCTAGAGTAGTCTTTTCCTCTATGCATGGTTGAGGTCTAGGTCCACCTGAGTTGCCATCCTTAGTGTATTGAATGCAAATTCTATTGATAGCAAAGCCTTCTTTCCATAAACCAGTTCATAGGGTGTGAACCCTGTGGTGGTCTTCCATGTTGTTTTGTAGGCCTAGGTGGCCTCAACTAGTCTATCCGCCCAATATTTTCATATGTTGCTCACTACTTTGGTCAGAATTACTTCCAAAGCTCTATTAGTGATTTCCACCTACCCATTGGCTTGTGGATGGTAAGGGGTGGAAGTCTTGTGCTTTATTTTATAATGTGTGAGCAGGTGTTCAATCAAATTGGAAGTGAACTGACTGCCTTGATCTGTGATTAGTTCTCTTGGATACCCAAACTTATGGAATATGTTTTCTCTTAAAAGATCAGCTACTGTTTCCTCTGTCGCTGCTTTGATTGCTTTTGTTTCTATCCATTTTGTTAGAAAATCTGTACACACAATGATGTATTTCTTTTGTTTTGAAGAAGGGTTAATAGGACCCACAAAGTCCATGCCCCACTTCTCAAATGGCTCAAAGGTCACTTGAGGTTGCATGGGCATCTCATCCTTTGGAGTAGGTCTCCCCATCATTTGACACCGATCACATTGGCTGGTATATCTCCTCACATCTTGATGAAGAGTGGGCCAATAGTATCATGCTTGCAATATTTTGAAGGCAGTCCTCTTTGCTGCAAAATGGCCTCCACAAGGCCTGTCATGACAGGTCAGGAGAATGTCAAAAACTTCCTCCTCCCTGACAAATCTTCTCAAGATCTGATTTAGGCCAAGTTTGAAGAGATTTCCCCCAATCCAGGTGAAAGAGGAACTTTTCCTCACGATCCTGCTCTTCTCCTTTGAGCTCTTCTCCTTTGAGGATAGCTGTGGTGGGAATTGTGCTAAAAAAAAGTAGTTTTCTATATCAGCAAACCATGGGGAGAGTACTGAGATAACAAATGGGTGTTCGTATGGAATTTGATAATCCACCATTCCTTCTTCACCTGTAGGCAAATTTACTCTAGACAAAATGTCAGCAACAACATTTTCTTTACCAGGCTTATCAATAATGATCAAATCAAACTGTTGCAGTAAAAGAAACCATCTAATAATGCAAGCATTTACATCTGGTTTGTTCATTAAATATCTAATTGCAGCATGATCAATGTGTACAAAGGTTTGATAGCCCATGATGTAATGTCTGAATTTGTTTAAGGAATGCACTATAGCTAGGAGTTCCTTCTCGGTTACCATGTAGTTAAACTCTGCCTTTGACAAATTTTTACTTATGAAGTATATGGCATAAGGTAACTTTTCATCAGTTTGTCCTAAGGCTGCTCCTATTGCTTTTCTCAGGGCATCTATGTGAATGTGGAAAGGAAGGGCCTAGTTTGGGCCTCTCAAGGTCGGGGCAGTCACAAGTTTTCTTTTCAAGGTATCTAAGGCTTCTTGATAGTTTTCAATCCATATGAACTCGACATCTTTTCCTAAAAGATCAAACAATGGAGAGGCTAACTTACTAAAATACTTAATGAATCTTCTGTAATATCCAGCTAAGCCTAAGAAACTTTGGACATCTCTGACCTTTTGAGGAGGTGGGACCCTTTGGATGATGGCAACTTTGTTGGGGTCCACCTACAATCCTTGTTGAGATATTGCATGACCTAGCACAGTCCCTTCAGTCATAAAAATTCACATTTTCCCAAACTAGGGGATAGGTTCATTTCAATACACTTGTCCAAGACTTTTCCTAGGTTAGATAAAGCTTCCTAAAAGTTAGAACCATCAGGAGTAAAATCATCCATATATATTTCCACTGCATCATGAACCAGTTTAGAAAATATACTCAATACTGCTCTCTGGAAAGTGGCTGGAGCATTGCAAAAACCAAAAGGAAGGACCCAATATTAAAATATACCCCAAGGACAAGTGAAAGTGGTATTATCTTGATCTTCTGGGCTGATTTGAATCTGATTATACCCGCTAAACCCATCTAGGAAGGAGAAAAACTTTTTCCCTGCCAAACCATATAACACTTGATCTATGAAAGGCAAAGGAAAATGGTCCTTTTTAGTGAATTTGTTCAATTCCTGATAATCGACATGAATTCTCCACTTACCATTTTTCTTTTGCACTAGCACCAAAGGAGAGACCCATTTACTATCAAAGATGGGGTAGATGAATCCTACATTAAGTAATTTTTGCAATTCTTCCTTAACAACGTCTTTAAGGGCTGGATTCACCCTCCTTTGAGGCTGCCTGACTGGTTTGAAATCTTCCTTAATGTATATATGATTACATACTGAAGGGTGTACTCCCTTCATCTCCTTATAACTCTAGGCAAAGGCATCTAAATGTTTTCTCAATAAGCTGCACAGCTCCTTCTCCTTGGAAGTGGTCAGGGATGGATTGATTTTCAAGGTTCTTTCCGGGCCAAACTATATATTCTTAACACGGAGAGAAGTTGGGTTAGCCACACAAAGATCAATTAAGGGATTGTTTTGGGTTTCTTTCATTATATATTCTAACGACAAGGTACTGGAGGGTGGATTCTGAATTAAATTTTCAATGATATCATCCTCATCTTGCGATTTCCCCCCCATGACAGTTTCTAATGCACAAAGTGGTGTAGAATAGACTTCATCCTTAGCCTCCTCCTCCAACCTAAGATGTAGATCATGTTCTAGAAAGGGTTGGGCAAGAGGGTATAGGATTAGCTGTTTAGACATATGCCCATTCTTGATGGTCATATTCCCAACTTGACAACTGATGTAGGCATCGGCAATAGTCAACCAGGGTCTCCCCAGGATGAGAGGATACCCAATGAGCTTTACCTTCAGCTGGAGAGCTATGAAATCAACAGGGTACTCCCAAGAATCAATGGGGACCATCACATCTTCGACAATCACTTCAGGGGTCACGATGGAGCAGTCTGCTAGTTGTAGTATTGTTGTGGTCTTCCTCAAGGAGCCCTGGATTTTAAGTTTGAGCATGGTGTCCTTTGTCATCACATTAATGGTAGCTCCCAGATCAATCAAGGTATGTCAGATCATGGTGCCGTTGATGTGGACATCAACTACTGGGCTTCTAGGGTCCAGATATTTTAGACAAATTACCTGCCCCAACATCAGGTTAGACAATTTTTCTATGACATTGATGGTTGGGGCCCCAAGAAGGTATGGAAGTGACTTGGTTGGGGCTGTAGTATGCCTGATATGTCCCTTGCATCCCTACTAGTATGGTCTAGGTCCATGTGGTCTCCTTTGGTTCACAAAATAGAGTGGTTCAGTGGAAAGGTAGCCTCTACTCTTTCTCCATTCTCCCTAGCATTTCTGTTTTCAGCCATTGTCTCAGGAGGGATGTTTTATTCTTCTTCTTCCCCTATATGTTCTTCAAATATCTCAGGTTGTTCACCTAAAGGTTCTTCTTGATCACTGCCACCGAAGAAGAGAGAAGAGTGGCTATGTGATGTAGTGGGGGTGTAGGGAAAGAATTTTTCTCAATTATCTCTATTTCTACGAGGCATGAAAATAAATCTTTTGGTTGGTTTTTTCTTTTTCACTGATTGTACCTACAAAACTAAAATTGATTGACCAAACAAATTTCATCTAGCTAGAATGAACTTGCTAAAATGAAAAGGAAAGAAAATGAAATGTAGAATTGAAAGCAAGGAAATGACTAATATACTTTTGCTGAAATGAAAGCAAGGAAATGCAAAGCCCCACTGGGTAGGCGAGTTAGTAATCGTGTTGTGTTGTAGTTTGTCTGTAAAGCGGACTCCGTATTTGAGGTCATGAGTTCAAATCCTCGGACTTACCTAGAGCTATGTTATAGCGGGCAGGCGCAGTTCCCACGGGTTATAGTGGTGGTGGCCAGAATCAACCCTGTGTCACAGAAGCTGTGAGGCTGTCCCAGTTGCCAATTCCCATGTCAACAAAAAAGAAAGAAACCAAGGAAATGCAAAAACTGAAAGAAACAACTATTCTAATTTTTCTAAAATGGAAATTTCATAATTGAAAAGGAAAGCAAGGAAATGCATAAACATAAAGAAACAACTATTCTACTTTCGCTGAAATAAACTCCTTAGCAGAATGTTACAAGAGAAAATAGAAGAATGCAATAATCACAGAATACTCTGATGCTTCCCTGACAACGGCACCAAAAACTGGTGAGCACTAGTATTGCAATAATAATGCTGCAACTCCTGGGCTTCCTACCTTACTTTTATCAACCCGGTAGTTCGTAACAAACTTGGAAGCAAGAGTGTTGTATGCACAAGTACTAGTTCTTATTGTAGGTTGTCACTTAGTCAGCCAGCGCAAGATCACTAGGAGCTCAAGCCAACTTCTATGGATTTCGAAAGAAGCTCTATATGTGATTAAAGCAAGTAAAGCTTACTCTATAGAGGCTACTCTACTTGCAGAAAGGAAAAGGACTGGAATATAAAGTAAACCTAGCAAACCCTACTTAACCAACTAATCCTACTTTTGCAGAAAGAGAGATGAAAAACCATGAAATGCATGCCATTACCTACTCAAGAAGTAAACAACATCTACTCAAGCTATTTCTAGAAGTAAATGAGGAAAAAACATCTTTTTGAATTTTTATCTATTTTTATGTGAAATTGTCATGCATGTAATTTATTTTTTTGTGAATGTAGCAGCGATTAGGTGGTGATGAAGGGAATTTTTGGGATTGGCAGAGGTGTAGGATGGTGTGGATGAGTCCTAGCAGGTCTCAGGTGGCCTTCTGGAGGCTTTTCCTGCAATCGGACTTCAAAAAGAAGCATAGACGAAAATCTACAGGAAGTTGTAGGGGATCTACAAGAGGTCTACAAGAGGATGCCGAGAGCAGTTTTGGAGGTTTTGAAGGTGGGAAAGTGGGTGGAAAGGGTAGCTGAAGGCTAGGATGATGTGTTAAGGTGTCTAGGGTTCACCAAGAATTATTAGGAGAGGGAAATATGGTTGGATTTGTTCAAGGAAAGAGAGGAAAGTTTATGGGAAAAGTGCAGAAAATTAAGGCAGATTTGTGAGGAACTTTGGGTGACCTGCGGGGCATAGATCAAGGAGAGATTGTGATGGCTGATTGGATGACTTGTTGTGAGAAGAGATTTGCTGCAAGAGAACTGAAAATCAAACAATGAGATTAAGCAAGCAAGGAAACTAGATACATCAAAAAAAAGGATTTTGCATCAAGCTAGTCTAAACTCTGATCTATGAAAGTAAATGCTGAGAAATGCTACAAGGAAAGAAAGAATGGAAGAAGAATTATTGCAAAGAAAAAAATGAACATGGTGAAATATATCTAAAGAAAAGCATTAACCTTTTAACATACTACAACACTAGAAATCCTATGGAGAAGGAAAATATGTGTTTTTGTGGCAGCAAGAGGGTCTTGGCCTCGGTCTATGGTCCCAAGGGGAGGAAAGGAGGCCAAGGATCTATTGATGGCCTTTCTTTTATCTTCCTTTTATCACTATTCAACCTACTACAAAAAAGTGAAATGGAAAAAACCTTCTTAATAACCAAAAGCAACCTATTCTTAACCAAGAAAGAAATTTATCTAACAGTAACTAATCCATAAACTGAAATGAAACATAAAAGTATAGGAAAAGAGGAGCTTGGATGCTTGGATCAGTCCCTAACCCAAGAGCTTCAACCCTATGAGAAGACTCAATGCTAGCTCAAAAAGGATCTCGTCTTTATTATCAAAATAATAATAGGATTACATGAAACTGTCAACAAAAGTAAGCTCGAAGTTGAGCAGAGCAAAGCTACAACAAAAATTCGAAAATTTGACCAACTTCCTAATGAGGCCCTAGACCTCTCTACTTATACAGCTGAATATCCCAACAACTTCCTTAAAATCAATGAGGCTTGGCTCACAAAACTTGAGATAAATAGAAGTTATCCTCCACTTGCTCGGCTAACTCCTAGTGCATTGATGTGGTTGTTTGTGCTCCAAGCTACATGAAGGAGAATTTGAATTGGGGAGTCATAAAAGAGGGGGATACCCTCCTATAAATCCTCTCCCTTGTCTAAATTAAATTATAGATGCCAATTGTCCATTAAATCTTTGACTTTATCTCCAAAATTCAACAAAAATCTGCATTAAACACATATTAGATGCCATGGCATAATAACCAACCCAACTCACTCCATAAGCATAAATTAATCAAAAAACATGCAATAAGCTAAGAGAATGGTTAATTAAACTTGTTAGGAGGAAAAATGAGCCCACATAATTACCCATTTCTAGGGCTCATCACCAGATCCAATATATGGGTTACATCATTGATGACAAAGGAGTGCATATGGATCCAACTAAGATCCAAGTCATTCAGGATTAGCTAGCCGTGACCACCATAACAAAGCTTCACATATTTTTGTCCCTTGCTAATTTTTATCAATGTTTTGTGTTGGGATTCTATCAAATCACTCGGAATTTGAGTCAAGTTACCAAAGGTAAAGTAGAAGCAATGTTTTTCTTGTCGAAGTCCCAACAAAAGGTGTTTTTTGAGATGAATATTTTCCTCTGCTCTAAATCAATAATGACATTTGCAGACCTACAAAAACCATTTGAAATTGAGATAGACAGCTATGACTCCTTGATATTGGTGTAGTTCTCACCTTGCAAGGGATTTCAATGGCCTATCACAATGAGACAAATTTTAACATAATTCATAAATACCCCAACTAAGATAAGGAGACATATCCAATTCTCTATGATTGTCAAAAATGGAAAAACTACACATTGGGTAAGGATATGTTAATCCACACAGATTGTTAGCCCCTATAGTTAATACATACCAAAGGGATGTTGGAGCAAAATCGCCATAAAAGTGATCCAAATGTCTGAAACAATTCCATTTGAATATTAAATGAAAGAATGGAAGCACCAGTCACATTTCATATTATCTCAGTCGATCCCCAGTTGTAGAACTGGCCACTATTCTGAACTCTTGTGGCCAATAGACCTCTATATGGCTACAACTATACATAAATGTTCCAGAGTTCACAACCACATACTATATGCTAGTGGATAGCAAGAAATTTCTAGACTTCTAGCTCTATGATGCATTATTATTCTACGTTCGTCACCTTTATGTTCCTTCAAGTGATTGTGCCAAGATGATTTGGGAGATGCACTACAGTTGGGTCATGACACACTTTGGTGTAGAGAAAACTATGGTAATACTCCATAAGTATTTTTATTTCCAAAATCTTTGATAGAATGTTGGAAAGTACATTACATCCTTCATTTCCTATGACATTACCAAGACAACCATTAAGAAACAAGTCTTCTATACTACTATACCTAATCCTAGCCAGACCTCGGAATAAATCTCCATGGACTATATGCCTGGTTGTCCTTCTACCAAGCATGGAAACTACTACGTATTTGTGGTCATCAAAAGATTTCCTAAAATGGACATATTCGTTAACTATAAGGAAAATATCGCAACAAAGTTCACTACCAGACACTTGTTTGAATGTGTGTGGGTAAATTTTGGGATCCTGCATAACATTATATCATATCAGGATAGCAAGTTCCTACGAACATTTTTCATCGAGCCTGTGGCCATTATTTGACACCAAGCTCACTGTCAATTTCATTCCACCGTAAGACTGATGGCCAAACATAGGTCATCAATAGGATGATTGTGAACATAATACACATGTATGACTCTAATCATCCATGGACATGGGATGAGGGTCTTCCCTACATACAACACATCTATAACAGAGCTCTCCATACATCAACTAGTTGCAACAAATTTAAAGTGGGCCTGGGATTTTAACCATTAAGTCCCCTTCATGTTTCACTTTCTTTTGAAACTAAAAACAAAGAATCTTCCCATGTTCCTTTTGACGTTGATAGAGCCACCATGTTTATTCATCACATTTACACATCCTCCAACAACTTCAGGGCATCTTGGAGAAAACCAATGCTAAATACAAGAAAATGCATGATCAACATTAGGTGCCCCATATGTTTTAGATTGGCAACAATGTTTTGTTACATTTGCAAAAAGAGAATCTCATTGGATCCCATCATAAACTTTGACAACTTTGATACGGGCCTTACACCATCATCAACATTGTAGGTGACAATTATTTTGAGCTCAATATCCCCCCATTACTTGGCTAACACCTCATATCTAGGTGGAATTGGTGTCCATCGACCTATTCCACTTAGAAGCCCAACACAATTTCTTCCAGTTTCCTTAATTGTAGCATAACTTACTATTTTTGGCATTTTTTTGGGTCCTCAACTTCCAGATTTGTTTTGAGTCCCTAAATGATGTTTTTTTTAACAGACAAACTAGTGGCCTAATGTAGGTTATTTTTATTGAAACTTGTAGTCCTCAGCTAGGTCTTTATAACAAGGTATCGTATGAGTCAAATGGAGATTGTATGCCAAATTTACGACCCCAAAAAGTTGGTGTACCAACTAACCTCAACAAGGCCCATAAAAGTTTAGTGTTTCATCTCCTAAGGTTAGATATTTTTACGTTTGGGGTTTTCCATTATTTCTCAATAATAAAATGGCCTACAAGCCTCATCGTAACATAGTTCAAAGCCATGTAGATGCCACATCTATGCTCAGAGATAAGCTACCATTGCCCTAGCTAATTTATTTCCATTTTACATGTAAACAATTTTTAGTATTTTGTAATTAATGAATTGAAGTTTATTTTTCACTATAGCTCTATGTTTTTTTTTAAATCTATATTTCTTTTCATTCCTACAAAAAATTGGATCAATGGTATCAGAGTGATCTACTCTTTATTTTCTTTTCTATGCATGTCCCCAATGAGGTCAAGTATAAGAAGTTAGGGCTTGAGCTGGTTGAACCTTTGCAAAACCAACATTACCGACCCCAAAAGACTCCCATGGTTGAAGAAGACAAAGACAGTGGAGTAGGAGATCCGTTCATAAAAGTTCTGAAGGAATCCTTTGAGTGACAGAGGAATGAGATAATGTAAAATTTTTCCAAAATCCTTTGAGATATGCCCATAGATGACGCATATTCATCCAACAACCCCCTTGGAGGCACCACTCCCTTTAAGGTACAAGTCAATTTTAACATTCCCATATTTGAAGTCCAAATATATGTAGATGCTATAGATAAATGGTTAAATCTGTTGGAAGGATATTTAACAGTTAATGATTTTTCCTATACGGAAAAGATTATTTTTTCATTCCTCAAAATTCCCTCCCATGTCAAGGATTGGTGGGAAGCCTACCATGGGAAGGGGATCAAGAGTGAATCCTCACTACTTTCAACCACACCCACTTCAAATTATTTTTGCCATCAAGGAAGAGTATTACCTTGTTGGGAGATATGAAGATAAGTACATAAAATGTACCACACTGTGGTAGGGAAGGGACCAAGATGTGCCAGAGTTAACAAATATTTTTCATACCCTTCACACGAAGTTGGGTATCAAGGATTCTAAGTAGCATCTAGTACTCAAGTATCATGGTTGTCTACACAAATACATTCAGAATGACATGGAGTTCATAGATATCTCCTTACTTGGTGCTTCCTATCGATACGTTGTCAAGATCTAGCTCAAATGTAAACAAAATAAGAGAGACTTTGGATATGTGAATCCGAAGGGAGAGAAAGGAACCACCAAACCATAGGACAAAGGAAGATGTAAAGGTCAAGTGACCTAGGACACTGTCATTAAATCCACAATAAAATAACAACATCACGAAGACAAATAAGGACATAAAAAAGTGGTGTGGGTTCCTAAGAGCCCCACTCAGAAAACAAGTCAGTGTTGAGCAAAGAAGTCACTAGTGCTTGAGATAAAGGCTTCAAAGTTAGATGCATGTTCTGACTCTAAGTCAAAACCTAACAAGTGGAGTCACAAATGAAATTTGATTATTGATGTGGATACCATCACCACCAAAGCCACCACCAGGATGTAGAATATTACGCCTGAAGATATAAAGGAATGGGAACATCTATTCCACTAACATATGTGGGTGAAGGGGTCTCCACTACAGTTCATTGTCGATAGCATGATTCAAAATAAGCTCATCTCAGCAAAGGTCTCTAAGCACCTTGGCCTACTAACCACACCACACCTATAGCCATACATCGTCGAGCAGCTCCACAAAGGATAAGATCTATGTGTTAGCCAGTAGTGTCATCTTCTTGTTGTGACCAACAACAACCCCCCTTCTCATTTAAGTGTCATCCAAAATACTAAATGTGTGGGGACCCTTCGTTAAAATTTAGGAAAAGCAAAAGTAGTGCTTAAATTCCTTTTCCGCAAATAAAGTTACCATTGTAAGCTTAGGAAACCCCTTGGAATACTTAAAACCTAAGTTTATGATAAGGGAAAAATCTTTAAAATCGCATCGTAAAACAGTAGTAGGATGCCACCATTCAAGTGTAATCCCAGCATTTGCGATATTGTGGTATTGAACAAATATCGTGTTGCAGTAAGTAAAACTTATAAGAAATACTTCAGAATTTACCGATTTGCGATGACGTCGATCGCAAGATCGCATATCACAGGAAACAGGTTAATGGAATTTGTCATACATAAAACTTCTGCGATCTGCAATATTGCAATATTGCGATGGTTGCGATGTTATGTTTGTGCGTTGCGATATTGCGACGATGCGATATGCAATGATGCGATCTGCGATGTTGTGAAGCAAATTGCAAAATCGCTCCATTGCAGATCTTTCGGGCACAATATTCAATAAAATCTATTTTCCATAAACTGACACATGATTATGCGCTTTAAATGCTAATAAAGGAGTTAGTTGTCAGTTATTAATAAAATATGAACGCATGCTTTTTGAAGAATCACTTCACGTAAGGTGTTGTATTTGGTATGTCTGTGGCATTTAAAATTCTCCCATCACCCTTCCTGGTCATTCATTTCTACTTCACTTGTGAATTGCAGGAACGGAGTACAGAGGACGATACAAATTAATATGTAGGTTGAAATGGGAAAGAAAAACAAAGCCCCGAGCTCCAAAGAAAAGGAAATGGCACCTTTGTATACAGACACTGCTTGTAACAGAGACGCGGGAATAGTTATGTGGGAAGGCATGTACAGGCTACTCGAAGAGGAGAACCCCAGAGTAATGGAAGTTACTACTGTTGCAGGCTCACAGAGTTCTTCTGAAGCAACCCTAACAGAGCTAGCTTGCTCATTCCTACATCGGATAGCAGCGAGGCCAAAAATCCTCCCATACACAGATATGGTCAAGTGGATACTTGTTAGCGCAGAAACAAAAAATAGACAGTTCAAGGTTCATGGTCAAGGGCTCATCGGGTCATTCGTTGCTCAGGATTTAAAGCTCATGTATCATCTTCTCGAGCCACAAGCAACTTATAACACGCAATTCATAGAGAAATTCGTGAAGGAGAACTAGAACCTGTCAGAAACCACCAAAGACTGGTCCAGAAAAGACGAACTGCTCAAGAAAGATAAACACGATATGTACAGTACTGGTTCCCTCACCTTCCCATATTGCTTTGCTACTGCAATGCTCTGTAGAATATTTGGAATGCCAGATATCAATAAATTTTCAGCTAAATGGTTACCATTACTAGATGCTGCCACAAATGCCACTATTGTAGATTGGGCCAAAATTTTATCTAATAACCTAATCACGGCTATTGTCAGTTACCGGTCCAAAAGCGCCACATCTCAAAGGATTTGTCCTCCTTTTTACCTAGCTGCATATATTATGGATTCAATATGTTATGTTTCTAAATTCCCTGTTATGGGTTGGAAATGGACAACTGAAGACCCCTTTCCCATCCATGTCTATCATAAGGAATTGTGGGACTCTCAGTTCACTCCATACTTCTACCAAATTTGTCATGGAATTATGCTGCCCTTGTATAAAATGTTGTATCATAAATACCCCCCGAGGTGCTCACCTGAATCACAGGTAGACATCCTCCCCGTCGCAAGATGGTTCAGAGAGGAATTGTTCACTTATGTTAGGGTATTTGGAAGTACTGTACCCCCTCATGTTCTACCTTTATATATCCCTGACAAACTCCTAGCTCGAGAAATTGCATATCAAACCTGTGGAGAAGGTGGCCTAACTAAAGACTTAAAGGACAAAAATAAGGCTATATGTCCACAGTTTCCTGTAACTTGTGGAGCCTTTTCGCTATTTGATGTAGGTCCCGCGTTCACTGAAGTACAGAATATGACGTTTTTACAACTATTTAAATTCCCGGGAAGACCATTTGACCCGAATGAGGTTGCCCAGAATTTCACAACTACAGTCAGGATAAAAGTGTTCGTTGGGAAAAAGGATTTGTTTGATGATATATTCTAATAGAAAAGTACACTTCAAGAGATTTTGTGAGAAGCCCAATTGCAATTGTCTCCAGAAGACTTTCAAAAGTTCATGGTATACAGAGAAAGAAGATTAGCTAGTATTCCTCTAGAGAAACTACGACTGTCCACAAGAGAACCAACTCCCAGCGTTAGTCTCAGTGGGAGTTCAAGAACTAACGGATCCAAATCCAAAGAAATGCCCGAACACTTTAAAAGATCCGAAAATGATTAGGATAGGAGCGAAGAGTCATCTAAGGATACTGTTCAGTCGATGGAACTTCTACAATCGTAGGTTATTGCCTCCCCGCAAAGAGATCCTCCTCCTCTCATCACTGAAGCACCACCAGTCACGACCGAATTAGATAAGGAATGGGAAATCTTCAATGAACTGATCAATCTTGAAGGACAAGCCCTAAAAACACCTGTGAGCAATACACAGGTAGCACAAGAAGTAGTCATAATAATAGTCAGTGATGTCTCAGATACGGAGCATATTCCTGTTACCCCATCTTTTGAATACTTAACATATGAGAAATCCCCCCTCTGGATATATTTTACAGTCCCGAACATAAAGCAGTGGTAAGAAGATAGAGAAAGAAAAGGAAATTGGAAAATACACTCTCTCAAGACGCAAAACAATTAGACGTCTTGTGGAAAGATCCCACTAGCAATCCTATTGAAAATCTCACCAAACTATCTCAGATCGCAGGAGAATACGCGTCTACGACTATTGATAAAGCATCTAAAGTACAAAAGTTGTTAAAAGAATGGGAAGATCAGATACAAGTACTACAACAACAAATGCAACAAGCCAACACCAATAATGAAGCACAGGAACAGTTTGAAAGGTCGCAACAGGACTTCCAGCAAATGCAAATAGGATATTAGAAAAGTTTGGATGAGAAAGGAATGCAGTTACAGGATTTACAAGAGATGCACAAAGACAACCCTAAGCATACAGAGTTTATTTCGGAATCTATTTCCTTGAATGAACAATTAATGCAGTAGCAAGCAGTGTTGGGCCAAAATATATCACAGTGGAGTTATTATTGTGAAACTAGTGATAATATCAGTAATCAAGTGGTCGACTTACGAAGTGACTATGAGCTAACTGATAAATGGGTGACTGAGTACTTGGCTTGGCAGGATGAAGATGAGCGAAAAAGAGCAGGCACACCAAGGATAAATGAGAACCATAAAGAGCTGCTCTTTAACAAGTGGGACGATCAAATCAGGGAGGCAGAACAAGTGGCAGAAACAGCAGCCACGACAGCAAGCAGTCTTATTGATTGTGTAAATGAGAATTTGCACAGGGAAAATTTGATCGTAGAAACCACCCCAGGATATTTACCGAACAAACTACAACTAGAGGCAGAATGGAAACAAAGAGCGCAAGAAAAGGCAAAAGCAATTCAAGCGCTGAACAGGTTAAATTGGGAATATTACTGGGCATACTTGGTAAAGCCGCATAGCCAGTGGATGACTGTTAAGTGTATCATAAATGCAGCGGAAAAGATGGTACCAGCTCTCATCGATTCCGTTTTCTCAGCCCAGTTAAAATCATAAGTCAGCCAGTTGACTCTCCTTAAACCAATGCTGCATACATGCAATTTCAAAGACCAGATACAAAAGTAGTCTAGTTCTGGATTCATTTTCACTTTAAATTTTTCTTAGAAAAAGGGCGGTCATTTAAACCGCATCTTGACTTTTTGTAAGTAAGTTATTATTAGATTTAGTAAGTAGTATTTAAACCCTTCTCATGCATTTAGAGAAGGGTCCAGAAATTTATCAAAAACTTGTCCTCAGAACATGCACTTTTGCACGCTCGGAGGAGGTTTTGGTGAATGAATGGATCAAGATTTGTTGACATTTTCATTTGATATCTGTTACTGATGTTGCACTTCTGTACTCTTAGTGGATGTTAGAGCAAGGAGAGATAAATCATTGTTGCTTGAAGCTTATGAGTAGGACTAGTCATAAATGGTACTTTTATCTCTTGACCATTTCTGCTTATATGTTAAAGTGATATACAGTTTTTAGTTGTTTATGTATTATTGCATGAATGCTTGAGTTATCATCTGGCACTTTTGTACGGTTATAGCTATTTATTTATCCCTAATGTATGAATAGCTCATTATGCGATATGTTTTTCACAACTGTTTCGTCTAATTTTTTATGCGAAGTAGTTCAACTCTATTGATTTCCTTTCTTATAATCGCTGAATGATCTTTATTACCAGTTGTTATTTGAAATCTCTTTAGATCGCATAATAGAAGAATTACATCCCGGGTTAGTATAGATTTAGATGTGTTGTTTATTAGATTACAATAGCATAGAATTAGATTAAAGCTTGAATTAAAATATCTTAAATAGAAACTATTAGATCAGCAACATCAAACTCTACACACACACACTCATAGATTGGGAAACTGGTCCCATTATCCCCAGTCGGACCCGCTATACCAAATGGATAAGGAGCTGCCAACCAAGGTCCGAACAGGGCGGGTATCCCCCTTGTTTTCGACCCGATTTTCGGGGCTTGAACATATTTGGCGATAGAAGGAGGGGCCTGAAACATGTTGTCTATTGGGGTTTGTTTTCAGTTGTAACATTCGAATTAGGATGGCCTCTCTTAAACTTCCCATTTGGAGTTGTATCCATGTTCGTGCCTCTTCAAACACTCCACCCGAAGTGGTAATACTCTTGTCTCAGGTAAAATTCAATGGTAATAGAAATTCTTCTACTTTTAATCATGCCCTTCAATTTATTCAAAATGTTTCAAATTCAAATTTTCAAGGAATTGATGAAGGAATTTTATGCAGAATTTTTACTCTCACATTTGTAGCAGAAGCTAGAAATTGGTGTAGAACCCTTCCGGTTGCCTCAATTCATAGCTGGGATCAATTTGTCACGGTTTTCATTTGTAAATTTGATTGCTATGATTATGATTAGGTATATGATGAAATTGAATATCTACACAAAGAAGATGAGTCTGTTAGAGATTTTAATATCCGATTTCATCTTAATTGTTTGAAATATGATGTTGAAAATGAACTCATGAATGATGAATCATTAGATTGTGTTGATCATAATTATTTTCTGCCCCTTATCCCCGATCCAGTGGAAATTAGTCCAAGCTTTGTTCCATTTTCTTCTAGTATAAATGAGAAATCCAATTTGGATGTGCGAATAAATCATGATGAAGAAATTTCCCAAAGCTCAGAGGATACATCTGATCCCATAAAAGAAGAAAAAAGCGGCAACTTTGGAAGAAAGGCCTCCTTGGAATCAGAAAGCAACTTTGAGACAAATTCAGAAAATATAATCACGACTCGACAAATGCAAATGCCAAGGTTAGAACAACAAAGTAATCCTCTTCCAAAAAACATGAGCACACAAAGGTATGATCTAAAACCTGAAATCTACGATGAATGTAATGTACAAGAGTTTTCGCAGGGAGATATTTTTAAATGCATTATTTAAGAGTCACATTTTTCTCTTTATCCTGATATTTTTAATGATGATAATTTTTCCCCCCTCATTATTAACGATATTTCAGAAAATGCAGAGGCTGATCTAAATGAATCACCATAAGGTTTTCAAGATAGAGAAGTAGCTATAGAACAACCTTTTGCCATTGACAAACATGAACGCCTTGTCCCTCCTTGTTTGAATATACTGGATGAAAAAGAGCAATCTAGGGAATCCTGTGAAGTCATTTATGATAACTACTTTGATATTGAAGATGTTGATTTATCTCGAGTGAATCATCAGAAACTTCAAATAATATCTGAGAATGAGAGATATTCTAATTCAAGAATTATTTCAACCGATCCTCATTCTAAAGTAGCAGATCATCTGCATGAGTTCACTACCCAAGAGAGTATTCCAATCTATGATTCATATCATGAACAAACCTTCACGCCTGTTCACAATCATAATTTGTTTTCTAATTCACAAGATGGAATTCGAAACTCGAATCCCATAATTTTGGCCAATCCTTGTGAAAGAGAAAATATTTCAAAATAATCCCAATTGTGCTATAACACTAGTTGTACAGTTAATCATTGCATTCTTTTCCATTTGCACTCATTTTGTATAAAACCGGATTTTGCTTTAGATTTTAATTTTCAGACTCTTGACAGATTACTTTGGCATACTAAGCACCTTACTGTCAAACATTCGAGTGATGTTTTACCATTTTGGAAAATTGAAGTTTTTCAAAGAAATGTAGAACTTTTTCAATTTCAATTCCAGTCAATATCAGGGTTTTTTGAAAAGATTCTATCTTATCCAAAACGGTGTCAACAACAGAATGTATTTTTAGAAAATTGCCAACAATTCAAGTTAATTGATAATTTTCCTTTGAGAGATTTCCATCCATTCTTCATTGATTCATTCAGAGAGATATATTTGGAAACTTTCCTTTCATTACAAATTGTCAAAGGTCTAACTTTCACACATAACAAAAATAATACGTTACAGGCTATTAAATCCAAAAATTCATATTCTCAACCTAGCCTGTCATCTTTCTTACTGAATGCTTACCAATCCATAATGGAAACTCATCCTGATTTTTATGATCCAATAGGTATTCAATTGGAAAGAAAATTCCATAAGAAGGAGATTTCAGCCGAAATTCTGACAATAGTTACGCTTTGCAATTCCACATTTAACGTTTTCAGTTCAGAAAAAACTTTATTCCTAGTACAGATATTTGAAATGTATACACATGTAGGAATAAAAATGAGAAAATGGTTACACTGGAAATATCATTATACCTAGTCAATTTTGTGTGTATAGTTAAAATAGGAGTAGAATTAATTTAGTCAGGTTATTCGGTGGATAGTTTATTTTTAACAGTTTGTAGGCAAAATAAAAGAAGTAATTAGCCCTATTCATATCATGCAAATAATCCAAGGGAATAGTTACCTCTCATTTCCTTAAATATGTTTTTCCATAATAAAATCTGTTGTCATTAACTGCATTTGACATTTACAAAAAGACACCATTTCTCTTTCATATTTTGAACTTTTCGCTTTTATAAATAGCAAATATTTTGGAAAGCTGATCTTTATTATTGATAGATACAGTTAAAGGTTCTCGTCTAGATATCATACTAGTTTCAACTTCAAAAAGTTTGACGAAAACAACCTTTAGTGAAGAAATTGTTTTATCTCAGTACAATGAAACTTATCAATAACAAAATAAAGATTCTCTATAGAACAACTGTTTCCAAAAACTCTATTATTTTCGTCCAGAGCTATCTTAAGGAAACAATGACTTCCTCCCTACTAAGAAATTCAAAACTTTCAAAGGAACAACCCAAGGATACACTTTACCTTGAAGAATAAGAGGTCTCATCACGAGCCTGCTTATCATTATCACAAATGTTATAACTTGCTGACTTTGCCAATACTGTACACCACAACAGGGCAATGACTCAAGATTGTTGTAATCAAAAGACAAGGGGTGTCATCACGAGCTAGCTTGTTCAGCAAAGTTATAAATCAAGTGAATGACTGTGTTATAATTTGGCTACCAAACCAAGACATTGTTCCTTAAGAATAAAAAGAAAATCAAATCAACAAGTGTGGATATGGATTTTTCTTTGAAATTTGTGGGCTACCTTAAGTAGGATATAGGATCATTGCTAGGTAACAGGTAACCCTGTCGAGGCTATAAATGCCTGTTGGCAGCAGAGGCTCTACCTACGACAAATGAGCATATTTAAAACTAGTTTACAGAGGAGACTTTGTTTTATCTTTACAAGACCAAGTAATGGATGATATAAATACAAGGACTAGCCTAAGGAAGAAAATAACCAAAGTCAAAAAATGGTTGAAACAAAATATCATTGACAGGTTAGAGCATAATGTACTTTATCTCTCCATAACAAAGTTTAACTTTTCAGAAAATTTTATGTTTTGGATGTTTGGAAAATTTAGTAGGAAAATAGAGATAACTGGTTCATCCAAGTGAATCGCCAATTGTTGTGACCAGCAACAACCCCCCTTCTCATTTAAGTGTCATCCGAAATACTAAATGTGTGGGGACACTTACTTAAAATTTAGGAAAAGCAAAAGTAGTGCTTAAATTCCTTTTCCACAAATAAAGTTACCATTGTAAGCTTAGGAAACCCCTTGGAATACTTAAAACCTAAGTTTATGATAAGGGAAAAATCTTTAAAATCGCATCGTAAAATGGTAGTAGGACGCTACCATTCAAGTGCAATCTCGGCATTTGCGATATTGTGGTATTGAACAAATATCGTGTCGCAGTAAGTAAAACTTATAAGAAACACTTCAGAATTTACTGATTTGCGATGACGCCGATCGCAAGATCGCATATCGCAGGAAACAGGTTAACGAAATTTGTCATACATAAAACTTCTATGATCTGCGATATTGCGATATCGCGATAAAGCGATGGTTGCGATGTTAGGCCAGATCAACGCTGTGATGTTATGTTTGTGCGTTGCGATATTGCGACGATGCGATATCCAATGATGTGATCTGCGATGTTGTGAAGAAAATCGCAAAATCGCTCCATCGCAGATCTTTCGGGCAAGATATTCAAGAAAAGCTATTTTCCATAAGCTGACACATGATTATGTGCTTTAAATGATAATAAAGGAGTTAGTTTTCAGTTATTAATAAAATATGAACGCGTGCTTTTCGAAGAATCACTTCACGTAAGGTGGTGTATTTGGTATGTCTGGGGCATTTAAAATTCTCCCATCACCCTTCCTGGTCATTCATTTCTACTTCACTTGTGAATTGCAGGAACGGAGTATTGAGGACGATACAAAGCAATACGCAGGTTGAAATGGGAAAGAAAGACAAAGCCCCGAGCTCCAAAGAAAAGGAAATGGCACCTTTGTATACAAACACGGCTTGTAACAGAGACGTGGGAATAGCTATGTGGGAAGGCATGTACAGGCTACTCGAAGAGGAGAACCCCAGAGTAATGGAAGTTACTACTGTTGCGGGCTCACAGAGTTCTTCTGAAGCAACCCTAATAGAGCAAGCTTGCTCATTCCTACATCGGATAGCAGCGAGGCCAAAAATCCTCCCATACACAGATATTGTCTAGTGGATACTTGATAGCGCATAAATAAAAAATAGACAGTTCAAGGTTCATGGTCAAGGGCTCATCGGGTCATTCGCTGCGCAGGATTTAAAGCTCATGTATCATCTTCCTGAGCCACAAGCAACTTATAACACGCAATTCATAAAGAAATTCATGAAGGAGAACCAGAACCTGTCAGAAACCACCAAAGACTGGTCCAGAAAAGACGAACATGTTGGGTCCCTATAATACTAGTGATTACCCCATTACTATTATAGTTATACCCCTTATTTATATTGTTGTGCCCCTATTACCCCCATATTGTTATTTCTGTGCCCCATAGAATCCCTCTATTATTATTTTTGTGGCTTTATATTATTATTGTTAGGTCGGCTGGATTATATTGTGACTCCTTAGACTCCTATATATATAAAGGAGGTTTTTTCATTTGAATCATCCAAGAATTGTTCATTTATGTAATGTAAAGGAGGTTGCCCCCTCGAAGAGGCTGAATTCTAAGGCGTTGATCTATCTTTTCTATCTTTTCTTGAGCTGGTTTCATAACATTTGGTATTAGAGCTTTGGATTATAGGGTTTCGCTGCTCCAAACATGTCATCGTGGAATTTTCGCTATAATGTTTTTTCTGTGACGTTTCAGAAGTCACAAAAAAAACCCATTTGAGGAGAAATCGCGCTGCACCTTGGGTCCAAATTTCAGAGCTTTTCGCACGATATTGTCAGAGATATGATCTGAGGAAGTTGGTCTTTTTGCAGACTCCTGAATTACATTCAAAATAGGTGACCTGGGGAAAATTGTCATAACTTTCTCTATGGGAATCAGATTGAAATTTCATAAGAAGGTACAGAAAGAGGACGGACTATAGTTTCTTGTATATCTTTTTCAAAACCAAATATCGAAAATTGTACATGTGGCACTTCATACAAGTTCGCTCTTCTGAAAGGTCTATAATCAGGTCATCTTGGGAGATTGTGCATAACTCTTTCTTGGAGAATCCAATTTGGATCAGACTGGTGGCATTGGAAAGAGGACACAGAGAGCTACTACAGGTCACAAATTCAAAACTAGATGATTGGAAAGTACAAAGATACATCAGAGGCAATATCGAGCTCCTACAAAGTGAAAAAATGTGTGTAGATTTTTTTAAATTTTTGCTTAAGCTTGGTTTGAAAATTTATTTTGAAGGAATTCAAAGGGCATAGTAGAGCATTATTATCGGTAAATGATGCCCTGAGGAAAGAAAATGCAAACACCTAGTAAGGAACCTGAAAGCTCTAGCATGACTCATGAAGAAGAGGAAGAAATGCTACATGATATATCAAAATTACAAGAACAAGTGCAACAAATGTCACGCTCACAAAAGTTAACAAATGCTAAGATAAATGGCATGGAAGCTAAGATGGACAATTTGAAGATAGATTTGAACACAAATTTGAAGACAGGCATGGCAGATTTGAAGACAGAATTGACAAATTTTCTACAAGAAATACTTATTAATGGTGAGAAGGTAGTAAAGGAAACTCATGATGAGAACAAAAGAAATGTTAATCATGATTCCATAGACGCTAATGTTGGATCGAAGAATAACCATATTCCAAAAATCGATATGAGGAAGTTTGATGGCAAGGATCCCGCCACATGGATATTACAGATGGAGCAATTTTTCGATCTCAATAATGTGCAAAATTCACAAAAGGTACGTATGGCAACTGTATATTTGGAACCAAATCAGTTTGTATGGTATCAATGGCTTTGTTCTCGTAAACAATTTATCACTTGGGCAATTTTTACGGAAGAATTGATAGCACATTATGAGGATACAAAAAGCAACACTTTTTTTAGCCAATTGATAAGTCTCAAACAAAAGGGTTCAATAATGGAGCACATTGAGGAGTTCCAAAAATTGAACATAAGGGTAAAAGATATTCCAGAGGAGCATAGATTTGATGTGTTCATAGGGTCTTTAAAGGATAATATCCAACATGATGTTCGCCTTTGGGAACCTGATTCATTAGAGAAGGCATTCAGGTTAGCAAGAAAAATGGAAAGAAAAATTATGGCAACTAGGAAGCATACCACTCACAACTATAAAGACAGAAGTGTTGTTGCCCATAGTCTTCCACAACCTACAAGGTTGACACCACAACAATTGGAAGAAAAAAGAGAAAAAGGGCTTTGTTACAATTGTGATAGCAAATACACAAAAGGTCATAAGTGTGCTGAGAAGAAATTATTCTACATAGATTGTGAAGAGGAAGAAGAAAAGGAGCAAGAAAGGTCAAAAGAAGAGGATATATTCCAGGAACAAAGCCTAGATGAAGAACAAATAAATCCGACCATATCTTGTAATGCATTGGTGGGAATTACCACTCCTCAAACCATCAAGATAGAAGGACAAATCAAGAAGAGAAAGGTAATAGTGTTGATTGATTCAGGAAGCACCCACAATTTTATTCATTGTAGGGTAGCAAAAGAATTGAATTGCTTCCTATATCCAGCACCAGAGTGTCAAGTGATGATTGCAAATGGAGGAACAATAAATTTCTCTGGAAAGTGCCATAATATCAAGCTATCCATGGGAGAATATGTATTGACTAGCCCAATGCTTTCCATTCCAATGGGAGGTCCTGATGTTGTACTAGGAGTCCAATGGCTACAATCCTTGGGTACAATAGCTTTTAATTTTCAAGAACTTTTCATCAAATTTTCGACGGAAGGAAAGGAAGTTGAATTAAGGGGTATTGCAGGGAAACCAGGAAAGATAATCAGCTCTAATGGCATGACAAAGCTTCTAAAAAAGGAGCAAAGAGGTGTAATTGCACAATTATGTTCGCTAGATGTTTCCACATTGGAATCATCTATTTCTCCAGATCTCCAAAAAGTCCTGGACAATCATTCCAAGGTATTTGAGACTCCCAAAGGTCTCCCACCTATGCGTGATCATGATCATGCTATTCATCTGATTCCAGGAAGTGTTCCTCCAAACATCAGGCTGTACAGATATCCCTATGTCCAAAAAAGTGAAATTGAACGTATGGTTGCAGAAATTCTAGAGATTGGTATAATTCAACCGAGTCAAAGTTCTTTCTCAGCTCCAGTAGTATTGGTGCACAAGAAGGATGGATCATGGCGCATGTGTCCGGATTATAGGGAGCTCAACAAGCTCACTATTAAAGATAAGTTCCCCATTCCTGTCATTGATGAATTACTGGATGAATTGCATGGATCAATTTACTTCACCAAGTTGGATCTTCGTTCGGGATATCATCAAATCAGAATGAAGATTGAAGACATTCCGAAAACGGCATTTAGAACTCATGAGGGTCATTATGAATTTTTGGTCATGCCTTTTGGCCTTACCAATGCACCTTCAACATTTCAAGGTTTGATGAATTCAATTTTCAAACCATTCCTTAGAAAATTTGTGTTAGTATTTTTTGATGATATACTAATCTACAACAAGTCTTGGAAGGATCATGTTGAACATGTTGACAGGGTGCTACAACTATTGGAGGAGAAACAATTATATGCAAAAAGATCCAAATGTTTCTTTGGAGTCCAGGAGGTGGAATATTTGGGTCATATTGTATCTCATGAAGGAGTTAAGGTAGACCCTAGCAAAATTAAAGCCATTAAGGAATGGAAAATCCCCACATCCATAAAGCATCTGCGAGGATTTCTTGGGTTGACAGGGTATTATCGCAAGTTTGTTAAGAATTATGGGAGAATAGCAGCACCTCTAACAACATTATTGAAGAAAGATTCATTTTCATGGACTCCGGAAGCAACAAAGGCCTTTGAACATCTTAAAGAGGCAATGTGCCAAGCACCTGTCTTAGCTACACCGGACTTCACAAAAACCTTTATTGTGGAATGTGATGCTTCAGGAAATGGAATTGGTGCTGTTCTAATGCAAGATGAAAGACCCATTGCTTTTGAAAGTCGTCCAATCAAGGGAAAGTTTTTAAGAAAAGCTATTTATGAGAAGGAAATGTTGGCAATACTCCATGCACTTAAGAAATGGCGACCCTACCTAATGGGAAGACACTTCAAGGTAAAAACGGATCATGATAGCCTTAAATACTTTTTAGAACAAAGATTATCCTCTGAAGAGCAACAAAAGTGGGTCACAAAGATGTTGGGTTATGACTTTGAAATCATCTACAAAAAAGGGAAGCAAAATGTGGTGGCAGATGCACTCTCAAGAAAGGATGAGGATGTGGAAGCATTGTTGTGTGCCATTTCTATTATCCAACCAGATTGGATAAATGAAGCAAGGGAGGAATGGAAGAATGACGAAGAAGTGTGGGCACTTATTCGAAAGCTACAACAAGATTCCAGTACTTCTGATACATTTAGCTGGCAAAATGATTCGTTATGGTACAAAGATCGCTTATACCTCTGTAAGAATTCCCAGCTAAAACAAAAGATTCTTATGGAATTGCACACTTCTCCCTTAGGAGGGCACTCAGGATTTTTAAAAACTTACCACAGGGTTAAGAAGGAATTTTTTTGGGATGGCCTTAAATCAGATATTCAAAAGTTTGTGGCGGAATGTTTGGTTTGCCAACAAAATAAAGTTGAAACAATTAAGACACCGGGTCTATTACAACCTTTATCCATTCCAAGCCAACGTTGGGAGGAGGTTTCAATGGATTTTATCACAGGTTTACCCAAGTCTGAGGGAAAGAGTGTCATCATGGTGGTAGTTGACAGACTTACCAAGTATGCACACTTTTGTGCATTATCACATCCATTTAAAGCCAGTACAGTTTCTACTGCATTTATGGAAACAGTTCAAAAGCTACATGGAAACCCAAAGATTATTGTAAGTGACAGAGATCCCATTTTCACTGGAAATTTTTGGACAGAATTATTTTCTTGTCTTGGTACTCAGTTAGCTCATAGCTCATCTTATCATCCTCAATCTGATGGGAAAACTGAGATAGTAAACAAATGTTTGGAAGGATATCTTCGTTGCTTTGTATCTGATAAACAGACACAATGGGTCAAATGGTTGCCTCTGGCTGAATGGTGGTATAACACTTCCTTCCATACAACAACGAAAATGACCCCATTTATGGCACTTTATGGGTATCAACCACCATCCATCACATCATATTTAAGAGAAAATTCTAAGGTTCAGGCAATGGAACATCACATCGAACATCAACAACAAGTCCTCCAACTCTTAAAGGATAACCTCATGTTGGCACAAAATAGAATGAAACAATAGGCAGATCAACATCGCAGTGAAAGAAGTTTTGATGTAGGTGATTGGGTATTCCTACGGCTACAACCATATAAGAAAATGTCCCTAAAGCAAGCTAAGAAGGATAATAAACTATCACCAAAGTATTATGGTCCGTACAAGGTGTTGCAAAAGATTGGTACTATGGCATACAAATTGGAGCTTCCTACAACTTCTCGATTGCACGGAGTTTTCCATGTTTCATGTTTAAAGAAGGTTATCGGTGACAAGCTCCCAATTCAAACAATATTTCTAGAACTTGACGAGGAAGGAAAAATTATATTGGAACCGGAAGCAGTCACAGAAACAAGAACTCGACAACGACGAAATCGATCAATTTCAGAGTATCTTATCAAGTGGAAGAACTTATCCGCTAAACATTGCACATGGGAGGATGAGAATTTTATGCAGAAGTATCCAGAATTACTCAAGCGTTGAGGACAACACTTTTTTGAAGGAGAGGGGCATGTTGGGTCCCTATAATACTAGTGATTACCCCATTACTATTATAGTTATACCCCTTATTTATATTGTTGTGCCACTATTACCCCCATATTGTTATTTCTGTGCCCCATAGAATCCCTCTATTGTTATTTTGTGGCTTTATATTATTATTGTTAGGTCGGTTGGTGTTGGCATTTTGGCACAGGTGTGGCGCTATGATACTGGTGTTGTCCTTGATGGCAACTCTCTTTGATGACAGATCTCCGTTCAGACTACTGAATGAAGAGAAATCTCATATACGCAGGTTAATTAAGTCCAAGTTGCGTATACACGCAGTCTATCTGTATACAAAGCCGTGTATACGCAGGTTAAGTATATACTAAGGAGCGTATACACGCAGATATATGAACAGAAAAGGGCGTATATGTCGGGAAGCTTCCCTTTGGTCCGTGGTAGTTAGTCCTCGGTACTTGAGCCTATGTATTTGGACCAAAGTATCTCGACAGACGTGTTGATCCCTAGTTTCTAAGTTGATGGTATTGGATTTCTATGGTTTGGCCCTTGGTATTGAGCAAGGCCTAAGGCTATATAAGGAGAAGAAGATCATTAGGCAAATACATCTTTGAAAAGGCTTGAATATCTGAAAAAGAAAGAGATCTGGTATGCAGGTTCTGGGTTGCTTGATCTAAGCTAAGGAGAGATCACTTCGGTTGATGGAAGACTAGATCTAAGGATAGATCGGGATCTAATGATTTGAAATGCACTATTATGATATGGTTGATTATGCGTATTTCTAGATCTGCATACTGACGCAATGTTATGTTCTGGGTCTAACTGATGTCTGGTACAGCTGCAAATTGAGAGAATTTATTTTTAGATCTGTACGCAGGTTGGATTCGGTAAAAGCGCGTGTATACGCGGGTTTCTCTCATTGAAGTAGCGTATATCTTTTGAAGTTTGATTTTTGGGTTTACAGTTGGGTTTGACTGTTATTGCAGAGTTCTGTAGTCTGCTCTGTGTTCTGGTAACTGGTGATTGACAGGGTTTCAGTGGTTCAGTGATTGATGATGCTAGTATTGGATGTTTTGTGCTTCAATGATCTGTTGTGAAAGTTGAATGAATTGTGGTCTTCAGATTGTAATGTTATGCTTCAGGAATATCCAGTCTGAAAATGTATGAAAGGTGGTACCTGAAAGAAAGAAGATTGTAGGCCTGCACCTACGTACTAGTATCTTGGCTAGTACAAGAGCAAAGGGGGTTGGAGCTCCCTTCCAAGGAAGTTTGGAGAACGAGAGAAGGTTGTAGCCTTCTGCAGGTTGTAGCCTGCGTACTGGTATAAGGCTGCACCAGTACAAAAAGATTGTAAACTGAAGTTTCATATTAAAGAAAGATAGAGACAACTTGCAGCAGGTGGTTTTCACCCACATTGGGTTTCCACCTTATATCATGGTGTTCATGTGTGTGGTTTTTGTGTGATCTGTTCTACTACATCTGTTTACTCTTAATATGGTGAATAATGTCCTTATGCACTTAACTAAAGATAAACTAACTGAATTATAAGATTTCTGGTTATACGCTGTTTTCTTTAGACACAGTTGCGTGTACACGCTGGTTCACTTAACGAAAGTAGCGTATATGTTTCTGAGCATTGAAAAAGTTTTATAGTTCTGATAATACTGATTCACCCCCCCTCTCAGTATTATTTCCAACAATTGGAATCAGAGCAGGTCCTTCAGAGAAGCTTGACCGCTTGAAGGTAGATCGTTCATCATGAGCAACTACGAGAAAGAAGCATCAATCAGGCCACCGGTTTTTGATGGGACAAACTTCAATTATTGGAAGGTAAGAGTTACTGCATATCTTCAATCTCTTGGTACAGAAGTTTGGAACATCGTAGAGACAGGCTACACTTTTCCTTCAGCTACTCCTACAGATGCAGCCGAGAAAAAGAAATATGAAACAAATGCGAAAGCAGTCAATACTCTTTTGGGATGCATCTCTCAATCAGAATTCATGAAGGTAATGCACTATAAATCTGTAAAAGAAATATGGGACAAAATGGTCACGAGCTATGAAGGAGACGATCAGGTAAAGCGTGCTAAACTTCAAACTCTCAAGATTAAGTATGAGACTCTCAGAATGTATAATGATGAAAGTGTGGCTAACTACTTCCTTAGGGTAGATGAGATTGTCAATTGCATGCAAAACTTGGGTGAAGAAATAAAAGAGGCTATTGTGGTTGAAAAGGTTCTAAGATCTTTGTCCCCCAAGTTTGAATCTAAAGTGTCTGCCATAGAAGAAAAGGAAAATTTGCAAATTCTTACTATGTCTCAGCTTCACGGAATTCTAACCGCTTATGAAATGAGAAAGGGAGGTCCATCAGACAGAAGAGAAGCTGCCTTCAAGGCTTCAGGCAAAGAAGATTATTATGAAGCAAGTCACCTGCCAGAAGATGAAGAAGAGGAATCAAATTTTGTCAGAAATCTTCAAAGGGGTTCTGGAAGGTTCAGAGGTAAGTTACCTTTTAAATGCTTTGCTTGTGGAAGAGTAGGTCATTATGCTGCCAAATGTCCTCACAAAGATAAGAATGACAAGGGAAAGGAACCTGTTAAATGGAACAAGAAACAATATGAAAAGAAGAAAAGCTATTACACTCATGAAGATAGTGATGGACTTTCAAATAGTGATGAAGATGAACAAGGTAATAGATATAAACTTTTAATGGCTTTTGAAGATGATGACTACATGGATGCTATAGATGTAGAAGGCTTTTGTGAAGAAATGAAAGATCTCAAAGTTTGTTTAGAAGAGAAGAGTGCTATTATTGATTCTCTACAATGTCAACTAGCTGAAAAGGAAAAACATCTTGAAAATTTGGAATGTGAGATTGTTTGTCTTAGAAAGGAGATTGAGAAAACCAAAGCAATTAATCTTAAGTTTGTTAAAGGATCTGAAACCTTGGATGAGATTATCAATGTGCAGCGATCTCCTCTGATCAAGACAGGTCTTGGATATAATGGAGAAACATCTCAAGCCTCTACCTCTAAAAGTTATCTTGATGCAGCAAGGAGAAGCGAGCGGCCAAATAAAAGTCATCAGGTGAATCAGGGGCAGTTTACCTCAAGAACAAATAAAGACCATCAAGAAATTCGGGACAAAAGCTACAATCAGCCACAGGTAAAATCTTCCCAATTTGCTCCAAGAATGAATAGAAGCTACAATCGGTTGGATGATAGATCTGATTATCGCAGAAGTTTCTTTAATGGCCAATGCTTTTCTTGCCATAACTTCGGTCACAAAGCAGCTCAATGTGTTGCCTACAAAACAATCATGACTAGAGAAGCTCAAAAGCAAGGGAGAATGACTGGAACCATGAAAAGGACTTATAACAACTTTTCGGTTCTGGAAATGAAATTGAATGCTCTATTTGTAATAACTTTGGTCATGAAGACTCTGAATGCAGGAGCAGGTTCCGAAAGACAACTTAGAAGCAACAAACCTCAAATGTTAGAACATGGAGAATAAAAGAATCACAACCAGAAAGATGTGGGATAGCCTTTTATGCAGAAGGTCAAGAAAGTCTATGGTACATTGACAGCGGATGTTCGAAGCATATGACAGGGGACAAAGAAAAGCTTGAGTCATATACCGCATTAGAAAAGGGGAAGAAAGTTTCTTTTGGGAACGATATCTCTGCAGCCATAAAAGGAAAAGGTGTTGCTCCGTTGAAAGAGAAGGTCAAAGCAGGTAATGTTTTATATGTTGATGGATTGAAGCATAATCTTCTGAGTGTCAGTCAGATGTGCGATCAAGGAACTGAGGTAATATTTAGATCAAATGGATGTTGTGTTCGCGATCTTGATACAGGTGAAACAGTGATCAAAGGAAGAAGGACTCCAAATAATCTATATATCTTTGAGGAAAGACAATAATGCTACTTAAGCAAGGATGATGAACATTGTCTATGGCATCGGAGGTTGGGGCATCTAAGCTTTTCACAAATAAGGAAAGCATGCAAATATCAGGCAGTTCGTGGTCTTCCAGATATCAAAATTCCAGACAATACCATATGCAAATCTTGTCAGTTTGGAAAGCAAACCAGAACTAACTTTCCAGAGAAGGAAGGATCAACTAGCATGCCTCTCGAGCTAGTCCATACAGATGTATGTGGTCCATTTAGGAAGAGGACACCTCGAGGAGAAGAATATCTGATATTATTCATTGATGATTTCTCCAGATTTGTTTGGTTAGGGCTCATGAAGCACAAAGATGAAGCATTCGAAAAATTCAAGTCCTTCAAAGCCTTGGTTGAAAATGAATCAGGACACAAAATTAAGTGCCTCAGATCTGACAGAGGTGGGGAGTTTACCTCAAATGAATTTTTCGATTTCTGTGAAGAACATGGGATAAGAAGAGAATTCTCTACAGCTAGAACTCCTCAGCAAAATGGGGTTGCGGAAAGAATGAACAGAACAATCCAACAAATGGCTCGTGCTATGCTTGATGAATCAGGTACTCCCGCAACCTTCTGGGGTGAAGCTACACATGCTGCGGTTATTATTCTTAACAAAACAAATGTCCGAGTAAACAGCACTCAAACACCTCATGAGCTCTGGAGTGGTGAGACTCCTTCGGTGAAGTACTTCAAAATCTTTGGGAGCAAATGTTATATTAAGAATACTGATGAGCAACTTGGCAAACTTGAACCAAGAGCAGATGAGGGCATTCTTCTTGGTTATTCTCCACATAGCAAAGCATACAAGTGCTACAATAAAAGACTTGGCAGAATTGTTGACAGCATTGATGTAGTGGTTGATGAGAAGGGATATATTCCTAGGCAAGTTCATCATGAAGACATTGAAGAAGATGAAGGCTACCCTCAAAGACGGAATGATGAAGAAGAAGAACCTCAAGAAGAAGAAGAACCTCAATAAGAACCAGAGGAGTAGACAAGAATAGAAGAGAAGACTCCATCCAGATATGTTCAAAAGAATCATCCAGAATCTCAGATTGTGGGGCAGAAAGAAGCAGGAGTACAAACAAGAAGGACACTTGCAGAAGCTTCAAGCTATTTGGCATTACTCTCCTCCACTGAACCACAAAATGTGAAAGAGGCATGCAAAGATGAATGTTGGGTCAAAGCAATGGATGAAGAACTTGAGCAGATCGAAAAGAACAACACTTGGGAATTAGTTCCTAGACCAAAAGATAAGAATGTAATAGGAACAAAATGGGTCTTCAAGAATAAATTGAATGAAAATGGAGAAGTAATTAGAAACAAGGCCAGACTTGTTTGTAAAGGGTATGCGCAGCAAGAAGGAATAGATTTTGAAGAGACCTTTGCTCCTGTGGCAAGACTTGAGGCCATCCGAATGTTCCTTGCTCTCTCAAGCTTTCAAAACTTCAAGGTATTTCAAATGGACGTGAAATCAGCCTTTCTGAATGGAGACTTAGAAGAAGAAGTATATATTGAGCAGCCAGATGGTTTCATTCTTGGGAATGATCCAAACCTTGTATGCAGATTGAAAAAGGCTCTCTATGGACTCAAACAAACTCCAAGGGCTTGGTACTATCGGTTGGACAAATATCTTCAACAACAAGGCTTTTCAAAAGGATCAGCAGATAGCAATCTCTATATAAAAGTTGAAAATAACAAATTGCTAATTCTTGTTGTTTATGTAGATGATATTATCTTTGGCAGCAATGAAGAGACTATGAGTCAAAACTTTGCCTTGGTTATGCAGAAAGAATTCGAAATGTCACTACTTGGAGAATTGACATATTTTCTTGGATTGCAAATCCAACAAAATGAAGGAGGTATCTTCTTGTCTCAAACCAAATACCTCAAGCAGATCTTGAAGAAGTAGGGCATGGAAGAGTCAAAGCCAGTATGTACACCCATGGTTACAGGATGCAGCCTCAGTGCAAATGATGAATCAGCAGCAGTTCACCAAGCCACTTATAGATCCATGATTGGGAGTTTGCTTTATTTGACAGGTACCCGACCAGATATTACACATGCAGTAGGAATTGTTGGAAGATTTCAAGCCAACCCAAAGGAAACTCATCTTCAGGCAGTCAAAAGAATCTTCAAGTATCTTCAAGGGACCCAAAACTATGGCTTATGGTATCCTAGAAATACAAATCTCACTCTTCATGCTTACACAGATGCAGATTGGGCTGGAAGTGTGGATGATAGGAAAAGCACAAGTGGTGGTGCTTTCTTCATGGGTTCCAGATTAGTATCTTGGTTCAGCAAGAAACAGAGTTCGATTGCCTTATCTACAGCTGAAGCAGAATATGTGGCTGCGGCATCTTGTTGCATACAACTTCTTTGGATGATGCAGACCTTGCAGGACTTTCAAATCACTTGCACTCCACCAGTCTCTATCTTATGTGATAATACAAGTGCAATCAGCATTTCAAAGAATCCAGTCATGCACTCAAAGACCAAGCACATACCAATCAAGTACCATTTTCTTCGGGAATAAGTGCTTGAGCAGAAGGTCAAGTTGGAGTATGTTCCTTCTAAGGAACAAGTTGCTGATATTCTCACAAAACCATTGCCCAGGGAAACTTTTGAATATCTCAGACAAAAGCTGGGAGTAGTTGATGCTTCATCCTGCTGTTAAAGCTTGTCTGTTCTACAGAAAAGTCGGTATACGCAATTTACGTAAGGGATATCCACGTATATACGCGTATATATGCGGGGTAAGTCGCGTGTTTGTTGTACGCCTGTTTCAGAAAGTATATCTGTGTACATACGCTGTTTTATGTAGGAGAAATCGTGTATATGGAATTCTGAACAGCAAGGGCAAACTCTGGTTTGAAAAGGTCTGAGATGGTATGTCAGAATTCTTCAGGCACAGTTTCAGGGGGTGCAGCAGGCACAGGTTCAGGGGGAGCAGCTTAAAAGTCTCATAAAGCATTGTTGGCATTTAGATGTTTTGGTTGTTGGTTTCAGGAGAAGGAGCTCAGAAAGAAATCCTGGTTGCTGATCTAAAAGATGTTTATCAGATGCTGCTGGTGACTTTCATAAGTCTTGGTCTAGATCTGTTGTCTCTATGTCATGTATCTCTTTTGTGGTATCTCTTTTATGGTGTCAAGGTCATGTAACGGCCTATGTTGGTTTCCCCACTATGCCTGGGATGAATGATGTAATATAATTGGTTGTTTCTGATGTGTCCCCTCTTGGTAGGGAGTATGGATGTATGTATTAAGTCTTTTGGTGATAGGAAGGTCCCTTATGGTGTATAAGTCTTGGTTCTCTTTGAAGAACATCGTTTGCAGATCGTGCCTACAGTCAGGGGGAGCATGATTCAGCACAGCCAAGCAGAGGTATCAGCATGTACTCAGGGGGAGCTCAGCCCTTTGCCCTTGATGACAAAGGGGGAGAATGATTCTAAGGAGCTTGAGGTTGCCATCAAGTCCAAAGGGGGAGATTGTTGGCATTTTGGCACAGGTGTGGCGCTATGATACTGGTGTTATCCTTGATAGCAACTCTCTTTGATGACAGATCTCCGTTCAGACTACTGAATGAAGAGAAATCTCATATACGCAGGTTAATTAAGTCCAAGTTGCGTATACACGCAGTCTATCTGTATACAAAGCCGCGTATACACAGGTTAAGTATATACTAAGGAGCGTATACATGCAGATATATGAACAGAAAAGGGCGTATATGTCGGGAAGCTTCCCTTTGGTCCGTGGTAGTTAGTCCTCGGTACTTGAGCCTATGTATTTGGACCAAAGTATCTCGACAGATGTGTTGATCCCTAGTTTCTAAGTTGATGGTATTGGATTTCTATGGTTTGGCCCTTGGTATTGAGCAAGGCCTAAGGCTATATAAGGAGAAGAAGATCATTAGGCAAATACATCTTTGAAAAGGCTTGAATATCTGAAAAAGAAAGAGATCTGGTATGCAGGTTCTGGGTTGCTTGATCTAAGCTAAGGAGAGATCACTTCAGTTGATGGAAGACTAGATCTAAGGATAGATCGGGATCTAATGATTTGAAATGCACTATTATGATATGGTTGATTATGCGTATTTCTAGATCTGCATACTGACGCAATGTTATGTTCTGGGTCTAACTGATGTCTGGTACAGCTGCAAATTGAGAGAATTTATTTTTAGATCTGTACGCAGGTTGGATTCGGTAAAAGCGCGTGTATACGCAGGTTTCTCTCATTGAAGTAGCGTATATCTTTTGAAGTTTGATTTTTGGGTTTACAGTTGGGTCTGATTGTTATTGCAGAGTTCTGTAGTCTGCTCTGTGTTCTGGTAACTGGTGATTGACAGGGTTTCAGTGGTTCAGTGATTGATGATGCTAGTATTGGATGTTTTGTGCTTCAATGATCTGTTGTGAAAGTTGAATGAATTGTGGTCTTCAGATTGTAATGTTATGCTTCAGGAATATCCAGTCTAAAAATGTATGAAAGGTGGTACCTGAAAGAAAGAAGATTGTAGGCCTGCACCTACGTACTAGTATCTTGGCTAGTACAAGAGCAAAGGGGGTTGGAGCTCCCTTCCAAGGAAGTTTGGAGAACGAGAGAAGGTTGTAGCCTTCTGCAGGTTGTAGCCTGCGTACTGGTATAAGGCTGCACCAGTACAAAAAGATTGTAAACTGAAGTTTCATATTAAAGAAAGATAGAGACGACTTGCAGCAGGTGGTTTTCACCCACATTGGGTTTCCACCTTATATCATGGTGTTCATGTGTGTGGTTTTTGTGTGATCTGTTCTACTGCATCTGTTTACTCTTAATATGGTGTATAATGTCCTTATGCACTTAACTGAAGATAAACTAACTGAATTATAAGATTTCTGGTTATACGCTGTTTTCTTTAGACACAGTTGCGTGTACACGCTGGTTCACTTAACGAAAGTAGCGTATATGTTTCTGAGCATTGAAAAAGTTTTATAGTTCTGATAATACTGATTCACCCCCCCTCTCAGTATTATTTCCAACAGTTGGATTATATTGTGACTCCTTAGACTCCTATATATAGAAAGGAGGTTTTGTCATTTGAATGATCCAAGAATTTTTCATTTATGTAATGTAAAGGAGGTTGCCCCCTCGAAGAGGCTGAATTCTAAGGTGTTGATCTATCTTTTCTATCTTTTCTTGTGCTGGTTTCATAACAGAACCGCTCAAGAAAGATAAACACAGTATGTACAGTACTGGTTCCCTCACCTCCCCATATTGCTTTGCTGCTACCATGCTCTATAGAATATTTGGAATGCTAGATATCAATAAATTTTGAGCCGAATGGTTACCATTACTAGATGCTGCCACAAATGCCACTATTGTAGATTGGGCCAAAATTTTATCTGATAACCTAATCATGGGTATTGTCATTTACTGGTCCAAAAGGGCCACGTCTCAAAGAATTTATCCTCATTTTTACCTAGTTGCATATATTATGGATTCAATATGTTATGTTTCTAAATTCCCTGTTACGGGTTGGAAGTGGACAACTCAAGACCCCTTACCCATCCATGTCTATCATAAGGAATTGTGGGACTCTCAGTTCACTCCATACTTCTACCAAATTTGTCATGGAATTATGCTGCCCTTATATAGAATGTTGTATGATAAAGACCCCCCGCGGTGCTCAGCTAAAGCACAAGTAGACATCCTCCCCGTCGCAAGATGGTTCGGAGAGGAATTGTTCACTTATGTTTGGGTATTTGGAAGTACTGTACCCCCTCATGTTCTACCTTTGTATATCCTTGACAAACTCCTAGCTCCAAAAATTGCATATCAAACCTATGGAGAAGGTGGCCTAACTAAATACTTAAAGGAAAAAAAGAAGGCTATATGTCCACAGTTTCCCGTAGCTTATGCGGCCTTTTCACTATTTGATGTAGGTCCCACGTTCACTGAAGTACAGAATATGACGTGTTTACAACTATTCAAATTCCCGGGAAGACCATTTGACCCGAATGAGGTTGCCCAAAATTTCACAACTACATTCAGGATAAAAGTGTTCGTTGCGAAAAAGGATTTATTTGATGATATATTCCAATAGAAAAGCACACTTCAAGAGATTTTGCGCAAAGCCCAATTGCAATTGTCTCCATAAGACTTTCAAAAGTTCATGGTATACAGAGAAAGAAGATTAGCTAGTATTCCTCTAGAGAAACTATGACTGTCCACAAGAGAACCAACTCCGAGTGTTAGTCTCAGTGGGAGTTCAAGCACTAACAGATCCAAATCCAAGTCTGAACAAGAAATGCCCAAACACTCTAAAAGATCTGGAAATGATCAGGATAGGAGTGAAGAGTTAGCTAAGGATACTGCTCAGTCGATGGAACTTCTACAACAGTAGGTTATTGCCTCCCCGCAAAGAGATCCTCCTCCTCTCATCATTGAAGCACCACCAGTCACGACTGAATTAGATAAGGAATGGGAAACCTTCAATGAACTGATCAATCTTGAAGGACAAGCCCTAAAAACACCTATGAGCAATACACAGGTAGCACAAGAAGTAGCCACAACAATAGTCAGCAATGTCTCAAATACGGAGCATATTCCTATTGCCCCATCTTCTGAGCTTATACTTAACATAGAAGAAATCCCCCCTCTGGAATAGTCCCCAACATAAAGCAGTGGTAAGAAGACAGAGAAAGAAAAGGAAATTGGAAAATACACTCTCTCAAGACGCAGGACAATTAGACGTCTTGTGGAAACATCCCACTAGCAATCTTACTGAAAATCTCACCAAACTATCTCAGATCGCAGGAGCATACGCCTCTGTGACTAATGATAAAGCATCTGAAGTACAGCAGTTGTTAAAAGAATGGGAAGATTAGATACAAGTACTACAACAACAATTGCAACAAGCCGGAACCAATAATGAAGCACAAGAACAGTTTGAAAGGTTGCAACAGGACTTCTAGCAAATGCAAATAGGATATTAGAAAAGTTTGGATGAGAAAGGAAAGTAGTTACAGGATTTATAAGAGATGCACAAAGACAACCCTAAGCTTACAGATTTTATTTCGGAATCTATTTGCTTGAATGAACAATTAATGCAACAGCAAGAAGTGTTGGGCCAAAAGATATCACAGTGGAGTTATAATTGTGAAACTAGTGATAAGATCACTAATCAAGTGGTCGATTTACGAAGTGACTATGATCTAACTGATAAACGGTGACTAAGTACTTGGCTTGGCAGGATGAAGACGAGGGAAAATGAGCAGGCGCACCAAGAATAAATGAGTACCATAAAGAGCTGCTCTTTAACAAGTGGGACGATCAAATCAGGGAGGCAGAACAAGCGGCAGAAATAGCAGCCATGGCAGCAAGCAGTCTTATTGATTGTGTAGATGAGAATTTTCACAGGGAAAATTTGATCGCAAAAACCACCCCAGGATATTTACCGAACAAACTACAACTAGAGGCGGAATGGAAATAGAGAGGGCAAGAAAAGGCAAAAGAAATTCAAGTGCTGAACAGGTTAAATTGGGAATATTACTGGGCATACTTGGTAAAGTCGCATAGCCAGTGGATGACTGTTAAGTGTATCATAAATGCAGCTGAAAAGATGGTACCAGCTCTCATCGATTCCATTTTCTCAGCCCAGTTAAAAGCAGAAGTCAGCCCGCCGACTCTCATTAAACCAATGCTGCATACATGCAATTTCAAAGACCAGATACAAAAGTAGTTTAGTTCTGGATTCATTTTCACTTTAGATTTTTCTTAGAAAAAGGGCGGTCATTTAAACCACATCCTGACTTTTTGTAAATAAGTTATTATTAGATTTAGTAAGTAGTATTTAAACCCTTCTCATGCATTTAGAGAAGGGTCCAGAAATTTATCAAAAACTTGTCCTCAGAACATGCACTTTTGCACCCTCGGAGGAGGTTTTGGTGAATGAATGGATCAAGATTTGTTGATGTTTACATTTGATATCTGCTACTAATGTTGCACTTCTGTACTCTTAGTGGATGTTAGAGCAAGGAGAGATAAATCATTGTTGCTTGAAGCTTATGAGTAGGACTAGTCATAAATGGTACTTTTATCTCTTGACCATTTCTGCTTATATGTTAAAGTGATATACAATTTTTAGCTGTTTATGTATTATTGCATGAATGCTTGAGTTATCATTTGGCACTTTTGTACAGTGATAGCTATTTATTTATGCCTAATGTATGAATAGCTCATTATGAGATATGTTTTTCACAACTTTTTCGTCTAATTTTTATGTGAAGTGGTTCAGCTCTATTGATTTCCTTTCTTATAATCGTTGAATGATCCTTATTACCAGTTGTTATTTGAAATTTCTTTAGATCGCATAATAGAAGAATTACATCCTGGGTTAGTATAGATTTAGATGTGTTGTTTATTAGATTACAATAGCATAGAATTAGATTAATGTTTGAATTAGAATATCTTAAATAGAAATTGTTAGATCAACAACATCAAACTCTACACACACACACACTCATAGATTGGGAAACAGGTCCCATTATCCCCAGTCGGACCCGCTATACCAAATGGATGAGGAGCTGCCAACCAAGGTCCAGACAGGGTGGGTATCCCCCTTGTTTTCAACCCGATTTTCAGGGCTTCAACATATTTGGCGATAGAAGGAGGGGCCTGAAACATGTTGTCTGTTGGGGTTTGTTTTCAATTGTAACATTCGAATTAGGATGGCCTCTCTTAAACTTCCCATTTGGAGTTGTATCCATGTTCGTGCCTCTTCAAGCACTCCACCCGAAGTGGTAATACTCTTGTCTCAGGTAAAATTCAATGGTAAGAGAAATTCTTCTACTTTTAATCATGCCCTTCAATTTATTCAAAATGTTTCAAATTCAAGTTTTCAAGGAATTGATGAAGGCATTTTATGCAGAATTTTTACTCTCACATTTGTAGCAGAAGCTAGAAATTGGTGTAGAACCCTTCTGGTTGCCTCAATTAATAGCTGGGATCAATTTGTCACGGTTTTCATTTGTAAATTTGATTGCTATGATTATGATCAGGTATATGATTAAATTGAATATCTACGCAAAGAAGATGAGTCTGTTAGAGATTTTAATATCCGATTTCATATTAATTGTTTGAAATATGATGTTGAGAATGAGCTCACGAATGATGAATCATTAGATTGTGTTGATCATAATTATTCTCTGCCCCCTATCCTCGATCCAGCGGAAATTAGTCCAAGCTTTGTTCCATTTTCTTATAGTATAAATGAGAAATCCAATTTGGATGTGTGAATAAATCATGATGAAGAAATTTCCCAAAGCTCAGAGGATACGCCTGATCCCATACAAGAAAACAAAAGCGGAAACTTTGGAAGAAAGGCTGCCTTGGAATCAGAACGCAACTTTGAGACAAATTCAGAAAATATGATCGCGACTCGATAAATGCAAATGCCAAGGTTAGAACAGTAAAGTAATCCTCTTCCAAAAAACATGAGCACACAAAGGTATGATCTAAAACCTGAAATCTATGATGAATGTAATGTACAAGAGTTTTCGCATGGAGATATTTTTAAATGCATTATTTCAGAGTCACATTTTTCTCTTTATCCTGATATTTTTAATGATGATAATTTTCCCCCCTCATTATTAATGATATTTCAGAAAATACAGAGGCCGATCTAAATGAATCACCATTAGGTTTTCAAGATAGAGAAGCAGCTATAGAACAACCTTTTTCCATTGACAAACATGAACGGCTTGTCCTTCCTTGTTCGAATATACTGGATGAAAAAGAGCAATCTAGGGAATCTTGTGAAGTTGTTTATGATAACTAATTTGATATTGAAGATGTTGATTTATCTCGAGTGAATCATAAGAAACTTCAAATAATATCTGAGAATGAGAGATATTCTAATTCAAGAATTATTTCAACCGATCCTCATTCTAAAGTAACAGATCATCTACATCAGTTCACTACCCAAGACAGTATTCCAATCTATGATTCGTATCATGGACAAACCTTCACGCCTGTTCACAATCATAATTTGTTTTCTAATTCACAAGATGGAATTCGAAACTCGAATCCCATAATTCTGGCCAATCCTTGTGAAAGAAAAAATATTTCAAAATGATCCCAATTGTGCTATAACACTAGTTGCACAGTTAATCATTGCATTCTTTTCCGTTTGCACTCATTTTGTATAAAACCAGATTTTGCTTTAGATTTTAATTTTTAGACTCTTGACAGATTACTTTGGCATAATAAGCACCTTACTGTCAAACATTCGAGTGATGTTTTACCATTTTGGAAAATTGAAGTTTTTCGAAGAAATGTAGAACTTTTTCAATTTCAATTCCAGTCAATATCAAGGTTTTTTGAAAAGCTTCTATCTTATCCAAAACAGTATCAACAAAAGAATGTATTTTTAGAAAATTGCCAACAATTCAAGTTAATTGATAATTTTCCTTTGAGAGATTTCCATCCATTCTTCATTGATTCATTCAGAGAGATATATTTGGAAACTTTCCTTTCATTAGAAATTGTCAAAGGCCTAACTTTCACACATAACAAAAATAATACGTTACAGGCTATTAAATCCAAAAATTCATATTCTCAATCTAGCCTGTCATCTTTCCTATTGAACGATTACCAATCCATAATGGAAACTCATCTTGATTTTTATGATCCAATAGGTATTCAATTGGAAAGAAACTTCCATAAGAAAGAGATTTCAGGTAAAATTCTGACAATAGTTACGCTTTCTAATTCCACATTTAACGTTTTCAGTTCAGAAAAAACTTTATTCCTAGTACTGATATTTGAAATGTATACACATGTAGGAATAAAAATGAGAAAATGGTTACACTGGAAATATCATTATACCTAGTCAATTTTGTGTGTATAGTTAAAATAGGAGTAGAATTAATTTATTTAGGTTGTTAGGTGGATAGTTTATTTTTAACAGTTTGTAGGCAAAATAAAAGAAGTAATTACCCCTATTCATATCATGTAAACAATCTAAGGGAATAGTTACCTCTCATTTCCTTAAATATGTTTTTCCATAATAAAATCTGCTACCATTAACTGCATTTGACATTTACAAAAAGACACCATTTCTCTTTCATATTTTGAACATTTCGCTTGTATAAATAGCAAATCTTTTGGAAAGCTGAGCCTTATTATTGATAGATACAGTTAAAGGTTCTAGCCTAGATATGATACTAGTTTCAAATTCAAAAGGTTTGACGAAAGCAACCTTTAGTGAAGAAATTGTTTTATCTCAGTACAATGAAAGGTATCAATAACAAAATAAAGATTCTCTATAGAACGACTGTTTCCAAAAACTCTATTATTGTCGTCCAGAGATATCTTAAGGAAACAATGACTTCCTCCCTACTAAGAAAATTGCAACTTTCAGAGGAACAACCCAAGGATACACTTTACCTTGAAGAATAAGAGGTCTCATCACGAGCTGACTTATCATTATCACAGATGTTATAACTTGTTGACTTTGCCAATACTGTACACCACAACAAGGCAATGACTCAATATTGTTGTAATCAAAAGACAAGGGGTGTCATCACGAGCCAGCTTGTTCAACAAAGTTAGAAATCAAGTGAATGACTGTGTTATAATTTGGCTACCAAACCAAGACATTGTTCCTTAAGAATAAAAAGAAAATCAAATCAACAAATGTGGATATGGATTTTTCTTTGAAAGTTGTGGGCTACCTTAAGTAGGATACAGGATCATTGCTGGGTAACAGGTAACCCTGTCGAGGCTATAAAAACCAGTTGGTAGCAGAGGCTCTACCTATGACAAATGAGCATATTTAAAACTAGTTTACAGAGGAGACTTTGTTTTATCTTTACAAGACCAAGTAATGGCTGATATAAATACAAGGACTAGCCTAAGGAAGCAAATAACCAAAGTAGAAAAATGGTTGAAACAAAATATCATTGATAGGTTAGAGCATAATGTACTTTATCTTTCCATAACAAAGTTTAACTTTTCGGAAAATTTTCTGTTTTGGAAGTTTGGGAGATTTAGTAGGAAAACAGAGATAACTGGTTCTTCCAAGTGAATCGCCAATTGTTGTGACCAACAACAACCCCCCTTCTCATTTAAGTGTCATCCGAAATACTAAATGTGTGGGGACCCTTTCTTAAAATTTAGGAAAAGCATAAGTAGTGCTTAAATTCCTTTTCCGCAAATAAAGTTACCATTGTAAGCTTAGGAAACCCCTTGGAATACTTAAAAACTAAGTTTATGATAAGGGAAAAATCTTTAAAATCGCATCGTAAAATGGTAGTAGGATGCCACCATTGAAGTGCAATCCCGACATTTGCGAGATTGTGATATTGAACAAATATTGCGTCGCAGTAAGTAAAACTTATAAGAAATACTTTAGAATTTACCGATTTGCGATGACGCCAATTGCAAGATCACATATCGCAGGAAACAGGTTCACGAAATTTGTCATACATAAAACTTCTGAGATTTTGCGATATTTCGATATCGCAATAAATTGATGGTTGCAATATTAGGCTAGATCAACGCTGCGATGTTATGTTTGTGCGTTGCGATATTGCGATGATCCGATATGCAATGATGCGATCTGCGATGTTGCGAAGCAAATCACAAAATCACTCCATCACAGATCTTTTGGGCACGATATTCAAGAAAAGCTATTTTCCATAAGCTAACACATGATTATGCGCTTTAAATGCTAATAAAGGAGTTAGTTGTCAGTTATTAATAAAATATGAACGCGTGCTTTTCGAAGAATCACTTCACGTAAGGTGGTGTATTTGGTATGTCTGCGACATTTAAAATTCTCCCATCACCCTTCCTGGTCATTCATTTCTACTTCACTTGTGAATTGCAAGAATGGAGTACGCAGGACGATACAAAGTAATACGCAGGTTGAAATGGGAAAGAAAAACAAAGCCCCGAGCTCCGAAGAAAAGGAAATGGCACCCCTGTATACAGACACGGCTTGTAACAGAGACGCGAGAATAGCTACATGGGAAGGCATGTACAGGCTACTCGAAGAGGAGAACCCCAGAGTAATGGAAGTTACTGCTGTTGTGGGCTCACAGAGTTCTTTTGAAGCAACCCTAACAGAGCTAGCTTGCTCATTCCTACATCGGATAGCAGCGAGGCCAAAAATCCTCCCATACACAGATATGGTCAAGTGGATACTTGGTAGCGCAGAAATCAAAAATAGACAGTTCAAGGTTCATGGTCAAGGGCTCATCGGGTCATTCGCTGTGGAGGATTTAAAGCTCATGTATCATCTGCCTGAGCCACAGGCAACTTATAACAAGCAATTCATAGAGAAATTCGTGAAGGAGAACTAGAACCTGTCAGAAACCACCAAAGACTGGTCCAGATAAGACGAACTGCTCAGGAAAGATAAACACGGTATGTACAGTACTGGTTCCATCACCTACCCATATTTCTTTTCTGCTGCCATGCTCTGTAGAATATTTGGAATGCCAGATATCAATAAATTTTCAGCCGAATGGTTACCATTACTAGATGTTGCCACAAATGCCACTATTGTAGATTGGGCCAAAAATTTTTCTGATAACCTAATCACGGCTATTGTCAGTTACCGGTCTAAAAGGGCCACGTCTCAAAGGATTTATCTTCTTTTTTACCTAGCTGCATATATTATGGATTCAATATGTTATGTTTCTAAATTCCCTGTTATGGGTTGGAAGTGGACAACTCAAGACCCCTTACCCATCCATGTCGATCATAAGGAATTGTGGGACACTTAGTTCACTCCATACTTCTACCAAATTTGTCATGGAATTATGCTGCCCTTGTATAGAATGTTGTATGATAAAGACCCCTCGATGTGCTCACATAAAGCATAGGTAGACATCCTCCCCATCATAAGATGGTTCGGAGAGGAATTGTTCACTTATGTTAGGGTATTTGGAAGTACTGTACCCCCTCATGTTCTACCTTTGTATATCCCTGATAAACTCCTAGCTCGAGAAATTGCATATCAAACCTGTGGAGAAGGTGGCCTAACTAAAGACTTAAATGACAAAAAGAAGGCTATATGGCCACAGTTTACTGTAGCTTGTGGGGCCTTTCCGCTATTTGATGTAGGTCACGCATTCACTGAGGTACAAAATATGACGTGTTTACAACTATTTAAATTCCCGGGAAGACCATTTGACCCGAATGAGGTTGCCCAGAATTTCACAACTACAGTCAGGATAAAAGTGTTCGTTGGGAAAAAGGATTTATTTGATGATATATTCCAATAGAAAAGCACACTTCAAGAGATTTTGCGCGAAGCCCAATTGCAATTGTCTCCAGAAGACTTTCAAAAGTTCTTGGTATAAAGAGAAAGAAGATTAGCCAGTATTCCTCTAGAGAAACTACGACTGTCCACAAGAGGATCAACTCCGAGCGTTAGTCTCAGTGGGAGTTCAAGCACTAACGGATCCAAATCCAAGTCTGAACAAGAAATGCCCGAACACTCTAAAATATCTGGAAATGATCAAGATAGGAGCAAAGAGTCAGCTAAGGATACTGCTCAGTCGATGGAACTTCTACAACAGCAGGTTATTGCCTCCCCGCAAAGAGATCCTCCTCCTCTCATCATTGAAGCACCACCAATCATGACCGAATTAGATAAGGAATGGGAAACCTTCAACGAACTGATCAATCTTGAAGGACAAGCCCTAAAAACACCTGTGAAAAATACACAGGTAGCACAAGAAGTAGTCACAACATTAGTCAGTGATGTCTCAGATACGGAGCATATTCCTATTGCCCCATCTTCTGAGCTTATACTTAACATAGAATAAATCCCCCCTCTGGATATATTTTATAGTCCCCAACATAAAGCAGTGGTGAGAAGATAGAGAAAGAAGAGGAAATTGGAAAATACACTCTCTCAAGATGCAGAACAATTAGACGTCTTATGGAAAGATCCCACTAGCAATCCTACTGAAAATCTCACCAAACTATCTCAGATCGCAGGAGCATACGCCTCTGCGACTATTGATAAATCATCTGAAGTACAACAATTGTCAAAAGCACGGGAAGATCAGATACAAGTACTACAACAATAATTGCAACAAGCTAGCACCAACAATGAAGCACAGGAACATCTTGAAAGGTTGAAACAGGACTTCCAGCAAATGCAGATAGGATATCAGAAAAGTTTGGATGAGAAAGGAAAGCAGTTACAGGATTTACAAGAGATGCACAAAGACGACCCTAAGCTTACAGAGTTTATTTTGGAATCTATTTCCTTGAATGAACAATTAATGCAGCAGCAAGAAGTGTTGGGCCAAAAGATATCACAGTGGATTTATTATTGTGAAACTAGTGATAAGATCACTAATCAAGTGGTCGATTTACACAGTGACTATGATCTGACTGATAAACGAGTGACTGAGTACTTGGCTTGGAAAGATGAAGACGAGGGAAAAAGAGCAGGTGCACCAAGGATAAATGAGAACCATAAAGAGCTGCTCTTTAACAAGTGGGACGATCAAATCAGGGAGGCGGAACAAGCGGCAGAAACAACAGCCACGACAGCAAGCAGTCTTATTGATTGTGTAAATGAGAATTTGCACAGGGAAAATTTGATCGCAAAAATGACACCAGGATATTTACCAAACAAACTACAACTAGAGGCAGAATGGAAACAGAGAGCGCAAGAAAAGGCAAAAGCAATTCAAGCACTGAACAGGTTAAATTGGGAATATTACTAGGCATACTTGGTAAAGCTGTATAGCCAGTTGATGACTATTAAGTGTATCATAAATGTAGCCAAAAAGATGGTACCAGCTCTCATCGATTTCATTTTCTCAGCCCAGTTAAAAGCAGAAGTTAGCCAGCCGACTCTCCTTAAGCCAATGCTGCATACATGCAATTTCAAAGACCAGATACAAAAGTAGTCTAGTTCTGGATTCATTTTCACTTTAAATTTTTCTTAGAAAAAGGGTGGTCATTTAAACCGCATCCTGAGTTTTTGTAAATAATTTATTATTAGATTCAGTAAGTAGTGTTTAAACCCTTCTCGTGCATTGAGAGAAGGGTCCAAAAATTTATCAAAAACTTTTCCTTAGAACATGCACTTTTGCACCCTTGGAGGAGGTTTTGGTGAATGAATGGATCAAGATTTGTTGATGTTTTCATTTGATATCTACTACTGATGTTGCACTTCTATACTCATAGTGGATGTTGGAGCAAGGAGAGATGAATCATTGTTTCTTGAAGCTTATGAGTAGGACTAGTCATAAATGGTACTTCTATCTCTTGATCATTTCTGCTTATATGTTAAAGTGATATACAATTTTTAGTTGTTTATGTATTATTGCATGAATGCTTGAGTTATCATTTGGCACTTTTGTACGGTGATAGCCATTTATTTATGCCTAATGTATGAATAGCTCATTATGCGATATGTTTTTCACAACTGTTTCGTCTAATTTGTTATGCGAAGTGGTTCATCTATATTGATTTCCTTTCTTATAATCATTGAATGATCTTTATTACCAGTTGTTATTTGAAATCTCTTTAGATCGCATAATAGAAGAATTACATCCCGGGTTAGTATAGATTTAGATGTGTTGTTTATTAGATTACAATAGCATAGAATTAGATTAAAGTTTGAATTAGAATATCTTAAATAGAAACTGTTAGATCAGCAACATCAAACTCTACACACACACTCTCATAGATTGGGAAACGGGTCCCATTATTCCCGGTCAGACACACTATACCAAACGGATAAGGAGCTACCAACCAAGGTACGGACCGGGCAAGTATCCCCCTTGTTGTCGACCCGATTTTCGGGGCTTCAACATATTTGGCGATAGGAGGGGCCTGAAACATGTTGTCTGTTGGGGTTTGTTTTCAATTGTAACATTCGAATCAGGATGGCCTCTCTTAAAATTCCCATTTGGAGTTGTATCCATGTTCGTGCCTCTTCAAACACTCCACCCGAAGTGGTAAGACTCTTGTCTCAGGTAAAATTCAATGGTAAGAGAAATTCTTCTACTTTTAATCATGCCCTTCAATTTATTCAAAATGTTTCCAATTCAAATTTTCAAGGAATTGATGAAGGCATTTTATGCAGAATTTTTACTCTCACATTTGTAGCAGAAGCTAGAAACTGGTGTAGAACCCTTCTGATTGCCTCAATTCACAGCTGGGATCAATTTGTCATGGTTTTCATTTGTAAATTTGATTGCTATGATTATGTTCAGGTATATGATGAAATTGAATATCTACGCAAAGAAGATGAGTCTGTTAGAGATTTTAATATCTGATTTCATCTTAATTGTTTGAAATATGATGTTGAGAATGAACTCATGAATGATGCATCATTAGATTGTGTTGATCATAATTATTCTCTGCCCCCTATCCCCGATCTAGTGGAAATTAGTCCAAGCTTTGTTCCATTTTCTTCTAGTATAAATGAGAAATCCAATTTGGATGTGCGAATAAATCATGATGAAGAAATTTCCCAAAGCTCAGAGGATACGTCTAATCCCATACAAGAAGACAAAAGTGGCAACTTTGGAAGAAAGGCCACCTTGGAATCAGAAAGCAACTTTGAGACAAATTCAGAAAATATGATCGCAACTCGACAAATGCAAATGCCAAGGTTAGAACAGCAAAGTAATCCTCTTCCAAAAAACATGAGCACACAAAGGTATGATCTAAAACCTGAAATCTACGATGAATGTAATGTACAAGAGTTTTCACAGGGAGATATTTTTAAATGCATTATTTCAGAGTCACATTTTTCTCTTTATCCTGATATTTTTAATGATGATAATTTCCCCCCTCAGTATTAACGATATTTCAGAAAATACAGAGGCTGATCTAAATGAATCACCATTAGGTTTTCAAGATAGAGAAGCAGCTATAGAACACCCTTTTGCCATTAACAAACATGAACGGCTTGTCCCTCCTTGTTTGAATATACTGGATGAAAAAGAGCAATCTAGGGAATCCTGTGAAGTCATTTATGATAACTACTTTGATATTGAAGATAGTGAATCATTAGAAACTTCAAATAATATCTGAGAATGAGAGATATTCTAATTCTAGAATTATTTCAACCGATCTTCATTCTAAAGTAACAGATCATCTACATCAGTTCATTACCCAAGAGAGTATTCCAATCTATGATTCATATCATGAACAAACCTTCACGCCTGTTCAAAATAATAATTTGTTTTCTAATTCACAAGATGGAATTCGAAACTCAAATCCCATAATTCTGGCCAATCCTTGTGAAAGAGAAAATATTTCAAAACGATCCCAATTGTGCTATAACACTAGTTGTATAGTTAATCATTGCATTCTTTTCCGTTTGCACTCATTTTGTATAAAACCGGATTTTGCTTTAGATTTTAATTTTCAGACTCTTGACAGATTACTTTGGCATACTAAGCACCTTACTGTCAAACATTCAAGTGATGTTTTACCATTTTGGAAAATTGAAGTTTTTCGAAGAAATATAGAACTTTTTCAACTTGAATTCCAGTCAATATCAAGCTTTTTTGAAAAGATTCTATCTTATCCAAAATGGCTTCAACAACAGAATGTATTTTTAGAAAATTGCCAACAATTCAAGTTGATTGATAATTGTCCTTTGAAAGATTTCCATCCATTCTTCATTGATTCATTCAGAGAGACATATTTGGAAACTTTCCTTTCATTAGAAATTTTCAAAGGCCTAACTTTCACACATAACAAAAATAATACGTTACAGGCTATTAAATCCAAAACTTCATATTCTCAACCTAGCTTGTCATCTTTCCTATTAAATGCTTACCAATCCATAATGGAAACTCATCCTGATTTTTATGATCCAATAGGTATTCAATTGGAAAGAAAATTCCATAAGAAGGAGATTTCAGGAAAAATTCCGACAATAGTTACGCTTTGTAATTCCACATTTAACGTTTTCAGTTGAGAAAAAAACTTTATTCCTAGTACTAATATTTGAAATGTGTACACATGTAGGAATAAAAATGAGAAAATGCCTTCACTGGAAATATCATTATACCTAGTGAATTTTGTGTATATAGTTAAAATAGGAGTAAAATTAATTTAGTTAGGTTGTTAGGTGGATAGTTTATTTTTAATAGTTTGTAGGCAAAATAAAAGAAGTAATTAGCCCTATTCATATCATGTAAATAATCCAAGGGAATAGTTACCTCTCATTTCCTTAAATATGTTTTTCCATAATAAAATTTTCTGCCATTAACATCATTTGACATTTACAAAAGGACACCATTTCTCTTTCAGATTTTGAACTTTTCTCTTGTAGAAATAGCAAATCTTTTGGAAAGCTGATTTTTATTATTGATAGATACAATTAAAGGTTCTAGCCTAGATATGATACTAGTTTCAACTTCAAAAAGTTTGACGAAAACAACCTTTAGTGAAGAAATTGTTTTGTCTCAGTACAATGAAAGGTATGAATAACAAAATAAACATTCTCTATAGAAAAGCTGTTTCGAAAAACTCTATTATTGTTGTCCAGAGCTATCTTAAGGAAACAATGACTTCCTTCGTGCTAAGAAAATCGCAACTTTCAGAGGAACAACCCAAGGATACACTTTACCTTGAAGAATAAGAGGTCTCATCACGAGCTGGCTTATCATTATCACAGATGTTATAACTTGCTGACTTTGCCAATATTGTACACCACAACAGGGCAATGACTCAAGATTGTTGTAATCAAAAGACAAGGGGTCTCATCACGAGCCAGCTTGTTCAGCAAAGTTATAAATTAAGTGAATGACTGTGTTATAATTTGGTTACCAAACCAAGACATTGTTCCTTAAGAATAAAAAGAAAATCAAATCAATAAGTGTGGATATGGATTTTTCTTTGAAAGTTGTGGGCTACCTTAAGTAGGATACAGGATCATTGCTTGGTAACAGGTAACCCTGTCGAGGCTATAAATGCGTGCTGGTAGCAGAGGCTCTACCTACGACAAATGAGCATATTTAAAACTGGTTTACAGAGGAGACTTTGTTTTATCTTTACAAGACCAAGTAATGGCTGATATAAATACAAGGACTAGCCTGAGGAAGCAAATAATCAAAGTCGAAAAATGGTTGAAACAAAATATCATTGACAGGTTAGAGCATGATGTACTTTATCTTTCCATAACAAAGTTTAACTTTTCAGAAATTTTATGTTTTGGAAGTTTGGAAAATTTAGTAGGAAAACAGAGATAACTGGTTCTTCCAAGTGAATCGCCAATTGTTGTGACCAGCAACAACCCCCCTTCTCATTTAAGTGTCATCTGAAATACTAAATGTGTGGGGACCCTTAGTTAAAATTTAGGAAAAGCAAAAGTAGTGCTTAAATTCCTTTTCCGCAAATAAAGTTACCATTGTGAGCTTAGGAAACCCCTTGGAATACTTAAAACCTAAGTTTATGATAAGGGAAAAATATTTAAAATCGCATCGTAAAACGGTAGTAGGACGCCACCATTCAAGTGCAATCCCAGCATTTGCAAGATTGTGGTATTGAACAAATATCGCGTCGCAGTAAGTAAAACTTATAAGAAATATTTCAGAATTTACCGATTTTCGATGACAACGATCGTAAGATCGCATATCGCAGGAAACAGGTTAACGAAATTTGCCATACATAAAACTTCTGCGATCTGCGATCTGCGATATTGCGATATCGCGATAAAGCAATGGTTGCGATGTTAGGCGAGATCAACGCTGCGATGTTATGTTTGTGTGTTGCGATATTGCGATGATGTGATATGCAATGATGCGATCTGCGATGTTGCGAAGCAAATCGCTCTGTCGCAGATCTTTCGGGCACGATATTCAAGAAAACCTATTTTCCATAAGCTGACACATGATTATGCACTTTAAATGCTAATAAAGGAGTTAGTTGTCAGTTATTAATAAAATATGAACGCGTGCTTTTCGAAGAATCACTTCACGTAAGGTGGTGTATTTGGTATGTCTGCAGCATTTAAAATTCTCCCATCACCCTTCCTGTTCATTCATTTCTACTTCACTTGTGAATTGTAGGAACGGAGTACGGAGGACGATACAAAGAAATACGCAGGTTGAAATGGGAAAGAAAAACAAAGCCCCAAGCTCTGAAGAAAAGGAAATGGCACCTTTGTATACAGACACGGCTTGTAACAGAGACGCGGGAAGAGCTACGTGGGAAGGCATGTACAGGCTACTCGAAGAGGACAACCCTAGAGTAATGGAAGTTACTGTTGTTGCAGGCTCACAAAGTTCTTCTGAAGCAACCCTAACAGAGCTAGCTTGCTCATTCCTACATCGGATAGCAGCGAGGATAAAAATCCACCCATACACAGATATGGTCAAGTGGATACTTGATAGCGCAGAAATCAAAAATAGACAGTTCAAGGTTCATGGTCAAGGGCTCATCGGGTCATTTGCTGCGTAGGATTTAAAGCTCATGTATCATCTGCCTGAGCCACAGGCAACTTATAACACGCAATTCATAGAGAAATTCATGAAGGAGAACCATAACCTATCAGAAACCACCAAAGACTTGTCCAGAAAAGATGAACCGCTCAAGAAAGATAAACACGGTATGTACAGTACTGGTTCCCTCACCTCCCCATATTGCTTTGCTGCTGCCATGCTCTGTAGAATATTTGGAATGTGAGATATCAATAAATTTTTAGCCGAATGGTTACCATTACTAGATGCTGCCACAAATGCCACTATTGTAGATTGGGCCAAAATTTTATCTAATAACCTAATCACAACTATTGTCAGTTACCGATCCAAAAGGGCCATGTCTCAAAGGATTTATCCTCCTCTTTACCTAGCTACATATATTATGCATTCAATATGTTATGTTTCTAAATTCCCTGTTATGGGTTGGAAGTGGACAACTCAAGACCCCTTACCCATCCATGTCTATCATAAGGAATTGTGGGACTCTCAGTTCACTCCATACTTCTACCAAATTTGTCATGGAATTATGCTGCCCTTGTATAGAATGCTATATGATAAAGACCCCTCGAGGTGCTCACCTGAAGCACAGGTAGACATCCTCCCCATCACAAGATGGTTCGGAGAGGAATTGTTCACTTATGTTAGGGTATTTGGAAGTACAATATCCCCTCATGTTCTACCTTTGTATATCCTTGATAAACTCCTAGCTCGAGAAATTGCATATCAAACCTGTGGAGAAGGTGGCCTAACTAAAGACTTAAAGGACAAAAAGAAGGCTATATGTCCACAATTTCCTGTAGCCTGTGGGGCTTTTTCGCTATTTGATGTAGGTCCCGCGTTCACTGAAGTATAGAATATGACGTGTTTACATCTATTTAAATTCCCGAGAAGACCATTTGACCCCAATGAGGTTGCCCAGAATTTCACAACTACAGTCAGGATAAAAGTGTTCGTTGGGAAAAAGGATTTATTCGATGATATATTCCAACAGAAAAGCACACTTAAAGAGATTTTGCGTGAAGCCCAATTGCAATTGTCTCCAGAAGACTTTCAAAAGTTCATGGTATACAGAGAAAGAAGATTAGCCAATATTCCTCTAGAGAAACTACGACTGTCCATAAGAGAACCAACTCCGAGCGTTAGTCTCAGTGGGAGTTCAAGCACTAACGGATCCAAATCCAAGTCTGAACAAGAAATGCCCGAACACTCTAAAAGAACCGGAAATGATCAGGATAGGAGTGAAGAGTTAGCTGAGGATACTGCTCAGTCGATGGAACTTCTACAACAACAAGTTATTGCCTCCCGGCAAAGAAATCCTCCTCCTCTCATCATTGAAGCACCACCAGTCACGACCGAATTAGATAAGGAATGGGAAACCTTCAATTAACTGATCAATCTTGAACGACAAGCCCTAAAAACACCTGTGAGCAATACACAGGTAGCACAAGAAGTAGTCACAACAATAGTCAGCGATGTCTCAGATACGGAGCATATTCCTGTTGCCCCATCTTCTGAGCTTATACTTAACATAGAATAAATCCCCCCTCTGGATATATTTGATAGTCGTCAACATAAAGCAGTGGCAAGAAGACAGAGAAAGAAAAGGAAATTGGAAAATACACTCTCTCAAGACGCAGAACAATTAGACGTCTTGTGGAAAGATCCCACTAGCAATCCTACTGGAAATCTCACCAAACTATCTCAGATCGCAAGAGCATATGCCTCTGTGACTATTGATAAAGCATCTGAAGTACAACAGTTGTTAAAAGAATAGGAAGATCAGATACAAGTACTACTACAAGAATTGCAACAAGCCAGCACCAATAATGAAGCACAGGAACAGCTTGAAAGGTTGCAACAGGACTTCCAGCAAATGTAGATAGGATATCAGAAAAGTTTGGATGAGAAAGGAAAGCAGTTACAGGATTTACAAGAGATGCACAAAGATGACCCTAAGCTTACAAAGTTTATTTCGGAATCTATTTCCTTGAATGAACAATTAATGCAGCAGCAAGAAGTGTTGGGCCAAAAGATATCACAGTGGAGTTATTATTGTGAAACTAGTGATAAGATCACTAATCAAGTCGTCACTTTACGAAGTGACTATGATCTAACTGATAAACGGGTGACTGAGTACTTGGCTTGGAAGGTTGAAGACGAGGGAAAAGGAGCAGGCGCACCAAGGATAAATGAGAACCATAAAGAGCTGCTCTTTAACAAGTAGGACGATCAAATCATGGAGGCAGAACAAGTGGCGGAAACAGCAGCCACAGCAGTAAGCAGTCTTATTGATTGTGTAACTGAGAATTTGCACAGGGAAAATTTGATCGCAGAAACCACCCCAGGATATTTACTGAACAAACTACAACTAGAGGCGGAATGGAAACAGAGAGTGCAAGAAAAGGCAAAAGCAATTCAAGCGCTGAACGGGTTAAATTGGGAATATTACTAGGCATACTTGGTAAAGCCGCACAGCCAGTGGATGACTGTTAAGTGTATCATAAATGCAGCGGAAAAGATGGTACCAGCTCTCATCGATTCCATTTTCTCAGCCCAGTTAAAATCAGAAGTCAGCCAGTTGACTCTCCTTAAACCAATGCTGCATACATGCAATTTCAAAGACCATATACAAAAGTAGTCTAGTTCTGGATTCATTTTCACTTTAAATTTTGCTTAGAAAAAGGGCGGTCATTTAAACCACATCCTGACTTTTTGTAAATAAGTTATTATTAGATTTAGTCAGTAGTATTTAAACCCTTCTCATGCATTTAGAGAAGGGTCCAGAAATTTATCAAAAACTTGTCCTCAGAACATGCACTTTTGCACGCTCGGAGGAGGTTTGGTGAATGAATGGATCAAGATTTGTTGATGTTTGCATTTGATATCTGCTACTGATGTTGCACTTCTGTACTGTTAGTGGATGTTAGAGAAAGGAGAGATAAATCATTGTTACTTAAAGCTTATGAGTAGGACTATTCATAAATGGTACTTTTATCTCTTGACCATTTCTGCTTATATGTTAAAGTGATATACAGTTTTTAGTTGCTTATGTATTATTGCATGAATGCTTGAGTTATCATTTGGAACTTTTGTACGGTGATAGCTATTTATTTATGCCTAATGTATGAATAGCTCATTATGCGATATGTTTTTCAAAACTATTTCGTCTAAGTTTTGATGCGAAGTGGTTCATCTCTATTGATTTACTTTCTTATAATCGCTGAATGATCTTTATTACTAGTTGTTATTTGAAATCTCTTTAGATCGCATAATAGAAGAATTACATCCCGGGTTAGTATAGATTTAGATGTGTTGTTTATTAGATTACAATATCATAGAATTAGATTAAAGTTTGAATTACAATATCTTAAATAGAAACTGTTAGATCAGCAACATCAAACTCTACACACACACACACTCATAGATTGGGAAACTGGTCCCATTATCCCTAGTCGGACCCGCTATACCAAACGGATAAGGAGATACCAACCAAGGTCTGGACCGGGCGGGTATCCCCCTTGTTATCGACACGATTTTTGGGGCTTCAACACTTCCCTAGACGTCAAAGCCTTCACAGATGAGGTAGTGTGTGATGTTGCTCCTCTTACTTTTTTTTCATGTTTTATGAGGCCAACCTTAGCTGTCGAAGCGTCATGCCATCTATGAGTCGATGCCTCACACTATTATTATTACTTTGGGCAGAAATTTATACAGGTGTTGTAATGAAATTTACATTCAAGGAGATATTTCTCCATGATGTCTTGGTCGATTGAGATCGTCAAACAAAAAAATAGAATGTCTAAGATAATCTAATAACAATCCAAAATCTAGATGGTCATGCATGCAGTTTCAATGCAATTTCTAATGCTACAAGGTATGAGAAAGTACCTTGCCTCCTCGTAGGTTAGTGAAGTATTTTGGGCATGTTGCATAATCCTTGTGCTCCAATCAATCGATCTCTTTCATCCACTCCTGATCCAAATCCCGCGCAGAAACATAACCAAACAAAGACAACAAGTGATCTTCTACAAAAGATCATCAATGAAAAACATCTAGAAATCACAGATAAATTACTTCAAAACTGATATAAGGGGAAGGAACATATATTTGTATTAATGATATAAGTGAAAGTACATCAATATACCTTCTAGCAAAGGATATCCTGTCCTCAAGCTGGTAATATGGTTTCCTCTCCCAATACAACATAACTCTCGCATTATAGTTTGGACACTTGATCTTCCCCTCTTTCCTCTTGGTAACATTATAAAGGCTCATTCTATCCTTAAGGAGAATGTATATTGACACCTAGGGGCTTAAGAAGTTAAGAAACTTCTATAATAATGGACCCTTAGCCAACTCATACTCAACTAGCTCAATTTGATCTCCCTGGGAATCGAAGACTCTATAAACCTTTTTCACAATTATGAACTTTTTCTCAATTATCTTAATTATGAAATACATATTATCTCATAATTATAATATTTTGTAAAGTACTTATGAGAAATTCCTCAATTATGTAATTTCACCCTTTTATCATGGGATAAATCTCACATAAGGAAAGGAAAAGGTGAAAAGGGATGAATTTTAGACAAACAACTAAGCTATGTTGATATTGAGTTTCTCTCACTATAATGGAGTGTAAAATAAGGTTATAGCAACAATATATTGAAGGTAGCATCATCATCCACAACCAATTTGTTCTTTTCTAAACATGCAGTAATATCATCTCCCAGACGACGATTTTTTTTTCTTTTTTATTTGTTCTCAAAGGAAGGTGAAGATCATGGCCACATCCATGACCTTCACAAAGGGTAGAATCAGGTGGATAAGGTCGTGGAAGAATACAAGGACATATCCTCTTCACCAATAGGGGTACCTTCACACTATCAGGTCAAGCATTCAATCGATCTCACTCCCAAAATTCCTCTACCCAATGGTTCGATATATTCCCACTCTATTCTTGAAAATGAAAAAATCAAGTGACATATCTAAGAGTTGCTACAAAAATGGCACATTGACCAAGTTCATCAATTTGTGGGAGCCTGATTGTACTTGTACAAAAGAAGGATGGGACCTGGTGACTCTGCAATGATTATTGGGCACTAAATAAAATCACTTTCTGGAATAGGTAGCCAATCCCACAGATTGATGACCTTGTTGAAAACCTCAAAGGGGCCTTTTATTTTAGAAAGATCGATTTAAATTCTAGTTATCACCAAGTTCCAATAGAACCAACGGATTTGTGGAAGACCACCTTCAAATCCAAGGAAGGTATTTTTTAGTGGTTTGTCATGTCTTTCGGGTTCACAAATTCTCCTACAAGTTTTATGAGGCTAATAGATGGGATCTTGTAGCACATTACCAACTTATTCTTGATTGTATATATGGATGGCATCATCATCTTCAAAAAGAATTGGGAAGAGTACTTGCAACATATTCGGTAGGTCCTTCAAAACCCAATGGTATTAAAAACAATGTGCCAAAATAGGCAAATGTACCTTCGGAATGAGTCAAGTCCAATATCTGTGTTACATTATTGACGATAAAGACACAAGTGTGGATATGGTTAATATCCAAGTGATTTGGGATTGGCGAACCCCAACCACCCTAACATAGCTTCAAATATTTTTGTTCCTTGCCAATTTTCATCAAAGTTTCATGTTAGGATTCTCTCATATCACCTGCCCTTTGATTCAAGTTACCAAGGGTGGATTTAAACCAAATTTTTCATCATCCAAGTCCCAAGAGAATCCATTTGTTGAGCTGGAGCATCATCTCTCCTCTGCACCAGTACTCACATTGGCAGACATGAAACAACCATTTAAAATTGAGACAGATTCCTTGACTATGCTTTGGTACAGTTCTCACCTAGCAATAGCATCCCATGGCCTATCACAGTGGGAAATTTCCTGACAAAATTTAAAAATACCCAACCTATGATAAGGAGATGTATTCCACTATGCAATCTTTTCGTCAATTGAAACATTACATTCTAGGGAAGGAGATAGTCATCCACATAGATCATTGATTCTTACAATTTGTAGAGACCGCAAGGAAGTTGCAGAATAATCACCATCATAAGTAGTTCACATATCTACAAAAATTCCATTTTAATATTAAATAATATAAGTACAACACTAATCATGTTGCAAATTATCTCATTCGACCCCTTGTTATAGTGCTGAAAATTGTTCTCAACTCTTATGGCCACAAGGCCTCTAGATGGCTACAACTATACAAAAATGATGCAGATCTCATCACCACATATTAGATGCTAGTGGATAGGAAGCAAATTCCTAACTTCCACCTTCAAGATGAATTATTATGCTACCTTGGACACCTTTATGTTCCTTCAAGTGAGCATGCCAAGCTCATTTGGGAGGTGCATTATAGCCATGTTGCAGGATACTTTGGTGTGAAGAATTTTTCTGTCATACCACAGAAGTATTTTTGTTGGCCAAATCTTCGAGAGGATGTTGGAAAGTACATCAAATTCTGCACTTCATGTGTCATTAGCAAGCCAACTATTAGGAATCAAGGATTTTATACTCCTCTATATACTTCTCACCAACCTTTGGAATACATCTCCATGGACTAAATGTATCACCATCCTTCTACCAGCCATGGCAATGAATGTTTATTTTTGGTCATTGACATATTTTCAAAAATGGCCATATTAGCTGCCGGTAAGAAGAGTATCACAACATAGGCCACTACCAAACTCTTCTTTGAATGAGTGTGGGTACATTTTGGGATCTCACAGACCATTATATAAGATTGGAATATTAGGTTCCTAAGGACATTTTGGTCAAGCCTCTGGTCATTGTTAGAGACCAAGCTAACCATGTCAACTGCATTCCACCCCCAAATTGATGGCCAAACAAAGGTAATCAACATGATGATTATGCACATACTATGCATGTACAACTCCAAAACTCTGTGGTCATGGAAGGAAAGTCTTCCATATGTGCAACATAGCTACAACATAGCTCTCTATAGCTCGAATGGCCACAACCCCTTTGAACTGGGTCTAGGATTACAACCATTTTATCCTCTTGAAGTTTCATTGCCTTTTGCAACAACATAAGAATAATCTTCCCATGTTTAGTTTGAAGCTAATAAAGCCACCCGATTTATTTCTCACATTCAACAGATATTCTAATAGGTTTATGACATCTTGGATAAATCCAATGCCAAATACAAACAATGACATTATCAACATTGGGTTCCCCCCTAAGTTTTAGGTGGGTGATAAAGTTTGGTTACATTTACAAAAATAGGGCCTCGATCAAGCCCATCGTAAGCCTTGACCACTCTATTATGGGCCTTACGCCATTACCAAGCCTATCAGGGACAATCCATTTGAGTTCAATATCCACCCATTTCAGTGCTTCGATCCTGTATTCAATGTTGACCGCCTTCAACCATACTTTCCATTGTTGTTGGACAAATCAGACATTGTTGAGTAATTGCAGACAACATAGCTCAACCCATAATGCATGGAACATGCCACAACTGATTGGATGATGGACACATAGATAAATAACAATAAAAAACAAAGGATCCAACTATATTGAGTTGTCGAAGCTATCCATCTCTTGCACCAAGGAAGGTGGCTCACTAGGGACCAAGTTCAATAGAAATTTCCCCATCTCATGGAGGCACTCAATGCAATGGGGAATATTTGTTCCTAAAGGGGGAGGAATTATCTAAGTGTGTATGTCCACCTAGCTATTCCACTTGGAAACCCAACATTGTTTCTTTCAGTTTTCTTAATTGTAGAACAATTTACTATTTTTGGCATTTCTTTGGGTCTTGAACTTCTAGAGTCATTTTGAGGCCCTAAACAATGATTCTTTGAAAACAAGGAAAACCATAGCCTTTCATAAGGGTTTGAATTCAGAATTTGTATTACTTGGATATATATTTCTAATGATGTATCATACGCATCAAATGGAGATCATACGCTAGATTTAAAACACTCGGAAGTTGGTGTACCAACTAACCCCAAAGGGGCCGACAACCATTTGGTGTTTCATATCCTAGGGTTAGGTTTTTGGATGTTTGGGGTTCTCCCTTGATTCTCAATAATAAAAGGCTTTTTGAGTCTTATTTTGACGAATTTCAAAGGCATGTAGCTACCACATATCTTCTAATTGATAAGTTACCATCGCCTGAGATAGTTTATTTCCATTCTACATGTAAACATTTTTAAGTATTTTGTTATTAATGAATTGAAGTTCAGTTTTTGTAGTAAATTTATGTTTCTATTTAAATTTATATTTCATCTAGTTCTTACAAAATCTGGTTTAGTTGTATCACATCGATCTAGTATTTTCTTTTTTGTGTGTATGTCCCCTACAAGGTCAAGGTATAAGGAGTTAGAGATTGAACTAGTTGAACCATTGAAGGACTTGCCTGACCAACCTCAATGGTCTTTGTTATGAAACTAGCTCACAAAAAGATAGAAAAGAGAGATCAACACCTTAGCATTCAGCCTCTTCGAGGGGGAAACCTCCTTTACATTACACAAATGAGCAATTCTTTGATGATTCAAATGACAAAACCTCCTTTCTATATATAGGAGTCTAAGGAGTCACAATATAACCCAACTGACCTAACAATAGTAATATAAAGCCACAAAAATAGCAATACAGTGATTCTTTGGGGCACAGTAATAACAATATGGGGACAATAGTGGCACAACAATATTAATAAGGGATACAACTACAATAGTAATGGGGTAATCACTAGTATTTTAGGGACCCAACATGCCCCTCTCCTTCAAAAAAGTGTTGTCCTCAACGCTTGAGTAGTTTTGGATGCTTCTGTATAAAATTCTCATCCTTCCATGTGGAATCTTCAGCAGATAAGTTCTTCCACTTGATAAGCTACTCCGAAATTGATCGATTTCGTAACTATCAAGTTCTTGTTTCTATGACTGCTTTTGGCTCTAATATAATTTTTCCTTCCTCATCAAGTTCTGGCAATATTGTTTGAACTAGGAGCTTGTCACCTATAACCTTCTTTAAACATGAAACATGGAAAACTGGGTGCAATCGAGAAGCTGCAGGAAGCTCCAATTTGTATGCCATAGTATCAATCTTTTGCAACACCTTGTATAGACCATAATACTTTCGTGATAATTTATTATCCTTCTTAGCTTGCTTGAGGGACATTTTCTTATATGGTTGTAGCCATAGGAATACCCAACCACCTACATCAAAACTTCTTTTGCTGTGATGTTGATCTGCCTGTTGTTTCATTCTATTTTGTGCAAACATGAGATTATCCTTTAAGAGTTGGAGGACTTGTTGTTGATGTTCGATGTGATGTTCCACTGCTTGAACCTTAGAATTTTCTCTTAAATATGATGTGATGGATGGTGGATGATATCCATAAAGTGCCATAAATGGGGTCATTTTTGTTGCTGTATGGAAGGAAGTGTTATACCACCATTCAGACAGAGGCAACCATTTGACCCATTGTGTCTGTTTATCAGATACAAAGCAACGAAGATATCCTTCCAAACATTTGTTTACTATCTCATTCTGCCCATCAGATTGAGGATGATAAGATGAGCTATGAGCTAACTGAGTACCAAGACAAGAAAATAATTCTATCCCAAAATTTCCAGTGAAAATGGGATCTTTGTCACTTAGAATAATCTTCGGGTTTCCATGTAGCTTTTGAATTGTTTCCATAAATGTAGTAGAAACTGTACTAGCTTTAAATGGATGTGATAATGCACAAAAGTGTGCATACTTGGTAAGTCTGTCCAATACCACCATGATGACACTCTTTCCCTCAGACTTGGGTAAACCTATCATAAAATCCATTGAAACCTCCTCCCAACATTGGCTTGGAATGGATAAAGGTTGTAATAGACCCAGTGTCTTAATTGTTTCAACTTTATTTTGTTGGCAAACCAAACATTCTGCCACAAACTTTTGAATATCTGATTTAATGCCCTCCCAAAAAAATTCCTTCTTAACTCTGTGGTAAGTTTTTAAAAATCCTGAGTGCCCTTCTAAGGGAGAAGTGTGCAATTCCATAAGAATCTTTTGTTTTAGCTAGGAATTCTTATAGAGGTATAAGTGATCTTTGTAACATAATGAATCATTTTTCCAGCTAAATGTACCAGATGTACTAGAGTCTTGTTGTAACTTTCTAATAAGTTCCCACACTTCTTCGTCATTCTTCCGTTCCTCCCTTGCTTCATTTATCCAATCTAGTTGGATAATAGAAATGGTGTACAACAATGCTTCCACATCCTCATCCCTTCTTGAGAGTGCATCTACCACCACATTTTTCTTCCCTTTTTTGTAGATGATTTCAGTCATAACCAACATCGTTGTGACCCACTTTTGTTGCTCTTCAGAGGATAATCTTTGTTCTAAAAAGTATTTAAGGCTATCATGATCCGTTTTTAACTTGAAGTGTCTTCCCATTAGGTAGGGTGGCCATTTCTTAAGTGCATGGAGTATTGCCAACATTTTCTTCTCATAAATAGCTTTGTGTAACAACCTTCCCTTGATTGGACAACTTTCAAAACTAATGGGTCTTTCATCTTGCATTAAAACAGTACCAATTCCATTTCCTGAAGCATCACATTCCACAATAAAGGTTTTTGTGAATTTTGGTGTAGCTAAGACCGGTGCTTGGCACATTGCCTCTTTAAGATGCTCAAATGCCTTTGTTGCTTCTGGAGTCCATGAAAATACATCTTTCTTCTATAATGTTGTTAGAGGTGCTGCTATTCTCCCATAATTCTTAACAAACTTGCGATAATACCCTGTCAACCAGAGAAATCCTCACAGATGCTTTATGGATGTGGGAATTTTCCATTCCTTAATGGATTTAATTTTTCTAGGGTCTACCTTAACTCTTTCATGAGATACAATATGACCCAGATATTCCACCTCTTATACTCCAAAGAAACATTTGGATCTTTTTGCATATAATTGTTTCTCCTCCAATAGTTGTAGCACCCTGTCAACATGTTCAACATGATCCTTCCAAGTCTTTATGTAGATTAGTATATCATCAAAAATACTAACATAAATTTTCTAAGGAATGGTTTGAAAATGGAATTCATCAAACCTTGAATTGTTGAAGGTGCATTGGTAAGGCCAAAAGGCATGACCAAAAATTCATAATGACCCTCATGAGTTCTAAATGTTGTTTTCGGAATGTCTTCAGTATTCATTCTTATTTGATGATATCCTCAACGAAGATCCAACTTGGTGAAGTAAATTGATCCATGCAATTCATCCAGTAATTCATCAATGACAGGAATGGGAAACTTATCTTTAATAGTGAGCTTGTTGAGCTCCCTATAATCTGGACACATGCGCGATGATCCATCCTTCTTGTGCACCAATACTACTAGAGAAGAGAAAGAACTTTGAATCAGTTGAATTATACCAGCCCCTCTAGCATTTCTGCAACCATACATTCAAATTCACTCTTTTGGGCATAGGGATATTTGTACGGCCTGATGTTTGGAGGAACACTTCCTGGAATCAAATGAATAGCATGATCATGATCACGAATAGGTGGGATACCTTTGGGAGTCTCAAATACCTTGGAATGAGTGTTCAAGACTTCTTGGAGATCTGCAGAAATAGATGATTCCAATGTGGAAACATCTAGTGAACATAATTGTTCAAGTACACCTCTTTGTTCCCTTTTCAGAAGCTTCGTCATATTGTTAGAGCTTATTATCTTTCCCAGTTTCCCTGCAATACCCCTTAATTCAAATTCCTTTCCTTCCACGGAAAATTTCTTGAAAATTAAAAGCTATTGTACCCAAGGATTGTAGCCATTGGACTCCGAGTACAACATCAGTACCTCCCATTGGAATGGAAAGCATTGGGCTAGTAAATAAATATTCTCCCATGGATAGCTTGATATTATGGCACTTTCCACAACAATTTATTGTTCCTCCATTTGCAACCATCACTTGACACTCTGGTACTAGATATAAGAATCAATTCAATTCTTTTGCTACCTTACAATGAATAAAATTGCGAGTACTTCCTGAATCAATCAACAATATTACCTTTTTCTTCTTGATTTGTCCTTCTATCTTGATGGTTTGAGGAGTGGTAAATCCTGCCAATGCATTACAACATATGGTCAGATTCATTTCTTCTTTATCTAGGCTTTGTTCCTGGAGTATATCCTCTTCTTTTGACCTTTCTTTCTCCTTTTCTTCTTCCTCTTCACAATCTATGTAGAATAATTTCTTCTCAACACACTTATGACCTTTAGTGTATTTGCTATCACAACTGTAACAAAGCCCTTTTGCTCTTTTTTCTTCCAAATGTTGTGGTGCCAACATTATATGTTGTGGAAGACTAGGGGCAACAACACTTCCATCATTATATTTGTGAGTGGTATGCTTCCTAGTTGCCATAATTTTGCTTTCCATTTTTCTTGCTAACCTAAATGCCTTCTCTAATGAATCAGGTTCCCAAAGGCGAACATCATGTTGGATATTGTCCATTAAAATCCCTATGAACACATCAATCCTATTCTCCTCTAGAATATTTTTTACCCTGTTCAATTTTTCGAACTCCTCAATGTGCTCCATTATTGAACCCTTTTGTTTGAGACTTATCAATTGGCTAAAAAAAGTGTTGCTTTTTGTATCCTCATAATGTGCTGTCAATTCTTCCGTAAAAATTGACCAAGTGATAATTTGTTTACGAGAGCAAAGCCATTGATACCATACAAACTGATTTGGTTCCAAATATAAAGTTGCAATACGTACCTTTTGTGTGTTTTGCACATTATTGAGATCGAAAAATTGCTCCATCTGTAATATCCATGTTGCGGGATCCTTGCTATCAAACTTCTTCATAACAATTTTTGGAATATGGTGGGTCTTCGATCCAACATTAGAGTCTATGGAATCATGATTAACATTTCTTTTGTTCTCATAATGAGTTTCCTTTGCTAGCCTTTCACCATTAGTGACCATTTCTTGTAGCAACTTATTCATATTTATCTTCAATTCTTCCATCTTATCATCCATGCCATCAATTTTAGCATCCATGCCATTCATCTTAGCTTCCATGCCATCCATCTTAGCTTCTACGCCTTTCTTTAAACAATCCATCTTAGCTTCTACACCTTTCTTTAAACCATCCATCTTAGCTTCTACATCTTTCCTTAAACCATCCATCTTAGATTCTATTGCTTTTTTGTGCAAGTGACACTTGTTGCACTTGGTCTCGTAATTTTGATATATCATGTTGCATTTCTTCCTCTTCTTCATGAGTCATGCTAGATATTTCAGGTTGCTTACTAGGTCTTTGCATTTTATTTCCTTGGGGCATCAATTATCGATTCAAACTAATTTTTCAAACCAAGCTTATGAAAAAATTAAAAAAAAACTACACACCTTTTTTCACTTTGTAGAAGCTTGATATTGACTCTGATGTATCTCTGCAATTTCAAATCATCCAGTTTTGAAGTTGCGATCTATAGTAGCCCTCTGTGTCCTCTTTCCAATTCCACCAGTCTAATCCACATTGGATTCTCCAAGGAAGATTTATGCACAATCTCCCAACATGACCAGATTATAGACTAGTTCAGTAGAGCGAACTTGTACGACATGCCACGAGTCACCGTTTCGACCTTTGGCTCTGAAAAATATATACAAGAAACTACAGTCTGTAATATTTCTATATCTTGTTACGAAATTTGAATCTGATGCTCAGAGAGAAATTTATGACGATTTTCCCCAGGTCACCTATTTATAATATAATTCAGGAGTATGCCAAAAGACCAACTTCCTCAGATCCTAACTGCGCAAATATAGCGCAAAAAGATCTGAAATTTGGACTCGAGATTCAACGTGATTTCTTCTCAAATGAATTTTTTTTTTAGCTTCTGAGACATCACAGAAAAAAAATTTATAGCGAAAATGCCACGATGACATGTTTGGAGCAACGAAACCCTAGAATCCAAAGCTCTGATACCCAATGTTATGAAGTCAGCTCACAAAAAGATAGAAAAGAGAGATCAATTCCTTAGAATTCAGCCTCTTAGAGGGGGAAACCTCCTTTACATTACAGAAATGAGAAATTCTTTGATGATTCAAATGAAAAAACCTCCTTTAATGGCAGAAGTGTCCTCAGACACGTAATTTTATTAATCAGAAAAAAACAATTACATAATTGATTTTGCAAGAGTTTACGCCTGAACAACACAAACACTCTTGCAATGAGCTATTTATAAGCTCCATGTTCTAACTACCTCTAATTATGGATCACTTATTAAATAACATGTGTCCATTTACAATAAATGCTATAAAAACCAACTAGCTAACAAATCTCCTAAAATAGAGCCTAAGATACGACACATTTGGAGAGTCATATCTAGTTACAACAATATGCTAATTCTAAAAGTCTCCATTAAATAATTAAACATTCTAGAATAATAATTATTAATTTAATATCTTAAATTAATAATTATTTTATTCTAATTTTATAACCTATGATAAAATTGTATTTTTGGATCATCTAACATTCCCCCCTATGATCCAAAGATACATTACAACAGATACCAAGTTCATCCCTAAACTTAGTAAATTTTATTTTTCCAAGAGGTTTCGTGAAAATTTCGGAGATCTGATACTCGGAAGGACAATAAACTGGCTTAAGGACATCTTTGCCAATGAGAGATCTGATATGATGATACTTGGTGTCCACATGCTTTGTCGTTGAATGAAAAACTAGGTTCTTGGCAAGTTTGATGGCTGACTGGCTGTCAATGAATAATGATGTAGCTTCTACCTGAGAAATGCCCAAGTCCTGCAAAATTCTGCGCAACCAAACAATTTCACATGCTGCTTCCCATGCTGAAATGTACTCTGCTTCTGCTGAAGAAGTGGCCACTGTAGCTTGTTTCTTACAACTCCAAGATACTGCTACTGACCCCATGTTCATTAAATAACCTAATGTTGATGCTCGATCATCAATACTCCCAGCAAAGTTGGCATCAGAATATCCACCAAGTACAAAATTTTTAGTCTTTGTGTAAAGAAGACCAAAATCTTTTGTTCCTTGGATATATTGAAGAACTCTTTTGGCTGCATTCCAGTGGCTATCTCGTGGTTCCTGCATAAAACGTGAAATAATACTAACTGCATAAGATAGATCAGGACGAGTATTTGTCAAATAAATCAAGCTGCCAATCAACTGTCTATAAGTTGTACTGTCCACCTTCTCCCACCCTTCAAATTTTGAAAGTTTCAAGTTTTGCTCCATGGGGGTAAGAATGGGCTTGCAATATTGCATGCCAAATCATTGAAGAACCTCTGCTGCATACTTACTCTGAGAAATGAAAATATGATGTGGACGTTGGAAGACTTCAACTCCAAGATAGTAGTAAAGTAATCCCAAATCTGTCATCTTAAAACCTGCATGTAACTCCTTTTTCACCTGTGCAATATGATCATCATGGTTGCCAGTAATGATCAAATCATCTACATACATAACAAGAATTACCAGATATTTTCCCTGTTGTCCTACATACAAAGTATCATCAGATTCACTTCGTTGAAAACCAACTTTCTTAAGGTAGTCATCCATCTTTGCATACCAAGCTCGAGGAGCTTGTTTTAATCCATATAAAGCCTTAATCAATTTGCAGACTTTATGTTCTTGTCCTTCAATTTCAAAACCTGGTGGTTGGGTCATATATACTTCCTCCTGTAAATCTCCATTGAGAAAAGCACTTTTCACATCCATTTGATGAACTTTCCATCCTTTCTGAGCGGCCAATGCAAGTGTTAATCGGATGGTGTTCCATTTAGCTGTAGGAGCAAAAGTTTCCTCATAATCAATGCCTTCCTGCTGTGCAAAACCTTTTGCGACAAGTCGTGCTTTATACTTTTCAAGTTCTCCCTTTTGATTATACTTAACTCTGTAAACCCATTTGCATCCTATGGGTTTAACATTTGCTAGACAATCAACAAGTTTCCAAGTGTTGTTATCAATTACTGCTTGATATTCTTCAACCATAGCTTGTTGCCATTCTTTATGTTTTACTGCTTCTTTGTATGTGGAAGGTTTAGTAAAATCATTTGCTATCAAGGAAAAATTGCCTTCACTTCTATGTGCCCTTCTCGTGCCTGTTTTATTCTGTTCATCAGCCTTTACATCTTTCAAAAGTTGAACTACCCATTTCGGAAATTGGTGCTCACTTGTTTGCGCTTCTGTAAAGTCTCCATCATTGTAAAGAGGATTAATATAAACTGATGTTCGTCGTTCATGTGAAGAATGTGGAGAATCACTGTCAGAAGAACTGTTGCTGCTTGGAGATGCAGATGAAGTGCTAGAAGACCCAGATTATGTTGTTGATGTAGATGGACTGGATGACTCATCTTCAGAGGAAGGAAAATCAAGTTCATACCAATTTGGTGAAGTTGGTTGACTCTGCATTTTTCCATTTCTTTTACTTCCCTTAGTTTCTAACTCGTGAAGAAGATTTTCAATTTCTTCAGCACGTTTGCTCTCAGTTTCATAAAAAATGACATCCCTACTTACAATGAATTTTCCATTGGTCAAAAGACGATACCCTTTCTTCTCATCAGAATAGCCAATCATTGTGCATTTTAAACTTCGTGAGTCAAGCTTATTTCGTTTTTCTTTCGGAACTAAGGCATAACAAACTGACCCAAAAACTCTAAGATGTTTAACTCGATGTTTGAAACCAAATCAAGCTTCATAAGGTGTGATTCTGTCTAAAGAACCAGTTGAAGATCTGTTTCTTAAGTAGAAAGCTGTATGAATTTCTTCCACCCAATATGTTGGACTTAACCTCTTGAAAGTTAACATGGATCTCGCCATTCCTAAAAAAGTGCGATTCATTCTTTCGACTACTCCATTTTGCTGTGGAGTGTAAACATTAGTAAGATGTCGTCTTATGCCATTTTCACTGAAATAAGTTTTTAATTCATTCGAAGTGAATTCTCCCCCATTATCTGTCCTGAGAGTACCTATCTTTTCTTTGACTTCATTTTCAACAAGTTGGCGAAAAATTTTAAACTTATCAAATGCTTCTGACTTGTTCTTCAAAAAGTAAACCCAAGTCATTCTGCTGAAATCATCGATGAATAGTAGGAAATATTTGCATCCACCAAAGGAAGTTTGTAGTGGTCCACAAACATCACTGTGAACTAGTTGTAGCCGCCTGTTTGCATGCCATGAACTTGTTGGAAAACTTTCTCGATTTTGTTTGCCATAAATGCAAGCTTCACATTTTGCATTTTCCCTTTTGAAAGTGGGAAGTCCTTTAACCATTCCTTGTTTCTGCAATTGAGAAAGACTCTCAAAATTCAAATGTCCATATCTTACATGCCATAGTTTTATAGGTGAAATACTTGTAGTCACTGCCCCTGCAAAATCAGAATGCCTTGGAATAACTGTCCCTTTCATCTGTAACAGTTTTCCATCTTCATAACCTGTCATGATTGTTTTCAAGTTCTATTTCACTGAATTAATCTTCACTAAACCATCTTCCATAATGACCTGATGTCCTGCTTGTCAAATCGTGACTAAAGAGAGCAAATTTTTCTTAAAACTGGGTACATACCATACATTGGAAATCATTTTTTCTCCAATTCCAGGGAGAAAAACTTTTACTACTCCTTTTCCATAAGGAGTATGTTTTGTATTATCAGCAAGAAAAATGGAATTAAGTTGGCAATCTTGAAAATTCCAGAAAAAATCATGTCGACAAGTCATGTGCTGAGTTGCCCCGGAATCCAAGATCCAGGCATCTTCATGGTCACTTCTAAGATGAGATGAAAGTTGTGATGCTGGTGAGGAAGTAAAAACATATTCTGAGTTATCATCATCTTGATCATTTGCAAATTGCGCTGAATGTTGCTGAAACTTGGGAATTTTATTAAGTGAAGTTTGACAATCTTCAGCATAATGGCCAACTTTGTTACATCTTCGACACACAATTTGACTTAAGTCTCTTCCTCTTCCTGAAGATTGTCCTCTGCCTCTGCTTTGACTTCTATTTTGAGATTGTCCTCTACCTTGATTATTATATCCTTGACCTTGAAAATTGCCTCTTCCTTGGTTGTTTCCTCTACCTTGAAAATTATTTCTTCCTCCTCTGTTAAAATTGTTTCCTCTGGTTTGGCTTCGACCTCAATTATGTGCTGCTTGATTCTGATTCCATCTGCCTCTTCCTTGATAACTATCTGCTGATGACTTACTAGTGCTGGCCCCTATGAGAAAAACATCTTCACCAACTTTCTTCTTCTTCCCAAAAGTTTTATCATGTTGAGTTAACATTTCACAGAGTTCATCAAACTTTAGTTTCTCTAATTTCCCAGTTACTTGTAGAGTCTCCAAAAAATGCGTGTAGGAAGAAGGAAGTCCAGTAATTACAATTGTGACCATAAAGCTATCATCAATTGCGGGAAAACCAGCATTAATAATTTCTTGCCTAATATTCTTAAGTCTTGAGATATATTCAAGAACATCACCGCCTTCAGTTAATTTTTGTTGCAACAATTTTAATTGTAGATCGACTTTCTTTGATTCAGGCTGAGTATCAAAGAGGTCTTTAAAAGTTTTCAAAGCAGGCCATGCATCTGTAGCATTTTCTATATCGACATACATTTCATCATTCACAGAAGATTTAATAAGAGCTAAGGCTTTAGCATTCTTGATTTCCCATTTTGCTAGTGCAGCTACATCTGTGGGTTTATTTGGCTTAACATCTCCATCACATATTCCCTGCCATAATTCATTGTAAATGAGTGTGCTTTCGATGAGACAATGCCATGTTTTATAAGATTTGGTGCCTTCAAGTTTGTCGGAATCAGAAAACAAATTAATCAACTTAGACATTGTAGCGTTGAGACTTCACACCACAAATCAAGCTCCAAAAACCTCAAGATGCGCAACACAACAACAACACACGATGCAAAAAATGAACTATCGGGGCTTGGCCTTGACCCTCGAATAGTCGTCAAAACAGGAGAAAATTGACTGAGCTTTGCACTTGGCTCTAGTCAATTTCTCAAATTTTTACAAGGCAACTTTCAAAATTTGATTTTTACAATGGTGCTTTTGCACAATCTGGTAAAAAATTACCCCCCCTCAAAGTAAAATTACTTTGAGTTACAATGTGATGATCCCAATTAAAAAATAACTTCTTGAAAACAAATTACCCAACACACCTTATCTCTCCAATTTACAAATTACAAATAAAAATCTCCTTATTACTTCAACAAAAATACAAACCACCTTATTGCTCCAAATATTTACAAAATCCTTATTACTCCAATTACATAAAATTATTATACCGCATCTCACCCAATTACAAATTACAAACTATATATTACAAAAACCTTATCTCTCCAAATTACAAACTATAAAAAAAACTTTATAATTCACCTTATTTCCCCTTTACAAAAACTTTATTATGCATCTTATCATGACTCTCTTTTCCTTTTTTTTTTAAAACCCCATTAAAAAAAATGAATGTTACGTGAACTTTTTAAAAAGTGAATTCTACTTTTAAAGCATATATCATGCCTTTTATAAAAAACACATCCTAACTCACGTTGACTTTTAAAAATCCACGCAGGCTGGCAAAGCTGATTGGAACGCTGGCTGGAACGGCAGTGTGAACGATGGTTGGAACGCTAGTTTCAGCTGGCTTTTAAAAATCCACAAAGGCTGGCAATGCTGTCTGACTAGCAACGCTGGCTTTGCTGACTGGCTTTGCTGGCTGGCAATGCTGGCTTTGTTGGTAATTGCACTGAACAAGCCTACGGACTCTGAAGCTGAACAGATTTGCGGATCTGTGGATCTTGAAGCTGTACAAACCTGCAAACTTAATTTAATTAAAGATGACAATTATTGTACACACCAAACAGCGATGCGTTCAGAAATTTGGAAAACGTTTTGAATTGGAGGCCGCTTCAATTCTGTTCAGGCTTAGAGGTAGATTAGAGTTGCTGAAATGATACAAGGGAACGCTGGCTGGCAGGCTGGCCATGTTTTGGTGCTGAAACAACACCTATTCTACTGCGCAAAGGATAGAGGTCGGACTTTAAGGCACACGGTGTTGGGGCTAAGTTCGGCACACACAAAATGCAGGAACCGTATTTCAACCAGCAAAACCTGAAGACTGTCCAAGGCATAGCATGAAGATCGCTAATCCAATAAGCGCCGACCCCTCTGCAATTTTAAAATGACTGTGATTTTCGGCTGGCTTTCGTGTAAAACCGTTGTTCTTAAACTCCACTGAACCCTGGTCCGCTTCATGAAAAACACTACAAAAAACGTCGGTTTAATGAAAACGCAGGAATATAATGTCGGGTCTTATCATTAGAGGACGCTGGTTCAAATGCCAGACCACAAAGCTGAATTGATGCCAGAATGCTCAACGCAGGGTATTTAAGTATAAATCGATGTCAACCATTCTCATAAAAAATCCAGAATCGATTTGCAGAATCGATTGAATGTTTTGAAAAGATTTTAAAAACAACTAAAATATACAGCACTATCCCTTTTTTTTATGGTTTTATTCACTCAACCAATTTGGAAAAAGTCACATAGATTTCCATTTGCTCCTTTAATAAAATGATTTTAGAATTTGCAGATCTATAAACAACAATTTTTTTTTTGCAAATTTCATACCAATCTGTCACTGATTATTTCAACGAAGTTGAGTTTTCCATGATATGATAGAGCTGGAATCTCCTCCTCAAATCAACTGCAACATTACTGGAGCTCTGATACCACAATAATGGCAGAAGTGTCCTCAGACACATAATTTTATTAATCAGAAAAAAACAATTACATAATTGATTTTGCAAGAGTTTACACCCGAAAAACACAAACACTCTTGCAATGAGCTATTTATAAGCTCCATGTCCTAACTACCTCTAATTATGGATCACTTATTAAATAACAAGTGTCCATTTACAATAAATGCTATAAAAACCAACTAGCTAACAAATCTCCTAAAATAGAGCCTAAGATACGACACATTTGGAGAGTCATATCTAGTTACAACAATATGCTAATTCTAAAAGTCTCCATTAAATAATTAAACATTCTAGAATAATAATTATTAATTTAATATCTTAAATTAATAATTATTTTATTCTAATTTGATAACCTATGATAAAATTGTGTTTTTGGATCATCTAACATCCTTTATATATATGGGAGTCTAAGAAGTCACAATATAACCCTGCTGACCTAACAATAATATAAAGCCACAAAAATAACAATAGAGGGATTCTTTGGGGCACAGTAATAACAATATGGGGACAATAGGGGCACAACAATATTAATAAGGGATACAACTAAAATAGTAATGGGGTAATCACTAGTATTATAGGGACCCAATAGTCTCCGGTGGAGGAAGGAAATAAAGATGATGGAGAAGGATATCCTTACAAAATATTTCTCAAAGAAGCCCTCTAGTGCCAAAGGAACAAAATGATGGACAACTTTTCCTGGACCTTTCAGTGGATACCCATAGGTGATGCATCTTCATCCAACAAGAACCTTTGAGGAACTTTCAAATTCCCATATTTGAAGAACAGACAGGGAAAATTTTAGGGGCCAATATTCACCCATGGGCTAATTTTCTATACTTTTTCGAAAGAAAGGATTCACTAATTTCCATTTTTTTGTAAAAATGATTTGCCCAAATTTTATAGAATGAAATTGCTTTACCCTAAAAACCACCAAAAAAGCATGTTTAGACTATATAAAAATATTATAAATTTGAATTTTTTTACAAAAATATCTCCAAACATTTTATATATTTCATATTATGGACTAGTGGGGTTCGCCAAGGTTTCTATAGTTTAATATAAATTTCCATCATTAAAATTTTCCCTAAGACCAGATAGATGAAAATGTCGTAGATAAATGGAAAAATAAGTTGAAAGGATATATTTCGGTTCATGATTTTTCCAATAGGGAAAATATTACTTTTCCACTCCTTAAAGTCACCCATTAGAACGACCGGTGGGAATTCTACTATGAGTAGAGGGAGAAGAGGGATCTCTCAATATTTTCAACCACATCCACTTGGAATTCATTTCAATATACCATAAAGGAATAGTAGTACGCTGTCAAGAGCTATGAAGATAAGTACATAAAATGGATGAGACAAGGGCAGGAAAGGGACCAAGACATGTCAGAGTTCACAAATACTTTCCATACCCCTCACACGAAGTTGGGTATCAAATCCTCTGAGTGCCATCTGGTACTCAAGTACCATGAATGTCTACACTAATACATCTAGGGTGAGATAAAGTTCCTAGACATCTCCTCACTTAGCACTTCCTATCGATACGTCATCAAGATCGAATATAATTTTAAACAAAAGAAGAGAGACTTTGGATATTTGAATCCAAAGCAAAGGAAAGGAACCGCCAAGTGTAGAGAAAAGGGAAAAGCCTGGGTGGGGTGACCCAAGATAACCAATCGAAGATGAAAGAAAATAATAACACCATGAAGACAAAGAAGGACACAAGAAAGTGGTGTGATTTCCATAATAGATCCACTCAAAACACAAGTGAGTGTTGAGCCAAGTAGTGACAAGTGGTCGAGTTGAAGGCTTCAGATTCAGATGCATGTCCTGAATTTAACTCAGAATGCAACAAGGGGATTGACCAATGGAAGCATATTGTTGATGCATATCCCAACACCACCATTGTCACCACTAAGATCTAGAATATTGAGCTTGCAGATCCAGAGGAAGGGAAGTGTATTTTCCACTCACATATGCGGGTGAAAGGATCTCTACTGCAGTTCATTATCGACAATGAGAGTGAAAAGAACATCATCTCAATAGATCCCATTAAGTAGTTGGTCCTACCAACCACAAAAAACCCACATCTATACAGCATTGGGTGGCTCCACAAAAGATGCGATCTTCACATTACCCATTAGTGCCATATTTTCTATAGCATCAAACCCTTCTTGGATGAGGTACTATGTGTGATTTCTCCTTTTGAAGTTTGTGATTTAGTATTAGGCCAATGATACTTGAAAAATTTTCATGTTGTGTATGATTCGAGGCCTCAAACTATTATTCTAACTTTGGGAAATAATTTATACATGATACCAAAGGTAACCCCACCTACTACCATCTATTTTATATCTGCTAAAAAATGCAGTAAGATCATCTCCCAGACCAAGATTTGCTTTTCTTTTTATTCATTCTCAAAGTAAGGGGAAGATCATCGCCACATCCATGGCCCCAACAAGTGAAGAGTTCGACCGTGTAATAAAAGTAGGTGGATAACTTCATAGAAGAATACATGAACATATTCTCCTCACCTAGAGAGGTACCTTCACACTATTATGTTAATAATTTGATTGATGTAACTCCATGAGCAGCTCTACCCAAAGGGATGATATGTTGCCACTCTATTATGGAAACAGAATATATCAAGTTGTAGATCCAAGAATTGCTACAAAAAGGCCATATTTGACCAAGTTCCTCACCTTGTGGGAGCTTGATTTTACTTTTACAAAAGAAGCATGGGACCTTGTAACTTTTCACTGATTATGGGGCACTAGAAAAATCACTATGAGGAAGAGGAATCCAATCCTATGGATTGATGACGCTTTTGACTAGGTCAAAGGGGCCATGTAATTCAACAAGATCTATTTAAATTCTAGTTATCAACAAGTTCCAATAGAACCCACAGATTTATGGAAGACCTCCTTGAAATCCAAGGGAGGCATTTTTGAGTAGTTGGTCATGCCTTTCGGGTTAAAAAATGCCCCTGAATATTTTATGAGGCTAATGGATTACACCTTTGATGCTTCACCAACTTGTTAATAGTTGCATATCTGGATGACATCCTCATCTTGAGCAAGAGTTAGGAAGAGAACTTGCAACGCATTAAGTAGGTTCCTCAAACCCTATTAGAACACAAACTATGCACCAACTTGGAGATATTAACCTTTGCCATGAGCCAGGTCCAATATCTAGTGTTACATCATTGACGAGGAAGGCATGCATGTGGATTTGTGTAAGATCCAAGTCATTTTGGATTGGCCAACCTTGACCACCCTAACAGAGATTTGTAGTGTTCTGAGCCTTGCCAATTTTTATTAGAGGTTCATGTTGGGATTCTCTCATATCAGTTAGCCTTTGAGTTAAGTTAGAAATGGTAGAGCAAAAGAAAAAAATTCCTGGCCTAAGTCCCAATAGAAGGTGTTTTCTCAGTTGAAGCACTACGTCTACTCTGCACCAGTGAAAACATTGCCAGACCTACAACAACTATTTGAAATTGAGACAGACACCATTGAATACACTATTGGTGTAGTTCTCTCATAGCAATGGAATCTAATGGCCTAACAAATTGAGACACTTTCTCATAGAATTCGTAAATACCCCACCAACGATGAGATTTATTCCATCGTGTAGCCTTGTCGACAATTGAAACATTAAATTCTCAAAAACGAGACGACAATGCACACATAGCACCGACCCATCTATTCTATACAGAACTATGTGAAGTTGCAGAATGATAACCATCAGAATTGGTCCACATATATACAACAAATTCCATATGAATATTAAATACAAGAATTTAAATACTAATCATGTTGTAGATTACCTCAGACAACCCCATGTTGTAGCACTTACACCATTTTTCTCAACTCTTGTGGCCACGAGACCTATGGATGGCCACAATTATACAAAAATACTCCAAATTTACCACCACATCCTAGATGTTATTAGATGGCATGCAAGTTCCCTAATTACACCACCAGGATTCATTTTTATACTATCTTGGCCACCTTTGTATTCCTTCAGGTAAGCGTGCCAATCTCATTTGGGAGGTGCAATAAAGTTTGGTCATATGACACTTTAATGTCGATAAAACTGTGCACATACTACAAAAAAATCTCTAACAAGATGTTGGAAAGTACATTAGACCTTGCACTGCCTATTCCATCACCAAGACAACCATTAATAAGAAAGGCTTGTATACTCCTCTACCTAATCCTAGCTAGCCCTAAGAATCCATCTCCATGTGCTATATATTTGGCCTTCCTTCTACAAAGCATGGTAACAAATTTAGATTTATTTTCATTGATAGATTTTGTAGAATGGCCATATTGGTTGCCTGCAAGAAGAGTATCACAACAAATACCACTTCTAAACTCTTCCTTGAATGAGTATGGGTACATTTTTGTGCACTATAGACCATTATATCATATTGAGATAGCATCTTCCCAAGCACATTTTGCTTAAGCCTCTGGTCATTGTTGGACACAAATCTCACCAAGTATCTACATTCCACCCCCAAATTGATCGCCAGACAAAGGTCATTAAGAATATGATTATGCACATACTACACATGTACAACTCTAAGAATCTCTGAAAATGGAATGAGAGACTTTCTTATGTGCACCACAACTATAACAAAGCTCTACTACCCAAAGCCCCTTTGAAGTGAGCCTAGAATTTCAACGATTATGATTGATTAATGTTGCACTTCCATTAGAAACTATAGAGGAAGAATTTACCCATGTTCAGTCCGAATCTGATAAAACCACCAAGTTTATTTATTTTATTCAAAACATCCACTAGTAGGTTCATGGCATCTTGGAAAAATCCAATGCCAAATACAAACAATGACATGATTAGCATTGGGTGCCACATAAGTTTTAGGTGGGAAACAAAGTTTGGTTACAATTGTAAAAAGAGCACCTCACTCGATCTCATCATAAGATTTTTCTCCTGTGATACAAGCCTTATCCCATTGCATTATTTGTGGAAGATAATCATTTTGAGCTCAATATCCCCCAATTCCTTCAATTGCACACCATATTCAATTTAGACCACCTTCGGCCATAATTTCCACCATTCTTGGACATATCAGACATTGTTGAGCAATTGACACCATCAGAGCTCAACCTAGACTATATTGAACATGACATAATTGATTGGATCATGGACACATATTTTAGGAAAAATCACAAACAAAGGGTCTAATTGGATCAAGTTGTCAAATTTGGCGAATGTTTCTACTAGGGAAAGTGGCTCTCTAGGGACCAAATTCAACAAAAGTTTCCCCATCTCATAGAGGCACTCAATGCAATGGGGACCATTGATTTGTGAGGGTGGAGACCTGATTCAGGTTAATATTAGTTGCCAGTCCCCTATTCCATTTGGACCCCCATCACTATTTCTTTCACCTTTTCTTAATTCTAGAAAATTTTACTATTTTTGGTAGTTTTTCTCGGTATTGAACTTCAAGAGTGATCTTGAGGCAATAAAAGACATTTTTTTTTGGAAAATGGGCAAACTAACACCCTTCAATAGGGTTTTGTAGTCAAAAGTTGTATTCCTTGGATATAAATTTCTAACGAGGTATCGTAGATGTCAAACATATAGAGTGTGCCAAAGTTATGACCCTGAGAAGTGTGTGTACCAACTAAACCTAGTAGTGCCCACAAGCCTTTGGCTTTTCATCTCCTAGGGTTAGGTTTTGAGATGTTTGGGGTTTTCTCCTGTTTCTCAATAATAATATGCCGTATGTGCCCCAGTGTAACATAGTTAAAAGGCATGTAGCCACCACATATCTTTTCAAATATAACCTAGCATCACCTGAGGTAGTTTATTTCCATTCTGCATGTAAATAGTTTTCAATATTTTGTTATTAGCGAATTGAAATTCAGTTTTTGCTGTAGCTCTGTTTCTTTGTTTAAAGTTTTATTTCACTTCGTTTCTACAAAATGATGGATTAGTGTTATCCGAGCAGTCTTGTCTTTCTTTGTTTTCCTGTGGATGTCCCTAATGAGGTCAGGGTATAAGTATTTAGGGCCTGAACAGGTTGAAACTTTGCAAGATCATCCTCACCAACCCTAATAGACTCCCATGGCAGAAGAAAAGAAAGACGATGGAGTAGGAGATCATTTCAAAATATATCTCAAATAATCCCTCAAGCAATAGTGGAACAAGATGATGGACAACCTTACCCAGATCCTTTGGTGATGGCCAAAGGCGACTCATCTTCATCCAACACCACTCCCTTTATGGTATAAGTCAATCTTGACATTCCCATATTTGAAAGCCAGATATATGAATATGTTATAGATAAATGATCAAATATGTTGGAAAGATATTCTTTAGTTCGTGCTTTTTCGAATAGGGAAAATATTCCTTTTGCAGAACTCAAAGTTGCCCCCACTGTCAAGCACTAGTGGGAAACCTACTGTGAGTAGAGGGACAAGGGGGAACCCTGACTATTTTTAGCCACACTCACCTGTAATTATTTCTGAGATGCCATTAGGGAACAATATTACCTAGTCAGGAGAAATGAATATAAGTACATAAAATGGACCACATTATGGCAAGGAAGGGGCCAAGATGTGCCAGAGTTCACAAATATTTTTCATACCATTAGTAGAATTTTGGTATCAAGGATTCTAAGCAACATCTCATACTCTACTACTATGGTTTTCTACATAAATACATCTACAACAAGATGTAGTTCCTATAAATATCCTCTCCTGGCATCTCCTATCAATATGATGTCAAGAACGAACATAAATTTAAACAGAAGAAGTGATACTTTTGATATATGAATCGTAAGCAAGGGAAAGGTGCCCCCAAACCATAGAATGAAGGAAAAATCTAGGTAAGGTGACCCACGACAACCAATATAAGCCACAATAAAAGAAAAATACCATGAAGAAAAACAAGGAAACAAGAAAGCGGTGTGAGTTCCATGACAACCCCACTCACAACATAAGTGAGTGTGGAGCCATGTAATCATTCATAGCCAAGACAAAGCCTTTAATATTAGATGCATGTTCTGACTCTGAGTCAGAACATGATAAGGGGAATTACAAAGGGAAGTAGATTAGTGATGTAGAGCCCATCGAGATCATTGACACCAATAATGATCTGAAAATGGAGGAGGTAGTTAATTTCCTATTCCCAAAAAACAAACAAGGGTTGTTCTCACTCTTTGCAAGGAAAAATGGGTCTTGACACAAAACAGGTTTTCCAAAAGGTATCTTCAAGTTATGAGTTAGTTTTCACATGTAAACTTAATAATAAGAAACAAAACATCACATAACTCATAAAAGCATACATTAATAGCACAACAAAGGATTTGGTGATGAATTTCAACCCTCCTGGGCTACATCTTCGGGCCTCCTAACATAGATAGACTGCTCCATATATTCAGTTGAAAAAGAAGTATATAAAAGTTTTTGGATGTAACATGTGGATGTTTCCCATAGAAGGAAATGTTCTCCTCCACATAACTCTCACATAAAACAACAACACAAGATGTCTCCTACAAAGACATATCTAGATTTTCCCATATATTCAGTTTAAAAAGGAGTATATAAAATTTTTCTGATGAAACATGTGACTATTTCCTCTCCAAAGTAATGTTCTCTTGCAAAAAAATCTCACATAAAACAACAACACAAGGTGTCTCCTACAAAGCCCCTATACTCCAATTGAAAATGAGGTTACATGAGCATGAAAAAAACTTAAATTCCACATTGAAGAGAAAAAAAAGTATTTCCTCTACATCGAATAGTGAGAAAAGTAAACATGACTTGAACCCTACAAGTAAAAGCTAATAAAACACACTTTTGAATGTAAGAAAACCCCTACAAGGCCTTCTCCATGGTCAAGCACCTTTAAGAATTTCTCCAAAAACTTGATTTATCCATGCACTGTTATGAAACCAACTCACAAAAAGATAGAAAAGATAGTTGAATGCCTTAAAATTTAGCCTCTTCAAGGGGGCAACCTCCTTTACATTACATAAATGAACAATTCTTGGATGATACAAATGAAAAGACGTCCTTTCTATATATAGGAGTCTAAGGGGTCATAATATAATCAGAGCCGACATAACAATAATAATATAAGGGCACAACAATAACAATAGTGGGCTTCTATGGGGCACAATAGTAACAATATGGGCGCTACACGGGTACATAAATATAATAATGGGGTTGTACTAATAAAAATAAGGGGTTACACTAGTAGTATAGGAGCCTAACATGCCCCTCTCCTTCAAAAAGTGTTGTCCTCAACGCTTGAGTAGTTCTTGATGCTTCTGTATAGAATTCTTTTCGTCCCATGTGGAATCTTCAGTGGGTATGTTCTTCCACTTGATGAGATACTCTGAAATTGATCGATTTCGTAGCTGCGGGTTCTTGTTTCTATGACTGCTCCAGGTTCCAATATGATTTTTCCTTCCTCTTCAATTTCTATAAATATTGTTTGAATTGGGATATTTTGCATCTTTTGAATAAGTGGCCATACTTCTTCATCTTTCTTCCATTCATCCCTTGCTTCATTTATCCAATCTGGTTGGATAATAGAAATAGCACAAAACAATGCTTCCACATCCTCATCCTTTCTTGAGAGTGCATCTGCAACAAAAAATTTCTTCCATTTTCTATAGATGATGTCAAAGTCATAACCCAACATATTTGTGACACATTTTTTCTGTTCTTCTAAAGATAATAGTTGTTCTAAAAAGTATTTAAGACTATCATGATCCATTTTTACCTTGAGGTGTCTTCCCATTCGGTAAAGTTGCAATTTCTTAAGTGCATGTAGTATTGCCAACATTTCCTTCTCATAAATAGCTTGCTTGAGATGGAGCGGTAAAAATACCCAATCACCTACATCAAAACATTTTTCACTATGATGTTGATCTACCTGTTGTTTCATTTGATTTTGCACCAAAGTGGCATTATCCTTTAAAAGTTGGAGAACTTGTTGTTGATGCTTGATGTGATCTTTCACTGCTTGAACCTTTTCCTTCTTAATATGTCCTTCTATCTTTAGAGTTTGAGGAGTGGTAATTCCTTCCAATCCTTTACAAGATATGGTCAAATTCTTTTCTCGATGCTTGATGTGATCTTTCACTTCTTGAACATTTTTCTTCTTGATAAATGTCCTTCTATCTTGATAGTTTTAGGAGTCGTAATTTTGGCCAATGAATTACAAGATATGGTTGGATTCATTTCTTCTTTCTTGATGTGATCTTTCACTTCTTTCACCTTTTTCTTCTTGATATGTCCTTCTATCTTGAGAGTTTGAGGAGTGGTAATTCTTGCCAATGCTTTACAAGATATGGTTTGATTCATTTCTTCTTTCTCTGGGGTTGGGTTCTGGCATATATCCTCTTCTTTTGATGTTTCATGATCCTTTTCTTCCTCCTATTCATACTCTATGTAAAATAATTTCTTCTCAACACACTTATGACCTTTAGTGCATTTTCTATCACAATTGTAACAAAGCTCTTTTTCTCTTTTTTCTTCCAATTCTTGTGGTGTAACCCTTGTAGGTTGTGGAAGGCTAGGAGAAGCAACACATCCATCTTTATAGTTGTGAGGGGTAGACTTCCTTGTTGCCATAATTTTACTTTCCAGTATGTAACAAAGCCCTTTTACTCTTTCCAATTGTTGTGGTGTTGCTCTAAAGAAGGTGTTTCTCTTTGTATCCTCATAATGTGTTATCATTTCCTCTGTGAAAATTAACCACGTAACAAGTTGTTTATGAGAACAAAGCCCTTTATACCAGAAAAATTGATGTGGTTCTAAATATGAAGATGCAATACATACCTTTTGTAACAGTGGTACACCATGTAGATCAAAACATTGCTCCATCTAAAGTATCCAATTTACCAGATCCTTGCCATCAAACTTCCTCATATCTCCTTTTCTTGATATTAGGAGCTCAATAATGAAATTACTATAACTATGTAATTTTGGATCTTTCAGTTTTGAAATTGTGACTTACAGTAGCCTTCTGTGTCCTCTTTCCAATGGCACCAGTCTGATCAAATTTAGATTCTCCAAGAAAGAGTTATGCACAATCTCCCAAAATGACCTGATTATATACCTTTTCAGAAGAGCAAAATTGTAGGAAGTGCCACATGTCACTATTTTGACCTTAGGATCTAAAAAATATACAAAGGAAACTACAGTCCGTCCTCTTTCTGTAACTTCTTACAAAATTTCAATCTAATGCTCAAAACAAAAGTTATGACTATTTTCCCTAGGTCACCTGTTTGGAATGTAATTCAAGAGTCTGTAAAATGGCCAACTTCCTCAGATCATATCTCCGCAAATATAGTGTGAAAATATCTAAAATTCAGACCTGAGGTTGAACACTATTTCTTCTCAAATGGTGTTTTTTGTTCGCTTCTGAAACGTCGTAGAAAAGGAGTTATAGCGAAAATTCCTTGATGACCTATTTGGAGCAGTGAAACCCAAGAATCCAAAGCTCTGATACCAGATGTTATGAAAACAGCTCACAAAAAGATAGAAAAGATAGTTGAACAACTTAGAATTCAGCCTCTTCAAGGGGGCAACCTCCTTTATATTACAGAAATGAAAAATTCTTGGATGATACAAATGAAAAGACCTCCTTTATATATAGGAGTCTAAGGGGTCATAATATAATCAGAGCTAACATAACAATAATAATGGACGGGCATGATAATAACAATAGTGGGCCTCTATGGGGCTTAATAGTAACAATATGGGCACTACATGGGTAGATAAATATAATAAGGGGGTTGTACTAATCACAATAAGGGTTACACTAGTAGTATAGGGGCCTAACATACTTGAACCTACAAAAATTCCCCTTATATGTGCTCAAATCATAAAAGAGAGGTCAAGGGTGATGAGAAATGTCCAAAATATGATAAGTGGACTCTTCTTGAGCTCCAAAACAACAAAAAATCACAAATATATGGCTCTATAAGCTCTTCATGTAGTTTTTTTGTTATCTTTCTTAGAAATCGGACTAACAGTCTAACTGTCCTACAAATTCACCTTGTTTTCCACTAATGAGGGGACAATTTTAACCTCCTCTAGTGTAATTTGTTTGACATTTAATTCGTCAAACAACCCTTAAGGAAAAAATTCAGGCACATGACCATGGGGTCGTGGGCTAGGCCTTAATGCTTGCCCCTGCTGGCCTAACCCCTTAATTGTCACAGTATAGTTATGTTGGTTTCATGGGACTGATAGTTTGACCAATGGCTTGCCCCTCCCACCATGACCCCTAACTCCACACAGTGTGGTCCTTTGCGGTGGCATATGCTCTTGAGTCAGGGCTTAATATTTGTGCCCTCCACTGAGTTCTTGCTGAGTTTCTATGTAGGTAAGGTTACCAAAGGTTGGGCTATTGGTCCCCCTCTCCATTAACACCTTCCAATTAATTCTTATGGTCTTGTTGCGGTTAGGTAAGCAAGGCTTGAGCCACACCCCAAGCCCCTCCGCTATTGGCACTTTCCATCTTAACATCGAGTCATATGATATAGTCATGACTGGGGACTGGGGCTAGAAAACCAACCCTTCTCCCCAAATGAATGAATTTAAAACCTTAAATAGAGGTTTCTATTTATGGATATTAAGAATCATCGTGAGGCCTAATGAAAAACCCCTACAGTACTACCCTGGAGTTCGGGGTTTCGAGTCCTACCCACAACTTTGTCCAACCATACCCAAAATTTTAATATGATCTCAAGTGCCGCATGGAAACTCGTGATTGGGCCATGTGGCACCATTTCATTGGTCGATTCCCAACAAATAAAAAACAACCAAGAATTGATGAACCAGAACCTGCCAATTGGTGACACCTGGTTGGTCTATACCTGCACAGTCACCTTGGGTGATGTTAGTAGTATGAAATCCCATTTAATTATTCAGTCCACAACCTGCTCATTTTTTAGTTTTTGGGCCAAACAATCAAAACGAAATAACTTTACCATACGGTGTCAGATTGACGTAAACAAACTTCGTTGGATTCATAATGACGAGCACTTCAACTTGAGTCTAATTTGAGGACTTTCTAGGCACTTTCATTTGTGAGCTAAAATTTAATCACCTGATGACACATCTCCACTAGCAAATTTTGGACTCCAAAAGTTTACTTCCATAATAAATAAAATGAGGCTGAAACTCAAAATAACCCAAAATGTCAATCCAAAATGCTTACTTTTCTATTGATTCCCTTCAAGCCCCAATCAGGGCTCTTCACCTTTGTTCTTCATGAACACATATTGTCATGTTAAGAATCCAACCAATATTCTTATCGTTGATATAGGAACAAAACATTGATGAGTAGAATCTGAACATTCTCTTTAATCTCATCTTTGCAAGACTCAAAATACTTCATCTTGAAGTTCAACTGTTGAAGAAAAAATGACTCCATCTTGGAAATCAGAAGCAACATAAAACTTGCTTTATCATCCTCAACTTGACCTTATACACAAAAGTACACTACTACAAAATTTTCAATGACATAATTGGATTTTCCAACAAAAACATAGTCATATTTTACAATCTTAAATAAATATTCTATTCAAAACAAGTTTCATCTTGAATACTTGCATCAGCGAGTACATGACAAACTTGTATACAAGCTTGGAAGACAACCTGTACACTCCAAAAGTCCTTGAACATATGGACTTATAACAAGAAAATACATAACATCAATGAAAAACACATATATTGCACATTGTGACCAATATTGTTCACTTTACAAAAGTACCCAAATAGGTAAACAACAAGTAATTACAAATTTACAAAGTAACTTTACAAACATTCTACCTAATCTCTGCCTCTCCTAGCCTTATGGATTCTCTTTTGCATCAACTTTTCCTTGAAGGTTTCTTTAGGATTACTATGAGTCCTCTTTCCCACCTCTTGCTTCCCTTGCATTAGGTTGCACGGTCTCTTTTCCCTTCTTGGAATGAATCTCTAGATGTAATTTCCAATATCGTTCATTTCCATGTCAATGCATCTTGCAATGGGTACAAAAGTACTTTCTCTTGCTTGCCAATAAAGAAGTCCTCTCATGTGAAGGAGATTCACCATGCTTGATGCATGGAATTTGTTCCACTCTGTTAAACATTACCATGCATTTCTCACGGACAAACACACAATTTTCAAATGCATCATCGAAAGTACAATGGTACATGTTCCACAAAAGTTCAAAATTACCATCATTTCGAAAACAACCATGATATTTATAACTATCTCTCGGGTTGCATCTTTGACGATATGTGGTGGATGATGACATGCAAGCTCCCTTCAATAATTCATCTCTCTTAGGAGATAAATGAGCATTTTGACCACCATACACATGTGATATCTCGTCCTCTAATGATTGTGGTGTGTCAAATCAGTTAGAGCATTCTCCAACTCCGTTTGACCATGGATCAATCCTTGATACTTTGGTCTCTCTTCAACCATGATTGGATTGGTGATCCCTTGGCCATTGATACTGAGCTATCCTTCCTCATAACCCATTTTAGAAAGAAGTGCCATACCAATGCCCTTAGTATGTTGCTCAAATGTTGCAAAAGAGGTGTTATGAACATAAACAAAAGGAATTGTTATTGAAATGATTATTACCTCCTTAAAATTTTCATTCATATTTTCAGCTTCTGATGATCATGACGACATTGTAGATGACTCTAGCCTCCCACCTTTACTAATTGGCATATGGTGAGAATCTTAGAGACGCTTGAAAAATGCACATGCATCATCTTCCTCATAAAGTCCATAACTACTTTTTGAGCCATGCCCACATATTCATTTCATTTTGGAGGTGTATTTTGCTGTCACAAGAGTGGAAATTTCAGAAACTTGTTCCTCAAGCACATGTTGCAACTGAAGGCACATATGCCTGTTCTCCTTTCCAGCCATTTCTAACATTATTCTCAACTCAATGTTCTCCATACAAAGAGCCAAATTCATCTCCTCTAACTCTTGGACACTTCTTTTTCCCATTCTTGCAGCTTGGTCAAATGAGGCTCTAATACCAATTGATGTTAAAATGGAGGAGGTAGTCAATTTCCTCTTCTCCAAAAAACAACAAGGATTTTTCCAATGCTTTGCAAGGAAAATTGGGTCTTAACACAAAACAGGTTTTCCAAAAGGTCTCTTCCAATTATGAGTTATTTTTCACATGTAAACTTAAACGTAAGCAACACAACATCACATAAAACATAGAAGCATACATGAAGAGCACAACAAAGTATTTGGTGATGGAGTTCACCCCTCCTAGGCTACATCTCCAAGCCTACCAACATAGCTAGACTGATCCATATATTCAGTGGAAAAGGGAGTATATAAAAGTTTGTTGATGAAATATGTGGCTATTTCCCCTTCAAGGAAATTTTCTCCTCCAAAAAACTCTCACATAAAACAACAACACAAGGTGTCTCCTACAAAGACCCTATATTCCAACTGAAAATTAGCTTACATGACCATGAAAGCACTTCAATTCCACATTGCAGAGAAAAAAAAAAGATTTCCTCAACATGATATACTGAGAAAACTAAACTTAAGCTGAACCTTGCAACTAATAGTTGTTGTAGTAGACACTTGAATATAAGAAAACCCCTACAGGTCCTTTTCCATGCTCAAACACCTTCAAGAGCTGCTCCATAAACCTGACTGATCCATACACCATTATACTTGAACCTACCAAAAGTCTCCTTATATGTGCTCAAATCAACAAATAGAGGTCACCATTGGATCCAGAATGTTCAAAAACCCCTAAGTGGACCCTTATTGAGCTCAAAATGGACAAAAACACACAAAGATATGGCTCTAAAAGCTCTCCATTTACTTTTGTTATTATACATCCTACAAATCAAACTAACAATTTAACTGTCCTACAAATTCACCTTGTTTTCTGCTAACGAGATGACAATTCTGTCCTCCATCGATGCAATTTTTTGGACACTTAATTCATCCAATAACCCTTAAGGGAGAAACTTCAGGCCACATGGCCATGTGACTGTGGGCTAGGCCTCAGCATCCACCCACGCCAGCCTAGTCCCTTAATTGTCGGGCTATAGTTACACTGGGTTCATCAGACCAAGGGTTACGAAAAAAACATGCCCTTCGTGTCGAGCCCCTTAACTCCACACGCTATGGTCATGTGTGGTGGAATATGCCCTTAGGTCATGGCTTAACATTTGCGCCCTCCACCGAGCGCTTGTCAAGGTTCTATGTAGGTAGGTCACCAAGAGTTGGGCTAGTAGTAATCCCCCTCTCCATTAGCACCTTCCAATTAATGTTTATGGCCTCATGGTGGTTGGGTGACTAGGGGCTAGGCTAGATCCTACGCATCTCCATTTTTGGCGCTTTCCACATTAACACCGAGTAATATGCCATAGTCGTGACTAGGGGCAAGGGTTGGTAGCCTGACCCTTCTCCCCAAATGAGCACCTTTGAAACTTTAATAAGAGGTTTCTTTCTATGCATATTAAGAATCACCATGTGGCCTAATGGAAAATCCCTGCACTGCAACCCTAGAGGTTGGGGGTTAGAGTCCTGCCCATAGGTCTATCCAAACTTTAATACACTCTAGGGTGCCACGTGGTAGCCCATGATTGAGCCACATGGCACCATTTCGTTGGTCCATGACCAACCAATAAAAAACAACAAAAAAACAACAAACCATAAACTACCACTTGGCGACACCTGGTTGGTCTGTGCCTGCACAGTCAACCTAGGTGATGTGAGCAGTAGGAAGTCCCTGCCAGTTTCTAAGTCAACAACCTGCTCCTTTTTTAGTTATTGGGCCAAATGATCAAAATGTAATAACTTGAGCATACGATGTTATATTCAGGTGACACGAACATCGTTGGATTCAGAGTAATGAGCACTTCAAGCTGACACTGGTTTCAAGAATTTCTGGGCAATTTGATTTTGAGCTAAAATTTGATCACCTGATCTACCAAGATATAGAATATTGACCCCAAAGATCCAAAGGAAGGGGAGTATCACTTCCACTCATAGTTGTGGGTGAAGGGTTCTCCATTGTAGTTCATTTTACATAACGATAACCAAAAGAATATCAACCAAAATAATCTCATATCAACAAAGGTTATTAAGTGGTTGGGGTTAACGATGAATCCACACTCGCATCCATACAACATCAGATGGCTCCACCATGTACGAGATATTTGTGCCAGGTAATAGTACCATCTTCCTATTGATGGTCCTAAATGACTGCATCAACATTGGGGGAAGCCACCCGGTCAAGACCTTAGAATAGGCTATTTTCCATTTGGGATTGTGGCTCCAATAGGAATTATGGGACTAGATTCCCTTTCTATAAAACTATATGAAATGGAATGAATAAAGATATAATGTTCTAATATGTCTAGAAATTGAAATAGAGATTAATATATTGTTATTTATATAGGGTAAGTTGTTGGTATATGTGATTAAAAATATTTCACAATTATCATAACAATGTAGATCATCATGTAATTATGAAGTTAACACAAAGAAATATAACTAATTTAACTAAATAATTAATTAAATTAGTTGGTTAAATCACCACATATAGTGACATCTTGTTGTTCACATATAATTTGTAATTGCAATCAGACATATCAATAGTGATAATGAAAGATTTATTTAATGCATAAATTATGAACAAAAACATAATTCCATTCTACTATAAGCGAATAAACAAATAAATGACAATAGTACCTGATATATCATTGATCTAGTCATCATATAAAGCAAATGGTTTAGCTTGATATTAACAAAATTCTCTTTCAAAAATTTAGAACCCCTTCTCCTATATGGGAGAGGGGATTTATAATTTCATAAAAGAAGATAAACATAGAAACTACAATAACAACTTCAAGTGGTATTAAACAATAGTAACTAAAAGGAACATATTTGGAATCAGCTACAACAGATTGTCTATGATTCGGAGGAAGATTGTACTCTGATGCGTTGTTGCAACTCGTAGGTATAAATAAAATTCTTAAATTCAAGTGGAGACTTGGGTTGTGTCTGTATATGGCTTGTGAAGGTTTCATCTCTCAACACAAACATCATTTTTGTGGTATTGTTTGATAAGCATCGAAGCATAAGCCAGTGATTATGTGGTTTCAATAAGAATTTCCAATAACACTCTAAGTTAGTCTTGCTTACTTGATCAATAATATCAACTTATTTCTTGGAGGATTATTCCCACGTATTAGTCATGAATTTGAGATCAGTTAGAGTTCCCTCAAGACACCTCAAGATGAGATTAGCTTGGAGAAAGTTATCACTGACTACTTCAATGATATTACTTGAAATATCATGTTCCCGATAAACTATTTCTTCCGCTTTTTTAATGTGAATTTCCCATTCTCTAAAAATATTCTATTTAAAGGATTCTTCGATTTTAGGAATATTGGATAATCTTCCATCTACACTTTCCTATCAGGTCAAGAAACCAACAATTTTCTCCTCTATATATTCAAACTAAGTTTTACTATCTAATAGTTGGGCTACTAGGGATCCAACTATTGTACACTGGTCATGAATAATTCCCAATTTCTGCCAAAAGACTATCTTTTGTTGGGAAAGAAGACTATTCCACTCTTTAACCTCTTTATTAAACTCGGTCAATTCTAGATTGACACTCATATGTTCAATCCTTCTCTACATCTCTTGAGTTTTTTAATCTCGAGCTTGTATATCAACATCATACTGAACTGTGAGAGAGTCAAACATGTGTTGAAGCTTTGTCACCTGCGCCTACTAAAGTTTTGTTATATTTTTCTTTTCATTTTCAATGGCTTGTTCTAACAGTGAAATTATATCTTCTTTATCCTTAAGTAGTTGTTGAAAATCTATGTATTTCTCAATAGTAGTTGAGGCATATACACCTATAAATTTAGTCAATATACCCAATTCCTCTGTAGGATTTGTTGTAGAGCCTTTCCATAAGTCTTCAGAAGATCCATTTCTAGGAACCAATGCATGTGACTAGTCAAGCTTTCTCTTCTTTCCCTCCCCTTTTACTACAACTTTGTGCTAAGGGTTGTATAAAATATCCAGTGGAGGGATCTCCTCGATACTTAAAACAAATTTGGGAGAAGGGAATGCTTGTATGATTTCTACAACTTTATCATCTAAGGGATTCTTAGGAACCTTTTCTACTATCAAAGTCCATTTAGGATTCTTTAGAGTGTTCTGAACCTTTCTTTGTGGAGGATTCTTAGCAGCCTTAGACTCATTATGCTTGGAATTAAGAGCTTCATTGTATTCTTCCTCGATTTCTTCTAACCTAGCATTAAACACAAATCCCTCTGCCTCAGAAGCAGAAGAGGAAGTTGTTCCCCTTGCTTGAGAAGGATCAACAGATTTTTTAGAACCAATAATTTCAACATCATCATGAACAATCTTCTTTCGAGGAACCTGTAATGAATCCATATGAAGTTTTGCTAGCCTAGAGGCTCTTTATTGAGTAAATCGATTCATCTCCTCACGGGTTAATTGTTGCTCTGCTCTTCATGTCACCATAAAACAATAATATCCCTCAAATAAATAATCAAACTTATTGAGATCATGATCAAATTTTCTGATACTTGATGCAACTGTAATCTTTTTAACCACTTCATGATCATGCTATTGTCTGTTCGGTATAACAGGAAAACCAAGATCGTGAGCAATCTTGATTTGAGGTTGTGCATTCTTATAATTATCTAAATTGAATATTCCAAATTGGTTTGGAAAGGAAGGACACATATTTTTATTTGATTCCTTCAAGACTTTAGAAATAACATTACCCACAGTCTCATAGACTATCTATCTAGTAAGAAGTTTATCGGGAATAAACATAGGTAAAACATGAGGATTGGCTAGACTTGCATATACTTTAATGTAGGTGAATGTTTCTTCACCAAACCAATACTTGGATAAGATCATATTTAGCCTTTAGAGACATGCAAGGAACCATTTTATCATAGATAACTTGATATGTTGGTAACATGACTCCATGGAAGATTTTAAAGAAATGGTGTTGATATTTGGAGTTGCATAGAATATCATGATAAATATGAATAGGAGTTGGGTCTTGTAGAGTGCACTTCCATACCATAAATTAAAAATTCCATAGAAAAACATAAAGCATCCATGATATAATCACTCATATAGAAAGTAGGGATTATATTCTCATAAAGGTTGCATTTACTCCTAAAATCTAGAATATGAGTTGCTAAGTTGTCTGAAAGTATAGTAGCCCAATAAAAATAAGCCCTTCTGAAGCCCCATATATAAGAGGTAACCATTGGTTAGTACATTTATGTACATTAGGCATTGCATGAAGTCTACACTTCATAACAGCTATCTAAGAATAAGGACCAGCGAGAGAGTCTACAACGTACTTACCGATCTATTCTATCTTTTGTTTGTTTGAGTCCTTTCTCCATTCCTTAATTGGATTTGATTCATGTCCATGCTCTTTAAAAAATGCCTCAATGTATTCCTTATCATATTTTCACTATGGTTCAGGAAGATGATACATTATCCACAATTCCTCACTGGAAAAAGACTCGATGGTTGTGTGCTTATTTGTAAAAATTCGCCTATCAACAATACTTATATTATCTATGACCCACTGAACCATATAAGTATAGGAAAGAAGTTTTGGTTTGGCTAGAATTCCGTGTAGAAAATAATATGCCACATCACTGAAGGTTGTTTTTGAAACTATGGTGGAATCATTAGAAGTCACTATTCTCTAAGTAAACCCGAGTCTGTCATCTTCAAAGAAATAATGCATCGCTTCCCATGAAGAATGTCAAGAATCTTTAGCACAAATTGTATCAGAAAACAACCCCGACATAAAAATATTTTCTTCACTACTTTCAATTAAAGGAGTGATGGATTATTTTTGTGCTTAAATTTTCATCTTACTCTTTCCTTCCTTTGACATCTCTTTGTTTTTATGGTAATCAGAGCTTTCTTGAATATAAAACACAAAGATTAGTGGAACACCTCTCTTCAGCAAAGACTTAGCGCAAACAATGCAATTTTACACTAGTAATATTTTCCTTTAAAGAAAAGATTCACAATATTGAGGCAAATTAAATGAAATCATTTAAAATATCAAGAAATCATAAATCCCCATTATCAAATATTAAGTGCACGAATGTGAAATCACATGGGATTACCATGTCAACACATCAAAGGCAATATATGGGAGAAATATATCAGAGGAATGTATCAGATAGTTACAATAATCTAATTTTCTGATGTGGAAAGGTTCTCCGATATGATACAACTATGAAGGATATGGAATGAAATACTCCAATGGAAGAGGTGCGAGGCATAATGAGGAAATTATATTAGGGGTTCCATATCAGGGGTTTTAATAAAAGACTTCTGGTAAAATAGTTTTGATAAAGATTTTTGATGGAAATGTTAGGGATATCACATATGAGAGGAAGAGGATATTAGAAGTGCAATGTGATAGAACTTACAATACTTGAATTCAAAAGATTGAAGGGACCTCTAATTGAATGGTTCATGAGGCACAATACTTGCTAAGGTTTTGCAAATGGGGTAGCAAGTTAATTGGGCTTGATTGTGGGAAAAACTTCACAGTTAAGCGCACTTGAGCCATAGGCAATCTGGGATGGGTGACCTCCTAGGATGTCTTGGTTACTTGGTGCAAGTCCCAGAAGTGATGATTGGCGCTATCTGATTCATTTCACTAGTTTCAATCCCATGTTTTCACCCCTATGAGCATCACTAAATGCAATGAGTGCTAAGTGGACTATCCAAAAATCATGAGAAATTAGTCAGTTACGACTACCTCTCATGGAAATGGTCATACATGAATGACTTACTCAACGCAGTTGAATCCCAAAAAATTATATCTAATATAATGCACCGTGAAAACCCCTCAATACTTAAATATGAAATGTGTCAATATAATAAATGATAGTTGTTGGGCCGATGGATAATATAATTTTACTTTTTGTAGAAACACACAAGCCTTTTATAAACATTTATAAAAAACCTTCTATATGAGTCTTTTAATAAAGAAATAATCAAGGAGGAGTTTTATCGTAACATTATTTAAATTAAAGTTATGATATAATAGAGTTCCAATAGAAATATTTCGATATAGCTTTAACTTTGATAGTGGGGCCTATCGGAGCTTAGATTTATTGTAAATCTCCGATAAGGAAAATACCTCAATCTTTTTAAACTTCATAACTAATTCAAATATGCTCCAATTTTATTGAAATCAAAAAATTTATTAAAATAAATTAAAATATAAAATGTAAAGGCTCCCCATTATTTATTGCTAACTAAGTATACAAATGCGGGGGTTGTTGAATACTATAACAATTAGCGGCGTATTGTGCGAAACATTTATCTCTGTAATAATAAATGAAATTTTAATAACTAAAGGAATAATACTTAGAAAGATCAAAATGTTCGAATTTAGATTCTTTAAAATAACTCTGAATTAAACAGAACTCATTACTTCTATATCTCATAACTTGTTATTTATAAGAACATACATTATCTTTGTCTGTCATTTTCTCAGTTGAAAAGGTGAAATAAATAACTATTTATGCTTTTCATTAGGATAAATTTACTTGTCACTGGTAGAGCCAATGCTTCTAGAAGGCATCCACAACCTCGACAAAGTTACCATTTAACTGAGTAATACCAGTATCCTATCCACTATAATAAATTATAGAGGTATTAATATTTTTATAATACTTTTTCTTTTAATTGCTTTAAATTTGTTGTCTTGGTTTGGTAGTTAAAGATTGATAATTCCATTCATATGTTATAATGATATTGAACAAGCTGACTCATTATTGTCTTACAGTGATGCAGCCATGAGCCATTATCCTAGCTTGGTGACCAGTTGTGATAATGTGAGTATCATTAGCTCCCCATGATCATGGTAAGTTGGATCATAATGAGACCTCTTATCTTTCAAGTTTAAATATTACTGAATTACACTCTAAGCCATTATCCTAGCTTGGTGACCAGTTGTGATAATGTGAGTATCATTAGCTCCCCATGATCATGGTAAGTTGGATCATAATGAGACCTCTTATCTTTCAAGTTTAAATATTACTGAATTACACTCTAAAATTTTAAAATCAGTGGATGGGGAGGTAAAACTACTCCTTAAGAGTTATGGATGATAATTGAAGTCATAAGGTGCTAAAACTTTGAAATAGTCATATTTTTTTAAAACGAAATTGTAGATGATAGATCAAAGGATAAAAATATATTTTAATGCTTCAACTTCTGAAAAATTCACCTATGAATGGAGATAAAGATATCAGAGAGAAGAATAGGTGTAATATTAAACTTCAATGTGTTAATCTCTTTCTAAATAATTCTCCTTTTATTCATAAATTCCATATTAATGATGAGAGAACCTAATACAAAGTCAAAAGAGTAATATTCAATATAACTAATCTAAATACACCTATATGTACAAATGATTATTTAGATATTTATAGTAGAATATGCATTCTCAAGAAAAATATTTCTTCAAAATGAGCCCATTTACAGGAAGAAAATCTCTCTTACCTTGTAAACCTTGGAGGATAAAATTTGATGGGGCAATTTTTCCAATGATCTGAAATGAGCCAAGTTGATGTTTTTGGAACTTTGCATGTTTTCACTTTTCTTCATGGGATTTATTCCATTTCGAAACCAAGTCACCAATTTCAAAAACTTTATTGCTTACTAAACTTGCATCAAACCAAGACTTGGTTGTATGTTGATCTTGAGTATGAGTTTGTTTGGATTTATCTCTTCCTCTTTCTAGTTTAAGAATTTGATACATTCTTAGTTATAAGGTAGAGCAAGTTTTTTCCTCTACTAATTGCACTAGGTCTAGTGAAGAAAAAGAAAAATTAGGAGGCAAGACAACTTCTTTTCCATATACTGAGTAATAGGGAGAAGTGTGTAAAGAAGACTTGTGAGTAATTCTGTTAGGCCATAGAGAAAAAATTAAAGCCTTATTCTATTTCTTTTGGTTTTCATCAATAGTTTGCTTAATAATTCTTATGAGGTTTTATTGGTGGATTCAGCCAATCTATTTCCATGAGCATAGTATTTTTCATAATATTTAACTTTAAAATATCTCTTGAGTGAAAATTCTGTAATGGCATTTTGCAAAAAATATGACGCATTATCAAACATGAGAACACTAGGAAGGCGAAACTTGGTAATTATTTGTTGATCGATAAAATTAATAACAATTTTAGAATTAACCAGCTTTAAGGGTATTACTTCCATGCACTTGGTCAAATAATCCGTCGCAGTTAAAATATACTTGTGTTATTTACAGGAGTTTGGAACAACCTCAGCTATGATATCCAACCCCCATTGTTTAAAAGTTTGTTCAATATTCACTGGCTACAAAGGCAAGGCTGCCTTCTTTTCTTTCCCTGATGTTGTTTGGAATATTTTTCATTTTCTTACATAAGCATTTGTATGTTTGAACAAGGTTGGACAATAGTAACCAACATGAAGGATTTTGTGAGCAGTTGTATGCCCACTATTGTGTCCACTAGCTAGTCCATCATGTAATTTTTGCAACACTTTTTCTTCTTCAGGCTTCTCTAATCATCTAAGTAAGGTAGAGTTGAAATTTATTCTAAAAAAGGAAAATTAACAAGTTGATATTGATTGGCTTTAAATATTAAGAATATCTTTCTCTTGTAATCAAGTTCAACTGGAGCTTAAGCATTTTTCAAGTACTAAATTAAATGAACATACTAAGATTCAGTATCAACAGGACATACCTCTGAAATTTGAACATTGTTACATCAATCCTCTTCAAATGAATTCTCAAAATCTCTAATTATCAACCTAGAAAAACATTGACCTATAACTATTTTAGCAGGTTTTATTTCTATGTCATATTATAGTGAGGTTGTAACCCAATTATCTCTATTTTCTCCTAATTCTCTCTGAATAAGAAATTCCCTAACTACTGTGAAATGAATAATCGCTTTTGTATGTGATTTCAAAAGAAAAGGTCCAAAGTGTTTTACTGACTTAAGGACTAAAAAAGCCTTTCTTTCTACTTCTGAATAATACAACTTTTCAACTTTTATATTATAACTAAAGGAGGAAATGGGAGCTTTCAACTCGTTCTTCATTTTTTTGAGTTAAAACTGCTACATAGGATTGTTTAGAACCAAAAATATATATGACAAATTATTCAAAATATTTACGTGATGATAATGAAGGAGAATCTATTATGGATTTCTTTATTTATTCAAAAGATGTTCTTTTAGTTTGTCCCCATTTGTATATTGTTTTTTTTTATCATATTATGTAAAGGGATAATGTTCTATGAAAAATAAGGGACAAAGTGTTTAAGAAAATTGATCTAACCAAGAAAGAATTGCACAAATTTTTTGTTATCAGGTAAGGATATTTATAAAATAGCCCTACCTCTTTCTAGATTTATACTATTTCTTTCTTTTGAAACAATAAAGCCTAAAGATTTCCCTCACTAAGAGCAAATAATTGTTTCTTAGGATTCAAAGAAATCCCAAACTTTATACATCTTTCAAAAATTTGTTGTAAATCATTAAGATGATTATTCCTTTCCCTTGAACAGATTGTAATATCATCTAAATAAACAACTGACTCATTAATCAAACCTTTGAAATAAATATCCATGCCTCTTTGGAATGTACCTCCAACATTTATCAATCCAAATAGCATTTTTTGATATGCATATGTTCCCCATTTAGTTTTGAAAGTAGCTTTTTGTTTGTCTTCATTATGTAAAAGAATCTGCTTATATCCTGAAAAACTATCTAAAAGACATCAATTGAGAACCTGAAACAGATTGTAAGATTTCTTCTGTTGGTGGTAAAGGAAAATTTTCTTTTTCACATGCTCTATTTAATAATTTATATTTCTAAAATCAATGAAAATCCCAATGTCTACATTGTTCTTTCTAACTCGAACGAGTCTTGAAACCCATTTTGAGTGTCTAACTAGGATAATACTCTTAGATTTTAGTCATTTATTTAACTCAATCTTGATTTGATCTTCAAGATTAGGAGGGATTTTCCTAAGTTCTTGTTTGACATGTTTTACATCAGGCAACATGGATATAGTATGTTGAATGATAGATGTGTCATATGTTTTTAAATCATCGTAACTCTGGGCAAAAACATATTTGTATCCCTTTAACAAATGAATGAAAGCCAATATTTGATTAGGTGAAAGTCTAAGGCCTAAATTGATATTTTGAGGTTTTTCATCACACCCTAGATGAACTTGTTCAAATCTTAAGGTATTACTATGGAGTTTATATTTGGTATATTTCTTGAAACTATCTTTCAAATCATATAAGTATTATAACTTTATTATAGGTTTTGGCGAGGAATTTTCTTTAGAAGACTTATTAATTTGTTTATCATCTTCATCTTCATCAATGATCTGATCTGAATAAGAACCTTCAAAAGTTAAAAGTCTTTCGATACCATTATCATCATTGAATACTCGCCAATTAGTTAAGTTATCTAGAATAGAGGGGTGAAACATCAACTCTATTGAAAATATATTAGGATTGAAATCTTATGGAGGAATTATCTTTGAAGCATAAGCATTCTAGGAATTGGAGTTATATTAAATGTTGTGAAATGATTTGTTAGATCCTGAATTAAGGATTGATAATGTTTAACATGATTATAAACACAATGAATATTGTTCCTTACTTGTTTAATAATAATTGTTGAATCACCATAAACTTTAAATTCTTGACATCAAGACTAATAGCCATTTGCAAACCGTGAACTAATGATTCATACTTTGAAACATTATTAGTACGATCAAATTCCAATATACATGCAAGCTTGATATTCTCTCCATTTGGAATAATTAAAATGCATCCAGCTCCTGAAAAATCACTAGACTTCGATCCATCGAAATAGAGAATCCAAAACTACTCATCATACTTATTTAAAATATTATCTACAATATTGATACATCTTGATGAATCTATTTGTGAGAAATTTTCTATTTCTGATCAGACAGAATCAATATGAAAACAAGAATTATGAGCAGGGAAAGTACCAAAGAATGATTCTGAAGAATAATTTCCCAAGATATTGTTTGTGAAAACCACAAGTTCATTTTCTTCATCTAAATCAATCACATAATATTTCATGTTATTTTCCCTATCAACGTGAATTTGATTAGGTTTTCCATTGTAAGGGAGCCGAATATGGGACCAATCAGTTGTGAAATAAAGATGTAGTTTCTTAGACCAATCCCCTCTTAAAAGGAGGCCATAAAATTTAGGGATATTAACAACCAATATATCAATTATTTGAAAAACGTTTGAATTGAATATAGTTTGATTAATACAAGATTCATTTCTCCTAAGAGTTTGAAATTTGTTCTATTTAATTGGACAATTTTCACAACAAGCATTTGAGGTGTAACATTCAATTTAAGACATTATTAATAAGGCATGGTATTGGAGGATGCATCTGAATCTACTAAACAATTTTAAACATTTTTGTTGAAGATTTCAATAGTCAACGGAAATATATGAGTGTGAGAATTTGTTCTATCTTCAATCGAGATGGCATTTGAAGGATCAATTTTATCTATAGGGACATTTGGGGGTTTATGTTTTCCTTCTGATTCTTTTGAATTGATAGAAGTAGAAGGTAATGTGGATGCAAGAACAACATTCAATTCATTAAGTAAATTTTTTTGTTGTTATTTTAGTTTACTAACCTCATACAAGAAAATATTGGCTTTAGTATTTTTCGGGTCCTCTACAATATTATATTGAATGGTATCTAAAACTATCAAAGTTTTAGATGATGAAGTAGATGGAGAAGAAGACTTAGAAGTACTCAGAGAGGAATCAAAAGTTTGAGTAGGAGTGTTTTAATCGTACCTTTCTTTTTAATTGAAGGAGTGGAAGTTTTTTTATTTTTTTCTTGATGAAGTGGTATCAATATATCCCTTGCTTCTAGTACTTACTATCAAAGCTTATTCTTCTTCTTTATTTTATGATCTGGTCAAGATAAAGTCCCGTAAGGCACGAGCTTCAATTGTTTCCTCTTCTTGTGCTTCATTGATAGATAGAGATGTTTCTTCCTCTTCTTCATCATCATAAGATTCTTCATTTGATATTTCAGTAGGTGGTTGATATTGTGAAGGTTGATTCATTTTAAAAGGTTGATGGGATTTCCTCGAGGATTCAACAACTTGTTTCTTGATTTCAACCACGCTATTTGACATCATTTTTAGCATTTCCTGTAATCCTTCCAAATCAAAAGGATATTTAGGAAAATTTTTCTTGGATTCATTTTTGAAGGTTACCTTCTTGGATTGTTTTCTATCTTCGATGGTAGATTTCTTTTCAAGAGATAGAACTCTTTTCTCAACAAATAAAGTTTCTTTCATATTATCTAGAAGTACCATTTTATTTGCTCTATCTACAAAAATTGCAATATTTGAAGGAAGGGCACTAATATATCATTCAATTTGTACATCAATGTCAGGTCTGGAAGTATCTTGGATTTTATGTAATAATTTGTTGAATCGTGAATTGAAGTCTTTGATTTTCTCATCTGTGTTAGATTTGATATTTGATAAATCACTGTTTAAGGTAGTTATTGTTCGACCATCACCAAATTTTAACAAGAACTATTCTTCAAATATATCCCATCTTGTGATTGATCCATCTGGTAAGGAGAAATACTAGGACCCTACAATTCATTCAAATGTATAAGGGAATAGTCTACAAACTGTCTTCTTCCGAAGCCCCATTGAGATTGATTATTAGCATAAAATTATGAATACGTTCCTTTATAGGTAAATAATTATGTGGATTATATCTATGTAACCATAATTATGGGTGTTTTGGAAGAGGCTATAAAGGTGGTGTCATTGCAACTTCCCCTAGATTATTCCACAATCTGCTTTCCATTCTCAAAGTATTAGGAACAAAAGAAGTTGCACTTGATGAAGAGGTTGAAGGAGATTGGACAATTGAAAATGTTGACCCTGTATTACTACTCATTAGAATAGAACTAGTTTAATATGTAATAGGAATGTGAGTGGAAGAAGGGGATAAAGGATGATAGAAAGAATGCAAAAGAAAATTAGAAGAAGCGGGATCGACTAAAGGAGTATGATGTGGGGAAGATGATACAATCCCACTAGCTGAAGATTTAGTATCTGGAGTATTTGTATTTTTGTAATGAGTAGGCAATGGAAATTCAAAAGGCTTGATTCTAAGTTTCTTACTCTGATATATAGTTAAAACTCCAGAAAATTGGAGAGACGAAGTTACACTTCCTTCATATGAATCAGTCTAAGCATCTTTTTCTATGGAAATTGAAATTCCTTCCAATCTTTGAATTAAGGTCTACACTTCAGGAGACTCTTCAAGGTATTCTATAGAATTTTCACCGATTGGTTTTGGAAGTGAGCTAGGAGGTTTATTGGTTGGTTCAACAACCTCGGATCTAGAACTAGGAGATTTAGAATGAGATCTTTATGTTGGGGTAGACTTTGAGGGAGATTGAATCTTATAATGAATTTTAGTTTTAGGTTGAGACTTTATTTCCATTCATATTTTGATGACCCTCTTTCTAGCACCAAAATATTTAATGGCCATGAATGACTGCATCAACATTGGGGCAAACCACCAGGTCGAGACCTTAGCAAAAATCCTTTTCTGTTCGGGATGATGGCTCCGACTGGAATTACGGGACTAGTTTCCCTTTCCATAAGAGTATATGAAATGGAATGAATAAATATATAATTCTCTAATATTTCTGGAAACTCAAATAAAGATTAATATACTACTATTTATCCCAAGTAAGCTGCTAGTATATGTGATTAAAAAGATTTCACAAGTATCATAACAATGTAGATCATCATGTAATTATGAAGTTAATGCAAAGAAAGATAACTATTAATTAAGTAGTTAATTAAATTAGCTGGTTCAATCACCACATATATTGATATCTCGTTATTCACATATAATTTTTAATTTCAATTAGACATTTCAATAGTGATAGTGAAATATTTCCTTAGCACATATGTTATGAACAAAAATAGAATTCCATTCTACTCTAACAAAATAAACAAATAAAAGGTAATAGTAATTGATATATCAATGATCTTCTTATCATAGAAAGGAAATTGTTCAACATGATATTAAGAAAAATATTTGTTACAATAGTGCAGCTTAAGCTATGTCTTTCAAAATTCATAACTTGTTCTCCTATCTGAGAGAGGGGATTTATAGTTTCATAACAAAAGATAAATATAGAAAATACAATAACAACTTCAACCAGTCTTAAACAACAATAACTACAAGGAACATATTTGGAATTAGCTACAACAAATTGTATATGCTTAGGAGGAAGACTGTCCCTTGATGCGCTATTGCAACTCATAGATATCAATCAAATTCTTCAATTCATGTGGAGACTTGGGCTGTATCCACATATGGCTCGTGAAGATCGCATCTCTCAATGTTGGCATCATTTGTGTGGTAGTGTTTGATAAGCATCGGAGCATAAGCCACTGACTATGTGGTTTCACTAAGAACTATCAATGACTCTCTAAGTTAGTCTTGGTTAGTTGATTAATAATCTCAGCCTATTTCTTGGAGTTTTTTTGCAACATCTTAGTCATCAATTTGACATCTGGTAGATTTCCCTTGGGACAAATCGAGGTGAGATTAGCTTTGAGAAAGTTATCACTAACTTCTTCAATGATATTTCTTAAAATATCTTGTGGCTGATAAACTGTTGCTCGTACTTGTTTAACATGAATTTCCCATTCTCTAAAATTAATTTCTTTATGGGATTCTTCTATTTTAGGAATATTGGCTAATCTTCCATCTAAACTTTCTTTCCAAGTCAATGAACCAACAATTTTATCCTCTATATATTCAAAAAAACTTTTAATATATAATATTTGGTCTACTAGGGAATCAGTTGTCCTGCAATGATCATGAATAAATTCCAACATCTGGCGAAAAACTATATGTTATTGGGAAAGAAGAGTATTCAACTCTTTAGCCTCTTTCTTATAGTTAGTCAATTCTTGATTGAAACTCATATGTTGAATCCTTCTTTGCAGCTCTTGAATTTATGAATCTAAGGCCACTGTACTAAAATCATACTAGACTATGAGAGAGTCGAACCTGTGCTAAAGCTCTGTCACCTAGGCCTTCTGATGTTCTATTATATTTTGGTTTTCAGTTTAAACGCTTTGTTCTAATAGTGAAATGATCTATTATTCATCCTTAAGTATATGTTGAACCTCTGTGCCTTTATGAATATTAGCTGAGGCATAGTCGCCTAGAAATTGAGTCAGTCTACCCAATTCCTCTATAGGAGTTTCTATAGAGCCTTTCCATAACACTTCAAAATATGCATTTCTAGGAACCAATGCCTATGATTGGCTGAGTTTCCTTTAATTTCTCTCCCTCTTCACTAAAGTGTTGTGTTGAGGGTTGTAACAAATATCCAGTGGAGGGATCTCCTCGATCCTTAAAACCACTCCAGAATAAGGGAATGTTAGTATGATTTATACATCTTTATCAAAGTCTAATCAATATTCTTTAGAGTTTGCCACACTTTCATTTGTGGAGGAGTCTCGAAAGCATGAGAATCATCATCCTCGAAATTAGGAGATTTATTGTATTCTTCCCAGATTTATTCTAACCTAACATCAGGCACAAATCCCTCTGCCTAAGAAGAAGAAGAGGCAATTGCTACTCTTGGTTGAGAAGGATCAACGAATTGTGTATAACAAATAATTTCAACACTATCATTAACAATCTTCTTTTGAGGAATATATAATGAATACATAGGAAGTTTTGCTAGCCTAGAGGCTTTGTATTAAGTAAACTGATCCATTTCCTTAGGTGGTTAATTGTTTCTCTACTCGTTATGCCACCATCAAATAAGAAGAATCTCCCTCAAATAGATCATCAAACTTATCAGGCTCATGAAAAAATTGTTTCATACTTGATGTAGTTGTAGTATTTTTAACCACTTGATGAGGATCATATTGTTTGTTGGGTATAGTAGTAAAACCAAGATCCTGAATAGCCTTGATTTGAAATTATGCATTGATATAATTATGTAGAGAAATATACCAAATTGGGCTAGAAAGGAAGGCCACATATTTTTCTTTTATTCCTTCAAGACTTTAGAAATACCATTACCCATAGTCTGATAAGCTATCTCTCTAGTAAGAAGTTTAGCAGGAATGAATAGAGGTAAAACATGAGGATTGGCTAGACTTCCATATACCCTGATGTAGGTGAATGATTCTTGACCAATTTTTTTTTCCCTATTTGCAGAAGATCAGATTCGGCCTCTGGAGACATCTGAGGAGCCCTTTTATCAAAGATAGCATGATTTGTTGGTAACATGACCCAAAGGTAGATTTTATAGAAATTCTTCTAATATTTGGAGCCCCATAGAATATCATGATAAATACGAATATGATTTGGGTCTTGCAGAGTCCACTTCCATCCCATAGATGAAAAGTCCATAGAAAAACATAAAGCATCCATGTTATAATCACTCATATAGAAACGAGGGACTATTCTCAGAAACTTTTAGTTTACTCCTAAAATCTAGCATTTGGGTAGCTAAGTTGTCTAATAGTATAGTAGTCCAATAAAAACTAAACCTTTTTGAATCCCTGTCTATAAGTGGTACACATTGTTCAGGAAATTTTTGTACATTAGGCATTGCATGAATTATACACTTCATAATAGCTACCTTAGAATAAGGACCAATGAGAGAGTATACAACATCATTAGAGTGGAATCATCATTAGTAACTCTTATCTAAGCAACCCTAAGTCCGTCATATTCAAAGAATTGGTACATCACTTCCCATGAAGAATTCCCAAAATATTTAGTACAAATTGTATCAGAAAACAACTCTGACATATCAATCTTTTTGTTCAATATATTCAATTGAAGGAGGGAAAGATTGTTGTTGTGCTACAATTTTCTTCCTTCCCTTTCCTACCTTCGACAGCTCTTTTTTGTTAGAATATTCAAAGCTTGCTTGAATAGAAAACACAAATATCAGTGGAACACCTCTCTTCAGTGAAGAGTTAGTGCAAAGAATGCAATTTTACCCTACTAAACTTTCCCTTTAAAGAAACTCTTCACAATATTGATGAAAATTGAATGAAATCATTTAAAATATCAAAAAACCATAAATCCCCATTATCAACATTAAGTGCAAAAGTATGAAATCATGTGGGCTTACCATGCTAACACATCAGAGGCATTATATCGGAGGATTATATTATAAAGTTACGATAATCTAATTTTATGATATGGAAAGGTTTCAAGATGAGAATAGTTATGAAGGATATCAAATGAAAGACTCTGATGAAAGAGGCATGAGCCATATAAGGGAAATTATATTGGGGGTTTAATATCGAGCGTTTTAATAAGATAATCTCGATAAAATAGTTTCGATAAAGAGTTCTGATGAAAATATCAAATATATTAGATATCGGAGGAAGAGGATATCAGAAGCGCAATGAGATAGAATATATGATATGAATCATGTTGATATAATGAATAATAGTTGTGGGGTTAGCAGATAATATAATATTAATTTTTGTAAAAATTCACAAGTATTTTATAAACATTGATAGGATCACTTTTATATGATTATTTTAATAAAACAAGAAGTGGGGATGAGTTTTATCGTAATATTCTTTAAAAGAAAGTTATGATATAATACAGTGCTGATAGAAACTTTCCAATATAGGTTTAACATTGAGAGTTGGGTCTATCTAAGCTTAGGTTTAATATCGTAGCATATTTTAAAGTGTAACTCCGATATGTGAAGTTATGATAAGGAAAAGACCTCAAGCTTATTAAACTTCATAACTAATTCAAATATGCCCCAATTTTATTAAAAACAAGCACTCGATTAAAATAAATTCAAATATAAAAAGTAAAGGGTCCCCATTATTTATTGATAGCTAAGTATACAAATGGCTAGGGGGGTTGTTGAATGCTACCACAATTCCCTACAAAACCAAACCATTCATGGACGAGGTATTGTGTGACATTGCTCCTCTTGAATTTTGTGATGTATTATTAAGCCAACCATACTTGTGGAAGCATCATATTGTGTATGAGTTGAGGCCTGACACTGTTATTATTACTTTCGGCAGTAAGTTATACATGATACCAACGGTATCCTTGCCTACAACCAATTTTTTTGTTATCTCTGCTAAGAAATATAGTAATATCATCTCCTAGATCAAGGAATTCATTTTATTTTATATTCGTTCTCAAAGTAACGGGAATATCATGGTCACATCAATGGCCTGCACGAAGGGTTCCACCGCAAAAAAAAGAAGGTGGATAAGGTCATGGAGGAATATAGTGGCATCTTCTCCTCGCCCATAAAGGTCCCTTTTCACTGTTAGGTCAAGCATTCGATCGATCTGACTCCCTAAGCGCCTCTACCCAGTGTGTTATAGACATTTTTTGGCCCTACAACCCCAAGCATGAAATTTCCATAAACCAAGGGCTCCTAAGTCCCTAAAAGTGTTGTTCTAACCCCTAAAGGAACAAGGTCAACAGATTACAGCTTCTCCCAGAATTTCTCCATGAGAAACTGCTCAGAATTGGTCAAAACAAGATCATTGCAGCTGCTCCACTGGCTAAGTGTGTTGCATCTCACCCAAATACACTGTGAGGGTGCGTTGCATTTCAAAAGTCCCTTCTGTGGGGTGCGATGGGAGAGAAATGACAAATGGCAGTGTCATTCCGCGAGGTGGAGAGGCAATGGAAGCTTCCAGAATCTTCTCCTGTGACACTTGCCTCACTGAATTCGACCAAGGATGAGTAAGAGGCCATCAGTCTCCAAGTGGAAGGAAGAACTATCAGAGAGAAGACACTAATCAAATCACAAGCTGACTCATCCCCCTTACAGATATCTATATATGGATCCGTCATCCCAGAGATCCAGAGGCTAGAATTTTGCATATTGTAAGGAATTGTTGTTGGTTTCTTGAGACAAACATCAGATTGTTGGGTGATCTAAGCTTTATTTGAGGTGAAGAGAGGCTTCTTTGCTAGGAGGTTGATGCTGGGTCAGAACAACTGGTTGTAACTCCTCTTGGCTCTTTTCTTGTTTATCAATAAAAGCTATTTGAGTTTTCCTCCATGCTTTTGTGTCATTGATGCTTGCTACATTTGTATGGTCAATTTACATCTGATCCTAGATTGTTTATGATTATAGATCCATGTCTTTGTATAGTGCTATGCTTCTGTGATCTTACAGGTACTTTGTGAAGCTGGGCGTGCAAGGGAGCAGGTAGCTGAGGACTATCAAAGAAGAGAGGGATCAAATCAGGAGATTAGCGCAAGACAGAGGTTGGTCTTCATGTTCCTCTATATCTATAATTCATAAAGGAAAAATGAAAGTAGCTTTTCTCTGTTTGTTTCTAAGGCAGCTGTCACATCTTAGTGGGATAGAGCAGTTCTATATAGACACTTTTCCCTGTAACAAAATGGCGACTCCGCTGGGGAAGCTAATTAGTTTGTTTGTTTATCATTCTTTGTTGTTTGTTTCATAAACTTACAAGTAGCATTCGAACTGCATTTTCCATAACAAATGAAAAGTAGATAACTGCTACTTCAATCCATCTACTGTATCTGTTTATGATTTAAACAACTAATTCACAAACTATCTGATTGCCCTTGTGATAGCTCTTAGATCCTCCTTAGATCTACCCCTGATTGTTGCATTACTGATTGCTTTTTGCTCGGCCAAAACCCAAGAACTGAACTGCAAACTGTGACCCGGAAACTGAACAAAGTCTCGTTTCTGGCCTAGTGCAGGTACTGTTCAGAGATTCTGAATTTCAGCGCACTTCCCGAGTGGACAACCTGCGCTACATTTCAGATTCTCTGTGTTACAAGTGCGCTAATCAGACTAGCTTTGTGCAGTTGTGGCTTCTGTGGTTCATTCTTTCCAGTTCTATTCCTGAATTTTGCTGCCTGTGATCAGTATATGTCTATTTGAAACCCCTTGTTCCTTGCTGTTATTCCACCTCCTTTGTACAAAAGAACTGTAGATGTTTTTGTGTGTTTGTTGAGTCATTTACAGTTCTCCTTTGCAAAAGTAGCGTAATCGTACTGTCGTCCTTTGATTTGAATCTGTCGCAAGTGTCGATTTCAATTGTAGGAAAGAGTTTGATTGTTGTTGATGGTCGATTATCTTGTTACTATTGGTTTTGGTCTAAATTTGTAATTTTCTAGTGTCAAGAAGAAGTATTCATTTCAAAATCGTAAGGTGTTGTGATCGTCTCCATTTTTGATTTCGAAAAGAAACTTGTTGATATTTGTCGCTTGAAAAGAAATTCAGATTTGTGCATCACCTTTCTTTTTAGCATTCATATACTAAGAAAGTCGAAAACAAATAAATGCATGTTCATTTGCATATAAACAGTCTGATTGGCTTGATTTAGGAAAGTGCATTTAGAGTGTGCTCTTTGCTCTTTATGAAAATATTCTGTCTTTCTTTTCCCTATTAACTAGGATTTTCATTGCATAAAGGAGATAAAAAGTTTGTTTATCATATTAGATTGCATTTTAGGAATTACATCTACATCTCATGGTGAACCCGAAAGGCAAACTTCATAAACAAGATCAACTTAAAATAAATTCAATGAATCTAACAACGCTTTGGAACTTAACGCACAACATTTAGAAGTCTAGGCTAGAGATGTATTCCGGCGTCGTAAAGCCTGGTAACTGTTGTTCTCACTGATGGTTGGGTGATTCCTCCACTTTGAGATGATAAGTGCCAGTACGGACTTATGCTCCCACGTACCGTCGAGTATATTTTGGGAGACCCCAATAGGCTTAATCCTTTATCCATAGGAAGCCGTGTCTGCCGCCCTATTGATCGCAATGCAATGAACACAACATTCGGGAAGATTGACTGCCGTACCGTAAAAAGTATTCTGTAGTTTTTCGATTGGTTTGGTAATCCCTCTACCTAGATTTCCAGAGCAATCCCTTTCGTTCCTTTTCAGACTCCTTAACGGAAAAGGTCCATCTAAGCACTTGTCACTTCAGGCTCATTAAAAATCGAAGGAGACTAGAGTCATCTTTTGTTTTTTCTCGACTCTTTAAAATTGAAAAAACAAGTTGTGTCAAAGCGTCTAAAATTTATTTTAAACGGAATATTCATTACCCTTTCCTACATTGATCTTGGGTTGAGAAAATGGAATCCACCAACCAAGGAATTCCCCTTGGAGGAAATCCTAGTCCCTTCTCCTCTTGGGGAGATGTTGGTGCACCCCATATGGCCACATTGTCACTTCCAGGACTGACAATTGGTTTGCCTATATGGCTCTTCTCAACCTCTGTCGTTCAGAACACCACTATTCCTGAACAATCGAATCAGCAACTAGACGAGTCCAGAGTTACCCACCAACCTTCTACTTCCTCTAATTCTTCCTCTCCTCCTTCCTCTTCGCTTTATGGGGCTGGTAAAGCCAAAAGTCAAGTACCTAAGGAGAAGAAGGAAAAGAAGAAGAAAGAGAAGAAGAAGAAGGAGCCAAAAGCGAATGGGGGCAAACGAATGTCGTCTAGCGAAAATCCACACACTTCACCGACCAGGCCTAAATCACCATGTGTCATTTGCAAAGGAGACCACTATCACCGAGATTGTCCTTGCATCCCTCGGATCTTAAGGGACTGGTCTCCTCGTTTGCACAACCCGGTGTCGTCAATCTCTGATGGTCATGTTGAAAGCACACCGTCAACTAGTGAAGGTGAAGCCCCAGGACAAAAAGGAAAATATAGATTTCCTTGTAAACTGTGCGAAGGCGATCACGCCGTCCACCGTTGTCCCTTCTTAGATGAAGCTAAAAGAGTTTTGGATGACCGTCCGGTTTTACCGTTACGACTTCCTCCTGGATATAAAAAACTCTTGCCGAGTCCGTCACTAGTTGAAAATATGGCTGGCCCGCTCAGGTGGTCGGCCGAAGCATCTATCATTGAAGACAAACCATCTGAATCCATACCAGACGAAAGTCAAAAGGTCGAGGTGGCAGTTGACCCTGTCTTGCCTTCAGAGGTTCCATCTTCAGATGATACAATCACTGAAGAGAACAAGGATGACGCCGTCCAAATTCTTTTCATAAGCACAGACTCCAATGAACATGGGGGCAATTTACCTATTCCTTTACTGCAGGAAGGAAGTTCATCAGAGTCATACCCGGCCGTCTATTCGGTCCCACCTCCAAGCAACCTAATTGTCTCCTTCGACTGGAATCAACTAGGCAGACCCCGTTTACCAGCTAGTATACCATTCCGAATCATTGTTCAAATATATAGAATGGTTATGGCTGGTACCATCATAGATGAGGGGGCTTCTATGAGTATCCTTTCCTCAACTTCTTGGAAAGCGCTTGGTTCGCCATCACTTTTTCCTGAGATGAGAAATCTAACAGGTTTTGATAAAGGAACCGGTCGACCGTTAGGGATCCTTCCCAATGTGCCCATAACATTGAGAGGGAAAACCGTTCACATGAACATTATGGTAGTTCAAGGACCCCTAGATTACAATCTACTCCTTGGACGAGACTATATTTATTGCATGAGAGCCATTGTCTCATCACTCTTTAGAGTGATGTGTTTTCCGCACGAAGGAAGAGTGGTCAAGCTCGTAGACCAACTTTCATTTCCCGGATCACGCATAGCAAATAGTCATATACCATCCTTGAATGGTCTTTTCACGCAAGAAATGTCTCAATCTCCAGTCCGTCCACCCGATGAGCGCGAGTGATTCGAGGGACATGACTGAAACCCAGGGGGCATGCACCCTGGTCTGCTTCGGCAGGAAAACCTCGGGTATAGGGTAGGTTTCCGCGAGAGTATATGACCTCCGTACTCCCGTCCGTGATTGGAAGAGGGAGTTGGCTTGGAATAAGATACTCTTGTCAAAGTTATGTGAGTTGGCAGGCATTGCCGCTCACCTTTTTTTATCTCGGTAGACATCGCCAAAGAGGTGTTTTGTTTACGCCGTAAATAGAACAATCTTTGGTAACCTGTAAGAGGTAGGCCTCTCTCGGTAAAACAAATGTTTTAACAAACTAAAGAAGGGGTAACCTTGAAACTCTGTTTTATACTTGGGGGCATGCAAACCTTTTGGCGTGCAAGCGAAGAGCGACTATTTATTTTTTAAATTTGTAGGACCTCTAACCCTTTAAACTCGTAGGATTTGTCATTTCCTAACTTGCATAAAGAAAGGATGTAAGGCAAAACTCTAAAAGTTGCCATTTTTATATGAGACATTCTTATCACACGACTGGATTAATCGAGCAGTTTTAGCACATAGTTCAAGCTCATTAAAAAATAAACATAAGACATGAGCAAATGTTTCCCCTCACATTTAAGCTCGTTAAAAAATGAACTATTCCCCGGTAAATAACCATCGTGAATGTAGTACTTCAGCCATTAAAGCCTTGGTCGTGTTTGCACCGTCACCTCCACTTTTTCATTGGCCAATCATTCACCTCCATTTGATTGTTTACCCATTTTGAGGAACAGCTGTGAAGAGTGATTTCACTAGCCATCCTTGTGACACTGTCGTGATTGGAAAATTCCAAACCTTACCTGGAATTAGTTGCTACCCATTTTATCACTCGTTCCTCAAAAGACGAGTCTCCTTTAAGCTCTTTTCAACTGACTCATAAAATATGAAAAGATTGCCGAGCCATTGGCCTCTCCAGCTCGTTAAAGGGACAGGAAGTGCTATCCCTCCTCTAGATTTTAATCTTTTTGGACCTGAGGGATTATTACACAAAAAGATCGAGCGCTTGTTTTGTTCGGCTCGTTAAAAGTATTGAAAATTCATCCCTTTTGTATTGTTTTATACTTTTTCGGACTTAAGGGATTAGATGACGAAAAAGGAATTTTGGAGTTACCTTTACGTCCCTTTTCAGACTCTCTAAAATTGAAAAGGACCGAGTTATCTTTGTCATTAAACTCGTTAAAAAGATTAATAGCGACAAACTTGTCTATAGACGAGAACATGTTTCACTATCACTAGGCTCGTTAAAACATAGCGATGGGTTTGTGCGAAGGGCAAATTATAGAACAAGCATATGTTATCCTCCTCAAGCTTGACAAAAATAAAGAGGTACTGGTCAGCAATGACTGGGGAAAAATTGGGAAGAAAACTTGAAGAAACTTTGTTGGTAGCAAGTCTCTCTTGAACATGACACTTCCACTCCGTGTCCGAGTCGGGTTGGGTTGTTTCATTCACCGGTCACATCACCATGGTCATGCCATGCCATCCACATTTGGGTTTAATGCTACCAATCCATCACATCACTGTCACCGATATGTTCAGGAGAAGTCATTCAGAGAATTCACCTGTGTCTCACCCACTACCATACATTATACTCCATTCTTTCATGACCACCACCGTGAACCTTATATCACCAAATCGTTTTCACCTCCATTAAAATCATTTGCTCTGTTCCATGTCATTGATGTGGGATTCATTAAGGCCCTCCTATGATGGATCACTTTTTGTCGACATCAGCTCATTATCCAAGAAGTTGATCTAGGAACACCCCATTCAGTACTTTGAAGCTTGCATGCCTCAATGGCAATTTTCTCACTTCCGGCGACAGGTTTACATCAATGGCCTTCGACCGAAAGATTTTGCGTGGTGTTCAATGCCAAGTCCTTTATTCACACCACGTGAATTGTACTGTAGTACCTTGAGGGTCATTATCATTATCGGTGATTCCTCTCGCGCTTGTTAACAGTTTACATCATTGACTGGTAATCAAGTGATGTCTTTCCATGTTCGAATTCAGAACATTTATCACATGGATCGACTTGTACTCCGAGTGAAGATCGAACGAGATTGAAGACCCCGGATTTAGTTTCATCCATCCGGGCTGCGATATATATTCAGGGAAATAAAGACATTAAATGTACATCATTGCTGCACAGATAATCATCCACTCAAAAGGATGATGGCTCTATCTGAATCATCAGTCTACACTCAGACGATTGTCTGTCCTATGTACATGAAAATGAATTTATAAAGCTGAGCATGGGAATGCCCGCCTCAGCTAGATCATGAAAATATTATGAAGATAATGTATTGTATTGTATCTTAGTACAGGTCTCCTCCCAGCATTGAAAGAACTTCGGATCCTCATAATAAAGCATTTCACCCGACATCAAAAGATTAACGGCCTCATGCTTTAGGGGGCAACTGTTATAGACATTTTTGGGCCCTACAACCCCAAGCATGAAATGTCCATAAACCAAGGGCTCCTAAGTCCCTAAAAGTGTTTTTCTAACCCCTAAAGGAACAAGGTCAACAGATTACAGCTTCTCCCAGAAGTTCTCTATGAGAAACTACTCAGAATTGGTCAAAACAGGATCATTGCAGCTGCTCCACTGGCTAAGTGCGTTGCATCTCACCCAAATACACTGTGAGGGTGCATTGAATTTCAAAAGTCCCTTCTGTGGGGTGCGATGGGTGAGAAATGACAAATGGCAGTGTCATTCCACGAGGTGGAGAGGCAATGGAAGCTTCCAGAATCTTCTCCTGTGACACTTGCCTCACTGAATTCGACCAAGGATGAGTAAGAGGCCATCAGTCTCCAAGTGGAATCAAGAACTATCAGAGAGAAGACGCTAATCAAATCAAAAGCTAACTCATCCCCCTTACAGATATCTATATATGGATCCCTCATCCAAGAGATCCAGAGGCTGGAATTTTGCATATTGTAAGGAATTGTTGTTAGTTTCTTGAGACAAACATGAGATTGTTGGGTGATCTAAGCTTTGTTTGAGGTGAAGAGGGGCTTCTTTGCTGGGAGGTTGATGCTAGGTCAGAAAAACTGGTTGTAACTCCTCTTGGCTCTTTTCTTGTTTATCAATAAAAGCTATTTGAGTTTTCCTCCATGCTTTTGTGTCATTGATGCTCGCTACATTTGTATGGTCAATTTACATCTAATCCTAGATTGTTTATGATTATAGATCCATGTCTTTGTATAGTGCTATGCTTCTGTGATCTTACAGGTACTTTGTGAAGCTGGGTGTGCAAGGGAGCAGGTAGCTGAGGACTATCAAAGAAGAGAGGGATCAAATCAGGAGATTAGCGCAAGACAGAGGTTGGTCTTCCTGTTCCTCTATATCTATAATTCATAAAGGGAAAACGAAAGTAGCTTTTCTCTGTTTGTTTCTAAGGCAGCTATCAAACCTTAGTGGGATAGAGCAGTTCTATATAGACACTTTTCCCTGTAACACAGTGGGTTCATATACCGCCACTATATTTTAGAAAATGAGGAAATCAAGTAGTAGATCGTGAAGTTGCTGCAAAAATGGAACATTTGACGAAGTTCCTAACCTTGTGGGAGCCTGATCGTACTTATTCAAAAGAAAGATGGGACTTGGTAGCTTTTCATTGACTATCAGGAACTAAATGAAGTCACTACAAGGAAGAGGTATCCAATGACACAGATTAATGATCCTCTTGACCAACACAAATGGACCAAGTAATTTAGAAAGATTTATTTAATGTTTGGTTATCACCAAGTTCCAGTAGAACTCATGGATGTATGTAAGACCTCCTTCAAATCCAAGATGGGCCTTTTCATGTGGTTCGTTGTGCATTTCGTGTTAAAAAATTCCCTTGCAACTTTTATGACGATGATGGATGACACCTTGTGGCCCTTTACCGACTCATTTGTGGTTTTATATCTAAACAACATCCTCATCTTCAACAAGAGCTAGGAAGAGCAATTAGAACACATTCAATAAGTCCTTCAAACCCTAGGGGAGCACAAACTATGTGCTAACTTAGAGAAACACCTTTGGCCTGAGCCATGTCTAATATCTGGGTTACACCATTGACGACAAAGGCATGCATGTTCATCCGGCTAAAATCCAAGTCATTCAAGCTTGGCCATGCTTGAAAAACCTAAAAGAGCTTCAAAACCTTTTGGGCCTCACCAATTTTTATTGGAGGTTTATGTTGGGATTATCTCGTATCACATGGCCTTTGAGTCAAGTTACCAAGAGTGGAGCAAAAGAAAAAAAATTATGGTCTGAGTTGAAACAAAAGGAATTTGTTGAGGTAAAGCACCGTGTATTCTTTGCACCAACACTCACATTGCTATACCTACAACAACCATTTGAAATTGAGACAAATGCCTCTAACTATGTTACTGGTGCAGTTCTCACCCAACAAAGGCATTTGGTGGCCTATCATAATGAGACACTATCCAACACATTTAAGAAATACACCACGTATGATAATGAGATTTGTTCCATCATGTAGTCTTGTTGACAATGGAAACATTACATTCTCATTAAGGAGAAGATCATCCACATAGATTATGGCCCCTAGAATTTTTATAGAGCCAAGGGAAGTAGAAAAATGATCACCATCAAAATTGAGCCATATATCTACAACAATTCTATTTGAATATTAAATTTAAGAAGGGTAGGAGTAATCATGTTGTAGATTTCCTCAATCAAACCCCTGTTGCAACATTGATCACTATTCTCAACTCGTAGCCACAAGACCTCTTGATGGCGAAAACTCTAAAAAATGGTCTAATGTTTGCCACCATTTACCAAATGCTAGTGGATGGCAAGAAAGTTCTAGAGTTATTGCTCAAGGATGCATTATTATGGTAACTAGGCCACCTTTTTGTATTAGAAAATAATATATTATAGAGCAATGGAACGCATGAAATATTCCAGAAGCAAAAACACAGAAAATGCATAAAACAAGAAAGACACATATATACGTGATTCACCCAATTTGGGCTACATCCATAGAGAAACAACCATTCTTTACTTTTATATTATCCATCAAAATGAAGAGATACAACCTACAACAAATCCGCTGTAATTTCCTCTTCGCTCTCACACAATCTCCTCTCTTTCTTTCTCAGAATACACATATATACAACCACAATACAATTCCCTCATATATAGCAAGGGATTTCCTTCTAGGGAAAAATACCCTAAATTAAACATAACTTCTACCATCAGATCATCCACCTAATTAACAACTCAAATTCACTACGAAATTACAACATTTTACAAGGAAATTTTACATATATTTTTTATCTTCGTGGATGCTACCCCCAAACCTTAGCTAGCCTTGGACCCCCAACATTGAGGGTTGTACAGTCTTCCTAGGGTATACATCCAACTAAAACAAAGACCTTTGAATAAAGAAGATAATCAGGCTCCACACCCAAAATTGTGTTCCTTCAAGTGAGTGTGGAAAGTTGAATTGGGAGGCACACTATAGCTAAGTCGGAGGATAGTTTGGTGTGGACAAATATTTGGTTGTACTACATAATTATTTTATTAGCCAAATCTCGAAAAGGATGTTAGAAATTACATCAAATATTGCACTTCATGTTCCATCACCAAGGCAAACATTAGGAAATAAGGCTTGCATACTCCTATTCCTACTCCTAGCTAGCCCAGGGAATCCATATTCATGGACTATATGTCCTGCCTTCCTTCTACAAGCATGGAAATTAATGTGTATTTGTGGCCATCGATAGATTCTATATAATGGAAATATTGGCTACCTACAAGAAGAGTATCACAAGAGAGGCCACTACCAGACTCTTCTTTGAGTAAGTATCAATACATTTTGGGATCCCACAAAACATTATATTAGATCAAGATAGCAGTTTTGTAAGCATGTTTTGGTAAAGCCTATGGTCATTGTTGGACACCAATCTCACCATGTCAACTACATTCCATCCCTAGACTAATGGCTAAGAAAATCTTTTCAAAATGATGATTGTGCACATACTACACATGTACAAATCTAAGCATATGAGGACACGGGATGAGAGTTTTTCCTATGTGCAACACAACTATAATGGAGCTCTCCATAGCTCGACTAGCCACAACCCCTTTGAAGTGGGTCTAGGATTTCAACCATTATGTCGCCTTGATGTTGCACTACCTTATGCAACTAACTAGGATGAATCTTCCCATGTTTAGCATGAAGTTGATAAATCCACTAGGTTTCTTGAATGAATTCAACACATCCTCTAGTAGGTTCAGGACATATTGGATAAAGCAAATGACAAATACAAACAATGGCATGATCAACATGGGATTCCCCATAAGTTTCAAGTGGGTGACAAAGTTTGGTTACATTTGTTGAAAGAGTGTCTCATTCAATATTGGGCGACTTAGGGTTGTTACATCTTTGCATTATTTTGATGTCCCTATTATCATTTTTTATTTCCTTCCTTTCCATTTCCTCTTGCAATGTTTATAATCTTCCCAATGTCCCTTTTACTTCAACCCAATATATTTCACTTTCTTCTAGCCTATGTTTTCAAGGTATTCTTCCTATACACAGGCCTCTTTCACCATTCAAGGATTGAATAACATCACTTGGTTGAAAGGATGTCTCTATAGACCCCATAGATAATTGAAAAGTACATCTAGGTTCTTCAAAGAGATTCCCAATATTATGTCTATATTCCAAAATTCTATGGTGTACTATTTTACTCTTGTACCTCAAGCCATTCCATTGGATCCACTAGTTCTCTACATACCTAATAGGGTAGAATTGGGAATTCATGATAATTTTGAAATCTTCCAACATAGTTACTATTGAGAAATGGAAACAAGAAATTCTAGTTTAATTTGTCCTTGAATTAAAATGAGAATTAAAATTGAATTCTATTCTCATAACAACTTGTAAATAGTTAATTAAGTTTAGTTAACTTAATTAGATTAGGAATTTCGAGTTGGAAGTCTTTCTATAGTCATGTATATGTTCTCCCTAAGTTTTAGGGGTAAAATATGAGTTTAAATAGAGTTGTAAATTAGATCACTCATTTTATTGAGTTAAGTTCAGTTAAATTAGTTTTAAAATGTTTTTGGAACTAATAGATGACTAACAGTCAGTTGGTCCACTAATGCATCCACTAGTGCTACTCCAGTTAACTAAATACTTCCTCATGAGAAATTCATGCATGTAGGTTCAGAGAAAGACGCAATTGAGACTAGAGTGTAGGGACGATGTACTATCAGTTGTATGATTTAGTGAGTTGTATAGATCATGCATGTAATCAGGACCTACACCTAGTATGGATTGCATAGTTTTGGAAGCACTGGATTCCCATTAATATGGGCTATTCAGCCATAGCAATTATGCAAGGAAATAGGGGCTTGGAGAGCTACAAAATAGGCCAACGATTTAGCATGAGATTTCTTATTAGCTAAGAGAGTTTAGCATACTTGTGTGGAAATGTTCTAGTGAGAACAAGATTTGTATCTTCACTCATATTTTTGATATATGTAATACATATAGTGGGGTTTTGAGCAGTGCCTTTCCTCAAATACATCTTGTGTTGAGAGCCATTGATTTATCTTCTTCTTGTTCTTATTTTTTTCATCAATATATTGGCTTCCGCTGGTTGAAAGTAGAAGTAGATTCTTGTCTTGTGCCTTAGTACATTGCATGACCTTGTGAATCTACAGGATTTTCTACATGGTATCAGAGCTGGATTTGTAGCTATTTTATACATAATATCAAAGGCGAGAACGATAGGAGATTTTGAAGTTTTGAATTTTGGGTTACACGTGAAATTCAAATTTGCAATACATACTTCGGGATCGATAAATGACCTTCTGTGGTTTGTGGCTCGAGTATGCCTTGGAAGGAAGCTTGGATTTTATAGCCTAGAGGGACAGAATGGAGGTTATGCTAGAGTATAATGGCTTGAAGGAATTCATTGATCAATAAATTCCTAAGCCAACAGTATTATATGGACATAATTTGGTCGAATCGAAGAAGTGTGTGGCGAAGGCCTTAGTCCTTACAATCTCCTAGGCTGAAAAGGAGATCAAGAAGGGTAACATCAAACCACTTCAGTTTAGTAGCTAGCCCTAATGAGCATGGGAGGGATCTCTCTAAGTCTCCTTTCAATGATATGTCTTTAAAGCAAATTAATTTTAGGCTAGATATGTGTATTTGTTTGTTTGTTTGTGAAAATTTGGTTTTTAGGGAACTTTGCTGAACTTTGAGTTTGGAACCAAAAATAGGTCTAGGCTATAGGAGTGCAGGAGCAAATATGAGAAGGACCTAGATATCAAAAGCCATGGTGTATTTTGAATATTTTTAGTATAGTATAGAGGATATAGTGTGGAAGAAACTAATGAGCATAAATAAACATGATTTCATTAGCTTAGGAAGACATACACATAACTATGAAAACTAGATAACTGAGCTTGAAGAACAATAATTCTGTTTATTTTACTGTAAGGAATCCATAGAAACAAGAGATATAATGTATATAGAGATGTTTATACCATTATAAAACAAATAGAATGAAGTACAAGCACCATGAACTCACCAGGCTATAGTTCCTTGAAAATAGTTGCAACCTGCCTCTTTATTAGCTGAAAAGATTATTACATGCAAGCTTCCTTAACAAAAAGTTCAACCCTCTTCTCCTAAGGAGAAATGATACATATAGACTCCCCTATACCACTTTCCCACCTTCAGGAGTTGAATTACTTGGTGGAGGAACCGACTCCAAGACTCTCTCAACCAACAGGTGAATGTTAGAAGGTGAAACTCAAACACTTCATGGAGAGTTTGTTTAGAAGTTTGCTTCTTTTATGAGGCCTAATAATCATCAAAAACAACCTATGATGTACATTTATTCATGCCTACATCACCTAGCCTCAAAACTAGTGCCATTACATAGAGCATCTTGACTTTGACTAAGTCAAACTAGAAACTAGCAATTTACATTGTGTAATTTACAATTTGAAACACAGAAAAGTGCAGAAGCACAATGGCAACTTTGAGTTTCCTTTCATGTGCCATCAAGAGGTCAAAACGAAAATGTGAGAGAATAGTCAACTAGTCCTTCAAGTATAGTTTCTAGAAGAGTTTGAATTTCAGAATTTGGGTCCTGGGAAGGCCTTCAAAAATTCATTCTCCCAAGGTCACTCCAGAAGTGCAATGCCTGTCAAAAAATGGTCCAAAAAGATAGTTTTTCGCCACTTTCTTGCCTTTTTCATCAAAACTGAGCCACCTCTGGAAAATATGAGAAAATGATAGTTTAGACGATGGAAATATCTTTGCAAAAATGTAGACCTTTCCTCAAATGGAGGCCTGAGGAAAAATCGCAGCGCCAAGGTGCTGTGCTTCTCCAGCAGCTGAAATTTTTGAATTTGGACCAAAATATCTCAAAAAACTCAAAATGATAAGAATTTGCTCAAAATTCGAAGGAGGGTGTAAAAACATGTTTTTTATAGCTTCAATGATGCTTCAGAAAGCATATCTAAGTTCTCGTCATCCTTTGGGTCTTTATTGGCGTCCTTGATCTTATTTTCGAGTTGCTTTACTATGACATTGGCGATCATGTTTTGAGCTTGGTAGTGTTGTGCCATGTGTCTGAGCAACTGATTACCCCTATTTTCCTTCTCAAGGAGCTTCTCCAAGTGTTAATTTACCCTATTTAGCCAATATTTCTTATCTTGATGAACATTTAGGGAAATCCTATATTCTAAGTCAAGGTCCTCATTCCTATATTCTACTCTTTTCCTTTTTCCTCTTGCCTTTGATGCTTCAGGCTTGCTTGAATTAATGATCTCGTTACCTTTTCCAATTCGCTGCAATAACTTAGCTTTTCCCTTTTCTAGGATCAACTCCTTTGGTTTGAGTTGATTATTTTTTTGTTCAAGGAATGATATGACATATTTTTCTCTTTCCAAATTGATTGCTAGTTCCTTGATTTCATAGTCCTTATCCTTGATTTTTTGTCGCATGTTTGAAGTTTGATCCTCCGTCTCTGGATCAACTAGTTCAAACTCATGCTCAACTGTGTCTTTCTCTTTTGATGTCAGTTCCTGCTTTGTTGATGAGCAAGGCTTGGTCCCCTTCTCTCTAGGAGAAGAAAATGCAAGCCTCTTCCCTTTCTTATACACTTTAGTCACCCTAGATTTGGGTAGTTGAGTATTCTCCACTATTTTACTAGATGACCCCACCTCTGTTTGTCGTTTTGGCACAGTAGGAGATTGAGATGTTGCATTTTTCTCATGCCATTTCAAGGCTGCTTCCAAAAAGTCTTCCCAAGCCATACCTTTCTTTGCGAGCTGGTGAAGGACAATGGTTTTGATGAGACTTTTCTGAAACAAGATTGGGGAGTGCTCCTTGTCCTTTAATTGTATTTTTTCAGACATTTTGGAAATTCTCATGAATAGATAATTACACATGTTGAGTGGCTTTTGAGAGGTGAAATGCATAAGGAGGAAAATATGATAGGCATACAACCTGGAGAATCTACCTTCACAACTGAAGAATCTCATGACAGTTTTCATCAAAGGGGCATATTTCTCCAATAAATATCTGAAAGTCCTGAGGTGAGTATGTGTTTCTCTGTATGGCATATTTAAGAAAGGCTTGTAGTATTCAAGATCTAGGCTCATTCCTTTGAACCAATATTCACCAATGTCTGGTAAGCTTGTTGAAGTTGAGATGGAGGCCACTGAAAAACTAAACTCAACACTGACAATGACAACATATTCTCCTTTCAGTTGAGTTTCCGCCCAATCTGTTAATTTCTCATGAGATCCCACCTCGCTCACCCTTTTGCAAAATTCTAAGAAATGGACATCCTCAAAGCATTGTTTGATGAAAGGATATGAGTTGATTGTATTGTAGTCTGATGGTTCATATCTGAGGATATTCCCTCCTTTATGTTGTCTTTTTCTTTCTAGAGAAGATTCTTCCTCCATGAAGACACAAAATCCTAGCATCAGGCAGCGAAAAATAAAATGTGAGGTGTGAATGGAAATGAAGTGATATGAAGGTGATTTTTTGACAAAATTGATGGAGGGGTCTTGGGAAAGGTGAAGGTACTTTGGAAGCTGATGAAAATGAGTGGAGAAATAGTGGAAGAATGATTTGGTTGTAGGCAGAAACAATAGGGTTTATAATGAAACTTGCCCAAAAACCTCTAAGAATGAGCTAGGTTTTTTGTTTTTGAGTGTTAAAACTTTGTTATGAGGTGGGTAAAATGGTTAAAATGTCATATTAATCATGTATGCAGGTGTAGGATATCATTTTACATGTTTTAAAAATAAAAAATAATGATGTCCATTTTCACCTTATCATTTACCATGCAAATTTCGCTACAAACCCTAACTTCAAGAATCACTGACATGAGATGAAATTGGAGAAGCAAAAGAGGGATGATGATGGTGTACTTACTTGTTCGTTAACTTAGAAGTGAGTAAAATCAAGCTTAAAAGTGAAAAAATGAAATTTGGGATAGTTTTGAAGGATTTTGGGGCACTCTGTCCTACATGCAGTGCAGTGTTCCTAAGCACAACGTAGCTCTTCTGAGCATAGCACCGGCCTCCTAAGCGCAGTTCCTGAAATTGTTTGCCAATTTTACCTAGGAAAATGACTTTTTTCCTCTCTTGAACAGGATAGTTTGATAACAAAGAGTGAATAGGAGGTGAATGAAGGAGTTTGGGGGATTTTGAGTTTATATAGGGAAAGATTCTTCACTTTTTCAAAAATAGATGGGACCCACCCTCCTTTAAAAAACTAATTTTTCAATATATGAAAAGATAGTTACCTTTACCATTGAAAACATGAGATGTCCTTTACTTTCCTGAGTGCTCGAGCTTCTTTTTATGGAACTTTTGGAACATGAGAGTATGAGGAGTGTGTGAAAATTCAAAATCAACTCCTAAAAGTTATTTGTCATGTTTTATTCACTACTGGTTTTATTCATGAAAATGATGGACCTTGGAAACCCTAGTGACCTAATGGATGACGTAAGACCAAATTGAATGATGATGATGACTGACCCACTTTATTTGTAACACCTCCATCAAGTGTGATAGGTGACCAGCATGAGTGAATTTTCAAAGAGTGACTTCATCTTTAGACTGACCAAACAATGACCAAAGTTTGTTGTGTAAACCTAGTAACATAAAAAATTTGATTTTGAAAGTCTGGAAAAAACATAGTAAAAACATATTTGATCCAAGTGACAGGCTAACAAGAATGACACTAACGTTGGCTCCAACTGATGGCAGCTCCTTGGAGATGTAAAGAACATTGTAGACCAAGTAGCCTTATTCATTGGGAAATGGAGTCAACATGCATAAAATAGACTTTTGACTTAAAACTGACTGACCTTTCAACACAACAAATATCTGGAAAATAAAAATGAAAATAGTGTTGACTTAAAACGCCTTAGTCCCTTCACTTCAGGCTTCAAAGTCCTATGACAACCATCTAAAATGTTGGAAGTAAAATACACATCGGTATGTACATTGATGATGAATTTTCAAGACTTTTTTGACATACTAGTGCTTGAGAAGCCTACCATTGGTCAGCCCTCCTGAATAATCTCTTCCATATATTTCTTCCAAAAATAAAGAATTATTTCCTCTAAATGCAGAAATTCTGTAGGGCCCCTTCCATAAGTTTTCAAACTTACCATGATTGCCTTTTTATTCATTTCTAGCATCCCAATGAAGAACCACATCTCCTAGACTGAAATTTTCTTCCTTGGTTTTGGAGTCATAAATATTTTTAATCTTCTCGTGGAGTTTGGATGTGTTTTGAAAAACCTATTCTATTATCTGTTGTAAATAACTCATCTAATTTATCCTCCTTTGCATGTCATTAGTTTCACTATCCAATTTCTATAGAATTTTCATTATTGGGACAACAAGAGTTGAAGGAAATACTATATCAACTCCATATACCAGCTGATGTTTTAGTGCTGACCCTGACCGCCCACAAGGAATTGATGATTTTTTTATGCCAATTGTTCTTGTTTACCTCTAGGACCTTCCTCATGATATTAGCCAATGATTTGTTGGAATATTCGGCAAGAGAATTCCCTTGTGGATGATAAGGAGTAGAATGTCCTACCACAATATGATATTTGACACAAAAGTCTACCATTCCTTTTTATTTGAAAGCATTAGAATTGTCCATAATTACTTTCTGTGGACAACCAAATCGAGACAAAATATTAGACTCCAGGAATTGAATAATGACATAATCAGTAGTTTTCCTGGTTGGGATAGCTTCAATCCACTTTGTAAAGTAGTCGATGGTTGTTAATATCCATCTATGTTGTGCTGAAGATGAAGGAAGGATTTCGCCAATGAAATCAATACCCCATTGTTGGAAAGGAGCTGAAATTAAAATGGGTTGTAGTGGTAATGGAAAAAGTTTCCTCTTTCCTTGAAAAATTTGACATTCATGGCAGCTCATGACTGTTTTGTATGCGTCGAAAAAGAGGGTGGGCCAGTAGAAGCCAGATCTTAAGATCTTATTTGTTGTATTTTTCCAAAAGTGATGACCGCCACAATCTCCTTTATGAAAATCCTTCATTACATATTCAACTTCATTTTCTACTAAACAATTCAGCATCACACCTCCAGGACATTTCCAAAATAAAACACCATCTAGACTACAATATTTTGAAGCTTTCAGTTTCAGTGATCTAGCTTTACCTTTTGGGACTTCCAGAGGGGTATTCAAGTGCTGCAAGACATAGACAATGTCAGAATACCATGGTGAGGACATGAAGATATAAGACACATGCAGGAAAGGGTTAGCTTCTTCTTGTTCCTCAGACATTGCAACAATCAAATTGATATCTAGTGCATGTAGATTTGATTTGGCCATGAGTATGGATAACCCTTGTCCTTTGATGAGCTTTGTAGGCTTTATCTCCAAGTCATACTGTAGCATGGATGCAATCCACTTTCCTCCTATGCCTTCAGGATCTGTCTGCACAAGAATTTCTTTTACTACTGTAGTAGGAACATATGCAATGCTATGAGAATGTAGAATATAAACTCCGAAATCCTTGAGGGCTTTTACTAATTCCAATGCTTGCTTTTCAATGATATTGTATCTTAGTGCTGCATCTCTTACAGTGTGACCAAAAAATGCTATAGGCTGGTCATTTTTCTGATCTTTCTTCCGCATTAGGACCATTGCTAATGTATCCTCAGAAGAAAAACAAAAGAAGATGAAGTCTGAAGTATAATCTGGGCAAATAAAAGTAGGAGTAGTAGATAATGCAAACTTTACAGCATGAAATGATTTCTCAGCCTCCAAAGACCACTTTGCCTCACTATTCTTCTTCAACATGTTTGTCATTTCTTTCAAGTGCTCGGCTTGTTTAGAAATAAATCTTCTCAAAAAAAAAAATTCCCATTCAAAGACTGAATCTCTTTCTTGTTCCTGGGGAAGTCTAGTTGTTGAATTGCCTCCACTCTTGCAGGATTAATATGGATGCGATATTTAGAGATGATTTGTACTAGTATTTTACCTTCTTTGATAGCGAACAAACTCTTCTTTGGGTTAAGTGAGATGCTAAATTTTCTGCATTTCTGAAAAACAATTCGTAAGTGATGCAAATGATCTTCATCAGATTTTGAAAGCACTCTAAGATAATCTAGATATATAACCAAAAATACATATTTTTCATTTGCAAAAGCTATGTCCATATCCCGTTGAAAAGTAGCTCTTGCATTCTTCAACCAAAAGGCATCTTGGCATACATGAATGTACCCCATGGCATTGTGAAGGCTTTTTTGAGTTCGTCGTCCTTGTGTACCAGAATTTGATTGTATCCAGAGCATCCATCTAACAATGACATCCTAGAGGATCCAACCACACTCTATACTATGTGACCCATCTTGGGCAAGGGATAGTTTTCTTTCAAGGACACCTTGTTGAGATTTATGAAATCAATACATAGAATAATTTCCCCGATCTTCTTTCTCATAGGTACTAGATTAGACATCCATTCAAAAAACCAAATTGGCACTATGATTCCAGAATTACAAAGTCGATTTACCTCTTTTTCAATCAATGGCAACAACTTGGGGTTGATTCTCCTCAATTTCTGGTGAAATTGATTTTGATTGGGCTTACTAGGAATTCTGTGTTGAATGATATTTTTGTCATAAACTTTCAGATCTGAATAGTCCCAAGAAAATGCATCAGAAAATTCCTTCATTAAAGACATATACTTACCCTTTGTTTTAGGAGATAAGGACTTTGATAACTTGACCATTTTGGGATTTTGAGCTGTGCCAATGTTTACATCTTCAACTCCCTTTTCTGTAGGAACCATGGTGGGCTTCTCGACGACATCATCTCTGTCAAATTACTCTTCCAAAGGAACTGAGCCTCTTAGATACTTGTTGTCCTTGAGCTGTAATACATCAATGTCACCAACTAGCCCTTCAAGTCTAGATTCTAGAATAGTTTGAATTTTTGAATTTGGGCCATGGGAAGGCCTTCAAAATCCATTCTCCCAAGGTCACTCCAAAAGCGCAGCCCTTGTCAAAAGATGGTCTAGAATGCTAGTTTTTTGCCATTTATTTGCATTTTTCTTCAAAACTGAGCCACCTCTACAAAATCTAAGAAAATGCAGTTCTAGAGGATGGAAAGAGCTTTCTAAAAATGTAAACCTTTCCTAAAATGGAGGCCTGAGGAAAAACCATAGCGCCAAAGCACTGCGCTGCTGGAGCAACTGAATTTCTGAATTTGGACCAAAAATACTCAAAAAACTCAAAATGATCAGAATTTGCTCAAAATTGGAAGGAAGGTGTAAAAACATGTTTTTTATAGCTTCACTGATCCTTAAGAAAGCATCTCCAAGTTCCCCTCATCCTTTGGGTCTTTTTTTCCCTCCTTGATCTTATTTTCAAGGTGCATTACTTTGACATTGGCGATCATGTTTTGAGCTTGGTAGTGGTGCGCCATGTGTTTGAGCAATTGATTATCCCTATTTGCCTTCTCAAGGAGATTATCTAAGTGTTCATTTACCCTATTTAGACAATGTTCCTTATCTTGATTAATGTCTAGGGAAATCCCATCTTCTCGGTCAAGGTCCTCATTTAACATAATTCGTTCTTGCCCTTCTTGCAAAGATTTCTTAAGGCCTCTTGTTCTCGGTCTTTTCCTTTTTCCTCTCCCCTTTGATTCTTGAGGCTTGCTTTATTCCATGATCTTCTTACCTTTTCCAACTTGCTACAATAACTTGGCCTTTTCCTTTTCTAGGATCAACTCCTTTACTTTAAGTTGATTGTTTTCCTATTCAAGGAATGATATGACATATTTTACTATTTCCAAATTGATTGCTAGCTCCTTGATTTGATAGTCCTTATCCCTAATTGTCTATCGCATGTTTGAAGTCTGATCCTTAGTCTTTGGATCAACTAGTTCAAAATCATGTTCAACGGTGTCTTTCTCTTTTGATATCAGTTCTTGCTTTGTCGATGAAGAAGGCTTGGCCCCTTTCTCTCTGTGAGAAAAAACACAAGTCTTTGCCCTTTCTTATACACTTTAGTCACCTCAAGTTTGGGTAGCTCATTCTTCTCCATTGTTTTTCTAGATGACCCCACCTCTATTTGTTGTTTTGGTGCACTAGGAGACTACGATGCTGCAATTTTCTGATGCCATTTCAAGGCTACTTCCGAAGCCATACCTTTATCTACCAGCTGGTGACGGACAATGGTTTTGATAAGACTGTGATGAAACACGCTTAGGGAGAGCTCTTTCTCCTTTAATTGTATCTTTTTAGATGTTTTGGAAATGCTCTTGAATAGATAATTACACATGTTGAGCGTCTTTTGAGAGGTGAAATGCATCAGGAGGCGAATATGATAGGAAAACAACATAGAGAATCTACCTTCACAAATGAATAATCTCATGATAGTTTTCATCAAAGGGGCATATTTCTCCAATAAATATCTGAAAGGCATGAGGTGAGTATGTGTTTTTCTATATGGCGTCTTTAAGAAAGGCTTGTAGTATTCAAGATCTAGGCTCATTCCTTTGAACCAATATTTGCCATTGTCTGGCAACCCTGTTGAAATTAAGATGGAGGCCACTAAAAAACTGAACTCAACACCAACAATGAAAACAATTTCTTCTTTCAGTTGAGTTGCAACCCAATCCATTAATTGCTCATGAAATCCCACCTCACTCACCCTTTTGCAAAATTTCAGGCAACAGACATCCTCAAAGTATTGTTTGATGAAATGATAGGAGTTGATTGTATTGCAGTCTTGGTTCATGTTTGAGGATATTCCCTCCTTTATGTTGTCTTCTTCTTTCTGGCAAAGATTCTGCCTCCATGATGACATAAAGCCCTAGCAGCAGGGAACGAAAAATAAAATGTGAGGTGTGAATGGAAATGAAGTGATATGAAGGTGATTTTTTGACAAAAGGATGGAGGGGTCTTGGGAATGGTGAAAGGACTTTGGAAGATGACGAAAATTAGTGGAGAAACAATGGAAGAATGATGTTCTTGCAGGCAAAAACAGCAGGGTCTATAATGAAACTTGCCCAAAAACCTCTAGGAATGAGCTAGGGTTTTTATTTTTGAGTGTCAAAACTTTGTTTTGAGGTGGGTAAAATGGTTTAAATGGCTTATTAAACATGTATGCAGGTGTAGGATATCATCTTACATGTTTTAGAAATAAAAAATAATGATGCCCATTTTCACCCTATCATTTACCATGCAAATTTCACTACAAACCCTAACTTGAAGAATCATTGACATGAGATGGAATTGGAAAAGAAAAAGAGGGATGATGATGGTGTAATTACTTGTTCCTTAGCTTACAAGTCAGTAAAATCAATCTTGCAACTGAAAAAAATGAAATTTGGGAGAGTTTTGAAGGATTTCGGGGCACTCTGTCCTGCGTGCAATGCAGTGTTCCTGAGCACAACACAGTTCTTCTGAGAGTAACACGAGCCTCCTAAGCGCAACACCTAAATTTTTTTGCCAATTTTACCTAGGAAAACATGTTTTTTCCTCTCTTGGACAGGATAGCTTGATAATAAAGAATGAATAGGAGGTGAATGAAGGAGTTTGGGGGCTTTTAAGTTTATATAGGGAAAGTTTCTTTACTTTTTCAAAAATAAATGGGACCCACCCTCCTTTAAAAAGCCGATTTTTCACTTTATAAAAAAATGTTACCTTTACCATTGAAAACCTGAGATGTCCTTTATTTTCCTAAGTGCTGGAGCTTCTTTTTATGGGGGGGGGGGGGTGAATCAGTATTATCACATTAATAAAACTTTTTCATTTCCATAATCAAATTCATATATGCTACTTCCACAACTTCTTATGATTAAGTTAATTGATCTTCAATGAGTGCATTAGAACATTATCAACCATATTATCAGATAACAGATGCCGTAATAGAGAATAGATCATCACACATAAGGCACACACATGAACACCATGATATAAGGTGGAAACCCAATGCGGGAGAAAAACCACCTGCTGCAAGTCATCTCAATCTTCTTCTTAATAAGAAAATCCTTTTACAATATTTGTACTGGTGCAGTCTTATACCAGTACGGGAGCTACAACCCCCTTTGCTCTTGTACTAGCCGATCCATTTACTAGTACGCAGGCTGCTACCTGCTACAATGCTCCAAAGATCTCCCTTAGCTTTTGTACTAGCTTAGGTACTAGTACATAGACGCTGGCCTACAATCTTCTCTCCTCCAGGTACCACGTTTCATCAATTTTCAGACTGGATACATTGAAGCACAACACATAATATGAAAGGCCACTTTTCATCCAATTTTCATACTGGACCCAACAACAACATTGAAGCTCATAATCAAATAACCTTCTGAATCACCCAATCACCAAATCCATACATATACAATGATATTATGAGAGTTATCAACCAGATCTAGTACATAAAGATAAGTCATTAATCATGTTGTTATCTGAACTCAATACCAGTAACCAAACATCAGTTATGCACCCAAAACCCTGCAGAATAGTCAAAGGCAGTTAAAACAAATTTTAAGCAGGGATCGCAACTTCACTGGTATAGATCTGCGGATATCTGTACAACCTCCGCACCTGCGCCTTCTATGGCACCTCCGCACTGCGCCTTCTGTGGCGCCTCTACACTGCGCCTTCTGTGGCGCCTCCGCACTGCGCCTTCTGTGGCGCCTCTGTGGCGTCTCCGCACTGCACCTTCTGTGGCGCCTCCGCACTGCGCCTTCTGTGGCACCTCCGCACTGCACCTTCTGTGGCATCTCCGCACTGCGCCTTCTGTGGCGCCTCCGCACTGCGCCTTCTGTGGCGCCTCCGCACTTCCGCAGCTGCAGCGCTCGAGAGATCACCCTTCACAGATTTGCTTTCAACTTCCCTTTCATAGATCAAACTTTTAAAACAATAACCCAATATTTCAGATCTTAAGATATTCGATTTGCAAGAATGAATTAGCCAAATGATCTCCTTTGCTTTATATAGGCTTAGGCCTTTCACAATACCACGGGCCAAAACCATAGGATCAAAAAATTGTTGGACTAATACCATGAACCAACCATGAAAGTACGTGAGATCAACACTTTTGACGAAGTACCATGGTCCAAAACCATAGGTTCAAATACCAAGGACTAACTACCATGGATCAAAGGTAAGTTCTCCAACATATACGCGCTTTTCCTCATAGGTTCAAATACCAAGGACTAACTACCATGGACCAAAGGTAAGTTCTCCAACATATACGCGCTTTTCCTCATAGGTTCAAATACCAAGGGCTAACTACCATAGACCAAAGGTAAGTTCTCCAACATATACGCACTTTTCCTCACATGAAAGTGCGTGAACCTTTTCTCTACATGAAATAAACTTTTCTCTGCATAAAAGTGCGTGAACTTTTCTCTACATGAAATAAACTTTTCTTTGCATAAAAGTGCGTGAACTTTTCTCTACACTATAATTTATTATCTAAGATGAGTGGGTTGCCATCAAGTACAACATATGTATCATAAGGGTTGCCATCAAGTACAACATATGTATCATAATGCCAACAATCTCCCCCTTTGGACTTGATGGAAACAACAACCAATCACTCTCCCCCTTTGACATCAAGGGCAAAGGGTTATGCTCCCCCTAAGAACATGCTCCCCCTGACTATAAACCAGATCTGCAAAGAAGAACCATAATCCATGACCATGAAAGAGATAGAGACGTATTGCAGCAATATTCAGACCAGCATCCATGATCTCATTCTGTACTTCCTCCATAATGCCAACAATGCATTATAAGCTCCCCCTGAGTACCTGTTGAAATCTCTGAATGAGCTCCCCCTTTGTATATGTCATGGTGCACCAATCTGATCATGCTCTTTCTGAGAACAAGCTGAAATGTCTGCTCTGCTATATAGTGTTGTTCATGCTCAGGCTCCCCCTGACTGTAAGAAAACCAAATACATTACATCTTCATCCCAGGCATAGTGGGGAAACCAACATAGGTCGTTACATGACCTGAAGAGATGACACTATTACATCATGAGTCTTGATATGACATCACCTAAATAAGATGAACATCAGCAACAACACTTTATGATCTGCTCCATAGTATCTGTCAACAACAACTAGACCAGCAACTTGTATTAGTGCATGAATCATCAAGGTATGTCCGCATCAACAGAATTTCACATTCTATGTGAGAAACATCATAGCCATCCAGATCTACATGAATCAAGTATCATCAATTGGGAATATCTGCATTAATCAACATATGTATGAAACAATCCTATCATCATATAGATAAGAGCTCATTATCATCATGTCTCCAACAATGCAACTTTGAATAATCATCCCTGTATCCAGCCAACAATCCTCATCCATTTGTGCCAAGAATGAAAGGAATCATAACTGTAATATATGATCTTTATGCATATGACGACAGCAGCATATGAGTGACTCAACATCAAGAAGATGTGAATTCAAGCTAAGTGCTTCCCATGCAAGCATCATTAGAGAATCAACCATAAATCTGATCCAAGAACCATGTGAACAACTCATAACCATAGCAAGATGAATCATTTATCCATATAAGTATCATCACCAAGGACTATTAACCATAATGCCAATAATGCATTAAGTCCATATGCTCCCTCTAAACCTGTGCCATCTGTCTGATCATGCATATCAATAAGAAGTATCAAGACATCATCAATATCAAGTTAGAACCAAAACACTTCTAACCATCATATCCACACATCATTATTATTAACTAGAGCAAAACTGATCCTTCTCTTGAATCTGTCCCTACTGCCTTTCTTCAAACAATCATATACGCGACTGTGCAGTAACTAACTCGCGTATATATGCAACTTTCCTTTATGGAGTTTGCATATGAGATTCAGGACACTGAAGTTTTTTACTTTCAGCTCCCTCTAATTCTAGTATGTCTGTACGTTGTGCAGTGCCGCCTTTTTCTGACTGTACTTCCTTTTTCCTCCATATCTTCAAGCGTGATGATGACATTTTCTCCTTTTGATATGGTGCTCGCACTTTGTTCCTGCATTCCTTAGCTATATGTCCAAGCTTGTTACATGCATAACATCTTACATGTTTCATATTCCTCCTGTAACAATCAACAGCTTTGTGACCAAACATATTACAAGCAAAGCAATATCCATAAAAGTACCTTGAATGTGATGATCTTTCTGCATAATGGTCTTGAACCCTTCTTCTTCTACATCTAGCTGCAACATGTCCAAGATTATGACATACATAACATTCAACATTATTCATAGGAGGAGTAAAGGATTTTCTTTGAGGAATCTCTTTTCTTGGTTGATGATGAGATTGATCTTTCATTTCTTCGTTGATCACTTTAGATTTCTCTTTAGAGTTCCTTGCCTCACCTTGTGAACTAGATTCACCTTCAACAGATTCATGGAAACTAAGACTAGTCTTTATAGCAGGAGACCTTTGACTACTAAGAATATCATCCAAGACTTTAGAACTATCTTGAAATCGTAAAAGCTTATCCTTTTCTTCTAGTTTACCTTTCAAGATATTTACCTCAACCTGAAGTTGTTCTTCCTTTTCAAGAGATTGCTTTTTCAAATCTTCTTCAGCTTTCCTTCCTTCTTCCATTTGTTCCCTTAGTTTGAGAATCTCTTTTTCTTGTTCTTCATTCAGATCCTGCTACATTTGACGAACTCGGAAGGCACATTCTAGTTGAGATTTTAAGCTGGTGACTTCGTTTTCTTGTTTTGCAATAGCTTGGAGTAGATCTGTATTCTGCTTCTTTGATTCTTCAAGATCTCCTTTTAGTGAGAGGATTGTAGCTTCAAGATTTTCATAGTAGCTGGATCTATCTTTGAGTTTCTTGATGGTTGTGCTTCTTTCGTTGACTTCTTTTCTTAATGATGTCACTTCATGCTGCAATTTTTGACATTGGTCTTCCTTGTCCTTGAGTAGCTTTCTTACCTTGTTTCCTTCTTCTAGTTGGGCCTTTAGTTTGGTAGCTTCTTCTTTGAAATCACATTCCCTTTTGTTCAATAGATCTTGTTGATCTCTAATTTTTTCTGTCAGCCTTTTAAATTCTGCCTCTATTTGATATCTTTCTTGTTCACCCATAAGAGCAAATTCAGTAGTTTCACTATCACTTCCATCTCTTTCACAAGGAAATATAGCTGGAACATCAGAGGATAACACATTCATACCTGATAATGATTCTGAATCTGAAGAGCTTCTTGTGCCTAATCCCCAATCGATTCTTCCATTGTCATAGTTCTTCTAAGATGACTTCTTTTTCTTAGATGCTTTCTTCTTAAGATTCTTTCCCATTGTTCCACAGATCTCCTTCAAGCGATCAAGCTTCTATCAAAGGACCTGCTCTGATACCAATTGTTGGAAATAATACTGAGAGGTGGGGGGTGAATCAGTATTATCACATTAATAAAACTTTTTCATTTCCATAATCAGATTCATATATGCTACTTCCACAACTTCTTATGATTAAGTTAATTGATCTTCAATGAGTGCATTAGAACATTATCAACCATATTATCAGATAACAGATGCCGTAATAGAGAATAGATCGTCACACATAAGGCACACACATGAACACCATGATATAAGGTGGAAACCCAATGCGGGAGAAAAACCACCTGCTACAAGTCATCTCAATCTTCTTCTTAATAAGAAAATCCTTTTACAATATTTGTACTGGTGCAGTCTTATACCAGTACGGGAGCTACAACCCCCTTTGCTCTTGTACTAGCCGATCCATTTACTAGTACGCAGGCTGCTACCTACTACAATGCTCCAAAGATCTCCCTTAGCTTTTGTACTAGCTTAGGTACTAGTACATAGGCGCTGGCCTACAATCTTCTCTCCTCCAGGTACCAAGTTTCATCAATTTTCAGACTGGATACATTGAAGCATAACACATAATCTGAAAGGCCACTTTTCATCCAATTTTCATACTGGACCCAACAACAACATTGAAGCTCATAATCAAACAACCTTCTGAATCACCCAATCACCAGATCCATACATATACAATGATATTATGAGAGTTATCAACCAGATCTAGTACATAAAGATAAGTCATTAATCATGCTGTTATCTGAACTCAATACCAGTAACCAAACATCAGTTATGCACCCAAAACCCTGCAGAATAGTCAAAGGCAGTTAAAACAAATTTTAAGCAGGGATCGCAACTTCACTGGTATAGATCTGCGGATATCTGTACTACCTCCGCACCTGCGCCTTCTGTGGCGCCGCGACCACCGCACCTGCGCCTTCTGTGGCACCTCCGCACTGCGCCTTCTGTGGCGCCTCCGCACTGCGCCTTCTGTGGCGCCTCTGCACTGCGCCTTCTGTGGCGCCTCCGCACTGCGCCTTCTGTGGCATCTCCGCACTGCGCCTTCTGTGGCGCCTCCGCACTGCGCCTTCTATGGCACCTCCGCACTGCACCTTCTATGGCGCCTTTGTGGCGTCTCCGCACTGCGCCTTCTGTGACGCCTCCGCACTGCGCCTTCTGTGGCGCCTCCGCACTTCCGCAGCTGCAGCGCTCGAGAGATCACCCTTCACAGATTCGCTTTCAACTTCCCTTTCATAGATCAAACTTTTAAAACAATAACCCAATATTTCAAATCTTAAGTTATTCGATTTGCAAGAATGAATTAGCCAAGTGATCTCCTTTGCTTTATTTAGGCTTAGGCCTTTCACAATACCACGGGCCAAAACCATAGGATCAAAAAACTGTTGGACTAATACCATGAACCAACAATGAAAGTACGTGAGATCAACACTTTTGACGAAGTACCATGGTCCAAAACCATAGGTTCAAATACCAAGGACTAACTACCATGGACCAAAGGTAAGTTCTCCAACATATACGTGTTTTTCCTCATAGGTTCAAATACCAAGGACTAACTACCATGGACCAAAGGTAAGTTATCCAACATATACGCGCTTTTCCTCATAGGTTCAAATACCAAGGGCTAACTACCATGGACCAAAGGTAAGTTCTCCAACATATACGCGCTTTTCCTCACATGAAAGTGCGTGAACTTTTTCTCTACATGAAATAAACTTTTCTCTGCATAAAAGTGTGTGAACTTTTCTCTACATGAAATAAACTTTTCTCTGCATAAAAGTGCGTGAACTTTTCTCTACACTATAATTTATTATCTGAGATGAGTGGGTTGCCATCAAGTACAACATATGTATCATAAGGGTTGCCATCAAGTACAACATATGTATCATAATTCCAACAGAAAATTCAAAATCAACTCCCAAAATTTATTTTTTAGGTTTTATTCACTGCTGGTATTATTCATGAAAATGATGGACCTTGGGAACCCTAGCGACCTAATGGATGACCTGAGACCAAATGGAATGATGATGACGACTAAACAATTTTATTTGTGACACCTCCATAAAGTGTGATAGGTGACCAACATGAGTGAATTTTGAAGGAGTGACTTCATCTTTAGACATACCAAACAATGACCAAATTTTGTTGTGTAAACCTAGTAGCATAAAAAAATTGATTTTGAAAGTCTGGAAAAAACATAGTAAAAGCACATTTGATCCACATGACAGGCTAACAAGACTGACACTAAAAGAAGGCAAGGCAGATAATCCTTGAGGGAGTTCGAGACCATATTTTCTCGAGTCTCCATGGAAAGGAAACTTTGTATTCTTTGTGGAAAGCATTTACAAACTTGTATCAGAACAATAGTGATCAAAGGAAATTCACACTGAAGGAAAATCTTTGAAAAATCAAAATCGAGAAAGCCAAGACTATTCCAAATTACTTGACCAAGTTCACTCAATGTCATGATGAACTTGGAAGTGTTGGAATCATGGTTGGTGAGGATGATATGGTGATTCTTGCTCTTCAAGGACTATCAAAGAGTTGGCATAGTTATCAGGACTCTATCAATGGTCAGGGAAGTTGTTAGTTTTGGAATGAATATGGTCGGATTTGATACAGAAGGAGATCAGGAGGAACACCATGGATGGCTCTTCATCAAAGAATGATTATGAATAGAAATGTGCCTTAGCGATTAAGGCGAAGAAGGGGAAAGGGAAGGACTCCCATTCCAAATTGGATTCTTATCAAGGAGTTAAGAAGAAAGAGATGATGAAAGCTAAGTGCTTTCATTGTTATGAGCTGGGCCATTTTTCTACGAATTGTCCACCCAAGAAGTCCGTGAAGAAGTGCTCGGGAGGAGTGGCGTCTGAGGCTTTGGCCTCTCAATTCGAATTGTAATTTTCCCTCATTTCATGCATGGTGTCATCAATCATGGGATGTGTATGGTACTTATAAACTGGAGTTTCATTCCACACGACTGGTAACATCGATCTATTTTGTGACCTCGAGGAGAAAGATTTTCAGATGCATATTGAGATGGGTGATGACGGAAAGTATAGTGTTATTGGATTGGGGATGATTAATTTTTATAGGGAGCATGGGGCTCCACTGACCTTGAAGAATGTTATGTATGTGCCTAGGCTGAAGAAGAACTTAGTATCCATTTCCATGCTTCAGGATAGAGGCTATGATGTGAAATTATTCAAAGGAAAGGTGTTAATTCAACACATAGCCACAGGTCAGGTAAAGAAGATGTGGATTCGGGTGAAGAATCTCTATAATTTGGAGGTAGAGAAGTGTACTACTTTGAGGAAAAAAGCATAAAGGGTGTAGATCCGAGATGTTGGTGAGTTGTGGCATAGGAAATTGGGCCACTTGCATCATGGAGCTTTGAGGATCTTGCAATAGATATCTACCAATCTTCCCAAAGGTATGTTTCAGCAAGTTGTTATATGCAAGGGGTGTACTTTGGGAAAATACACCAAGTCTTCCTCTCACGACAAAGATAGTCAAGAAGAGGTTATTCTAGAGAGATTCCATTCAAATGTGTGTGAACCATTCATGATAGCATCCACAGATAAACACATGTATTATGTTATATTTGTTGATGACTATTCTCGTAAATGCTGGATAATTTTCATGTAGAAGAAGGATCAAACTTTCCCAAATTTTTGTAATTTTAAATTATTAGTGGAGAAAGAGTCGGGAAAGATGGTTGAAGCTCTATGGAGTGATAACGGTGGTCAGTATGTCTCCAATGAGTTTACAGACTTCTGTGTAGCGGAAGGGATTAAACGAGAGTTAATGACACTCCATAACACTCAATAGAATGGGGTGTATAAGAGGAAAAACATAAGCATAGTAGCAACAACGAGGGAAATGTGGCATGATCAGGGCATACCACTAGAATTGTGGGTTGAGGCATGAAACATAATAGTTTATGTTCAGAATGTTGCCCACATCAGATAATTGAGATGAAGACACCAGGGGAGGATTATTCTGGTAAGAGGCCAGATGTTGGTCATATCAATATTTTTGGATCATTGGTATATTTCCATGTGAGCAAAGATGCATGGTAGATGCTAGAGCTAACAACAGATTTGGGGATATTTGTAGGGTACACTGATACACCTCACAACTATCAGGTGCACTTGTCGACCAATAGGATGAAAGTGGTTCGCAAGGATGTCAGATTCGATGAGGAGAAGGCCATGTGAGTATCCCTTGAGATGGATCTTAAGCTACATTTCGATGAGGAGATTTTAGCTCCTAAGGTTGAGGAGCCTCATATTGATGTGGAGAAACCACACGCAAAGGATTCGTGAGTGGCGACATCCGCTCAGGAAGAATCTTCTAGAGAGCGAAGAAATTGCACCAGAGAGGGTGACAGGTTGTTGGATAATGCACGAGAGAATGTGGGAGCACTGACTTCTCAGCACAGGTAGAGGAGGTTAACTGAGAGGTAAACTAGATACATGGCTCTTATGGGTGAATGTGCTGTGATAGAGCCATCTTCCTTTAAGGAAGCAGTGTAGCAGCCAGTTTTGGTTGATACCATGGTGGAGGAGTATGACTCCATAGTTTGTAATAGTGTTTGGGATGTGGTGAGCTCCCATTAGCTTTACAAGGTAAAGCAAGCCACACATGGTAATGTGGAGAAGCATAAGCCTAGATTTGTGGTCCGTGGTTTTTCACAGGTAGAAGGGATTGACTATGATGAGACCTTTTCTCCTCTTGCAAGGTACTCGTCAATTATATCTATATTGGCACTATCAACATAGATGGGTTGGAAGATACATCTAATGGATGTGAAGACAACCTTCCTTAATGGCATGATTGAGGAAGAGGTGTACATAGAGCAACCTGAAGGTTTTGAAACCTTTGACCTTGAATCACATGTGTTCTGGCTCAAGAGAACATTGTATGGGCTAAAATAAGCACCCTCGTGGTCGGTAAACCATGATAGATAGCTACTTCACTGAGTTGGGCTTCACGAAGAATGAAGCGGATGAGAACCTGTACCACATAGTGGTGGAAGGTAAGTTATTGATCATAGTACTTTATGTTGATGATCTCATACTGATAAGTGATGATCATCTGATCAAATCTTACATGGAGGACCTTGAAAGAGAGTTTGAGATGAAGGAGATGGGGCTCATGCATTACTTCCCTGACATGGAGGTATGGCAGGGAGATGGCGAGTTGTTTGTGTCTAAGGGAAAGTATGCCAATAAGATACTTAGGAGATTCCACATGAAGAGAAACCAACGCATGGAGACTCCTCTAGTAGGTAGCTACAGGAAGGAGGATGCTACTTCAAGGGAAGTAGTGGAAGCTACTGTTCACTCATGTACTTGGTGAACACACGACCGGATATGTGCTATGTAGTTAACTAGCTTAGTGAAGCGTTGGTTAGGCCTACCAAGCTATATTGGGAGGCGACAAAGCATGTGTTGAGATACCTCAGGGGAACTTATCTATATGGATTATGGTAGAAAAAGACAGAGGGAGTGAAGCTTCAAGGCTTCACCAATGAATATTGGGCAAGGATTCCATTCAACAGGAAGAGCACATTAGGAGGGATCTTCAATATTGGGTTAGTGGTAGTTTCTTGGTACGACAGGAAACATAGATCAGTTGTATTCAGTTCGAAAGAGGCATAGTATATGGTTGCAAGTCAGGTAACATGTAAGGCCACCTAGATGAGGAAGATCCTGGTTGGTTTGTTTGGTCATTAAATGGATCCAATAGTATTATTTACTGCAATAATGAGAATTGTATCAAACTCTCTCAAAATCGATTTTTTCATGATCGATCCAAGCATACTGATATTTGATAGCAGCATCTCATAGATTGTGTATTGAGGTTGATTATGTTGTTAGAGTACATTCCCACGGAGGAGAAAGATGCTGACATTTTGACAAAGGCATTATCAATATGTAAATTCAAGTTTCATAGGGACAAGATCGGGGAAGCTGATAATCCATTTCTTGTTGAGAGGGAGTGTTTAGAAATGTAAACAAGAAATTCCAGTTTAATTTGTCGTTGAATTAAAATGAGAATTAAAATCAAATTCTATTCTCATAATAGCTTGTAAATAGTTTTAATTGAGTTTAATTAACCTAATTAGCTTAGGAATTTCGAGTGGGAATTCTTTCTGTAGTCATGTATATGTTCTCCCTAAGTTTTAGGGGTCCAATATGAGTTTAAATTGAATTGGAAATTAGATGACTCAATTTACTAAGTTAAGCTCAATTAAAGTAGTTCTAAATTGTTTTTGGAAGTAATAGAGGACTAATAGTCAATTGGTGCACTAATGCATCCACTAGTGCTACTCCAGTTAATTAAATATTTCCTCATGAGAAATTCATGCATGTTAGTTCAAAGAAAGACCTAGTTGAGACTAGAGTGTAGGGACAATGTAATATCAATTTTATGATTTAGTGATTTGTATAGATCATGCATGAAAGTGTGAAATAGACTTAGCTTGGATTGCGTAGGTTTCGAAGCACTGGAATCCCATTAATATGGGTTATTCAAGCATAGGAATTGTGCAAGGAAATAGGGGCTTGGAGAGCTACAAAATTGTCTAAGGATTTAGCTTGAGATTTCTTGTGAGCTAAGAGAGTTGAACATACATATGCTGAATTGTTCTAGTGAGAAAAATATTTGTATCTTCACTCATATTTCTGATATATGCATTGTAGATAATAGGGTTTTGAGTAGTGGCTTTCCCCAGATACATCTTGTGTTATGGGCCAATGATTTATCTTCTTCTTGTTCTTATTATTTTCATCAATCTATTGTCTTCCACTTGTTGAAAGTAGATATATATTCTTGTCCTATGCTTTAGTGCATTGCATGAGCTTGTGAATCTATAGGATTTTCTATAGTTACAAGGTGATCCCCCTTTAGCCTCATCGTTTTCATGTGGCTTTCCCACTAGGTCAGGAAATGGACGTTTACTTTTAGTGGGTAAATGTAATTTTATGTTCCTCTTCTATGTCATGTACACTAAAATAAACCTTCAACTATCATAACCATGATTTAATTTCCAGGATCAATATCTTTTTGATATGGCTTGCAATCAACGTTTTTCTCCACCTTTATTAGGGACTATGAATGGTTTATGGAACTTGAATTGCATTGCTATTTTTTGGTTTCTTTCTTAGATTCCCTCTTTGGTTCTTCTCGACCCCTTGGTTTTCCCCTCTAATATGACCTCTATGTTGGAACCTCTTTCTTCTCTAATTCCAATCTTATTTGTGAGATTCTCCATGAGGGGGTTCATATTACAACTAACATTTGTAACTTTCTTTTCTTTCATTCTCAATCTCTCCTTTGTCAAATATCAGGGGTCATTAATAGATTCTTTGGCCACGAGTGGCATTTTATGACATTTTTCTTAACTGATCTATATCCCCTCCAAATCCCCCAATATACCAAAATAAATTGGTATGATGCCAATATTATCCATAAATTGTCATTTATATTCCACAAGGTTGTTCATCACAATAGTTATGGCATTGTTTTACCAAAACATGAAAATCTATATTGTTCAGTGTGAGGGACAATTTTCCTTAGACTTTCTATATTTATTAAATTACTATTGCTAATTATGCATTCAATATGTCAAATTTATAAGATAGATAAAAATGGAAAAGCCACTCACAAATCCATAGTAACACAAGGTATGACCTAGGAAACCCTTTCAGGGGAAATTCTAGATAGAAGGTGAGGATGCTTTCCTATCTCTTTCTCTTAATGTAAATTCTGCAAATACAAAGGAGTGAGACTTGTGGCCTATTCCCTACTAAGAAACACAAACCCTATTTGTCCTTCCCTCTCTCTATGCATTCTCAACTACTATGCTCTACTATAGAACAAAAGGCACTAGAATTAAATCCCCTTTCCTCCTAGTGGATTGGTTATAATGCAAGAAAATAACCAAATAGGGTTTAGCTTTTACCATTTCAACCCTTAATATGAGTTGCAAATTGCTAATTCTAGTGTCTTTTCATCAATGCAGATTTTTATCCCACTTTCCATGAGAAATGGGGCTGATGTGATATCTTCTCGAATCATAGTGGATAAAAAAAGAGAGTTAACGTTTGGGTCACATAACGAAGTCTTAATATGGCAAATTTTATGGCATCTCGTTGGACGTAGAGTGGAAGTCACATGTGATTCTGGTTAGGAATAGCTAATGTCCACTTTCCAAAGTAAGTCATACCTTTCTAATTTATCTTTTGTCTCTGAAGCATGATATTTTAGCCAAGATAGAAGCTTCTTAATCTCTGAAATGTAGCTCAACTTTGATTATTGAAGAATATAGTAATATAAAGTTTTTACACAAATTTTCAAGTCATAGGAAATACTTGAACATGATATGGGAAATTAAGAATATGGATGGTGTCTCAGTTTCTGTTGGGTGTGGAGCCTGATTATGTTCTATATTCAAAGGTATCGCCACATTGGACCCTAGTTCGAAATCGTTGCCGCCATAAAATATTCGCTGCAGGGGGGCTCCAGGGGGGGGCGGCTGCGACATTTGGGAGCCCCCCCTTAGGGGGGTTTCGGGGGCAGCGCCCCCAAAGCTAAAAACAACTATAAAATTTCCTTGTAAAAGTATAGTAATTTCTAGTCAATCTGGACCATTCATTAGGCAGATGATCTGACGGTAGAACTTGTGTTTAGTTTAGGGTTTTTTGCCCTAGAAGGCAACCCCTCTCTTTGTATGAGGGCATTGTATTTGAGGCTGTGTAATAGATGTGTATTGTGAGAGTAAGAAATAGAGAGGTGAGACTGTGAGAGAAAACAGAGGATATTACAGTGGATCTGATGTAGGTTGTGTCTCTTCATTTTGCTGGATAATAGAAAGGAAGGACTGGCTGTTCGGGGTGGACATAGCCCAAGCTGGGTGAACCACGTATATCTGTGTCTCTCTTGTTTTATGCATTTTCTGTGTTTATATTTCTGCAATATTTTATGTGTTCCATTTCTCCATAATATATAATTTCTAATAACTAGTATCAGAGCCAAAGGTCTATGGCTGATAAACTCGTAGGAAAGAAGGGTTCCTGGTTCGAGTGGGAGAAATGGTGGAAGATGGTAAGTTTAGGGTCGAGAAATTTAATGGCCAAAACTTCTCGTTGTGGAATATGTAGATGGAAGATTATTTGTATCAGAAATATCTGTACCCACCATTGGGTGGAAAATCAAAGATGCCGACGGGTATGACAGACAAAGAATGGAACCTTCTCGATAGAAAGGCACTCAGAACGATACGGTTGTGCCTTGTTGTGTCAGTTGCCTTCAACATTTCGAAGGAAACCACGACAGAGGGTTTGATTCAGGCATTGTCGAAACTATATGAAAAACCCTCAGCCTCTAACAAGGTATTTCTTATGAAACGGTTATTTAATATGAAGATGTCGGAAGGTGGATCTGTTGCAGACCATTTAAATGATTTTAATACAGTTACAAGTCAGCTAAGTTCTGTAGGGGTAAACTTTGATGATGAAGTTAGAGCTCTATTATTCTTGTGCTCATTACCAGAAAGTTGGAATGGTTTGGTAATGGCCATTAGTAACTCCGTTTATGGATCTAGTGCTTTAAAGTTTGATGATGTTGTCGGTGCTATCCTTAGCGAGGAAATGCGACGGAAAAGCTCTGGTGAGACATCGGGAAATGCTTTGAGTGCAGAGTCTAGAGGAAGAAAAATGGTAAGAGGAAAGAGCTCAGGATATCGCAATAAATCAAGGAAAGGCAAATCCAAGTCCAGATCGGGGATAGTGTGCTGGAAATGTGGAAAGAAAGGACACCTAAAGAAAGACTGTAGATCTCGGAAGGGAAAAGAAGGAGATGCACAACAAAAAAACAATCATGAAGCAAATGTGACAAGTGAGGTGTTACAAGATGCTTTGATTGTTTCTTTCGAAAATATCACTGATTCTTGGGTGGTAGATTCAGGGGCTTCATTCCATGCCACACCTGATAACAAATACTTGTTCAAGGAGATTTTGGACAAGTTCGTCTGGGTGATGATAAACCCTGTAAAATCGTCTGAATGGGTAAGGTTCTTGTAAAACAGCAGAATGGAAACCAATGGCTATTAAAGGAGGTAAGGCATGTTCCAGATCTAAAGAAAAATCTGATTTCAACAGGGCAGTTAGGAGGTGAAGGTTGTGTGACAACTTTCACAGATAAAGCTTGGAAGGTAACCAAAGGAGCCTTGGTAATAGCAAAAGGCGAAAAGGTTGGTACATTGTATTTATGCAATGGTATTTGTAACTCTGTTAATGCTTTAACTTCCAAAGGAGCAGATGCAGCATTATGGCATCATAAGCTCGGACACATGAGTGAAAAGGGGATGAATATTCTTCACTCAAGGAATTTGTTGCTGGGTTTGAAGAATGTTGATTTGGACTTCTGTGAGAATTGCATTTATGAAAAACAGAAGAGAGTCAGATTTCTCAGAGTTGGGAAAGAAAAGAAGAGCTAAAAACTAGAGCTTGTGCATACAGATGTATGGGGACCTGCTTAGGTATCATCTCTTGGTGGCTCTCGTTATTATGTTACTTTTATTGATGATGCAACTAGAAAAAATTGGATTTATTGTATTAAGAATAAATCTGATGTATTTGATACTTTCAAGAAATGGAAAGCTTTGGTTGAGATTGAGACAGGAAAGAAATTGAAGTGTCTTAGATCAGACAATGGAGGTGAATATTGCAGCAAAGAGTTTGATAGGTACTGTTCAGAGCGTGGAATTCGCAGAGAGAAGATAGTTCCAAGAACACCACAAGAAAATGGTGTGTCAGAAAGGATGAACAAAACAATCATGGAGCGTGCAAGGTGCATGAGATTTCATGCAGGATTGCCTTTACAGTTTTGGACAGATGCTGTAGATATTGTTGTTTATCTAATAAATACAAAGCCTTCAAGTTCCTTGGATGGTGGTGTTCCAGAGGAAGCATGGACAGGTAAAAAGGTAAACTACTCTATTTTAAATCCTTTTGGTTGTGAGGCCTTTGTCCATATTGATAAAGAAAATAGAACAAAGCTTGAGGCAAAGTCAAAGAAATGTACCTTTATTGGATATGGTGTTAATGATTTTGGTTATCGCTTATATGATTATGAAAACCACAAAATCATTAGGAGCAGAGATGTAATAGTCAATGAAAAGTTATTGTATAAGAATCAGTTGCAGGAAAAGAAACAGGAAAAGGAAAACAAGGAATACACAGTTCTTGATGAAATCACTAAAAACATAAAGGTGCCTGAAAATAATAATAATCAACAACCACAACAGCAACCATCACAACAACAACAGGCACCCCAAACACCTGAAAGTGGTGTTAGAAGATCTACTAGGATAAGTAGACCCCTTGAATGATACTCTCCTTCATTATATTATTTATTGTTGACTGATTCCGGTGAACCCGAATGTTATGAAGAAGCAATGCAGGTTGAAAGCAGGAAGAAGTGGGAGGTAACCATGGAAGAAGAGATGGACTCCTTAATGCATAACCAGACTTGGGATTTAGTTAGGTTGCCTACAGGAAAAACTACATTGAAGAATAAATGGGTTTACAGGCTGAAGGAAGAAGATGGAGGAAAACAGAGCTACAAAGCTAGACTTGTGGTGAAGGGGTTTGCACAGAAGAAAGGTATTGATTTTGATGAAATATTTTCTCCTGTTGTTAAAATGACTTCAATCATAACTATTTTAAGTCTTGTAGCAGCTGAAGATTTGCATCTTGAGCAGTTAGACGTAAAGACAAACTTTCTCCATGGGGATTTGGAGGAAGAGATATATATGCAACAGCCACAAGGATATGAGGTAAAAGGGAAGGAGAAATTAGTGTGCAGGTTGAAGAAGAGCTTGTATGGCTTAAAATAGGCTCCAAGGCAGTGGTATCTAAAATTTGACAACTTTATGTATGAACAAGGTTATACTAGATGTCACTCTAATCATTGTGTCTATTTGAAAAACCAAAATGATGGCAGCTATATTATATTGTTATTGTATGTAGATGACATGCTTGTTGCAGGATCTAACATGCAGGAAATGAATGTGCTCAAAAGAAAATTGGCAAATTCATTTGCAATGAAGGATTTGGGAGCTGCAAAACAAATCCTTGGTATGAGAATAACTAGAGACAAGAAAAATCATAAATTAACATTGTCTCAGAATGAGTACATACAAAAGGTGTTGAAAAGATTTAACATGCACAATGCAAAACCAGTTAGTACACCTTTTGCTAGCCATTTCAAACTTAGCAAGGAAATGTGCCCAAAGACCAAAGAAGACATGGATTATATGTCTAAAGTTCCATATGCATCAGCAGTTGGAAGCTTAATGTATGCAATGGTCTGCACAAGGCCTGATATTGCACATGCAGTGGGAGTTGTAAGCAGGTACATGAACAATCCAGGAAAGGAACATTGGATGGCAATGAAATGGATTCTCATATATTTGAAAGGTACCAAAAATCAAGCATTATGCTTTGGTGGTTCAAACATTTCCCTACAAGGATATGTTGATGCAGATATGGCAGGTGACAGAGATAACAGGAGGAGCACTACAGGATATGTATTTACTGTTGGAGGAGCAGCTGTCAGTTGGGTTTCAAAAATCCAAAGTGTTGTTGCACTTTCAACAACAGAAGCAGAGTATGTTGCTGCTACAGAGGCTAGTAAAGAAATGATTTGGTTACAAATGTTTATGGGTGAATTGGGTAAGGAGCATGATAAGGGCACGTTATACAGTGATAGCCAATGTGCCATTCATCTTGCAAAGAACTTAGCATTTCATTCCAGGACTAAACACATACAACTCAAGTACCATTTCATACGATTAGTGTTGGAAGATGGAGAGTTGAAGCTGGAAAAGATACACACTAGCTAGAATCATGCAGATATGCTAACAAAAGTTGTAACCAGGGAGAAACTGAGAATATGCTCAGTTTCAATTGGTCTTCAAGGATGATGATGAAGATGAGAAATAGCCAGGTCCAAAGAGGAGTCATTGTCCAGCACATGGAGTAGTGGTGGAGTTGCTACAATCAGTCTCCAAGTGGGAGATTGTTGGGTGTGGAGCCTGATTATCTTCTATATTCAAAGGTATCACCACATTGGACCCCAGTTCAAAATGGGGGCGGCAACGCCGCCCATAAAATATTCGCTGCAGGGGGGGTCCAGGGGGGCGGCTGTGACCTTTGGGAGCCCCCCCCTGGTGGGGGGTTTCAGGGGCAGCACCCCCAAAGCTAAAAACATCTATAAAATTGCCTTGTAAAAGTATAGTAATTTCTAGTCAATCTAGGCCATTCATTAGGCGGATGATCTTATGGTAGAACTTGTGTTTAGTTTAGGGTTTTTGCCCTAGAAGGCAACCCCTCTCTTTGTATGAGGGCATTGTATTTGAGACTGTGTAATAGATGTGTATTGTGAGAGCGGGAAATAGAGAGGTGAGACTGTGAGAGAAAACAGAGGATATTACAGCGGATCTGCTGTAGGTTGTGTATCTTCATTTTGCTGGATAATAGAAAGGAAGGACTGGCTGTTCGGGGTGGACGTAGCCCAAACTGGGTAAACCACGTATATTTGTGTCTCTCTTGTTTTATGCATTTTTTGTGTTTATATTTCTGCAATATTTTATGTGTTCCATTGCTCCATAATATATAATTTCTAATAGTTTCTTGGTTCAAGAACGAGCAGGAAAGAAGAATGTCTTTTGCGAATTTTTTAAAGTTCCCCTAGGATTTCCAATTTCTAATATTATGAAGTTGGTTATCTCTTCCCCGTTGTAGTTATAGATTAAATGAATGATTTATTTTTGGGAGAGGTATTTGAGGAACAAATTCATGTTACCATTTCCTAAATGGAAAAAAGAAAATTCCCTAAACAGAATGGTATTACAATTCAATTCTATCTGGGTTTATTCAATTGCATTAAATACAATATTCTAAATATTAATAGAGAACCTCAAGAAGCTAGAAAAATCCATGTAGCTCTTAACACACCCATTTAGCCTTAATTCCAAAAAAATAAGGAGCCTTGTCATCAATGGTTTCAAAGTAATTCCACACCACAATGTTATTTACAAAATCATATCCAAATTGGTAGCAGGAATGGTCAAGCCCCTAATAATGAATTTATATCTGAGGAATAGTTTGGCTTTCTCTTCAGTAGAAAAAATCATGATGTTGTGGCATTTGCATAGGAAGAAATGAATTATATTAATCTTGATAAAGTCCCTTCCATGAACCTTAAGCTAGACCTTTTCAAGTCATATGATAAGATCTTATGGATTTATGTACACCTTTCTCTCATTAAGATGGGAAAATATATGTCCATGATAAACTAGATGATGGGTTTCATTTTCATTAAATCCATTGTAGTTATTATAAATAACATTCCTTCAAAAAAAAATCACCCCTCTAGAGGTGTGAGGTAATTCCTTGCCTATCTCATATATTTTTTCTCCCAATGCGAGTAGGGCTGAGTAAACTAAGAAGTGATGCCAAATATAAGGGGAATTTAAGGAGGTGAAAATTTCCTCTTATGAAATGATTTTGTGCTATTTATTTGTTAATGAAATGGTTTTGCTTGGTATAGGCTCTATGTCAGAATTTTTAGTTTTAAGAAAATATTTGGTCTTTATTTCTCAGCATCTAGTATGGAAATTAATATTGTAAAATATTTACTACTTAATCATTTTCATTAGAAATATATTCTAGCTCAGTTAGATTAAATTCTCATTCCTTGAGAATAATTTGGATGAAAGAATGAAATATATTGGGTTATTTTTGAAGCCTAATTCCTGCTCTTTTGAGGAATGGCTATCTCTATTTAAGAACTTAGAAGCTGGGATTTATATTGAGATAAATCAGTGGCTTTCAAGAGGAGGGAATTTGGTTCATTTAACAGAATTTATGGGAATTAACTTAGTATATTAGAATTCAATGTCAAAGGTCCCAAAAGAAAACCTTACAAAAATTTGGAAAGAAATATTTCATTTCCTTTGGTAAGGGTGCACAACATATGAGGGAATTCCTTTAGCAAAGGTGATTCAATATCACGTAACCAAAGGGATTTGGAGGTAAGGGCATAAAAACATGTATATGTTTAACTAGGTCACCATATCTGAAACTCTATGTAGACTCACATATATTCAATTATTGTGAGGGTATGTGATGGAATCAAAATACCATAGTGGTATCTTAGTTAAGGAATGGTTCCCCCTTCCATGGAAATTTCTCAAAAATAACTTGATAATCTAGAAATCATTTGTGGATGTTTTCTCTTTGATTGGTTATTGTATTCTTTAGTGTATAGGGAATGCTATAAAGTTTAGGAATGTGGTGGACGGGTATATGGATGGAGATGAAAATTATAAGTTGTTTATGTATCTCCTTAGTAAACTACACAATAAGGGTTTCTACAAAATTTAGGACATCAAATACCCTCATCATGATTATATTGGTAGAGGAAGTTGGCTTTTTACAACAAAATTAAAATTCAAGGGCCATCTTGTTGATGAGTGGTCTTTCTGTGTCGATAGATTTGTACCAAATTTTGTTAGACAAGAGGATTATAGGGAGAATCAAGTGTGGAAGGTTCATGTCTGATTAATGGAAAATTTCTTGTTTGGTGTTCACTCTGACCAGCAATTGGCTCACCTAGGACAATGGTTTGAAGAGAGGGTGGGAATGCCCAAGTAGGTGTGGAATATAGAGAAGAGGTGGAATAGAGAATGGATTTGTTTGTTACTTGCCTATTCCTTGTGAAATTCTACAACTCTCTAGTCATTAAATCTAATCCTAAATTGGTATGGATTGCACCTAGTTTGGAGGAATTCATTAAGAGTTCATTTCTTTATCACACAATGAGTTTTTATGGCTCTCTTCTAATTCTATTCATCAACTTTATTTATTAGGGATGTAATCTTTGTAATTTCCAAGATAAATCAATCTAAATGGTAGTTGTATTTGCATGACTAGGAAGTTGACTTGAGAACACAAATGCCAACCTAAGTAGAAAAAATCATGAAATCCAATTACGACATCTCTAGATTTTGAGATCCCTTGGGGATGCTAAAATAGGGCTAGTAAGGTCATCATCCTAATTTTAGAGTTTGGGGTTATCCTCCATATACACTCCTTACATTTCTATGATCTCTAATTTTCTCCTAGTGTTACCTCTAGTAAGAAGGAAAATTTGTAGCATTACGACTCTTATGCACTATGCTAAACATCTTGATTTAACAAAATTGAAAATTCTTGTGGATTCCAAAGTTGTGATTGAATGATTCAAACACAAGCTCAAAGTTTAGAATGTTCATTTCAAAACTTCTTAGGCAAAATTGAGGACTCTTGTCGCACGGAATAAGCCGATCTTGCGGACAAGATAGACCTTCCTAGAATCTAAAGAAGACCTAATGACAAGCAAACCAACTAGACACTATCTTTCTCTAAATATGCTTTAATAAACAATAGCAAACAAGTGTTTTTAGGGCCTACCTTAGGTCCAACGCTAGCTTGTGGATGCACTCGCTCCTTCAATCCAAATGAGCTCCTTTCCGTGGATCTACAAACCCAAACAAGGCAAACAAATTAAATAGCACCTGAAAAGCCAATTTCATAAAACATATTTAACATGAAAGTCAAGGAGTCCATGAAACAAATAACATAAGATACTTGTTGAGAAAAATGAGTTTGATTGTATTAATTCAAAAGAAGAAGAACCTTACAACCTTTGCCTTGACGCTGTACAAGCTCCTCCCAGGGTCCAGCAAGAAGTCTCCTCTACTTTGACAAGTTTCACTCACTCCCCAATGAAAACAAAAAGGTATGTGATCTCTCCTCTTTAGGCTTAACTAGGAAGTCTTGATTTCACCAGCATTTACCCTCAAAAATGTTCAGCTTCTAACCTCCCCAGCAACCAGCCCAATGCCTGTATTTATAGTGTAATGGAGGGAAGTTACTAGGTCCTCCTTCAAAGGGATAAAGCCCTCCTTCAAAGGGATAGCTCCTCTCATCAAGGGATTAGCTCCTTCTATTTTGGGATGCATGAACCACCTCAGAGCGAACAATCCATGTCAAAATTCCTTCTAGAAACCTCTAGAATTAACCCAAAGTGAATTTTTTAAGATAAAACTTGCGCCTTTTGACTTTCACAGGGGTCCGCACCTACACTGTTAGGGACAAAGCGGTTAGGTCCGCAGTTTTTCTACACAGAAGGTGCGGGACCGCAGGTGACCATGAGAGAAAGTGTGGAACCAGAGTTACATTGATTTTTAATGTCTTTCTCTCATTTCCAAAGCTTGATTTGAAGAGCTGAAGTCTGAGACTTAATTAGGAGGACAATACAAGTAATGATAGACCCATACTGACTGCAAATAATCATGATGACGATATTTTTGTGTAACATATTTCCCCCTAAAGTGTGAAGTCTGTAGTAGATGAGGATTTCTTATCATTTCGTAAGAGTGAAGTACTTTATCATTTCGAAGATCATCTTGTGGAGAACCCGATTGGAACCTGTAAAAACATTCAATGCAAAATATATATATGAGATCATATCATCGCTGAGGTAGGCATTCCCATGCTCAGATCAAAACTGACTAGAAAAACTAACTACTGCTCTGATACAGGAATGATCTTGTAAAACATCACAAGTATAGACTCATGTGGACACAGTATGGACGCAGCCATCTATTTATGAATAGTGCATTATATAATGAATACAAAATTCCTCGCAGCCTGGATTGTGGAAACTAGATCCAGGGTCTTCATTTCTACTTCCCAAAACAGTATGATTATATCCATGCGAATGAATGTGTTGATGTCGAACATGGTAGAAACCACTTGATTACCAGTCAATGATGTAAACTGTTAACAAGTGTGAGAGAAACCACCAGTGATGTCAATGGCTCTCAAAGTACCCAGTACAATCCATGAGATGCGAATAAATGTGCAGATGTCGAGCATGTCACAGAATATTTTGATCGAAAGTCAATGATATAAACTGTCGTCAAAGGCGAGAAACCTGCCATTGATGCATGCAGATCTCAAGGTATTGACGATTCCTAGATCAACTTTATAGATAATGAGTTGATGTCGATAGAAAGCGATCCATCGTAGGCAAGCCCACAACACGAAATCATAGATCAAGTTGAAGAAATTTAGTTGCAAGAACTGACTCAGCGATGGTCAAGATGGATGACAGATATTTTGCAGATGAATGGCTTATTGGCAGTGACCTCTTGAACACATAACAACACGACAAATGGTTTGGTGACAATTGACCCAAAGTTAATACCCAGAAACTGGCTGAAGACTTTCAATGTGGTTTGATCAACTGTTAGGCAAAGGATTTCCCAACCCAGGTGAATAAAAGTGTCGTGTTCAAGAGTGGTTACAAAGTATGACAAACAGGGTCATTTTTCTCTCTTTTCCCCCACCATTTTTGGCAAGTACCTCTTTATTTTTGACAAGCTTGAGGAGGATAACATTTGCTTGATTATAAGCTCATCCTTCGGATGAGTCCAACTTAGTTTAAATTCGAACCCTAAGAAGGAGTGGTTCGTTCTTGTTTGTAATTGAACAGGTCCTTTACTGTGAAATTTTAACAAGTCCAGTATAGGAGAAACTCGGCATTTTTCAATTTTAGAGAGTCTGAAAAAAATTAAGAAGACTTCAGGGTTGACCTTTTTCGTAAATTTGTGTCTCTCAAGCCCGAAAAAGTATAAAATAATACTTGAGAGAACTGCTTGATCTTTTACAACCAAGGAGTAATTTTCGTCATTAGTGCCCTTGACCCGAAAAAGTAAAAAAGCGATCAATGACATGTCGTTTTATAACGAGTATCGAATTTGAAACGACAAAAATCCGGCAATCTTTTCATGTTTTTACAGTTGGAAAAGAGCTGTAAGCGGACCATCTTTTAATTCCATTTTAACGAGTTTAAAAGAAACACTCAGCAATCTTTTCATGTTTTAGGAGTCAGAAAAGAGCTTAAAGATGACTCTACATGTTTTTCTGTCGAAAATGGTAGATTTCGCCTGAATAATCCTTTATTCTGCACAAAAACACAAACATTACTCATACCTGTTTGAAATGAATAAAAACATCACAAGATACCTTTTCAAAGTGAAACATAAACAAATTTGCGATTTATTTACTCAAAAAACTTATAAAAAGGGCCTTTGTCAAATCATTTTTACCGTTTGAGTTTGGGTGAGAAAATAGTGCTTTTGGTTAGAAAACTTCCCGTGAAGATTGCGAAAAATCCAACCGTCGGAATCGAGCGCCGTCTTCTCCAGGTAATCCACATCATCCTACTCTTCATTTTTAACCGTTTAATTTTTTGTTTTAGCCCTTTAATTCATTTTTGGGAGGGTTTTTAGGCGCAAAACCCGCGTGCGGGGGCCCGCAGGTTTACCATTGCGGACCCGCAGACCCCAACTTTTTCTCCATTAGGAAAAAGCTCAGGGTCCGCACCTTCCGTGTAGACAAAGTGCGGTCCCACGCACTGTGTCTAACCCGGAGGGTGTGTACCCCGCCGTAAGGGTTTTGAACCCAAAAATTCTCAAAAATGGACCAATCAAAATATTTTCTAGTAATTTAATTAATCTTTATACTTGATGCAAAGAGTACATCATGCTAGATTGGCGTGAACGAGAGCATGAGGATGTGGAAGCTGCCGCATGGAATCATCAGCCTTCACTTGATGCTTTGAGGGCGTGCGGACTGTACAAATTCTGGGCCATTCCTGGCATGAGGGCTCAGGTGGATTTCTTACAGTGGTTGGTTGACAGATGGAGCATACAGGACCAGTGCTTCTTCATCGGTGGCCACCAGCTCGAAATCGAACCAGCGGACATATATTTCTTGACTGGTTTGCCTAAGAGAGGCGAAGACTTGACTCTGCACGGGACTAGGCCAGGTGGCCAGTCTGTCGATAGCCTCCGGCTAGAGTACTGCAACAGCCAGGCTAGAGACAAAGGGATAGACATAAAGACCATATCCTGTCCTGAACTCATGGTGATTGCATTTAATGTCACCAGACTTTGTGGAGCTGCCACATTACATATTGCCACCGGATCTCAGATGCGTATGGCAGTTGATTGCTTTCGAGGCACCATCTTCAACTGGTGCGATGCCGTGTTGGCCAATGTGAAAGGCCAACTGACCAGGGCCAAGAACGGACGACTAAAGACCTTTGGTTATGGGGCTTTGGTCGTGATTTTTGGCCTAGAGAGGGTTCCTATGCTGATCCCACAACACCTTACTGTTGGAGCTAGGCTTCCTCGAGAGCCCAAACTGATGCGATGGGTCGCAGTCATGGCCCGTCACTCGGACGAGAGGACAGAGGTTGCTCGATTCAAACCTGAGTATTTCCAATGGCTGGAAAACCAGGTCTTTTCCATTCAGGACTTCCCTTACGCTGGGATAGATTTTCGTGGTGACCCAGACATGGTTCTTCCACCAGGAGAGCAGTGGGACGAGTCAGGTAAAATCCTTTTCAACATTTTTCCTATTTTAATTTTTTTTTTTATTTTTCCATCGTCTCAAAACTGATAGTAAAAATTTTAAAATGCAGATGTGGGTCCACAGCGACCAGCCGCTCTCTGGCCTTTCGAGAGGAGGCAACCAGTTGCACCCGCGCCAGCCCCACAGGACGAATCAGCAGAGGTTTTGGCCGAGTTGGAGGGTCATCTCGAGCGCTTGACAGGAGATATTCCTGAGACCACTATAGACGACATTCCTCGTCGACTTCAGCGCTATGTGATTGGAGTCCCAGGACCTTTTAGGAGGTTCCTTTGCAAGGTGGCCCGTGCAGTGGTTTCTTATAGAGATCATCACCAGTGATAGGATGATCGCCTATTGTGGGCACATGTGACATTTTTGTTTTGTACTTATCATTTTTGCCGATCATAAGGTGTTTTTCAACCTATGATCGAGGACGATGTATTTTTTGACACACTCCTATATATATATATCACTATTACTGGCTTATCTTGTAAATCATGTTATGGAATGATTTTAAATTCACATGTATGATTATTGCAAATGTCTATTTAACATTCGAGAAGCAATTGCATCTGCTAATGTATTTAAAGACCTTGGAATATGCTGATATTCAATGTAATCAAACTCACGTTCCAAGAGACGCACTCTCAAAAATAATCTTAATAACACTGGATTTCTAATGGCATACACTCTATTAAGCTGTAATACAACGAGTTCAGAATCTAACCTCACTATCAAACTCCGAATCCCAAATGAAATAGATTCAGACAATAACTCAATCACTGCACTGTACTCGGCAATGTTGTTCATTGTTTGACCGAGGCTTACCCCATGCATAGATACTAACTCGTCAGAGGGCGAATAGATAACCCAAGCTGCAGAAGAGATGTTCTGTGTATTACGACAAGCACCATCAGCGAAACCAATGTATGTTTGGAGAGGCATCGACATCTGCAATATCAAGAGTAAAACCAAGATAAGCAGGAATAATGACGAAAAACACTCTCTAAGCTAAGCACACTGTTTAAACTAAAACACACCAGCTAGAAAGAAAAAAATATCCTAACTAAAAAATCTCCATACCCATTCTTTTAAGCATAATACCTCTTCAAGTAAAGGCCATTTCTGGGTTTACCCAAAGAGTCCCCATCAAAGTCTACCAATTCATAAGCCCCTTTGGCTAGCTTTCGCTTGAAAACATAGGGACCATGCCACATAGGAACAAATTTTCCAGTGCCTAATTTATCATTAGCTTGATCATAAACTAAGACTAGATCTCCTTCCGAAAAATTTCGAGGGGTCACATTTCGATCATACTGAGCTTTCATCCGTTTTGTGTGAGTCTCGATTGCCAATGCAGCATCACGTCGATTCTCATCTAATTGAGCCAAGTATAACAAACGCTTTTCCTCTTCGGAAGTGGCTGGAAGTAACTCGATGGCCATTTGCAGTGACGGGATTTCGCATTCAATGGGTAACACGGCTTCCAAACCATAGACTAGTTGGAAAGGAGTGAACCCTGTTGATGTTTTTACTAAAGTTCGGTACGCCCAAAGCGCTGAAAATAGCATGTTGTGCCAATTCGACCGATGAATCCCAATGATTCGTCGGATCATGATAACTAAAACTTTGTTGATGGACTCAACCAGACCATTCGCTTGTGGATAATAAGGGGTTGAACTATCGTGACGTAAACCAAGCTGGCCTATAAGTTCGATCATCATAACGTTTCGAAAATGATGCCCATGATCAGTGATTATCGCTTGCGGGACACCAAACCTAGCAATTATATGATTGAACACGAAAATTGCAGCTGTCTTGCCGTCTTCCTCAAATGTAGGCATCGCCTCGACCCACTTAGTAAAATAATCTACCGCAAGGATGATATACGCATGCCCCCCGGCCGAGTGAGGGTTACATGTAATAAAATCGATACCCCATTTGGCAAAAGGACCAACGACAATTATAGGGTGGAGAGGAGCAGGTGGAGCGCACATCTTATGATCAAAAATCTGGCAGTTGTGGCATTTTCGGACCGCCGTAATACAATCTTTAAATAAGGACGGCCAGAAGTAGCCAACGCGCAATATCTTTTGGGCTGTGGCATACCCAGACATATGACCGCCACACGCTCCAGAGTGACAGTCATTTAGAACCCTTTCAGCTTCCTCGTGAGTTAAGCAACGTCGAAAAATAGAGTCCGCCCCACGGCGATAAAGAGTATCTCCAATAATTCTGAATTGTTGGGACTGGAATCGAATTTTCCGACGTTCTGACCTTGAAATTTCCGGCCGAAAGGATTGGGTCTGGAGATAAATGATGATATCCCCATACCACGGATCTAAAGTGCTGATTAGAAACAAGGATTCATCCGCAATGGGCTCCTCCACCATAGTTTCCGTGTCAGCACGCAGGAAGTCACACATTAACTCTGCAAAAACTAAAGATTTCTTAGACTTAGATTTCTCAAATTCCAAGTCGAACTCTTGCAGGATAACGATCCATTTAGAGTACTTGCCCCCTAGCAATTGCTTGGTCAAAATGTAAATCATAGGGTTGCAATCCAAAATGGCTGTAGTTTTACGTAGTAGAATGTAGTGACGAAAACATTGGAGAGCTTGGACGGCTGCCAATGCCAATTTCTCCACATGTGAGTATTTTAGCTCAATTGGATTTAACGTTCGACTAAGGTAATATATCACATGTTCCGTTCCGAATTCATCTTCCTGAACTAAGACCATTCCAATGGTGGAATGAGAAGCGGCGAGATACAAGAAGTAATCCTGGTTGTAGTTGGGAGGATGCAACAACGGTGCATGGGTCAACACGTGTTTGAGTGCATCAAAAGATTTCTGAGCTATCTCATCCCAATAGAATTGAGTGTTTTGCTTCAACAACCGGGTAAAACCCTTTGTAACCTCGGCGTAGTTAGGAATGAATCGTCGTAAAAAGTTTGCTTTCCCTTGCAAACTTTGGAGTTGGCGAAGACTCGAAGGAGGAGGCAATTTGATGATAGCTTCGACCTTTGAGGGATCAACGCGAATGCTGGCTTTCGAAACTACAAATCCCAGCAATCGACCCGTTTCTATACAGAAGACACATTTGTGTGGGTTCAACCGAATACGATAATGCCTACACCTCATAAATATTGCTCTTAAATGGACGAGGTGATCAGCTCGATGTAATGAATGAGCAGGAAAATCATCGAGATACGGTTGCACAATGTGCTTGATGTCATAAAACGCATAAGACATCGCCCTTTGAAAAGTTGCTCCAGCATTCTTAAGCCCAAAAGGTAATTTGCAATAAGCAAATGTCCCCCATGGACAAATGAAAGCCATTTTTGGTTGATCGGCAGGTAGAATGTTGATTTGATTGTATCCGGAAAAACCGTCCATAAAGGAAAATATTTCGTTGCCGGCACAATCATCAATGATTTGATCGATATAGGTGGTTGGGTAATTGTCCTTTGGACAGGCTCGATTAATGTCCCTATATTCAATGCATATTCTTATTGTTCCCTACTTTTTGTTAACCAGAACAATATTCGATACCCAATCCGTTAACGGGATCGGATAAATGAAACCTGCTTTCAATAGTTTTTCAACTTCTGCTTTAATTGCAGCAGCTTTTTGTGGGTGAATCTGACGCAAACGTTGCCGGACGGGTTTAGCGTCCGGGTAAGTCTTGATCTCATGAACAACAATCGCGGGATCAATTCCTGGCATTTCCTCATAGGACCAGGCAAACACGTTGCAGAATTCTTGAAATAGGGCCTTATATAATTGAATTTCGTCATCTGAACACGAGGCACCTATATGAATGTTCTCAACAATTTCGAGCTTAACCGAAATGTCAATAGGAATAGTTGGAGAGATGTTTCCCAAATTTAACTCTGAATCGGGATGTTTCATTGGATTCTGAGGTTTCTTGACATATTCAGTTGTAAAAATTGATGAGAAATCATTTTCAAAACGATCATCCTCAGGTAAAAACGAAGATCTGTGATGGAGATCTTCCCATGGTAAATCATCTACACATAGGATTTCACGAATTTTCTCATCAGAGTGAACAAGTTCAGAAAACGTAGTTAAATCTGAGGTTGATGTGAAAAGTGATTCCTCACGGACCACATTCATTAAGTCATTTTTGGTTGAAAACGAGTCAGCAAATGACTGCACAGCTTCATAGGCAATTTCATATGGACTCAAAGGCATGGAATTACCAATTGAGTCTATCTCAGATTCAGAAGAGACGATCCAAGGATCATCATAAATAATGGTGTCTGATATAATCATATGAATGGTTGCAAATGAAGATGATGCATTGATTGGAGGAAAAGGAAAAGTTCCCAGTAAACCGGCATCTTTAACTAATCCTACTCCAACATCCTTATATGGGATAGTCGTTTTACCAACATGCTGAATACTCTCCGAAGAGGCTGGGTCAGATGAAAAGTAAGCCAGTTGGTCTATTGTTACGATCTTTCCATTATGTGGAAACTTTATTACTCGAAAGACCAATGAAACGACCGCTGTCATAGCGTAAGACCAACTTCGACCCAAGAGAAGGTTGTAGTCTAGAGGGGCATCAACCACCTCCACATCTAAACTAACGGTTTTTCCTTCAACCCCTATAGGCAAATCCTGTAGAATGCCAAAAGGATGAAACCCACAGCCATCAAAGGCCTTTAGAATCATCGGGGATTGATTTAGTGAAGGAGAACCAAGGGATCTCCAACACTGTATCGACATAATACATGTTGAGGCTCCCTCATCAATTACAGTCCGATGAATAGGCCTGTTTTTTACTATCACTAGAATCTGGAAAGCCATTTGATGAGGCAAACGTGGTGTACTATTTTCTAGATAAAAAATTATTAGGTTCGGGTCCTGAACATCAACAGCTCCTATAGCCGACAAAAGTAATTTACGTTGTGCTGGGCATGATTGTAGCACTTCCAAAGCCGACATTGCTGAGGGTGAAACAGCTAAATCCTCAACAATGTTATAATTCTGAGCCGCTCTCGCATGTGGATTGAAAGCTGACTTTCGAAGTATACCCTTGGTGGGCGGTTTGATTACCAAGTCTGGATTAGGTTTCTCGATCTGTAGTGGATCGGAACCGGGAGCTGAGGTTGATGGATTAGAATGAGAAAATTCTGCTTCTTTACCATCAACAAGACTCTTACTACCATAATCTTGCGATCGAGTCGCAATCCTAACATGAGACATCATCATTATGTGTTCTTCATTGGCACTCAAGGATGAACCTATCATCTTACTGTCTTGAGCCGGAAAAGGATCCTTCAAAACAGCAGGAGTTTGGGAACCCTTGACAATCTTCGCAACCTTTGCACGATGAGGGTAGTCTCTTGTAAAATGTTCATCGTCACAAATGAGACAAGGATAACGAGGTTTGCGTTTTTCGTCATTGGATTCCACCTTTCCAAGTTTCTCCTTTGAACTTTAGTCCGTTTTATTATTCTTCTTTCCTTTCTTCTTCCCACCGGATTTTGATTTGGCTGTAGATGACTCTACAATGTCAATATTGGTGGAAATCTCTGCAGAAGAATCTCCTGTTGGGGAATCAGCCAAGGTTATGATAGGAGAAGAATTCTTGGAAGACTTCTTCTTACTTTTAGTGTTAACCGTACCAATCATACTGTCGGCGGCACGAGATCCTAAAGGAGCTGCAGTGATTTGATTTGACTTGGGAAGATCGGGGATTTTTTCGTGTAACGTACCTGACTGAGTATAGAGCAAGTCAAGGTAATGTGCTTGAGCAATGACTTGCTCCTCAGTAACCACTCCGGCTTTAGCAACATCTTCAGTGATCTTTGGCAACAAAGATTTTACAAACCACTCAGCCAAGATCTGATCCGGAATAAATACCTTCACTAAACGGCGTCGACGTCTCCACTAATGAATATGATCTGAAATGTACGTGGATGTCGATTGTTTTAGCGAAGTTAACAATTCCGTGCCATTGTCATATCGGACTGGCAACTGGAAATGAGTTAAAAACGAGGTAGCTAACTAACTAAAATTATAAAAAGTGCCACGCGGTAACTCAATGCACCACTTGGCCGCGAGACCAATTAGAGTGCGCTGGAAAAGTCTAAGACGGGATCGAATCATCTGTGATGGAGTTAGACGCACAACAGAGGTGGTAAGTCATCACATGGTTCGATGGGTCCTCTCCTGATTTACCTTCGAACTTGGGAATGTCACTGGGCAACTTATTCGGCATTGGCGGCCAAAACGGAAGATAATTAATGGGATCATTCGTTAGGCGCAATAAGTCAAGTAAGTCCAAAGTTGCGATAAACGGTAACTGCCGATTAGGATCCCTAAAACTCTGGGTCATGAGACCAGCCCCAGGAGGAGGATATCCAGGATAACTAGGAATAGGAATTGCGTTCGGGATATTGTATCCTCCCGGAAAACCAGGATTAACCGAACCGTACTAGGGTTGTTGAGGTTGTTGATAAGTGTAGCCAGGATACGGTTGATACTGATAAACTGGCTGCTGGACAGCAGGACCGAATTGGTACTGTCCCTGGTACGGTTGATAGGTGAATTTTGGTTGATTTGTGACAACCGTACTTAAACCAAGTTGTCCTACAGGCATGTGAACCGAAGTTTGAATCGTAGATCCAGACGGTGGTAAAGATGTCTGAGGAGTAGATACAGGAACAGTAGAAACCGGAGCTGCCGATACTCCATAAGTAGGTGGGGTAGATTGAACAGATGTAGCAGCAGTTGTAGCAGTCATTTGAGGCGGAGTACGAGGTGTACTAGGCCCAGGCTGAGAAACTACCGAAGGTACAGAAGTTTGAATGTTAGATTGGACTGGTTGCTGGGACGTACCAGAAACTAAGGGTTGTCCAGTTTGAGATGACAACTGTACACTTGGCTGCAACACCTGTTGGGTTTGCGATGGATCCCACACTATATTCACTCCGGGGTACTGACCCATAACTAGTTGAGAATATTGAGGACCATAACCGGGTTGAGGGTAGTATTGATAATTGAAAGGTACATTTCTCGTTCCTTGAACAAATGTTTGACCTTGGGGCGGTTGGAAACCTTGGTTTGAGTACTGACCTTGGGGTTGATACCCTTGAGGCACATACTGATACTGGGGTTGACCTTGAGGTATAAATTGATACTGGGGTTGACCTTGGGGTACATATTGAGTCTGGGGTTGACCTTGAGGAATGTACTATCCCGTAGGTATGTACTGTCCTTGAGGTTGCCCCCCAGATGAAAATTGTGTACCTTGAGGTTTCCCCCCTGGCGTTAATTGAGGCTGCCCCCCAGGCGGTAACTGGCCACCTTGAGGTTGAGGATTGGGAATAGAACCTGACATCATAAGAATGTCTTCTACGCTCAACGGTTTATTACCATTGCTTCCAGTTAATAATCCTTGCTCAATGGGTTGAGGAGATGCTCCCAAAAAAGTACCAGAAAGAGACTGATACCCAGAGGGAACAGATGGACCACCGTACAAAAAGGATTTGAGCGATTGAGTAAACATGGACGACTGTCCTGACATATTTACGGGAGTATAAAAACCTCTAGGTGTTGAGTGATAAGGAGCACGAGGTGGTGAAAAACTTAACCCTGAGTTTTCTAAATAATTAGTCAAAGAAAGATACCAAGAACTACTCCTAGGTGGACTGTAAAAAATTGATTCACGCTCCCTTAGTTTAATGACAGGTTGATTTTCAGGGATAGCGATGCCTACTTCTTCTTCTTCCGGAGCAAGTTCTTCAATAGAAATAAGTCTAGAAGGAAGATCTTGAGTGATGACTCTTTCTACCCTAGGTGAACCAGGACCACTAAAAGTTGGAGAAACAAACCCCGATGTCGGAGTAGCAGCAAATTCACTTTCAGGTTCAGATATTTCGGGTTCTTCACCTATATCACTAGTAGATGAAAAACTACTAGTGATTTCGGAGACAGACACTGACTGTGGATTATATTTTGCCACTAGCGTTTGAAAATCAGGATGTACTATCAAAGAAGATTCTCCTTCTTCCGGTGACCCAACTCTACTGTCTCTAGGAGTTACGAGGACTTTTAAGCCTTCAAGTTGGCTCGGTACTTCCTCAGGAGGTTGGCCCCAAAGTCTACGGGACTTCCTCAGTAACTCGGCCACGTTTATAATCTCAGGAGACTGGCCCCGAAGTCTACAGGACTGTCTTGGTAATTCAGCCACAATTAAATACTTTTAACTACTTCACACGCAAACAAATTAAAATCTCAATGAAAAGCACCTAAGGTCTCTAAAGAACCAAACAAATTTGAATCACACGCCTAAAGAATCTAGGAGATCAAACACACACAAACAGTAACTTTCCGGACCGAAAACACTAGTTGGTGATGAAATCCAACGTCACAGAGTTCAGTACAGAAATGGCGGTCGGAATAGTTACCCCAGCAACCTGCTTAATGAATAGACTGGCACAAGTTCCTCCACTTAACCGTCTCGAGTGAAGTGAACCCCCCAGAAAATCCAAGTGAGTCTAGCCGACGTCTGCTCCAAGTACAATGGGATCTTCCCACCACTGTCACCTCAGGAAGAGTCCTAAAGAATATGGCCACTAAGGTTACCAACTGAGACAAATACACCTGGGGGAACAGTCTATGATCCGATATGCACGCAAGGGCAGAGTAGCAAGCTCAATCCCCTTGAAGGCTCCTTGACATAATCCAAGGTTTACCAACAAGTGACCCCAGGCTCCTCGACAATGGTTAATCTGAGGTTTACCATTTTTAATACGTGAATATCTGGCGTCGTTCCCAATGAGGAAGGATTGATTCCCACACTGGTTCGGACACGATCTCGTGCTTCTCCTTTAAGAGGAGCTTTCCCAGAGCATAAATGCAACAATTGGATTTCTTCCCTACCACAAGATACAGCTACTTGTTTGTTTTTACTGTCTTGGAGAGTTAATTACTCTCCTACTCCAAGACACTAGCCTAAGCTAAGTTGGTGTATCAGAGCCCTAGAAATAAAAATGTTACTAGGTGAATTTTACTTTAAGCGTTAATTTTAGTGGCTTTTTGTTTAAGTCCAAAGGTGCGGAGATGAAACTCGTGGTATGAAGACTCGACTCAAAATCACTAAAAATGCACCTAAGATGATCTAAACAATCTTTTTCTCTTCGATGAACTTCTAAAACTAAGAAAGAGTTTTAGAATGAAAATACTTTGTAACACAAATCTTTCTCAATTAAACAAATTAAAAGAAGAGCTTTTCTTTTCAAAGCACTCAAAATGAGACAACTAGTTATTTCACAAAAGTTTCCCTTTTCGTTTCAAAGCATTCAATCACTACAAAAAACAAACTTTTTTTTTTAAAGGAGATTTTTTATATTTTGTAAATAAAACACTCAAAACTAATGGAAATGACTAACTTTGAGAGCTATAAACTATAAAAACCTATTTGAAGTCAAAACCTACTAAAAGTCTTTTTTAAGGATGTTTTACTCAGCTAGATGCAAGCTAAGGACTAATTTATGAAGAATCACAAATCAGTCAAGAACAACCAATTTCGTTTTCTTTTTGAAAATGAAAATCCAAACTCTCAAACACAAGCTTTTCGAAGTTTTGAAATGAGAAAATACAAAGCAGATTCCTCAACAAGGGGAGATTTCATACATGGTCAGACTCATAAGAAAGCTGGTAGACACTAAGGTGATCTGAAGTCCCTACAGCCTCTAAGCTCAGAGCCACTGCACAACCAAAATGAAAAACAAACCCAGCAAGCAAAACTCCTAGGAAATTCACCTAAAACCCTAACACTAACGAAAACAATCCAAGGAAAGTTTTTGACAGAGTACATGCAGGTCTGGGAAATGGCTAAAACCTATAAACAAATTCTAAACTGATAAAAAAGAGAAAAATTTAAAATTTCTCAAAATTTTGACAAGGTACGCAGGCAGTCTGTTTACATAGGTGCGTTCACGCTCTGTGCACAAAGAAAAAGAGCGTACAAGTACGCACTGTGCTTAACTCAGAGGGTGTGTACTTCTCCCAAAATTATGAAAAATTAAAACTAACTCAAGATTAACTAAAAACACCCAATCCCACAATCATCAAGTCAAAAACAGAAACAAAAAATACAGTTTCTCAGGTCAAAGTATAAACAAGGAAAACAATCAAGTCCCCAGCGGAGTCGCCATTTTGTCGCACGGAATAAGTCGATCTTGTGGACAAGATAGACCTTCCAAGAATCTAAAGAAGACCTAATGACAAGCAAACCAACCAGACACTATCTTTCTCTAAATATGCTTTAATAAACAATAGCAAACAAGTGTTTTTAGGGCCTACCTTAGGTCCAACGCTAGCTTGTGGATGCCCTCGCTCCTTCGATCCAAATGAGCTCCTTTTCGCGGATCTGCAAACACAAACAAGGCAAACAAATTAAATAGCACCTGAAAAGCCAATTGCATAAAACATATTTAACATGAAAGTCAAGGAGTCCATGAAACAAATAACATAAGATACTTGTTGAGAAAAATGAGTTTGATTGTATTAATTCAAAAGAAGAAGAACCTTACAACCTTTGCCTTGACGCTGTACAAGCTCCTCCCAGGGTCCAGCAAGAAGTCTCCTCTACTTTGACAAGTTTCACTCACTCCCCAATGAAACCAAAAAGGTATGTGATCTCTCCTCTTTAGGCTTAACTAGGAAGTCTTGATTTCACCAGCATTTACCCTAAAAAATGTTCAGCTTCTAACCTCCCCAACAACCAGCCCAATGCTTGTATTTATAGTGCAATGGAGGGAAGTTACTAGGTCCTCCTTCAAAGGGATAAAGCCCTCCTTCAAAGGGATAGCTCTTCTCATCAAGGGATTAGCTCCTTCTCTTTTGGGATGCATGAACCACCTCAGAGCGAACAATCCACGTCAAAATTCCTTCTAGAAACCTCTAGAATTAACCCAAAGTGAGTTTTTTAAGATAAAACTTGCGCCTTTTGACTTTCACAGGGGTCCGCACTTACACCGTTAGGGACAGAGTGGTCAGGTCAACAGTTTTTGTACACAGAAGGTGCGGGACCGCAGGTGACCATGAGAGAAAGTGCGGAACTAGAGTTACATTGATTTTTAATGTCTTTCTCTCATTTCCAAAGCTTGATTTGAAGAGCTGAGGTCTGAGACTTGCTTAGGAGGATAGTACAAGTAATGATAGACCAATACTGACTGCAAATAATCATGATGACGATATTCTTGTGTAACAACTCTATTTGAAGTTTTGAATGGACCTTTTTTTCTCTTATTTACGAGTTGAACTAAAGGCAGATGAACACTTTAAGGAAGCTTTGACTCTTCTAGATGATATGTTTTTTTCGATGAGTTTCTTGAATGTCAAATGGTTCAAGGATAGTCCTTTATGTTATAATTCTTGAGTTAATTGTTATCAGATCATGGAAAGTTCTAAAATGAAGGGGGATATACTTGATACCTATTTAAGATTTATATAAGTTTTCTTAGTTTTTATGTAGGCTGATGTTTCTATATTTAAAATGCCCAATTTTCTATTCGACTATTTTGGAAATAAAAGTAGAAGATTAGTTACCTTATGGAGTTCCTAATATGTAAACCCTTTGCAATAATTGTATGTGTGTGTGTGTGTGTGTGAGGTATATGGGCAAATAAGATTATTAATATTTATATAGCTATTTCTATTATTAATAAGAATTATATAATTATACTCATTAATATTAAAATTATAATACTTTTTTCATATCTATATATATTAAAGGGGTGTGAAGCCCTAGGAAAAGCCTGCCTCTAACTTAATTCACTGAGTCGTATGTACATACATCAAACATTTTACAATTTGAGGAAATTATCATTAAACCTTACAAAGCATCAAAAATATATTCCTTGACATCTATATATATAAAGTTCTATATAACCTATGTCCACAAGATTGAGGTCCATACAATGATGATATGAGCTGATGAAAATATAAGATGAAAAAATTGTCATGAACAAATATCACATTTTCTAATAAGTGAAGATACCGGACTCTATAAGTCGATGGAAATATAAGGTGACCAAATTTCCGTGGCATACTTTTTAATAAGTGAAGGTACCAATTCGCGTCCTTTTAAATAGGAAATAACTTTTTAAATTCTCACATCCAATCATGTATAGATTTTTAACTAAATCTCAATTAAATCATTGAAAATATGATATAACATGGGTTGGCCAATCAAATCTTTTAAAAGGTAATTTTTCCAGATTCGTGACATTTCCACCATTGTTGTCACGCCCCTACACTGGTGATACTCTTCCAACCACACTATAGCAAGCTATGGCACCACCGACCCTTTTATTTTCACCAATAATCATGATCATAGACTACGCCTAACATTCGATAATTATTTTATTTCTTCTTTACCAAGTATTACGTTTTCCTTTATACATAGTGAAACCATTAACATTCACCATAAACAACATTAACACATAAATGCACAACAGTATAAAGGGAGGGGCAACTCCCTATAATGAGTCTGCTTGAATAATCAATATATAAGTTAAATCTCGAGGAAACCCCAAATTTACACTTAGCCAAATTTTACATTCATCGGAAAACTCGGTTCCGAAACTCTTTGACATTCCCGAATGGTCACTGAATGACTCTTGCCCAACTTGTCGTTTGCCTCCGCACATTCACCTGCATACATTTCATTCAACTCGTCCAACTCGTCGAGCACTTCCACCAAATGCCCAACTAGTCCACTGGTGGGTCGTGTCACCGTTTCAAGGTTTCAATCAGTTCACTGCTCGACCAACTCGGGTCATTCGAGTGGATGCCCTACTGCAACCTCGAATGACTCCTTGAACGACCATTCGAACGGACACCCTGCCGTGCCCTCGAACAACCTCAAACGATCCTGCCCGAATGCCCTCGAATGACCCTGCACGAACCTCCTGAACAATGCCCTCGTACACCCTGTTCAGTTCAACAGAGATGCGGGCACATTTGCACATCCTTCTCCACTATAGAACTGTGCCTTAGCTCGCACTTTGACTCCACTTACTTGTCTAAGTCCGAATGTCCTCCCAACCAACTTGTCGCTGCCTATATGTATGGTCGCCCACTCATCATTTGGTCATTCAGCCGACCTGCCTCCACATCGCACAGTCGTCAGCCCATTCACTTGTCCGCGTGTTGGCCCATCCATTGGCTTGCACGAGATCGCCCACCCATGTGTTGGTTCGCCCGTCGGCTCGCTCGCTCGTCAGCTTGCCCAGGACCACCCACATGGTATAAACGTACCTCCACTAAAACACATTGCATTTTTCACCGTTCACTTCGTGTGTCTCCCACCGCACCACAGATGATCCACTCACCCGTGCGCCCGAATGCCCTACAGCTTGTGGGCCTTACATTCTCCCCCACTTGAAATCATTGTCGTCCTCGACAACCTCTCATCCTAGAAGCCATCTGTCACCAAGATATCCATACCAATGCCATATAATCCACCGGTATGTCATACTTCAGAAAGTCTCCTCAACCCATGATCATTAACCACCCTGGTCGCAATCTCCACACGCTCCTCCCACCGTGGAAGGCGGGTCCCTCCATCTCAAGCTAAATGCACACTACAACATCTCATGTCAACCTCATCATGTATCGTCGTAAAGTGAACTGCTGCCATGATACTCCAGCACAATGCTAGCACATCTGTTCACACTGCTGCCATGATACTCCAACACAATGCTAGCACATCTCTGCACACTACTCGAGCCCCATAATCTAAGCTAATTGGGTAGCTAATCCAACTATCGCACTCAAACCATGAGAATGCACATCCTCATGCCATCTTCAATCGTTTCTCAAAACATCCTGTCACATCATTGACTCGATCAAGAATCAATATCCATATAAGTAAGCCATGCCCAGGTCCATGAAGTAGTCTTCATCTCATCTGCAACATGCTATACCTGATGTTTGGTATCAATGTATTGCATGAAATTAGCGGCATCTATCCAACATCATCATCCATATGCAAAACATCCATCTCCTCAAAGTGAAGAGATCCTCTCATCAAACCCGACTCTCGATGTGCCACATCCAGGTCCATGAAGAAACCTCCATCATATCTGTAATGTGCCATCCCTCAAGTCTGCTATAGAAACAAGTATATACATGTCTCATCTCCCATGTGCTGCCCATGATCATAGATCAATCAATTCCCATGTATCAAAAGTGGTTAAGTCTCGGCTCAACCCATGCCCAAGTGTTGCCACCAAGGCATCATCATCGCTACAACTCCATCACTCCAAAGTGTCTCATATTGATCCTCCACATCAAGTCACTCTGTCAAGCACACCCATACATGTACTCAAAAGTATGCACCCCATCCTACATCAAAGTGCTTGTCCTCAGCTCCTCAATGCATCAGATCCTCTAAGTCCACCATATATGAAGTCCCCAAAAGTCACAACCTCATGTCATCATGAGCTCCATGAATCATCTCCAACCAACACCCAGCAAGCATACATGTCTCAGCCCAGAGGTCTCTGCAAGATGCCTTAGCTTTCTGTGTAGTAGGAATGCTCCATAGTCTGCTCACAAATCCAACCAAGTCCATGGCCTTGTTATACAAGATTTCACAACATCCCCATCGGCTTATAAGTAAAACATCTCCATGTCACATCAGCAAATCTACCTGCATAACATCCCTGCCTTGGAACTCCTCATTGGATGCTCATTAGTGACACCTCTACAAGTTCTCCTCCTTAATGTCCCTGCATAAGACTGTCGTGTGCTGTGTCTCCAACGCGATGTCCATGACTCAAGTTTCCCATGTTTTCTAACTAGGTAAACCCATCATAGTAATCGGTCATCCTCATCCAAGCCTGCAAATCTGGTCTAATGGACTCAGTCACCCAACCATATCATCAACATATGAGTCTCTTCCACCATATCTCCCCCACTAAAGGTTCCACCAAGACTTTCTCTTGGTCTCGGCCATGAGAAGTCCACCCAAGTATCACCATACTCAAGTATGTTCCCTCCTCCAATCTGTCCATGGGTCATGATGAGCACTTAGCCAATTGTCCATGTGGTTATAGCATGACCCGTTCTTCCACAATGATAATCATGTTCCTCATTTGTCACAGGCCTTTGTACCTCCTACAATGAGGTCACAAACAACCCCAACAAGTCCTGCAACAATCAATGGTCCTTGCTTCGCCATACAAGGTCTCATCGTAGACATCCATGGTAAGATCTTCCACTGCATTAGCAAACTGATTTTTCTCTTCCCTCCATACGGTTCATCTACCAAATGCTCAACTGAAACATAAGTATCAATAGTACTTACATCATCACAAGGCTCCTCCATGTGAGTATCCTCATCCACCCATGTTTGCAAACTGTACGATCTTGGTCCAAATTTATCAATCTCAAGTTCATCCTCCATCATTGTCATATCTGCAACATCCTCGTATTGGCCCTTGAGTTCTTCATGTTCTTCTTTGATCTTTGTACAACCTTCCCGAATCTTCATATTCTCGGTCTTCATCGAAGTCCATTCAGAACTCCATCTATTCATTTGTTCCAATAGCTTGTATCAGAAAGCTTCACCTATATTGTGGCTAGATTCAGCTGTCACAAACTAAGGTTCACCTGCCATCTCTGCCATCAGCTTCCTTCTCTGTGATCTAGTATAGACCATTCACCATTCACTTAAATCACCTTGATATACCACTTGTCACCTGCAAAACTTGAACTCCCTGCCAAGTCTTTGGCCTTCTTGCGGAAACAGCTCCTTGATTCAGTTCACCAGCTCTCATACCACCTGTCACGATAGTGTAGTGGGATTAGCTCTTCATCGTCAACCCAAACATCATCTCTGATACCACCTGTCACGATAGTGTAGTGGGATTAGCTCTTCATCGTCAACCCAAACATCATCTCTGATACCACCTGTCACACCCCTACATGGCGGTACTCTTCCAACCGCACTATAGTGAGGTGCGGCACCACCGACCCTTTTCTTTTCACCAATACTCATAGTCATGGACTACGCCTAACATTCGATACTTAGTTTGTTTATCCTTTACCAAGTATTATGTTTTCCTTTATATACAGTGAAACCATTAACATTCACCATAAACAACATTAACACATAAATGCACAATAGTATAAAGGGAGGGGCAACTCCCTATAATGAGTCTGCCCAAATAATCAATATATATATAAGTTAAATCTTGAGGAAACCCCAAATTAACACTTAGCCAAATTTTACATTCATCGGCAAACTCGGTTTCCCAGCTCGTCGGCACGCCTGAATGGTCACTGCATGACTCTTGCGCAACTCCTCGTTTGCCTTTGCACGTTCACCCAAACACATTTAGTTCAACTCATCCAACTCATCAGGCGCTTCCACTAAACACCCAACTAGTCCATCGACGGGTCGTGTCACCCATTCAAGGTTTCACTCAAGTCATTTGGGGGAATGCCCTGTGGTGCCTTGAATGACTCCCTGACCAAACGTTCGAACGGACGCCCTGTCGCGCCCTCAAATGACCTTGAATGATCCTACCCGAGCACCCTCAAACGTCCCTACACAAGCCTCCCGAACGACGCCCTCACACGCCATGTTTGTTTCGCCCGTCGTGTAGGCAGATCCACACGTCCTAATCCACCACAAAACTATGCCTTAGCTCACATTTTGACTCCACTTTCTCGTCCAAGTTCGAATGTCCTCCCAACCAACTCGCCGTTACCGATATGTATGCTCACCTGCTCATCGTTTCGTTGTTCGGCCGACCTGCCTCCACATTGCACAACCGTCGGCCCATTCACTTTGCTGCCTGTTGGCTCATCCGTTGGCTCTCCCGGGAGGGCCCACCCATGTGTTGGTTCACATTTCGACTCGCCCGCTCGCCGGGTCGCCTAAGACCACCCACATGGTATAAACATACCTCCACCAAAACACATTGCATTTTTCACCATTCACTTCATGTGTCTCCCACCGCACCACAAATCATCGACTCTCCCGCGCACCCGAACACCCTGCAGCATGGGCCTCACAATTATTGTCCCTTAAACGTCATGAGATTCTCTAGATTGAGAACTCATTGTAATTCACGTCATGAGATTCTCTTAATTGAGAAGAAATTGTAATTCCTCCACTACCCTAGCATGTCATTTCTACATTCCAATTGCATAGTTATTAATAATATACGATTCTACTTTAAGCGATTTTATAGTTATTAATATTTTATCATTAAGATTTAATTTATTTTCATTTTATTAGCTAGCAATATTTAGCTAACGATGATGACTGGACTATGTTGCGCATATTGTGATAACCATTCTTAACAAAATATAATTTTATAATAAAGCCAAATAAATTTATTCTGCGATGTGTCATATCACTCCTTTTCTCCTTGGTATAAATATCATTTATCACTCCTTTTCTCCTTAGTATAAATATCATTTATCTGAAAGTAAATCCGGACAAATCAACTTGGGTTGATTTTTGAATTAGAAAGTCATTTATCTATTTAAATTTGGATAAACTATGTTTATGTTAATCATAAATTTCCTAATATGTAAATAAAGATATTATTTGGTAGATTTGTTATGTTAATCGCAAATTTCCTAATATGTAAATAAAAATATTATTGGGTAGATTATTATTATTTAAATTCAAAAAACTATTTTATTATTATAAAATTAAAATTATTTTTATGTTAATTTTAAATTTCTTAACATGTAAATCAAGATATCATTAGGTACATTATTATTATTTAAATTAAAAAAATATTTTACTATTATAAAATTAAAAATATTACGAATTGTATTACTTAATATTATTAATAGTCGTTAAAAAAAGGAGATTGGATGGGCACGAGATCTGCAATGGCACCACGCGCAAGGGTTTATGAGGCTGCCGTACACGCAGAGGGCGGATCTCTCCAGAATCCGCAGGTAGCTGGGTTCCCTTGCGAACAATTGTGTGGCACATGGAAGAATCATCTGGTAGCGGTACCCGCTAACGCTCCCACGATTGACCTCCTGGACAGGGCACCGGCACCACTCACGCAGATGCTCCTGAACACGATACTTGGTATACAGAAAAACCCCTGCCTCCGTTTGGATGGATGGGTGCAAAGTACCTAGATCAGGGATCACGCAGCAGATCCAAAACACGATTGCAAGGGAGTAATGGAACATGAGAACGGCAAAGCGTCTGACCAGGTACACGCAGATCGCACGACATCTCTACTGGGTGCTCTAGAACTGCCGGAATACACATTGGATCTGCTAAGGCAGCACCTGGAAAATCGCTGATTGGAGGCGGCCAGTTCTCTTACACAGTGGAACGAGATATAAACCCTGGATATGACATTCCCCCGCCAGATTTGGCTTGCAAACCTGTGAACGTAGATCCATCTGGATTCAAAGAGGAACAGCCAGATCCAACAAAACAAGGTATCCTCAAGACCGATCTACTCCGCAAGGACGCAGGCCCGATCCAGATCTTCATCAAATCGACTGGGGGCAAACACTTTTGCATGCAGCTCAGTAAAGAAATGAGCATCCATGCGGTAAAAAAAGAGATCCACGGTTACCTTGGAACCCCAGCACAATATCAAAACCTCATATATTCAGGCTACAGTCTGCAGCACAACCAAACACTACAGCACTATGGCATTGCCAAGGATTCAACCATTATTCTTAATCTCCGACTGCGAGGTGGAAGCACAGGAACTAGCTCTAAAAATGCAATCTCCTTTCGGGATGCAGTGAAAGGGGGGGAAAAAATGAAAATAAAGCAGCTCCACCAACAGAGCTACCAGGACCCTACATTGTTGAACAAAAACCAGAATCACCAACGCTACTAGTCTCCATGCCAGAGGTAACCAGTCTATACTCTGATTTATCTGAAAGTGCAGTTATCTGTAGATTTAATGGTTTCTGGCCAAAATCAGATGCCCTGCGCCAATGGATCTATACAACATGGACTACAAACTGTGAAATTTACCTATGCCCCAAAGGGTACTTCATAGTTAGATTCAACACAGAACAAGAAAGAGACAACACTATCAAACAGGGGCCTTGGTTCTAGGGCAGTGCTGGCCTCTTTCTCACCCCCTGGTTTTCCGATTTCGACGCCAACACAATGAAAGTCTCTACGATGCCTGTGTGGGTAAGGCTACATGGCCTTCCTCTACACTTTTGGCATCAAAAAGTATTAGCTGCTATTGGGAATACCCTGGGGAAATACCTAAAAATGGATGAAGACAGAGCCATCAGGGGAATATTCACATTCGCCAGAATATGTGTAGAAGGGAATTTGAGTTAGGGACTACCTAACCAAATCACACTGAACTTCAATAATTCATAATGGATACAACAACTTGATTATGAGAACACATCATTCTGGTGCAGGGGATGCATGCAAACAGGGCACCTCCAATATGATTTCCCATCTGCTCGAAAGGACCCCAGGAGAACCAAGAAACAACAAAAAAAGCCTAAAGGCTAGCAGCACACCGACCCATTGGAAGAAGAAGACATAAATGAGGAGCCTATAGAGACCCAGACAAAGCCTGATTATCAAATGAGATAGACATATACACAGGGAGAGAATGCCATAACTACACACTTGGCGACACACTTTACAAATCTGCAACAAGAGCCACAAATGGAAATAAGCGGCATCAAACGAACCCATGGATTAGAGGGCTCAGAATCTGACAAAGAACTTCAACTGATCCCAATAGAAAATCAGCTAACCATTATCACTCCCACTCTCGAAACTGGTGGATGGCGACGTGTGGAGAAGAAGAAGGGTAGAAAAATTTAGTCATGCTGGATCAGCATTCATATTCTTTTTTATTTTCTCTATTTCTGTAGCTTCCTGTCATCACAGGAATAGCCATCTGCTATTTCGTGTTCTTTTCTCTGCTCACTACCTGTCATTACAGGAACAACCATCTGAATATGCCTCAGGCATCTACAAAATGTAATTTTATCAATTTGAATAAAATTACGACTTTTTCTACGGGAAAAAAAATTTAAAAATATTACTATTTGTTTCTAAAATTTTAAATAATAATTATTTTTTATTTTAAAATCAATATTTATTTGACATTTATTTAATAAATGAATATATAAATTATTAAATAAAAATAATATAAATTTAAGGTTGAAGAAAGTATTTTTATGTTATAGTCAAATTCAAGCTTCTCTGATCCATATCTGATTTGAAAACAATTTTGGAAGAAAACACACTGGTATATTTAGGGTAACGTGTTTTGAACCAACTTGTGTACCTGTTATCAGGAAAAGTGTCTATTTAGAATGACTCTATCCCACTAAGGTGTGACGGCTACCTTAGAAACAAACAGAGAAAACTACTTTTGTATTCTTCTTTATGAACTATAAACAAAGAGGAATAGGATGAACCAACCTGTGTCTTGTGCTAGTCCTTCGATCCAATCTCTCTTCTCTTTGACAGCTTCCAGCTACCTGCTCCCTTACTTGCCCAGCTTCACCAAGTACCTGTAAGATCACAAAAGAAAGAAACTATACAAAGACATGGGTTTATGTTCATAAATAACTTAGGATCAGATTTAAGTTAACCATACAAATGTAACAAGCATCAATGATACAAAAGCATGGAGAAGAAACTCAAATAGTTTTTATTGATATACAAGAAGATCCAGGAGGAGTTACAACCGATGATTCCTGACCCAGCATCAACCTCCCAGCAAAGAAGTCCCTTCTTCACCCCCAACAAAGCATAGATCACCCAATCCTCTGATTTGTATCTCAAAACCAACAGCAATTCCTTACAATGTGCAAAATTCCAGCCTCTGGATCTCTGGGATGAGGGATCCATATATAGATGTATGCAAGGAGGATGAGTCAGCTCATGATTTGATTAGTGGCTTCTCTCTGTCAGTTCTTGCTTCCACTTGGAGACTGAAAGCCTCTTACTCATCCTTGGTCGAATTCAGTGAGGCAAGTGTCATTGGAGAAGATTCTGGAAGCTTCCATTGTCTCTCCACCTCGTGGAATGACACTGCCATTTGTCATTTCCCGCTCAACGCACCCTGGTAGTGCATCTAGGTGCGTTGCAACGCACCTAGCTAGTGGATTTAGGTGCTATGCAACGCACTTGGCTAGTGGAGCAGCTGAAATGATCTTGATTTGACTTATTCTGAGTAGTTTCTGGTGGAGAACTTCTCGGAGAAGCTGTAATTTGTTGACCTTGTTCCTTTAGGGGTTGGAACAACACTTTTAGGGACTTAGGAGCCCTTGGTTTATGGACATTTCATGCTTAGAGCTGTAAGGCACAAAAATGTCTATAACAGTTACCCCCTAAAGTATGAGGCCGTTTATCGGGTGAAATGCTTTATTAGGAGGATCCGAAGTTCTTTCAATGCTGGGAGGAGACTTGTAATAAGATACAATACAACACATTATCTTCACACTATTTTCATGATCTAGCTGAGGCGGGAATTACCATGGTCAGCTTTATAAATTCATTTTCATGTACATAGGACTGACAATCGTCTGATGGTAGACTGATGATTCTGATAGAGCCATCATCCTTTTGGTAGGATGATTATCTGTGCTGCAATGCTGTACATTTCAATGTCTTTATTTTCCTGAACATATATCGCAGCCCGGATGGATGAAACTAGATCCGGGGTCTTCAATCTCATCTGATCTTCACTCGAAGTACAAGTCGATCCATGTGAAAAATGTTTTGAAGTCGAACATGGAAAGACATCGCTTGATTACCAATCAATGATGTAAACTGCTAACAAGCGCGAGAGGAATCACCGATAATGATAATGATCCTCAAGGTACTGCAGTACAATTCATGTGGTGTGAATAATGGACTTGGTGTCGAACACCATGCAAAATCTTTCGGTCGAAGGTCATTGATGTATACCTGTCGCCGGAAGTGAGAAACTTGCCATTGAGGCATGCAAGCTTCAAAGTACTGAATGGGGTGTTCCTAGATCACCTTCTTGGATAATGAGTTGATGTCGACAAGAAGTGATCCGTCATAGGAGGGCCTTAATGAATCCCACATCAATGACACGGAACGGAGCAAATGATTTTGATGGAGGTGAAAACGATCTGATGATATATGGTTCAGGGTGGCGGTCATGAAAGAATGGAGTATAATGTATGGTAGTGGGCGGGACACAGGTGGCCTTTCTGGATGACTTCTCTTGAACATGTCGGTGACACTTATGTGATGGATTGGTATCATTAACCCCAAACGTGGATGGTATGGCGAGACCATGGCGATGTGACCGGTGAATGAAACAACCCAACCCGACTCGGGCACGGAGTGGAAGTGTCATGTTCAAGAGCGACTTGCTACCAATAAAGATTCTTTGAGTTTTCTTCCCAGTTTTTCCCCAGTCATTGCTGACCAGTACCTCTTTATTTTTGTCAAGCTTGAGGAGGATAACATATGCTTGTTCTATAATTTGCCCTTCGGGCAAACCCATCGCTATGTGTTAACGAGCCTAGCGATAGTGAAACTCGTTCTCGTCTAAAGACAAGTTTGTCGCTATTAATATTTTTAACGAGTTTAATGACAAAGACAACTCGGTCCTTTTCATTTTTAGAGAGTCTGAAAAGGTACGTAAAGGCAACTCCAAAACTCCTTTTTCGTCATCTAATCCCTTAAGTCCAAAAAAGTATAAAACAATACAGAAGGGATGAATTTTCGATTAGCTTTAACGAGCCGAACAAAACAAGCGCTCGATCTTTTTGTGCAATAATCCCTCAGGTCCAAAAAAATAAAAATCTAGAGGAGGGATAGCACTTCCTGTCGTTTTAACGAGCTGGAAGGCCAGAACTCGGCAATCTTTTCATATTTTACGAGTCAGAAAAGAGGTTAAAGAAGACTCGTATTTTGAGGAACGAGTGATAAAATGGGTAGCAACTGATTCCAGGTAAGGTTTGGAATTTTCCAATCACGGCAGTGTCACAAGGATGGCTAGTGAAATCACTCTTCGTAGTTGTTCCTCAAAATGGGTAAACAATCAAATGGAGGTGAATGATCGGCCAATGGAAAAGTGGAGGTGACGGTGCAAACACGACCAAGGCTTTAATGGCTGAAGTACTACATTCACGGTGGTTATTTACCAGGGGATAGTTCATTTTTTAACGAGCTTAAACGCGGGTGGAAACATTTGCTTGGTGCGAGTTTATTTTTTAACGAGCTTGAACCTTGCGGTAACACTGCTCGATTAATCCAGTCATATGATAACAATGTCTCATATAAAAACGACAACTTTTAGAGTTTTGCCCCACATCCTTTCTTTATGCAAGTTAGGAAATGACTAATCCAAAAAACAGATAAATAATCGCTCTTTTCTTGCACTCCAAAAGGTTTGCATGCCCCCAGGTATAAAACAGAGTTTCAAGGTTACCTCTACTTCATTTCCACCAAAACATTTGTTTTACCGAGAGAGGCCTACCTCTTACAGGTTACCCAAAGATTGTTCTATTCACACTGCAAACAAAACACTTCTTCGGTGATGTCTATCGAAACAAACAAAGGTGAGCGAGGATGCCCGCCAACTCACATAACTTTGACAAAACAATCTTGTTCTAGAATAACCCCTCTTCCAACCACGGACAGGGTACATACTAGTCATATTCTCCCGCGGAAACCTACCCTATACCCGAAGTTTTCCTGCCGAAGCAGACCAATATGCATGCCCCCTGGGTTTCAGTCATATCCCTCCGAATTACTCGCGCTCATCGGGAGGACGGACTCGAGATTGAGACATTTCTTGCGTGAAAAGACCATTTAGGGACGGTATATGACTATTTGCTATGCGTGATCTGGGAAATGAAAGCTGGTCCACGAGCTTGACCACTCTTCCTTCGTGCGGAAAACACATTACTCTAAAGAGTGAGGAGACAATCACTCCCATGCAATAAATATAGTCTCGTCCGAGGAGTAGGTTATAATCCAAGGGTCCTTGAACTACCATTACGTTCATGCGAACTGTCTTCCTTCTTAATGTTATGGGCACATCGGGAAGGATCCCTAAAGGTCGACTGGTTCCTTTATCAAAGCCTGTCAGATTTCTCATCTCAGGCAAAAGCGATGGCGAACCAAGCGCTTTCCAAGTAGTAGAGGAAAGGATACTCACAAAAGCCCCCTCATCTATGATGGTACCAGCCATGACCATTCTATATATTTGAACGATAATTCGGAATGGTACACTTGCTGGTAAACGCTTTCTGCCTAGTTGATTCCAGTCGAAGAAGACAACTAGGTTGCTTGGAGGTGGGACCGAATAGATGGCCGGGTATGGCTCTGACAAACTTCTTTCCTGCGGTAAAGGAACGAGTAAATTGCCCCCATGTTCGTCGGAGTCTATGTTTATGAAGAGAATTTGGACGGTGTCATCCTTGTTCTCTTCAGTGACTGTATCATCCGAAGATGAAACCTCTGAAGGCAAGACCGGGTCAACTGCCGCCTCGACCTTTTGACTTTCGTCTAGTATGGATTCAGATGGTTTATCTTCAATGATAGGTGCTTCAGCCGACCACCTCAGCGGGCCAGCTGGATTCTCAACTAGTGACGGACTCGGCAAGAGTTTTTTATATCCAGGAGGAAGTCGTAACGGTGAAACTAGACGATCATCCAAAACTATTTTAGCTTTGTCTAAGAAGGGACAACGGTGGACGACATGATTGCCTTCGCATAGTTTACAGGGAAATCTAGCTTTCCCTTTTTGTCCTGGGTCTTCACTTTCACTAGTTGACGGTGTGCTTTCAACATGATCATCAGAGGTTGATGACACCGGGTTGTACAAATGAGGAGACCAGTCCCTTAGTATCTGAGGGATGCAAGGACAATCTCTGTGAAAGTGGTCTCCTTTGCAAATGACACATGGCGATTTAGGCTTGGTCAGTGCAGTGTGTGGATTTTCGTTAGACGACACTCGTTTTCCCACATTCGCCTTTGGCTCCTTCCTCTTCTTCTCTTTCTTCTTCTTTTCCTTCTTCTCCTTAGGAACTTGACTTTTGGCTTTACCAGCCCCATCAAGCGAAGAGGAAGGAGGAAAGGAAGAATTAGAGGAAGTAGAAGGTTGGTGGGTAACTCTGGACTCGTCTAATTGCTGATTCGATTGTTTAGGAATAGTGGTGTTCTGAACGACAGAGGTTGAGAAGAGCCATACCGGCAAACCAATTGTCAGCCCTGGAAGCGACAATGTGGCCATATGGGGTGCACCAACATCTCCCCAAGAGGAGAAGGGACTAGGATTTCCACCAAGGGGAATTCCTTGATTGGTAGACTCCATTTTCTCAACCCAAGATCAACGTAGGAAAGGGGTAATGAATATTCCGTTTAAAATAAATTTTAACACGCTTTGACACAACTTGTTTTTTCAGTTTTTAAGAGTCGAGAAAAAACAAAAGATGCCTCTAGTCTCCTTCGATTTTTAATGAGCCTGAAGTGACAAGCGCTCAGATGGACCTTTTCCGTTAAGGAGTCTGAAAAGGAACGAAAGGAACTGCTCTGGAGGTCTAGGTAGAGGGAGTACCAAACCAATCGCAAAACTGCAGAATACTTTTTACGGTACGGCAGTCAATCTTCCCGAATGTTGTGTTCGGTGCATTGCGATCAGTAGGGCGGCCGACACGGCTTCCTATGGATAAAAGTTTTTAAGCCTATAGGGGTCTCCCAATATATACTCGACGGTACGTGGGAGCACAAGTCCATACTGGCACTTATCGTCTCAAAGTGGAGGAATCACCCAACCATCAGTGAGGACAACAGTTACCAGGCTTTATGACGCCGGAATACATCTCTAGCCTAGACCTCTAAATGTTGTGCGTTAAGTTCCAAAGCGTTGTTAGGTTCACTGAATTTATTTTAAGTTGATCTTTCTTATGAAGTTTGCCTTTTGGGTTCACCACGAGATGTAGATGTAATTCCTAAAATGCAATCTAAAGATGATAAACAAACTTTTATCTCTTTTCAGCAATGAAAATCCTAGCTACTAGGGGAATAGAAAGACACAATCTTTTCGCAAAGAGCAAAGAGCACACTGTAAATGCACTTTCCTAAATCAAGCCAAACAGATTGTCAATATGCAAATGCATATGCATGTATTTGTTTTTCACTTTCTTAATATTGATGCCTAAAAAGAAAGTTGATGTACAAATCTGAATTTGCTTTCAAGCGACAAACACAAACAAGATTCTTTTCGAAATCAAAAGGTAGAGATGATTACGACACTTTATGATTTTGAAATAAATACTTGTTTCGACACTAGAAAGTCACAAATTCAAACCAAAGGCAAAAGTAAAAGCATAATCGACCATCAACAGCAAATAAACTTCCTCCTATGATCGAAATCGACACTTGCGACAGATCTAAATCAAAGGACGACAGTACGACTATTATACTTTTGCAATGGAAAACTGTAAACGACTCAACAAACACATAAAAAACATCTATACAATTCTTTTGTACAACTGAGGCGGAATATCAATAAGGAAAAGGGGTCTGAAACAGTCATATACTGATCACAGGCTGCAAAAATCAGAGATAAAACTGGAAGAATGAAGCAAAGAACCTCAGCTGCACAGGGCTAGGCTAATCAGCGCACCTGTTACACAGAGAAACTGCATTGCAACGCAGGTAACCCTCTCGGGAAGTGCGTTGAAATGTAGAACCTCTTCACAGAGCCTGCGCTGGGGCAGAAACGAGAATTATATCCGGGTTCTGGGTCACGGTTGAAGTTTAATCTTTGGTTTTTGGCCGAGTAAAAGCAATCAATAATGCACAATCAGAGGTAGATCTAAGGGGGTTCTAAGAGCTATCACAAGGGCAATCAGTTAGTCTATGAATCAGCTGTTCAAATCATAAACAAATCCAGTGAATGGATTGAAGTAGCAGATATCTACTTTGCATTTGTTAATGGCAAATGCAGTTCGATTGCTACTTATAAGTTTATGAAATAAACAACAAGAGAAACACAAACAAACTAATTAAACATGATCCCCAGTGGAGTCGCCATTTTGTTATCGGGAAAAGTGTCTATATAGAACGACTCTATCCCACTAAGGTGTGACAGCTACCTTAGAAACAAACAGAGAAAACTACTTTTGTATTCTTCTTTATGAACTATAAACAAAGAGGAATAGGATGAACCAACCTGTGTCTTGCACTAGTCCTTCGATCCAATCTCTCTTCTCTTTGACAGCTTCCAGCTACCTGCTCCCTTACTTGCCCAGCTTCACCAAGTACCTGTAAGATCACAGAAGAAAGAAACTATACAAAGACATGGGTTTATGTTCATAAATAACTTAGGATCAGATTTATGTTAACCATACAAATGTAGCAAGCATCAATGATACAAAAGCATGGAGAAGAAACTCAAATAGTTTTTATTGATATACAAGAAGATCCAGGAGGAGTTACAACCGATGATTCCTGACCCAGCATCAACCTCCCAACAAAGAAGTTCCTTCTTCACCCCCAACAAAGCATAGATCGCCCAATCCTCTCATTTGTATCTCAAAACCAACAGCAATTCCTTACAATGTGCAAAATTCTAGCCTCTGGATCTCTGGGATGAGGGATCCATATATAGATGTATGCAAGGAGGATGAGTCAGCTCATGATTTGATTAGTGGCTTCCCTCTGTCAGTTCTAGCTTCCACTTGGAGACTGAAAGCCTCTTACTCATCCTTGGTCGAATTCAGTGAGGCAAGTGTCATTGGAGAAGATTCTGGAAGCTTCCATTGTCTCTCCACCTCGCGGAATGACACTGCCATTTGTCATTTCCCGCTCAACGCACCCTGGTAGTGCATTTAGGTGCGTTGCAATGCACCTAGCTAGTGGATTTAGGTGCTATGCAACGCACTTGGCTAGTGGAGCAGCTGAAATGATCATGATTTGACTTATTCTGAGCAGTTTTTGGTGGAGAACTTCTGGGAGAAGCTGTAATTTGTTGACCTTGTTCCTTTAGGGGTTGGAACAACACTTTTAGGGACTTAGGAGCCCTTGGTTTATGGACATTTCATGCTTAGAGCTGTAAGGCACAAAAATGTCTATAACAGTACTGGTGTGGTTCATCATCAGGACAACATGAAAAATCAGATCTAACCCTAAAATAAATAGGGAGTCAAGACCTTATATTAATTGTAAATTTCTCAATATGTAAATAGAGATGTTATTTGGTAAATTATTATTATTATTTTTATTATTTAAATTTAGAAAATTATTTTATTATCATAAAATTAAATTTTAAATATGAATCATTTTGGATTTCTAAATCAATGTTTATCTGGCATTCAATTAATAAATAAAAATAAAAATGAGACAAATTAGTTAATAAAAATTATATAAGCCTAAGGGTTAGCTCAATATATCCTATAAGCATCTAGCTAATGAGAAGTCACTAAGTCAATTTCCCTTACACTTTTTGGGTTAGACTAGTAAAACAAAAAATAATATATATATATATATATTAGTGTCATTGTGAACGTGATGTAAATCAACTACTCTACTTCACTCAAATTTTCTAAAATATTCTCAAATATTCCCATATAAATTAAATAAAAAAGATGTGATTTTAGTTGCGCGATTAAAACATTAACTATGCCACTAACTGGTCGAAATCTCTCACCAATGACTTTCCTGTGATGGAATCCGACAGAAAAAATTGATGTGAAATCTTGATTTGTGTCATTAAAACTAGTTTTTGGACATAGATTCCATACCTGAAAAACCCTTAAAACACTTGGATTGTGCAAAATTTACCCATGAAACTTGTGATTTCAATAAATTCCCGCCAGATTTTAAAGAAATTAGACAAAAAAAACTCACTTTCCAAAAAAATCACACTAAAAACAACTAGAATTTTCAATGGAATAAAGAAAAAAATGTCATGATCCCATTTACAAAACAATGAAATACCATAATTACGTCGTAAGGCATTACTCTATGAAATGAACTCTCATGTGTGCTACAGTGTACTATTTTGCGCCATTGATTTCATATGTTAGACGACTGAGAAAATTCCCACCGTCCGATGATGAGAGGCATTTCTAAGTTTGTTACCCTAACTACCCACAGCGGCGTGTATCCTGATTCCCCTTTCTCGATAACGACTTTTCCTTCTTCTCCTACAGTGGATTATTTCTTGGTGATGTCATCGTTTATGTATTGCTGCAATTCGAGGGGCGACCCTGGGGTGCGTTATTAGTTTGGCATTGTACGAATGAATATTTATTGAAGATGGTAAACTGTGGTGGACAACTCACTAGGTTTCTTAGCTACCTGAATCCTCGCTTGATCGGAGCTCAAATCTTCCATTCTAGTTCCATTCCAAGCATTTCTGAGGTCACATTACAGTTCACCCGTGACGCATAGCATGTTCCATTCTCACCAAATCAGAGCTCTCAAATCATATCTCCCACGTTGAATCCCGCATCGCATGTTCTATTCTCACCAACTCAGAGCTCTCATATCAGATTGTAGTTATCTTACTTTCAAAGTGGAATCATGTCCTTGTCAAAGATATTATTTAAGTTTTTCAGTAACGAATCTCGTAAAATGGCAATCAAACATAAGACTTCAAGAACATGAACTTGAATAAGTAAGACTCACGCGATTGTCTGGAATAGGGAAGAATCACGCTTTCTCGATTTTTTGCAACAAGGAGAATCATGCTTTCTTGATTTTCTCCAACAGGTAAGACTGGCACTTGATTTTTTTGCAACATTAGACTCACACTTTCTTGATTTCCATATTTGATTCCCTTCTCTAATGCTTTTATTTTTTCTCTGAATTGAATGTGTTTATTTACAGACTATCCTCACCGGGGCAGATTAAGAACAACGGGCCTAGGATTTGGGAACGGTCACGAAATAAATATGGTAGACTATCCAATGTTTTGTATTTCTCTCCATATTTCATTTTTTCAAGGTGCATGCCGTTTGGCGTTTTTTATCCAAAGACGCCATGGGCAACTAGGGTGGATAAAGTGGATAATATGTGGAGATTCGAGCAATCGTTCAACTTGCCATGCATAGTTTTTCTGCGTACTTGTATATGTCCACTGAAACAAAGTTGATGAAATATAATGCTGCAAACTATTGGGTTATTCAAAGCCTTCTTCCAACAAAAATTAACAACACTGTGTACTGCAGAGTTGCGTAGCCATATTTTTGTGAGTAAACCCTATACCCGTTCTTGCAGTCAATTTTGTTATCTATTGAATCCTTCCACCAATGAGTTGATTGAATTCGAGGTACCCGAAAGATTTGTTGGTGTAACTATACCTGCTGCAACATTGGAGATCTGAATAACACGTCGGGTTGAAAAGGTTTCAGGCTCCTGTTTTGTATAGTTTTATTTGTCTTATGGTTCAATTAATTTTTACTCAATTCATATTTGAAAAATGTCTTTCCCTATTTGATTATATTTGAAAAACTGGTACTTATCTTTTTTTCTTCCTATTTTTATATCATTAGATAAATTTTCTATCTTTTTATTTATTTGAGATAAGTCCAGTTTCAAAAATTAGTTGAGCTTCCTAATTAAAATATTTGTGTTAAAATACATTTTTTATTAATAAATCAAGTATTCAATTCTCATAAATACTTAATGAATTTTGTAAATACAGGCATTTCCAGCGGGATCTCCTCTGAGTTGGAAAGTTCCTGCTGGGAGAAGAGATGGAAGAATTTCATGTGCTCCAGAAACTCTGATGATTTTACCTACCCCGTTTTTCAACGTAGAATAGCTTACACAGAGTTTCACATTCAAAGGTTTATCCCAAGAAGATATGCTCAGACTTTCTGGTAAATAAATGCATGCAATTTTATGTATTGGACCTTCAAGCCAAGATATCTTGTGTATGCTCAGATACCGAAGGCCCAGTGCCCCATAGGGAGTGAACGTAACAACAAGAGGACCGTGGCCATGGAGTATGTAACATCGAACACCCTCGACAATATGTACTATGACATTATCATAAAGAGGGTATCATAAAGAATAAGGGTCTGTTGACCTCTGATGGAATGCTTCTTACAAATGAAAACACTAGGAATTTAGTGTTTGCGAACTCGGAAATGTATTATAATATGAAAGAAAAATATGTGATTTTTCATAATATTACATATTCATAAATTTTGTGAGATGAATAAAAAAATCAATTAATCTATTATTTAAATTATGATATTAAACTGTGGCTCTTTAAATTATAATATTAAATTGTGGCTCTTTACTCGTTTAAAAAATTAAATTTTAAATTAAAATATGGTTAAGTTTTCAAAATTCAAAGTTTAATTACATCATAATTTTAATTATTTTTTTAATAAAATATTTAGACAATCTGTGCATCATGTTTTTGCTTAACAAATTTCAACTCCTTAAAGATATCTTTAAACTTATTTAAAAAAAAAACCTTAATTTTTGATTATATAGGATTAGTTTTCATTAATAATTAAATTCCTCTCTCTGTAATGTAGGTTTTTCCCCCCCGGATGCGGGTGATGACTTGTCAAGGGGGGGCGTGCCACATGCCCAGCATGTGCCGCCCCGTGGTAACCTTAATACGCCTAGTTAAACCGCCGTCAAGGTATAATGGCTCAGCAGCGAAGCGATGGGTATTCAATGCAAGGCAGAGGTTCTCGATGGTGGCGCAGAATGCAGTTAATGCTCGACTGCAGAGAAGGAATGGAACACGATATCAACGAAGGATGTGGGTGCATTGGCATATTGAGGTTCGAAGGGTGCAAGAGCAGAGAAACTGCGAGACGGTGGATGCTGCGGCCTCTTGCTGCTGCAATTCAAGCCATGGATGTAGGAAGGGGGGGCAATTCGAGGGATTTCTGGTTCAATTGGAAGCGAGAAGGGTTAACTCTAGTGCAGGAGGAGGGTGCTCAGAAATCGTCTCACCAGTGTGGGGATTGGGGCAAGATCTGCACAGTGCCTATTCCTACCTATTCTCTCAGGCATACGCGGGTGGCAGCGAAGAAGACATGGCCAAATTACGGGAGCGACAGCCTAGCAGACGAGGACCAGGGAGAGGTTCCTCTTCTAGAACCCCTGCAGCAGATGAACACCACCATTGTTGTTGCTGCTACTGTCATAGGCGAGCAAGAGCCACACAACTCCTAGTCGGGCAATTCGTGGAGGTCGGTAGCTCTAGCGAGGGAGGACCATGGCTTCCGGCATTCGGCTCCGTGGTGTTCACTCTGGGTAGCTCAATGGACAATGCAGGAGTCAATGCCCACATTTCAGTTCTTTTCACCAAAATCCCTGAAGAATTTGGAGCTGGAAATTCTCTGGGCACGTCGGAGAAACCTCCAGAAGGCTCTGGTGGGGACGCGCTGGAGAAGCCTCCAGGAAGCTCTGGTAAGGACAACCCTGATAAGGAAAGCCCTGAGGTGTTGCCACCGAACGAGGCAGGCAATTCGGGGAAGGAGACGGTGCATGGCACCTCACACCCAATGGGGCCGGCACCTCAGGGCATTGATGAGAAAAAGTGGAAGGCGATGTGGGAAGGAGTCCCAGAGGGACGAGGGTGGTGCTACGTGGTGGAAGACAAAAGCCTCTGCGAGGACCAGGACACTGAACCCCGGCTCAACGCATGTCCTCCTCTCCCAGCCCGAAACCAGGATTAAAGCTTCTGCGGGTATGTCGGTTCCGGATTTCACTATGCTTGTTGGCTAGCAATGTATGCGTCTGTCTATCTGGTCTATGTATGTCGGGTCTATTGTCAATTTTCTATTGTCTGTCGGGTTTATGTATGTCGAAAGCCCCTGCGTGGGCAGTCATGGGTCTGATCAATGCAATGAGGCCCCTTAGCAAGCTGATTCTCACGTCTTTTGGGCCTCCAGCAGCAATTAGATTTTGGAGGGACTCTGTCAGTCTGGAAGGTGATTTTGGAAGTTCTGTAGGTGCTGCCCCTGCGAGGGAGCTTTTTGTTTCAAAGTTAAGCTATCCAAGGTGCAACTGCTCGCCCTGGAAAGCCTGTGTCACTGTTTGTAAAGTTTACTTGTAAATATAATACAATAGTCTAGATAGTCTTTTAACGATAAAAAATGTAGGTTTTTCCCAAAATAGGTCTTGTAATTAACGACTAAATTTTCTTGTTTCTAGATTTAATAGCAATATTAAGAAAATGTTGAAATTTAAAATGAACCTCCTAAATGGTATAATAAAATATGATGAGTTAGTCTTTTTGTAGAGAAGGTATATTTACAGCTCACTTTTGCACTACAATCCATGGAACTATCATTATGTTAAGTTGAAAAATGACCTAAAAATATAATTAATAAAATAAATATTATTGATGTGACTAAAAATAAATAATTTTAACATAAATAATAATAAAGTTTAAAAAAACCGTCATGATTATATAACCATTAATGCCTTTGCAATTTGTACCTAGATAATTAGAAATGATTTCATAATTTATTATTTACTCAGTTAAAATGCAAACTTAGAATCATATAATAATATATAATCAAAATACTATAAAAAAAAAAAAAAAAAAAAAAAAAAAAATCTAATATATAAACATTATTTACCATAGTTATGTGTATTTCACTATAATAATATGTTATATATTATAGTGTTATTTTGATTTATTTTGAGGAATTTGGATTAATGATTGGAATATTCTTCACCTAAATTCATTTTTTACAAATAACATGATAAATATTAATGTATTGAATTCTAGAAATACAATATACTATATATTACAACATAAAAAGAAATAATATATAATATATGAGATGGAAACGATATCATATCGTACATCACATAATACTTAAATATTTTACTAAACCATGTTTCTCTATTAAAAGAAACTCATAAATATGAATTTAATTATATATATATATGAGACTTTATTATTTGAATTTTAAATTATAAATATAAATTTAATATATCATAGTTAAGTATTTTATTTTTAATCTAAAGTATATATATATATATATATATATATATATATATATATATATATATATATATATATATATATATATATATATATATATATATATATATATATATATATATATGAGTTTTTATCCACTACTTATAATGTGATAGATAAATATTTTTAACTCAACTAATGTCAATATATCTTGAGGGGATGGTGTTATCTTCTAGCATGTGAATAGATTTTGGATACAATTAACTTCTAATGTATGACTAGTTCTAGTAAAGTTGATTTTTATAGTGCATTTTTTGTTTTGAGGTTAATTTTAGAGTCCAAAATTCCTCTAATGGTTATAATATTATTTTCTCATAAATCTAAATAAAACTTCACATTAGAGATTTCAAATATTTTATTCTTATTTGTCTAAAATAAAATTAAATTGAATGAGACTCGAATAATAATTAATCTAATAATTCTTGCAAGTCTTCTACACCTACTTTATGTTGAATGAGACTCTACCCTGAAGTTGAGCTATACTTAGTTAATTTAGTTATATTTCCGCTCATTTCTCCATTCGAGTACTATGCCCCTTACTTAGTTAATTTAGTTATATTTCCACTCATTTCTCCATTGTGAGATGTGATCTATACTTATTTAGTTTAGTTATATTTCCACTCATTTCTCCATTCTTCCTTCCACTACTTCAAATCTTCTTCTAGGGCTAGTTTGGCTATTCAGACAGCCAGCCTCTAGCTACTCAGAAGATTGATTTGTAATTTTCCTACTCTTCTAGAGATCTGAATTCACTACATTTAACTTCTGCAATACTCCTCCACCTAGGCAAGGATCTTTTCTATTATTTTACTTGCATGTTCTTCGGCCTCTTCCTTCCACTACTTCAAATCTTCTTCTAGGGCTAGTTTGGCTATTCAGACAGCTTGATCTGTAATTTTCCTACTCTTTTGTAATTTTCCTACTCTTCTCAAGATCTGAATTCACCACATTTAACTTCTGCAATGCTCCTCCACCTAGGCAAGGACCTTTTCTATTCTTTTACTTGCATGTTCTTCGGCCTCTTATTCTTTCTTGTATAGCAAATCATACCCTTCTTTTGTAATTGAAGCAAAATTGTCATCTGATTTCTTAGATGAAGCTAATTTTCATTGTCTGGAAGAGGATCTTTGACAATAGAAATTTCCATATTAGCACTTTGTGCATCTTCTTTTGCTGAAACGATCTCAGCTTTAACTTCTTCAAGGGAATCTAATAATTTAGTCACATTTTCTTTGGCTATGTTAACCTCAACTTTGGTGGATTAAACAACTTCAACTCAATATCCTTTACATTGGTCAATTCTTTCTTCAACAGTTGAACCTCTTCGTTAGCCTTACTTGCCATTGCAAATGCTTATTTGGCTTCAGATTCCCATTTTGCAACAATAGCTTCCTTTTCATCCTCAACCATTGAACGTGATGCATATGCAGAATCGAGAGCCTCTTTCAAAAAACATATCTCTGCGTACAATTCCTCTGTTTTTTTGGCATTGGCCTTTGAAGCATTAAGTGCGTCCATGCCTTGTTTAGCTACGATGTCCTTACAATCCATCGCAATGCAGAGGTTTTTCTCGACCCATTAAAGCTCTTGATGTGCAGATTGCAAGGAAACTGCATCAAAAGCATGTTGTCTCTACACAGCTTCAAGCTCAGACTGTTGGCCTTGATCCCTCTTCTGAGCAGCCTCCTTGATCCCTCTTCTGAGAAGCCTCAAATGTGTACTATTCAAGCTCATCGATCAACAACTTCTCACTCTTACATTTCTTTAGTGCTCTCTTCTGAACTGTCAGCCTTGATCCCTCTTCTGAGCAGCCTCCTTGATCCCTCTTCTGAGAAGCCTCAAATGTGTCCTACTCAAGCTCATCGGTCGACAACTTCTCACTCTTACATTTCTTTAGTGCTCTCTTCCAAACCACATGATATTCACTCAATCTCACATTGGCTTCATCTAATGCCCTCTTATAAAGAAATTGATCAAAACTATTTCTTGGTTGAAGTTTATGAGATTTATATGCAATATTAATTCAATAATTAATAAAAAATTATAGTTTTAAACACACTAAATCAACTTCAGTTTATACAATAGGTTGAAGTTTATGAGATTTATATGCAATATTAATTCAATAATTAATAAAAATTATAGTCTTACACACCCTAAATCAACTTCAGTTTATACAATAGAATTTCATTTCTGCTACATCTCTCCATCTTATTTAGATGGTTTCTTAATTTATGCCACATCTCTCCATCTTATTTAGATTCTTTCTCAATTTATGCCACATCTCTCCATCTTATTTAGATGGTTTATCAATTTATGCCACACCTCTCCATCTTATTTAGATTGTTTCTTGATTTATGCCTTACGACATTTCCTTTGCAACATTTGGTGCAAATGCTAGTATAATTTTTTTTTTTTGTAAGTATTACATCGTTGTTATCAACTTTAGCCTTAATACAAACTTAACTATAGTAGGGTTTCATGACTATGGAAATTGAAACATAGTGCAGTTTATTAAATTCTTGTTGTACCACTAAGCTGTCTGCTACGGTCAATCCACTATCCGATTTATTTAATAGACGGTAACACCCACCTAGATGACTCAACTCCAACCCATCTGCCACCGGTCATTCTGGAATTTAATTCTCTGCTTTTCCAATGGGTTGGATTGATAGTCTTGTTAGGACACCTCGGGATCCTTCATCGCATCAACGACAAAGGCCGTGAGCTTTCAATCTGACGGTTGGGAGTTGCCCACAAGGTTTTTCCATTCCCTTTGTTGGGCTACATGTCTCATTTGCATCCTACTACCTTGGTGCTAGGCTCTGCCTCTCCTCTTGCAGGTTTTATAGCCTGTAGGTTTGTGCATTGCGCACTTGGATTGTCTCACAAGTGGTCAAGGGTTTCTTGTTCATGGGCTACGAGTGCATCATCTGGTTACAGGTAAAAGTTTCTCCTTGGCTTCAATGTTGTGTTGCATTTGTTTTTTTTTTTTCCAAGTTTTTTTACAGAAATTATTTCTAATACACTTCCCTTTGCAGGCACAAAGGTAATGGAGATGCAGTTCAACATGATGTCGAAGGAGGAATAGCTTGCTCGCTTGTCCCAGAAGTTCAATGAAATTCGAGTAAGTTATTTGGCTTCCTGCCTTGTTTTTCTTTTTTTTGCTGAGCAAGGAAAGTTCCTTGGCTTGAGTAGGGGTTCTAGATTTAGTCTTCCTGGAAGGGCCAGCTCTGGCTATTGTTCTGTTTAATAAGGTTCTTGTCATGAACAGGTGCTCTTGGTTTTTCAATTTCCCAGTGGGGGTCTTTCTCTTAGTACATTTGAGAATTGCAGTTCAATCTTTCGAGTCTGTTTAGAGTTATTTGAAGGCTACAACCTTGTAATAAGTTGTGTTGTGAATTGATTTGGTTCTACTAAGGACTTAGTCCATTATGTTATGTATTTAAAATAGAGGATTTTAAGGTTATTGTTTAAAGGTTGCTAACTCTTTTGGGCAGATGTGTTTATCTCAATTGTATGACTGAGTTATCATTCTGATTTAGCTCTTTCCATGTCTAAATGTTATATGAGCTCCATTGGTTATGTTGATAGTAAATACATGGCTCCGTTTGGTTTATGTTTCCACTGTTATTATTACTCCTGTTTTGCAGAATATTTTTCTTCAAAAATGTCTATTCTGAGTGCTTATTAACTCTTTCAAGCTTAATTTTCATTCTTGCTAGTTTCCATTGCCTGTACTGTCTCTACATGGGATTATTTCATTTGGAGTGCATCTTTCTGCTAATTATATATGGTTGTATTGATTTGGTGTCTTAAACTTTGGTTTGTTTTTTTTTAATAACTTATTGTAGAAAAATAAGATCCTCCGCAAGGGTCATGATTCTGGTAGTTACAAGAATTGGGAGTGAGCAAGATCTCTGCTTATAGTTAGCAGTTAGGGTCTCGTATTCAGAGGAGGGGTTCAATATGTAGAATCTTATCTTTCTTGTTCACTGCCTAAAGCAACGCCTCTCATTCAACTTTAGGGTTATTACCTGACTCCTTTTCCTGTAGCTTGCTCCACATTTCTGAGTTCTAAGCTGCTAACCACGGCTCTCAGGTAGTATTCCGTATCATCACGGTACTCCATTTTTATGTTTCTTAATACACACAGTTTTGAATTATTCGGAGGTCTTTAAATCCTACAGGGTAGTTAAATTTTATACTTACTCTTACTTACTCCGGGTTCATAAGTTCGGTTTTGTATATGTTTTTATACAAAACCCGCCCACCCCCCCGTTGGAGTCACCTACAGTTTTAACAAGCCTCGTCACTAACTGTCACTACTATTGAGGATGTGTGTGTGCTTGCGCAGACCCTTTGTTAGAGTTAATGCTAGTTAGATAGAGCGAATCGGTTCTGGGGCAATAAGTCCTTCTCAACCGATTGTCTCGCAAAACTAAGTCAGATGTGCTTTTCAGTTAATTCTATAGCACTCCTATAGTATTGATTTGTTGGAAATAAGGCTTTCATCCCGTTTTTTCTCATAGCCCCTTATAATCCTACTGCTTTGAAATCTGTGGTAAATTATATTTTATTAACCCTTAGGATTCTTCTGGCTATGCATTCTCTGATCATTATAATTCTACTGATTATGAATTTCTCTGATAATTATAATTCTACTGATTATGAATTTCTCTCATAAATTTTAATTCTACTGATTATGAATTCTCTAATAAATTATAATTCATTAACTCTTGTAATCCTATTCACAATGAGAATACATATAATCTATAAATTATGAATTCTCTGATAAATTTAATTCTACTGATTATGAATTCTCTGATAAATAATTTTTAAACTCTTGTAATCCTATTCACAATGAGAATACAGATAATCTATAAATTAAGAAATGGTTCTCGCTGCAATACTCACAATTTAATCAAATACAAAAGCTTCCATACAGGTATGGTTGTTGAAGGGCACTGCTTACCTGTATTCCTGTGCAATAGATCCCAACGATCTCAGGCACCTTTACAACCTCTGCATGTCATCCTCTTGTCCATGAGATTCGTCTTCAAGATCAAATCTCCCCCCAAGCCTGCTTGCAAGACCAGAGTCTTGAGCAAGACTGTCACACACTTGTGCTAATGCTATCTTCTCATCACGAGCCTTAGCATCCTCTTTTCCTTTTGTCTCTCTAGCATGGTTTTTTTCCTCCCCCAACCCCTTTTCTTGCAATGTTTTTCTGTTAAGGGAGATAGTTAAGGTTTTTCCTTTTTTAACTGGCAACCGCCTTCTTCCAACTTCTTTATGAGAAATTACAATCAGTTATTACTGAGTCATTCTCTAACTTCAGAAATTAACAATATTATTAACCAAACACAAAAATAACATTAACAATATTATCTAATTTTTCTTAGAGTGATAAATAAAAATATTTATAGCTTTTCTAGGCACATTACAAAAAATACATGAGAACAGCTATGGTTAACCTCACATGGCCTGAATCCACCAATTCTACTTTATATATGTCATATTCTTTCCTAATCAATCTACACATGCCCACAATTTTCTGATGCAGTGATATGCTTTCTTCACATATCTGCTTTAATTGACCCACAATCCACTGCTTTATTTCTAACTAAAATATTTCGGTCATTCCGGGATAAAATATAATAACGAATATGATACCGGCTATTGCCCATATCCGATTCGTTGGTCAAATGCTGAGCTCAGAAATTTTTCGGTGGAGTTTTGATTCATAATTCGATTCATAATTCTCCACGTATTCGCAACCTATTGCGATCAATTTAGGTCAACACTCTAGATAGGCAGATCCTTTCTACTCGGTTTTTGTTTATTTATAAATAAATAAGAGTGCAGACAATGTGGATTATGAAACTGTGAAAGTTAGTGCAAAGAGGAGAAGCTCCAGCCCTCACGCTGCATTGGCAATTTATAGAAAGAGAAGGGAAGGGTTGGGTGTTTGTGAGTGTTTTTATTTGATTATCAATAGGGAAACTAATTGAGAAGTCAATACCTTATGTAGCGATGATATATTTGCAGTTTGGATATGCGGGCATGAATATTATCTCGAAAGTCTCTTTTAATAGAGGGATGAATCACTTTGTGCTTGTAGTATACCGGAATGCCGTCGCTACGGTTGTGCTTGCTCCTTTCGCCTTCTTCATTGAAAGGTAAGGGTATTCTATTAACAACATCTGCACTCAATATTCTACCACGTAATCAGCTCATCAGTTAACATGTTACAATTAATTGCAGGAAAGCGCGACCGAAACTCACTTTTCCCATATTCTGCCAGATTTTCGTATTGGGTTTGTTGGGGTATTTTAATTTAAATATGGAGCATTCTTAATGCATCTCTGCAGGCCTGTAATCGACCAGAACTTCTACTTCATCGGTTTGAAATTAACATCTTCAACATATATGTCTGCACTAAGTAATGTTCTTCCAGCTATGACTTTCGTGATGGCTCTTCTATTCAGGTAATCAAATCACAATGTTCACTTCAAGTCATATTTTCTAGGGGTATTCCTTGTCATCAATTGCCTTATTCTATGACCTTGATGGAAAATCTATATTGTCGTAGGATGGAGAGAGTTAACATCAAAAAGCTACGCAGTCAAGCAAAGATAGTGGGAACGATCGTTTCCGTCGGGGGAGCAATGCTGATGACATTATACAAAGGTCCTACTGTTCCCATGCTTTGGTCTGCACATCATCAATCCCACCAGACAGCTTCAAGTGGAATGTCAGCAGCTTCTGACATTGATAATAAAAATTGGATAATGGGTTCCCTTCTGATAATTGCGGCCACTCTTTCTTGGTCATCCTTGTTCATCCTGCAGGTGATGATTTTTTGTTTTTAATGTTTGCGCCTACGCCTCCGCCCCGTCCCCCTCCTCTCTCACACACATATATATATATATAATCCTGTTCAATCATATGAAACTACGACTTTAATTAACTATTTTGAATGTGCAGGCCGCAGTACTGAAGAAATATTCTGCTCAACTATCCCTTACCACCTTAATATGTTTACTGGGAACATTACAGGCAACAGTTCTCAGCTTAGCTGTTGTAAGTGATTCTTCCAAGTGGGCTTTAGGATGGGACATCAACCTTCTCACTGCAGTCTACACTGTAAGTTTTCCTCTTTCCTTGAACGAGAGGGAAACTTTAAGTGTTTCCTTTTAGGTTTGAATTAAAAAATTGGAGATCGGGATATGAAGGTAAATTACAGAGAACATCATTTGCTATTTTTCGGCGCAGGGAGTGATGACGTCAGCAATTGCATATTGCTTACAAGGTTTATGCATGCGCTCAAAGGGACCTGTATTTGCCACAGCATTTAGTCCGTTGAGTGTGATAATCGTTGCAATTATGGGATCTATCATTCTCTCTGAGAAGATTTTCTTGGGCAGGTTCGTTTCGGAATTCCTTTTCAACCCACTAAATTGAATTCGAGGTTAATAGTGTAAGCAAATAGGAAGGTTCAAGGCTCTAACTGCACTTATTAATTGAATACAGTGTGGTGGGAGGAGTTATGATCGCAATAGGACTATACGCTGTTCTCTGGCGAAAGGTGAAGGATAGCAAGATCTCAACCGATAAAAATGACTCCGAAGAGCTTTCCAATTCTCAAGGAATATTCTCCAAAAATCAAAATAAGGTGCATGATGTAGAAGTTGCTTCCAACACGCCAATTTGTGAAGGACCTGAAGCTCATCAATTCAATGGTGGAGATAGGGCCATAATTTCTATCACTGAAAACAATAATGCCACAATGTGAGCATCGAAATGGACGTCCGAAGAGACTTGGAGTTCCCATGCTCGTCCTCACCATGTCTTCCAATATACAGGTTTTCAAAGAAAAATAGGATCAATGTTTTCTTTTTAGCGTTCTATTAGTTTGTTTGGTTTACCCCTCTCAAAGCGGATTCAATATTACCGTTTTCATCGTTGTCTAAGATGGAAGCGAGATGTCTTTATACGACTGTCAGCTAATGAAATGAAATAGCCTATCTGTTAGTCATGGTGTTGTGTACGGAAGTTGAATAAACTAGCATTTTGTAAACTTATGATTTTTAAACATTCCCTTTTTAAATAATCAGATATGTGCAAAATGCTAGTATGTAATATATATATATATGGTTACAATATGTAATACAATTTGCAGAAGATGCCCATGTGTTCAAAGATGTCAGAGCCAAATATAGTACATCATTCAGTAACCTACCTAAAATGAATAGATAGATAAGTTGGATTTGTTAAGGAAGATGCTCTCACGTTGGATGTAGCCTTCCAACATGTAAATGACTTAGTTAGAGATCATGTAAATATTTAAGCAGATAATTTTCTATTTTCCTATTAAGTATTGTCAAGGTGTCAAATTTATATATATTATTATTTTTTAAAAATAAAATTATTTTCATGATTATCTGAATGATAGTTCAGATCCATTTATAATTAATTTATTAATAATCAGTTTGGTTTACTAAATTTTGTGATAATATAAAATTATTTAAATGAGATATGTGCAAAATGCTAGTGCATAATATATATATATATGTGTATGCGTGCAAAATGCTAGTATATATATATAGTTACAATATGTCATATTGTAAGATATATATATATATATATATATATGTGGGGTTACAATATATCATACAATTTGTAGAATATGCCTATGTGTTCAAAGATGTCAGAGTCAAATATAATATGATCTCACCTTGGATGTAGCCTTCCAGCATGTAAATGACCTGGTTGGAGATCATGTAAATGCATTTTAAGCAGATAATTTTCTTTTTTTTCTGTTACGTATTGTCAAGGTGTTAAACATATATATATATATATATAAATAAATATTTTATAAAATAATATTTTTATATTATTATTATTTCATAAAATATTTTTTTTTAATTGTAATATAATTTAAATTTAAATGTTTGTTTTTTAAGTTGTAGGTTCAAGTTTATATGCAATTAAAATATCACATCTCCTAAATTTTTTATTTTATAGTGATTTAATTTCACTTAAAACCCTTAGTGAAATATTCCAAAACTTTTATATAAATAAAATAATTATTTTTTACGTTTTTCTATGCTAGTTTCTATAGCAATCAAATTTCTCTTTTTCTTATATATGTTTGTATTTTGGTTGGCTGGCCTATATCATTATAATTATTATTTGTCATAAATGTTATATTTTTTCATGTCTAAATATACTGTATTGAGCATGCTTTAGTTTAGAGGAATAATTCTTCTCTTTTTCAATTGGAAAATATACATTAAACCTATAACAATATGAAAACTAATTTATTTTAAAATATATTTTATACACATATTAAGTATTAATTTCAAAATAATTTTTTATATATTATTAATTTTTATAATTAAAAACATAAAAAAATAAAAATTAATTAACGCTTACTATATAAATCAGTCTATATCTATCTTAACACTGGATTTATCAAGCATCGAGAGGGATCACTCGAGGTGCAAACCTATTTTTTGAGTGCAAAACTTGAGGTTTTTTTAATGCAAAACTTGAGGAAAGGTTTGCACCTCTCGAGGCTTTATAAATCCATTGTTAAGATGGAACTCGGCTAGTTATGAACAGGACAATCATGGAGCGTGCAAGGTGCATGAGATTGCATGCATGATTGATTGTCTTTACAATTTTGGGTAGATCTTGTAGACACTACTGTTTATCTAATAAACAAAGGGCCTTCAAGTTCCTTGAATGGTGGTATTCCAGAGGAGGCATGGGCAGGTAAAAAGGTAAACTACTCACTTTTAAAAACTTTTGGTTATGAAGCCTTTGTCCACATTAACAAAGAAAATAGAACAAAGCTTGACGAAAACTCAAAGAAATGTACCTTCATTGGATATGATTTTGGTTATCGCTTATATGATTATGAAAATCACAAAATCATTAGGAGCAGAGATGTAATATTAAATGAAAATTTCTTGTATAAGGATTAACTACAGGAAAAGAAACAGGAAAAAGAAAATAGAGAATAGACAGTGCTTGACGAGATCAGAGAAAAAGTGATGGTGGCTGAAAATCATAATGATAAACAACGAGAACAACAACCACAACAGCAACAAGCACTTCAAACAACTGAAAGTGGTGTTAGAAGATCTACGAGCATAAGTATACCCCTTGAACGATACTCTCCTTCATTATATTATGTATTGTTGACTGATTCTGGTGAACCAGAATGTTATCAAGAAGCAGTGCAGGTAGAAACCAAGAAGAAGTGGGAGCAAGCCATGAAAGAAGAGATAAACTCCTTAGCACATAACCAGACTTGGGACTTAGTCAGGTTGCCTGCAAGTAAAACAACATTACATAATAAACGGGTTTATAAGTCGAAGGAATAAGATGGAGGTGGAAAAAGGTACAAAGCTAGACTTGTGGTGAAAGGGTTTGCACAGAAGAAAAGTATTGATTTTGATGAAATATTTTCTCTTTTTGTTAAAATGACTTCAATCAGAACTATTTTAAGTCTAGTAAAAGTTGAAGATTTGCATCTTGAGGAGTTACATGTAAAGAAAGTATTTCTCCATGGGGATTTAGAGGAAGAGATATATATCAAGCAACCACAAGGATATGAGGTAAAAGGGAAGGAGAAATTAGTGTGCAAATTGAAGAAGAGCTTGTATGGCTTAAAACGGGCTCCAAGGGAGTGGTATCTAAAATTTGACAGGTTTATGTCTGAACAAGGTTATACTAGGTGTCACTCTAATCATTATGTTTATCTCAAAAGGCAAAATGATGGCAACTATATTATATTGTTATTGTATGTAGATGACATGCTTGTTGCAGGTTCTAACATGCAGGAAATAAATGTGCTCAAAAGGAAATTGGCAAACTCATTTGCAATGAAGGATTTGGGTGCTGCAAAACAAATCCTTGGTATGAGAATAACTAGGGATAGGAAGAATCTAAAACTAACATTGTCTCAAAGTGAGTACATAGAAAAGTTCTTGAAAAGGTTTAATATGCAGAATGCAAAACCAGTTAGTACACCTTTGGCTAGCCATTTCAAATTAAGTAAGAAGGCGTGTCTCAAGACTCGGGAAGAAATGGATCATATGTCAAAAGTTCCATATGCATCAACAATTGGAAGCTTAATGTATGCAATGATTTTCACAAGGCTTGATATTGCACATGCAGTGGGAGTTGTAAGCAGGTACATGAACAATCTAGGAAAAGAAGATTGGATGGCAGTGAAGTGGATTCTCAAGTATTTGAGAGGTACCACAAATCAAGCATTATGCTTTGGTGGTTCAAACATTGTTGTACAGGGATATGTTGATGTAGATATGGCAGGTGACAGAGATAACAGGAGGAGCACTACAGGATATGTATTTACTATAGGTGGAACAGTTGTCAGTTGGGCTTCAAAAATCCAAAGTGTTGTTGCACTTTCAACAACAGAAGCAAAGGATGTGGTTGCTACAGAGGCTAGTAAAGAAATTATTTGGTTACAAAGGTTTCTGGATGAATTCGGCAGGAAGCAGGAGCTAGGCAGGTTATACAGTGATAGCTATAGTGCCATGCATCTTGAAAAGAACTCTGCATTTCGTTCCAAGACTAAGCATATACAACTCAAGTACCATTTCATACGATCAACGTTGGAAGATGGAAAGTTGAAGCTAGAAAAGATACACACTAGCCAGAATCCTGCAGATATGTTAACAAAAGTTGTAACCAGGGAGAAACTGAGAATTTGCTCAGTTTCAATTGGTCTTCAAGTATGATGAAGAAGATGAGAAATTACCAAGTCCAAAGAGGAGTCATTTTCTAGAAAATAAAGCAGCGGTGGAGTTTCTATAATCAGTCTCCAAGTGGAAGATTGTTGGGTGTGGAGCTTGATTATCTTTTGTATTCAAAGGTGTCAGCCAGATGTATGCCCCAGGAAGAATGTACACCCCTCCACACAGGGGGGTGCGCGGGGGACTTGTCCCGCTCGCGAGGGTTCGAGGGGGTTGACCCCCCTCGGCTGGGGGATCCAGGGGCCAGCGGTCCCCCGGCAAGGGCTCGGGGGTAGTGCCTTCAAAGCTAAAAACAAATGTAAAATTTCCTTGTAAAAGTATAGTAATTTCTAGTCAATTTGGGTCGTTCATTAGGCGGATGATCTGACGGTAGAAGTTATATTTAATTTAGGGTTTTTTGCCCTAGAAGGCAACCCATCACTAGATATGAGGGAATTGTATTGCGTCTATCATATCTATATTTTGAGTGAAGAAAAGAGAGGAGATTGAGAGCAAAGAGGGAGTTACAATGAATCTGTTGTAGGTTGTATCTCTTCAGTTTGCTGGATAACATAATAAAAGAAGGATTGGTTGTTTCTCCGTGGACGTAGCCAAAACTGGGTGAACGACGTATATCTGTGTCTCTATTTTTTTATGCATTCTCTGTGTTTATATTTCTACAATATTTTATGTGTTCCATTGCTCTGTAATATATATAATTTTCTAACATGCACATCTGACATGTCCCATCCTTTTTTGGAATAATTATTATGGGTGACCCACATGGTGATGTACTCGATTGAATGACACCTTGTTCTAGTAGTTACTACAACTATTTCTTCACGTCACTTGCTTCTATAACAAACTACCTATGCAACCCAATGTTTGGCAATAAGGAGTCTAGAAGTAGCTAGATTTCATGCTCAACTTCCCTCTTAGGTGGCAACCGTTTATGCTTTAGGAACACATCCCTGTATTATTTTACAAACTCTTCCATTTTTTTTTTTCTTAGTACACCCCTCTAGGGATGTACTAGCATTTTGTGAGGTTGTTTCCTCTTCCTCTTCTTCTTGCTCTGAATCTGCGTTAGATATAACATTGGGTGGCTTAGTTTCAGTTTTCTTAAAAGTCCTAAATGGCCTTTTGTTTGAGGTTTCGGCCACCTGCTTCTTTATTTCAACCATTTCGTTAGACAATGTTTTAAGGACTTTTTGTAAACCCTCCATGTCGTACAGGTCCTTTGGGGTTTTCTTCTTGGAATCCTCTTTAAATGAGACTTTTTTAGCTTTTCTATCTTCCAAAGCAGCTTTCTTCTCTAGAGCGTTAATGCGCTTTTCAACAGCAAGTGCTTCTCTCATGTTTTCAGCTAAGGTAGGTTTCCCAGCCCTGTCGACAAAAATAGCTATGTTGGCAGGTAGGGCGGTAATATACCGTTCGCTTTGAATTTGTTCACTTGGTTTAGAAGCGGTAGGGATTTTATTTAGGAGTTTATTAAATCTGGCATTAAACTCTTTTATTGGTTCCCTATGCTCTATTCTCAGATTAGAGAGGTCGTTTATTAAAGTAGCTAAGGACCTATCATCTCCATATTTGGTAAGAAACTGCTCTTGGCATGTGTTCCAACTGGTAATTGAACCAGAGGGTAAGGAAAAATACTAGGATCCTGCTGATCCTTGTAAGGTGTAGGGGAAGAGTCTTACAACAACATCTTGCTCTGTCACTCCTTTTAAGTTAACTGCTAACATAAAATTGTTAATGTGTTCTTCAGCTTGGGTCCCGTCATCTGGGTTAAATTTAGGCAGCCATTTTTTAGGAGCATCTGGTAGATCATGCAATGGTGCAGGCATGTTGACTGCACCTGGCCTAGTCTATGGGTCTGCCATTATAATAGCGACAGTGGTTGACACTACTGTTGGGATTCCAGATGTATGGGAAGGGGTTAAAGATGAGGAGTGAACAGGTTGGGATATTGAGGCTTCTGATCCTTGGTGAACGACAATCTGTAATGGGGGAGTGGATGGTTGACTTCGCAGAGGGGAAAATGCAATGGAGGACGTGGATGAGAGCTCTTCACTATCAGATCCTTCAGTAATTTTCTTCGCCTTTTTCCTTTTGGGTAAAGGGAACTCAGTGGGTTCAATACCGAGTTTTTCACTCTGAAGTCTGGTGAGAGGATGAGTCAGATTGAATTGTGAAGTCGCACTGCTTTCTGATACCTCAGATTTCTGTGGTGAAATCGAGAAGCTCTGAAGTTTATGGATTAGAGACTGGACTTCAGGTGATTCAAGACTTAATTGTTCTGGGGTATGATGGGTTTGAGCAGTGGTAGTTGATTCCCCTTCTCCTTGTTTGGATACCGGCGAACCAGTGTGCAAATGGGAAGGTCGAGGGGATTCGGAGGGAGAATTACTCTTAGAATGGCTTATAGGTTTGGACTTATGTGCCATTCACAGTTGATGGCCCTCCTTCTAGCGCCAATTATGTTTATGCCTCGGAAAACGCTGCAACAACATAGGGGAAACCACCCGGTCCGGACCTTAGTACAGCTCCTTTTCCGTTTGGAATAGTTGCTCCGACTGGGGATAATGGGATCAGTTTCCCAGAAATAGATAAAATGGGATGGATGAGTGACTTATAGATTATGCTAGCGATATGAGAACAACTAAAACTATTGGCGAAATATACTAACTATAATCTAATCCCGGGACTTATCAATTTTCAAAGCGTAGCGTTTGATAATCTGTGCTTCAAGGCAGACATATAGATGACTCTAACGCTAAAAAATAGATGTTTAAATCATTCAAGATTTCTCTGCATAATTAGTTATGCAGAGCGATAACAGCGAATTACTACACTTTGTCATTCATATCATTGATACATGCATGATTAAAAGAAAAGGCATATCACAAAACATCCAATAGTGGAATGCAATGGAGATTTGCTATTACAGCGCATACATATATTCAATAATAGCAAAAATAATAACACAGCAACTCATATAAGAGGAATGAACACAGATGCAGATAAAAGTACCATGTAAGCTGTTTATCACTCCAGTATATTAATCGCTACGTCGCAGTCCTTCCTTCAACTCAGAAAGCATTCCAAACAAGAGACAATAGTGCACAATTGCATAAAACAGCTTTCCCGTTAAATTAAGAACCATTGGTCGAGTTTCACAAAAGAATATAGGCTGAAGCACAGTAGTGCAAACTTCAGCCTTTAAGTCTATTACAAAATTTTACGACCCTTTCTAAAAACATGAAAGGGTCTATAAATACTAAGCTAATCTAAATATCTAAGAAACTGAAAAGCTATTAAATTGGCATCAATTAATATTTCTCCAATCTTCCTTGGCGATCTGGCAGTCGGCGGCAATGATTCATCAAGTAGGCTCTTTGCCTTTAAACCTTAGCTGACATATCGCCAGCATTGGCTCTACTTCCGGCGGTTTGTTGAGGCGCGAACTGAGCTGGGCACCATATGTGGCATCTTGAATATTGGGGATTATGCATCCGAGAGCATCTGTTAAACACTTGAGGGTCGACCTTTGTGTGTGTGGCTTGATCAGAAAGAGCCAATATGCCTCGGAAGTCAAAGTTTTTACTCCAGTGATTAACCTTCCCTTTTCCTCCAATTCATGATAACTTGTTTGCTCAATCATGTTTGCTGTTGTTATGCTTCCAGGTGTGCACTGGAAGATCATGTTTTCCAAGTAAAGTGTATTGTTGACTAAATCAACCATATTGCTGGCAATTAATTTACATCTTGAAGTAGCCCTTTCCGCTTTCATCACTTGAGTGTGCCATTCCGTGAAGAGTATGTCCTTGTATGTCTCATGGATTCTGGGCAAGTTCGCTGCTTTTCCCACGTCAGAATCTTGCCAATCAAGATAGCCGATTATGGTTTCTTCGGCTTGATCTAGCTCATTTCTGGCCTTCTCTACCTGCTGACACACTGATGTAGTTAGCTCGCATAATGGTTCTGCCTCAGTGAGTTGCCGGCATAGGAGCCTAATCTGAGATATTAATGCACTGTTTATCTGAGATGCCTCGGCTTTGAAATCCTCCACTTTTTGGGTTCCCTTGATGTCTTCGAGCTGCGCTAATAGTTGAGCTATTTGCTCGTCTTTTGATTTCATCATCAGTTCATTCGCTGTTCTCAACTATGCCAATGCCTCCGACAATTGTTTCTGCTTCTGGATTGTGCTTTGGTCGATCCTCTGCTTTTCGGTCTGCAGTTGCTGGGTTAATAAATTTTTTTCTTGCTGTTGTGCCAACAACTGTTCTTCTGCTTGCGCTGCCTTGTGCTTCGCCTCGGTCACTTCTGCCTGTAATGCAAAAATTTCCTGGTCTTTAGTCTTCAATAGAAGACTTACCTCCGATGCCTTATCAATAGTCGCTGCAGAATAAGCCCCTGCATACTGCGACAGCTTTGTTAGATCATCGGAGGGGTCCAATTCCTCCTTCCATACTACATTGCCCGTGACTGTTTGCTCAGGAAAGATAGAAGGTTGATCAAGCTTTCGTCTCTTCCTTGATCGCTTAACAACTGCTCTATGCCTTGGGCTGTAGAAAACATCCAGGGGAGGAATATCTTCCACCTGGAGAACAATTTGATCGGAAGGGTCCTTAGTAATTACCTCAACATCCTTTGAAATGGGTGGGCGCTGGTTCTGCTTAGAACTTGAGAAGAAGTGATATCTGGTGTATCGCTTGTTTTAGAGGTCTCTGTATCCTTGGAGACCTCCGTTCCTCTGATAATGGAATCGAATTGCTTCCATTGTTTAAGCAATTCGGGATCATTGGAGGTCTGTTTAGGTTGCTCTGTCTGGGATTTGCTCCGCTCTTTTTCTTGTTCTAACCTATGCTGCTCCTCTAGTTCTTTTCTCTGCTGCTCTTCTTGTTCTTTCTTTTGTTTCTCTTCCTGTTCCCTTTTCTGCCTATCTGCCAATTCCTTTTTCTGCCTATCTACCAGTTCCTTTTTCTGCCTATCTGCCAGTTCTTTCTTTTGTTTCTCCTCTTCTTCCCTCTTCCGCTGTTCCTCTATCTCTTTCTGCTTTCTCTGTTCTTGATCCTTCTGTTCTTTCTGCTGTTTTTCTATCTGCTCTTTCTTCTGCCTCTCTGCTTGCTCTTTTCTTTGCTTTTTTGCCTGCAGCTTCTTTTGCCTCTCCTCCTGTTGCTTCTTTTGTTCTTTTATTGTAGCAGGAGGTTGGCTCGTCTGTTGCCGACCAGGCTCGCTTGAAGAAGACGCTGGGGTTGTTGACAATAAATCTAGAGGCAGAGTTTGCAACCTCTGCTCTCTAAGTTTATTGAACTCAGTTAACTTCTCATCATTGTATTTCATTCTAGCAAGCTCTTTGGCATGGCCTATTGTTTCGGAGGCGACGAACAGGTCATCAAACACATCTTCTTGATGGTCAATCTTTGTCAGTTTGGCCTGTTCTAAGGCAGTGTAAGCAGTTTTCTTTGGATCATAGAGTCTGCTTGGGATAGTGGCCAGGGATAAAGCTTGCATCTTTGTTGCCTCCTTTTCTGCATGCTTGAGATCATGCAGAGTAAAAACACCAATTCTCAAGGGAAAAGAGGGCCAACCCCTCTTCTTTTCTTTCTTGAGAGTTTGTGTAACACTCTCGGCCATAATCTGGTAGGAGATTTCTTGGGCTAACAATTTGTCTAGAACATATAAAGGGAGAACATGCGGCTTGGCTTGACTCCCGAAAACCCTAACATAGGTAAAATGCTCTTCTCCGAACCAACTTGCTACAGCTGGTAAGTCGAAGGAAGCCAGATAGGAGATTTTGGGAATGGGCCTATCAAAAATGGAATAATGAATGGGAACCATAAAACCATTGCAAATTTGATACAAATGGTCCTTGTAAGAGGACTTCCACAATTTCTGGTGGTATAAATGAATGGGTGAGGGGTCTTGGGTGGTCCACCTCCAACCGAGGATGGGAAACTCAGAATTAAAACATAATGTATCCATAATGTAAGCACTATAATAAAATGGTGGGATTTTCCTTTCGGTGACCATGGAATTGGCTCTAAAGTCACGATCAGCTACGGCCAACTTATCAGAGAGAATGGTGGCCCAATCCATGATTATACTATTAACAGCTGCTTCCATTAAGGGAACCATATCTATGTCAAAATTAGCCGAGTCGTGTAATCCCCATAGCCTACACATCATAATCCCCGCATAGCAATAGGGAGAAGCCAAAGAATCGACTGAGTACTTACCAGAGGTTTCGTGCTTGTGTTTGGCTGGATTCTGCCTCCAATCCCTAATGGGCTCGGATTGCACTTCATTGTCGACTGCAAATTTCTCCACGAAAGCTTTGTTGTAGATTTTCTCCTGCTCGGGCAAATGATACATCTGCCTTAGATGCTCTGGCTTGAATGACCCGAAAATCCTCCCATCCCTTGTGATAAACGTTCTTTCGTGGATTGGGATTTCGTCAATTGCCCATCGCACTACATCAGTGTAGGGAAGAATTTGTTCTCTGGCCGCTATCCTGTGAAGGAAAGAGTCGGCCAAGTCTTTAAGAGTAGCATCGGACATCCTTAACACGTCCACACTAGCTTCCGTCACCGTCACTTTTGGTTGCTCGACCTCTAATAGATTATAAGTGCCCTGCCATGTAGTCCTGGTAAGACCAGTGCATGTAGTGTCTGAAATTAAACCTTTCTTCTTATCTACAGCAGCTTGACCTGCAACAGATGTAGCAGCGGAGCCCGCAGTCCTTTTGGATTTCTTCCCCATCTTGCTCAAGCTTCTCTCGACAGATGAATTCTACACAAATGCAAGAGAAATCGTAACAAAGAAATATAACAATGACAATCCATAGCGGGAAAGATATATCATTTGAAGCGTGCTGAGATTAATTCTCAAAAGTGGCTGCGGATCCAATCACTGGGAAGATATTGCAGATGCATTAATGGTCATTTAAGGCCTGCTACTCATTAAATGATTATTACACCGTTTTCCGGCTGAATGACCCCCTTAAGCGTGCAATAGATATTTTGGCGGTTGAGCGCAGGTGTTCGTTAATCGAAGGGGCAAGGTTTTAAATACAAATACATCACCTTATCCCTGCATTTAACGACTTTTTTGAAATTCGCGCTTTATCAATCGGATAACAATATAACTTTTAGATCCTTACGTGATGACTTTTCGGGAACGCCGATCGCCGATTGCGACATCGCATCGGACTAGCGCAAGAGGGTGCATATAAAGTGATTCCCCGACTTCCCGATCGCCGATATCACATCGCGTCGGGGCTTAGGTTATGCGCGTTTATAAGGTGTGCATGGAATATCGCCGATCGCCGATAGCAATATCGCATCGGCGGAGATCAAGATACCACTTTAATGTGTTTCTCATGTCATTGCGATATGCGATCTTGCGATCGCTTTATCGCAATAACAAAAGATTGTTTTATTATTGGAACACAATTATTCAAAAGGCTTAAATACATAAACTCATTTGATTATAAGGCCTTTTTGAATCAACAAAAGATTTTGATGCCAATCAAACTTTAAAAGGGACCCATTCCATATGTTAACATTTGTGAATAAAAATGATATGAAATGGGGGGTTGTTGTAGAGCACAACAATTGGCGATTCGCTGGAAGAACCAGTTATCTCTGAAACTGATAAAAATACTTAAGCTTTTCCAAAATAGAGTCTCGATCAGAAGTGGAAACTTCTAATATAACTGGATATCTGTGCATTCTGAACAAAGTGAACTTATTCTGTTAACTTCCTCCCCTTTTAGTTTCAAGAAAATAAATACATTTTAAGTTTTTAAAATAGGCCTTTGTTGGTTTATAATGATAAAACAAAAACTTTCCCAAATCAGCTTTTATAATTAACCCCTCTGTCATAGGTAGAGCCTCTGTTGCCAGCAAACGTTTATAGTCTCGACAGGGATACCTTTTAACCATATTATTGTCCACTTTTCCATTCACATAAGAGTGTAATTAGCAGAATGAATCCAAAACAATTTTTCATATTTTGTATTTCATTTCCTTTTTCTTCTTTGTCCTTGATAAGATAAAAAGCCATTGTCCTGGTTTGGTGGCCAGCTGTTGACAATGCCATTCACTGGTAGTAATTTAACTGAACAAGCTGGCTCGTGATGAGATCCCTTGTCTTGTAATTTCAAGCCATTACCCTATTTTGATAGGCAGTATTGGTAATGTCAGTCAAACTATTTTCCTATGAACATGGTAAGCAGGCTTGTAATAAGACCTCTTATCTTTAATCTTTTATATTTTAGAATTACACTCTGAGTAATCATAGACTTTAGTGAATGGGGTGAACAATCTTCTCCTTAAGAGCAAATGGATGACAGGTGAAGAGTTGAAGATGCTGAAAATGGGTTAGTTTCTATCTTAAAATGGATAACCTTTGGAGACCAGTTTTGAAAACAGAAAATGATTCACAGAACTTTTACATTTTTGAGAGGAGTCTTCAAAAGTTGGATTGTCGTTTTCAGAACACAAAGATATCTAATTTCCTAGAAATTATCCCTTTAGGTTGAGGGTTCTATTATCTAAAAGCAAATATTCATATTATTTTTGTGAGACAACTTTCTCAAACACAGCAAAAGGTCAATGGAAGCTATTCTACAATTTTATTTCCTGCAAATCCTACAAACTACACAAATCTACAAAGAGGAGAAGGGATTACCTTCTCAATTAAAGAATTTCTTCAAGATCAGGCCATTAACAGGGAGAGAATCTCTCACCCCTGATAAGTCTTGCAATATAAAGGTTGAATGGCCTATCTTTTCACAGATCTGAAATGGTCAAAGCCACATTTTCTGAAATTTGGTATGCTTACCTTTATCTTCATGGGCCTTGTCCCATTTGAGAACTAAGTCTCTGACTTGAAACTGTTTTGAACCGGATGAGGCTGAGTCAAAAGATGCTTTGATGATTTGTTGATGTTTGGCATGAGTGATTCTGGCTTTTTCCCTTTCTTCTTCTAATTTGAGAATTTGGTCATGTCTAAGCTGGATAGAAGAAGAAGGAGTCTCTTCAATGTACTGTACTAGGGCCAAAGAGGGCAGAACAAGATTTGTAGGCAATACTGCTTCTTTTCCATATACCAGATTAAATGGGGAGGAACCTATAGAAGCCTTTTGTGTTATTCTATCAGCCCATAATGCAAACACCAAAGATTTGTGCCAGTTTCTATGATTCTGTTCAACAGTTCGCTTAATGATTTTGATGAGATTCTTATTAGTAGATTCGGCTAAACCATTTCCCTGGGGATAATAATTAGCAGAATACTTCAGTTTAAACCCCCTCTTAATAGCGAAATCATATATAGCGTTTCCTGAGAAATAGGAAGCATTATCAAAAACGAGAGCGTTTGGGACACCAAACCTGGTAATAATGAATTGGTCTATGAATTCAATGATTGCTTCAGAGTTTGTTGTCTTTAAAGGGATTGCCTCAACCCACTTTGTAAAGTAATCGGTAGCAGTAAGGATATACTTATGCTGTTTGGAAGATGCCGGAGTAATCTCCCCAATGATATCCAATCCCCATTGTTCAAATGGCTGTTCAATGTTGACTGGTTGCAGAGGGAAAGCTGATTTACGTTGTCTTCCGCTAGCAGTTTGACAATTTAGACATTTCCTTACATACTCGTGAGCATCTTTAAACAAAGTAGGCCAATAGTAACCAGCATGAATAATTTTGTGAGCTGTTGTGTCAGCTCCGAAATGTCCTCCTGCTGGTCCGTCATGGAGCTCCTGCAAAACCTTTTGGGCTTCAGGTTTTTCAAGGCATCTCAACAAGATAGAATCGTAATTCTGTCTAAAAAGCACGTCATCAATGATGATAAAATTCTTCGCTTTTAATCTAATAGCTTCTTTGTTTTTGTAAGACAAATTTGGAGGTGCATAACCATTCTTTAAATAAAAGATTAAATCTGCATATTGAGATCCAGAATCAGTAACACTTATCTGATTAATTCCTTGAGTTTGATCTGTGTCGCTTGATTCTGGAATGTTGGATGCTCCTGCCAATATCCTGCAAAAACCTTGGCCCCTAACAATCTTTGCTGGCTTAATTTCTAAGTCATACTCTTGAAGCGTTGTGACCCAATTTGCCCTTTTTTCACCCAGTTCTTTTTGAATTAATAGTTGCCTAACTGCCGGGAAAGGAACTATTATTTTTGTATGGGTTTTTAAAAGAAAGGGTCGATAATGTTTGACCGCTTTGAATACAACAAAGGCTTGTTTTTCTACATCGGAGTAATTTAATTCGGCACCCTGAAGATTTGAACTGAAGAATGATATGGGTGCCTCTAAATTGTGAGCATTTGGCTGCGTGAGAACTGCAGCATAAGATACATCGGACGCAATGGTATACAATGTAAAATGATTAGAAAAATTTGGAGTATTCAAGGCCGGGGCGTTGATTATTGATTGCTTGATAACATCAAAAGCTTGCTTTTCTTCTGATCCCCACTTGAAGACTGAATTTTTCTTGATCATTGTCTGAAGTGGTAATACAATTTGAGAAAAATCTGGAACAAATCGTTTAACAAAATTAATCTGGCCTAAAAATGACTGCATCGACTTTTTATTGTGTGGGAAAGGGATTTCAGAAATTTCCTTGATCCGATCAGGATCAATATAAATGCCATCTTTGGATACTATAAAGCCTAAGAGTTTTCCTTGATCAAGAGTAAAGAAAGACTTCTTTGGGTTCAGAGAAATACCATATCTTTTGCATCGTTGAAAGATTTGATTTAAGTCATGCAAATGATTATATCTCTTCTTAGAATATACAGTAATATCATCTAGATAGACGACTACCATTTGATTAATCAATCCTTTAAAGGCTATATCCATAGCTCTCTAAAATGTCGCTCCTGCATTTATGAGTCCAAAAGGCATTTTCTGATATGCATATGTTCCCCATTTTGTTCTGAATGTGGTTTTAAGTTGGTCATCAGGGTGAACCAGAACTTGGTTATATCCTGAGAATCCATCAAGAAAGGACATCAATTCAGAGCCTGCTACTGATTGGAGGATTTGCTCCATAGTAGGTAATGGGAAGTTATCTTTCAAGCTCGCTTTGTTCAGGTTCTTGAAATCAATACAGATTCGAATGTCGCCATTTTTCTTTCTGACTGGCACCATATTAGAGACCCAGTTTGAATGTCGGACTGGAAAAATAATCTTGGCTTTCAAGAGCTTGTTAAGCTCCGACTTTATCTGGCTCTCCAAATTTGGATGTATTTTTCTTAACTTTTGCTGAATTGGTTTCTAATCAGGAAGCATAGGAATGGTATGCTGGATAATAGATGTATCATACGTCTTCAAGTCATCATACTTCCAAGCAAAGACTTGTTTGTTTTTTCTTAACAATTTAATAAATGCTTCCTTTTCTTCCAAGGAAAGTCCTAATCCTAAATTGATGTTTTGAGGAGCATGATCAGTACCTAGATTTATCAATTCAAACCTAAGGGTAGAACTTTGAAGCTTTGCATTAATTACAGGTTTAAACCTGTCTTTGATATCATAAAGGTCTTCAAGCTTTACCACTGGTTTAGGGATTGAATTTTCTTGAGGTGTTTCTTTCATCTGTAGATCATGATCATTTTCCTCAATAACTTGATTGTCATAGGACTTTTCGGAAGTTAAACTGCAAGATATCTTCATCATGGTTAAATACTCTCCAATTAGTGACATTGTCAGGAATTGAAGGCCTAAAAAGTAATTCTACAGAAAATCTATCAAGGCTGTAGTCTTCAGAAGGTAGAAGCTTAGAAGCTACATTGGCTAGCAGGTCGGCTGCCGAGTTTTGTGACCTAGGAATGGAAGAAATGTTAAATGCCGAGAAGTGTGAGGTAAGATCCTGTACTAGCGATTGATAATGCTTGAGGTGACTTGAAAGACAATGAATTGCATTCCTCACCTGTTTGACAATGATTTCCGAATCGCCGAATACTTTTAGATATTGCACTCCGAGGCCGATTGCTTTATATAATCCCTGGACTAAAGCTTCATATTCGGCTGTGTTGTTAGTGCAGTCAAATTCTAACCTACAAGACAGCATTGTCTTTTCTCCTTGTGGACTAACCAAAATGCAACCTGCTCCTGAGCCCTCGCTGGACTTAGAGCCATCAAAATATAAAGACCAAAATAAAGGAGTATTAACAAGAATATTTACATTTTCCTCAGCATCATTAAAACATCTGGACTTATCAGTTTGTGAAAAATTTTCAATCTGAGATGTAAAATGATTGACTGAAAAAGGAGATGGTTGGGCAAGAAAGTTGCCAAAGAATGACTCTGATGAATAGTTCCCCAAAATGTTGTTGTTGAACGCCACAGGTTGGTTTTCTTGCTCAAATTCGGTAACTGTGTGGGTCATATGCTTCTCTCAATCGATCCTTATTTGATTTGGCTTTCCCTTATAGGGAAGCCACATATGTGACCAATCTGTGGAAATGTACCCATGCAGTTTTTCGGACCAATCTCTGCTCAAAATTAAACCGTAGAATTCAGGTATGTCAGCAATTAAGATATCAATCCTCTGTACAATCCTGGGATCGGCAGACAACCTGATGGTTACGGAATTAATTTCTCCCACAACCTGCACTTTGGTCCTGTCCAACTGTACAATATGAATAGCAGACTTCTGGGGTTCTATGTTCATTTTAGAGAAAACTGAAGCTGGCATTATATTAGATGATGCCCCTGAATCAATTAAACAGTTGTGCAGGTTTCTGTTATAAATCTCATAGGTCAGCAGGAAGGGTGGAGTATGAGAGTTCGATCTATCTCCGATCAGAACTGAATCGGTAGCTTCAACCATACCTGAAGGAGGTTGGCCTGAATCGTTGGCAGCTCTTGCACTGGGAAGGGGAGTAGAGGGAACAGCATTCAATTCTTTAAGAAGTAATTTTTGTTGATGCTTTAATTTACTAAGCTCAAACATAGTTATGTTCGCCTTAGTTTTCTTCATGTCATCAACAATGTTATATTCCATTGAATCGGATACCACTAATGTCTTGGATGTCGAAGGAGAATTAGAAGTTGAAGGCTAGTTTTGCGGAATAACTACAGGTGACTTCTTTGGGGGAACTTTTTCCTTTATCGTGGTTGCACTTGCGCTCCTTTTCTTTGAAGTTGCCTGGGTAGGTTCAGAAGTACTTTTACTTCTTGTAGTAACCGGAAAGGCTTCTTCTTCATTCTCGGTATCAGAGTTTGGGAGTATAAAATCCCACATTCCGTGGCATTCAGCTACTCCTTCTTCATCATCGGTTTGTGAGGTTGTTTCCTCTTCCTCTTCTTCTTGCTCTGAATCTGCGTTAGATATAACATTGGGTGGCTTAGTTTTAGTTTTCTTAAAAGTCCTAAATGGCCTTTTGTTTGAGGTTTCGGCCACCTGCTTCTTTATTTCAACCATTTCGTTAGACAATGTTTTAAGGACTTTTTGTAAACCCTCCATGTCGTACGGGTCCTTTGGGGTTTTCTTCTTGGAATCCTCTTTAAATGAGACTTTTTTAGCTTTTCTATCTTCCAAAGCAACTTTCTTCTCTAGAGCGTTAATGCGCTTTTCAACAGCAAGTGCTTCTCTCATGTTTTCAGCTAAGGTAGGTTTCCCAGCCCTGTCGACAAAAATAGCTATGTTGGCAGGTAGGGCGGTAATATACCGTTCGCTTCGAATTTGTTCACTTGGTTTAGAAGCGGTAGGGATTTTATTTAGTAGTTTATTAAATCTGGCATTAAACTCTTTTATTGGTTCCCTATGCTCTATTCTCAGATTAGAGAGGTCGTTTATTAAAGTAGCTAAGGACCTATCATCTCCATATTTGGTAAGAAACTACTCTTGGCATGTGTTCCAACTGGTAATTGAACCAGAGGGTAAGGAAAAATACCAGGATCCTGCTGATCCTTGTAAGGTGTAGGGGAAGAGTCTTACAACAACATCTTGCTCTGTCACTCCTTTTAAGTTAACTGCTAACATAAAATTGTTAATGTGTTCTTTAGCTTGGGTCCCGTCATCTGGGTTAAATTTAGGCAGCCATTTTTCAGGAGCATCTGGTAGATCATGCAATGGTGCAGGCATGTTGACTGCACCTGGCCTAGTCCATGGGTCTGCCATTATAATAGCAACAGTGGTTGACACTACTGTTGGGATTCCAGATGTATGGGAAGGGGTTAAAGATGAGGAGTGAATAGGTTGGGATATTGAGGCGTCTGATCCTTGGTGAACGACAATCTGTAATGGGGGAGTGGATGGTTGACTTCGCAGAGGGGAAAATGCAATGGAGGACGTGGATGAGAGCTCTTCACTATCAGATCCTTCAGTAATTTTCTTCGCCTTTTTCCTTTTAGGTAAAGGGAACTCAGTGGGTTCAATACCGAGTTTTTCACTCTGAAGTCTGGTGAGAGGATGAGTCAGATTGAATTGTGAAGTCGCACTGCTTTCTGATACCTCAGATTTCTGTGGTGAAATCGAGAAGCTCTGAAGTTTATGGATTAGAGACTGGACTTCAGGTGATTCAAGACTTAATTTTTCTGGGGTATGATGGGTTTGAGCAGTGGTAGTTGATTCTCCTTCTCCTTGTTTGGATACCGGCGAACCAGTGTGCAAATGGGAAGGTCGAGGGGATTCGGAGGGAGAATTACTCTTAGAATGGCTTATAGGTTTGGACTTATGTGCCATTCACAGTTGATGGCCCTCCTTCTAGTGCCAATTATGTTGATGCCTCGGAAAACGCTGCAACAACATAGGGGAAACCACCCGGTCCGGACCTTAGTACAGCTCCTTTTCCATTTGGAATAGTGGCTCCGACTGGGGATAATGGGACCAGTTTCCCAGAAATAGATAAAATGGGATGGATGAGTGACTTATAGATTATGCTAGCGATATGCGAACAACTAAAACTATCGGCGAAATATACTAACTATAATCTAATCCCGGGACTTATCAATTTTCAAAGCGTAGCGTTTGATAATCTGTGCTTCAAGGCAGGCATATAGATGACTCTAACGCTAAAACATAGATGTTTAAATCATTCAAGATTGCTCTGCATAATTAGTTATGCAGAGCGATAACAGCGAATTACTACACTTTGTCATTCATATCATTGATACATGCATGATTAAAAGAAAAGGCATATCACAAAACATCCAATAGTGGAATGCAATGGAGATTTGCTGTTACAGCGCATACATATATTCAATAATAGCAAAAATAATAACACAACTCATATAAGAGGAATGAATACAGATGCAGATAAAAGTACCATGTAAGCTGTTTATCACTCCAGTATATTAATCGCTACGTCACAGTCCTTCCTTCAACTCAGAAAGCATTCCAAACAAGAGACAATAGTGCACAATTGCATAAAACAGTTTTCCCGTTAAATTAAGAACCATTGGTCGAGTTTCACAAAAGAATATAGGCTGAAGCACAGTAGTGCAAACTTCAGCCTTTAAGTCTATTACAAAATTTTACGACCCTTTCTAAAAACATGAAAGGGTCTATAAATACTAAGCTAATCTAAATATCTAAGAAACTGAAAAGCTATTAAATTGGCATCAATTAATATTTCTCCCATCTTCCTTGGCGATCTGGCAGTCGGCGGCAATGATTCATCAAGTAGGCTCTTTGCCTTTAAACCTTAGCTGACATATCGTCAGCATTGGCTCTACTTCCGGCGGTTTGTTGAGGCGCGAACTGAGATGGGCACCATATGTGGCATCTTGAATATCGGGGATTATGCATCCGAGAGCATCTGTTAAACACTTGAGGGTCGACCTTTGTGTGTGTGGCTTGATCAGAAAGAGCCAATATGCCTCGGAAGTCAAAGTTTTTACTCCAGTGATTAACCTTCCCTTTTCCTCCAATTCATGATAACTTGTTTGCTCAATCATGTTTGCTGTTGTTATGCTTCCAGGTGTGCACTGGAAGATCATGTTTTCCAAGTAAAGTGTATTGTTGACTAAATCAACCATATTGCTAGCAATTAATTTACATCTTGAAGCAGCCCTTTCCGATTTCATCACTTGAGTGTGCCATTCCGTGAAGAGTATGTCCTTGTATGTCTCATGGATTCTGGGCAAGTTCGCTGCTTTTCCCACGTCAGAATCTTGCCAATCAAGATAGCCGACTATGGTTTCTTCGGCTTGATCTAGCTCATTTCTGGCCTTCTCTACCTGCTGACACACTGATGTAGTTAGCTCGCATAATGGTTCTGCCTCAGTGAGTTGTCGGCACAGTAGCCTAATCTGAGATATTAATGCACTGTTTATCTGAGATGCCTCGGCTCTGAAATCCTCCACTTTCTGGGTTCCCTTGATGTCTTCAAGCTGCACTAATAGTTGAGCTATTTTCTCGTCTTTTGATTTCATCATCAGTTCATTCGCTGTTCTCAACTGTGCCAATGCCTCCGACAATTCTTTCTGCTTCTGGATTGTGCTTTGGTCGATCCTCTGCTTTTCGGTCTGCAGTTGCTGGGTTAATAAATTGTTTTCTTGCTGTTGTGCCAGCAACTGTTCTTCTGCTTGCGCTGCCTTGTGCTTCGCCTCGGTCACTTCTGCCTGTAATGCAAAAATTTCCTGGTCCTTAGTCTTCAATAGAAGACTTACCTCCGATGCCTTATCAATAGTCGCTGCAGAATAAGCCCCTGCATACTGCGACAGCTTTGTTAGATCATCGGAGGGGTCCAATTCCTCCTTCCATACTACATTGCCCGTGACTGTTTGCTCAGGAAAGATAGAAGGTTGATCAAGCTTTCATCTCTTCCTTGATCGCTTAACAACTGCTCTATGCCTTGGGCTGTAGAAAACATCCAGGGGAGGAATATCTTCCACCTGGAGAACAATTTGATCGGAAGGGTCCTTAGTAATTACCTCAACATCCTTTGAAATGGATGGGCCGCTGGTTCCGCTTAGAACCTGAGAAGAAGTGATATCTGGTGTATCGCTTATTTTAGAGGTGTCTGTATCCTTGGAGACCTCCGTTCGTCTGATAATGGAATCGAATTGCTTCCATTGTTTAAGCAATTCGGGATCATTGGAGGTCTGTTTATGTTGCTCTGTCTGGGATTTGCTCCGCTCTTTTTCTTATTCTAACCTCTGCTGCTCCTCTAGTTCTTTTCTCTGCTGCTCTTCTTGTTCTTTCTTTTGTTTCTCTTCCTGTTCCCTTTTCTACCTATCTGCCAATTCCTTTTTCTGCCTATCTGCCAGTTCCTTTTTCTGCCTATCTGCCAATTCTTTCTTTTGTTTCTCCTCTTCTTCCCTCTTCCACTGTTCCTCTATCTCTTTCTGCTTTCTCTGTTCTTGATCCTTCTGTGCTTTCTGCTGTTTTTCTATCTGCTCTTTCTTCTGCCTCTCTGCTTGCTCTTTTCTTTGCTTTTTTGCCTGCAACTTCTTTTGCCTCTCCTCCTGTTGCTTCTTTTGTTCTTTTGTTGTAGCAGGAGGTTGGCTCGTCTGTTGCCGACCAGGCTCGCTTGAAGAAGACGCTGGGGTTGTTGACAATAAATCTAGAGGTAGAGTTTGCAACCTCTGCTCTCTAAGTTTATTGAACTCAGTTAACTTCTCATCATTGTATTTCATTCTAGCAAGCTCTTTGGCATGGCTTATTGTTTCGGAGGCGACGAACAGGTCATCAAACACATCTTCTTGATGGTCAATCTTTGTCAGTTTGGCCTGTTCTAAGGCAGTGTAAGCAGTTTTCTTTGGATCATAGAGTCTGCTTGGGATAGTGGCTAGGGATAAAGCTTGCTTCTTTGTTGCCTCCTTTTCTGCATGCTTGAGATCATGCAGAGTAAAACCACCAATTCTCAAGGGAAAAGAGGGCCAGCCCCTCTTCTTTTCTTTCTTGAGAGTTTGTGTAACACTCTCGGCCATAATCTGGTAGGAGATTTCTCGGGCTAACAATTTGTCTGGAACATATAAAGGGAGAACATGCGGCTTGGCTTGACTCCCGAAAACCCTAACATAGGTAAAATGCTCTTCTCCGAACCAACTTGCTACAGCTGGTAAGTCGAAGGAAGCCAGATAGGAGATTTTGGGAATGGGCCTATCAAAAATGGAATAATGAATGGGAACCATAAAACCATTGCAAATTTGATACAAATGGTCCTTGTAAGAGGACTTCCACAATTTCTGGTGGTATAAATGAATGGGTGAGGGGTCTTGGGCGGTCCACCTCCAACCGAGGATGGGAAACTCAGAATTAAAACATAATGTATCCATAATGTAAGCACTATAATAAAATGGTGGGATTTTCCTTTCGGTGACTACGGAATTGGCTCTAAAGTCATGAACAGCTACGGCCAACTTATCAGAGAGAATGGTGGCCCAATCCATGATTATACTATTAACAACTGCTTCCATTAGGGGAACCATATCTATGTCAAAATTAGCCGAGTCGTGTAATCCCCATAGCCTACACATCATAATCCCCGCATAGCAATAGGGAGAAGCCAAAGAATCGACTGAGTACTTACCAGAGGTTTCGTGCTTGTGTTTGGCTGGATTCTGCCTCCAATCCCTAATGGGCTCGGATTGCACTTCATTGTCGGCTGCAAATTTCTCCACGAAAGCTTTGTTGTAGATTTTCTCCGGCTCGGGCAAATGATACATCTGCCTTAGATGCTCTGGCTTGAATGACCCGAAAATCCTCCCATCCCTTGTGATAAACGTTCTGTCGTGGATTGGGATTTCCTCAATTGCCCATCGCACTACATCAGTGTAGGGAAGAATTTGTTCTCTGGCCGCTATCCTGTGAAGGAAAGAGTCAGCCAAGTCTTTAAGAGTAGCATCGGACTTCCTTAACACGTCCACACTAGCTTCCGTCACCGTCACTTTTGGTTGCTCGGCCTCTAATAGATTATAAGTGCCCTGCCATGTAGTCCTGGTAAGACTAGTGCATGTAGTGTTTGAAATTAAACCTTTCTTCTTATCTACAGCAGCTTGACCTGCAACAGATGTAGCAGCGGAGCCCGCAGTCCTTTCGGATTTCTTCCCCATCTTGCTCAAGCTTCTCTCGACACATGAATTCTACACAAATGCAAGAGAAATCGTAACAAAGAAATCTAACAATGACAATCCATAGCGGGAAAGATATATCATTTGAAGCGTGCTGAGATTAATTCTCAAAAGTGGCTGCGGATCCAATCACTGGGAAGATATTGCAGATGCATTAATGGTCGTTTAAGGCCTGCTACTCATTAAATGATTATTACACCGTTTTCCGGCCGAATGACCCCCTTAAGCGTGCAATAGATATTTTGGCGGTTGAGCGCAGGTGTTCGTTAATCGAAGGGGCAAGGTTTTAAATACAAATACATCACCTTATCCCTGCATTTAACAACTTTTTTGAAATTCGCGCTTTATCAATCGGATAACAATATAACTTTTAGATCCTTACGTGATGACTTTTTGGGAACGCCGATCGCCGATTGCGACATCACATCGGACTAGCGCAAGAGGGTGCATATAAAGTGATTCCCCGACTTCCCGATCGCCGATATCACATCGCGTCGAGGCTTAGGTTATGCGCGTTTATAAGGTGTGCATGGAATATCACTGATCGCCGATAGCGATATCGCATCGGCGGAGATCAAGATACCACTTTAATGTGTTTCTCATGTCATTGCGATATGCGATCTTGCGATCGCTTTATCGCAATAACAAAAGATTGTTTTATTATTGGAACACAATTATTCAAAAGGCTTAAATACATAAACTCATTTGATTATAAGGCCTTTTTGAATCAACAAAAGATTTTGATGCCAATCAAACTTTAAAAGGGACCCATTCCATATGTTAACATTTGTGAATAAAAATGATATGAAATGGGGGGGTTGTTGTAGAGCACAACACACTGATAAAAAATCTATTTTTTCACAGTTTCATTACCTTCAAGTCTCCATCCTTATTTACCCATCCAAATAAATATGGCTTGGCAGATTATGATATTCAAACCAAAATTCTTTGCCATCTCTTTTGCAATTAAATTTTTATGTGGTCCCGAGTTAAATATAACATCAATCTTGGTCATTTCTTTCTCTTCTTGTTTTTAAAGGCCACTTAGATTCACATAATTGTGCACTGGCGTATAAACAATCTTGTCATCTAGAACCAAGCTTCTTCCAACTTGGTTTCTTGAACCAATGGCCATGAGATTCTTCATCTTATTGTTTTTCTTTTTGTTATTTGGGTTCATCTCTAAATGCAACTTCCAACACTTCTCCTCTATATGGACATGGATGTTTCAGTGGTTGTTAGGATATTTTCACTGATGTGCCATAGCTATCATATCTTTTTATTTTCCCCCTTTCTTATTCTTCTTCATCTCTTTAGAAGCACCCCATTTCTCCTTGTTCTTTGATCCAGTTGATTGTTCCTTCTTTAGGCCTATGTTATCTAGGTACTATGTCTATGCACAAGCCACGTCTATTGATCTAGGCTTTAACATCATCATCTGCTCATGCAAATGGTAGTGTAGAAACCCTAGATACTTGAGGAGTACATATGGGTTCTTTGGTGGCATACCCAACATTATGGCATCTTTTTAAAATGTGTGGTGTACTCTTACATGATTGTCCCCAGCTTTTCCCTCAAGTAGTTCTATTGGCTCCATTGTTCCTATAGATAGCCAATAAGCAAGAATTTCCAGTTAACGAGGGTTTCAAAGTCCTCCTGCTTAATCATTGGAGGAACTCCCTCCAACATCAGGATATATATGTGTCTTTCCCACTGAGTCAAGGCGTGGCCCTCTTATTTCAACCATGCAAATGATATATTTTGTTCTTGGCCAATTCAATGGATATTGAAATACAAATCCAGTTACTGTAGCTAGTGATTTAAATTTAGAGCATCAATATCACCATGGTATGGATTTATATCAAATTTTGCATCCATTTTGAACAAGGGTTTTCATTTATTCGTGGTGCTTGAATTGTGTTGATCTTTTTAGGGTTATTTATTCAACTAGTTCTTTATTTCTTCTCGATCTCCTAATCCCCCCTCTGATTTGTCCTCTACATTAGAACCCCCATCTTCTCCAAACATCCCAATATTATTTCTGACGACCTCCACGAGGGGATTTACATTATGATTTGTATCCAAGAGTTGTTGTTCCAACCATAAAAACTTCTCGTTTGCAGCATCATGAGGGTTATTCAAAGATTTGTTAGCCATGATTTGGGTTTTACAACTTTTAGCCCAGATAATATAGATTCCCTGAAAATATAAATAATATACCAGAATAATCACTCCCTACTACCAATATTATTCATAAACTTCCATGGATATTCAACTCCATAGTTCATGAGAACATATCTGATAAAATTATATTTAAAATATGAAATTCTACATTATTAAAATTTTATTTATCTTCAGATCCATAGATATACAAATTATTATTAATAACATATGCATGAAAATTAAAATAATGCATAAAATAGGGAACAAAAAATTAAAATCTGACACACACATGACAGAAGATATGACCTAGGAAACCCTTTCAAGAAACAAACCCAGCTGGAAGGTGAGGCTACTCTACTTAGTTTCTATGAATAAAAAATGTATGTGAGTACAAAGAACTTTGACCTGTGGCCGATGAGATACTACAGTGCACAAATCCTCTTTTATTTCTCTATCTCTTATCCCTCTTAGTTATTTTTCTTAGCTTGGAATAAATGCACTCAGAATAATGGAACCCCTTTTCCTTCTAATAACCTGATTATAACACAATACAATAACGTAATAATGGTTAGGTTTGACTACCTCAAGACATAACCACAGTTACAAAATAAAACTTTCTAATGTTTTCTTTATCATTGGCATGTGGATATCCCATTTTCCATGGCTAATGGGGTTTGACATTGCGTCCCCTTGAATTATGGTGGTAAAAACAGGATGTTCAACCTCCATGTGGGATGAATTTCACATACAAATTATGTTTGATGTGATTCTTGTGCTTTTGGAAGGGTATCTATGTGTAGAATACATAATAAATGTGTATTGCTAAGAAGAAGAATAAATTGCCCCTAGAAAATGTCATTTGATGCCTCAAAATGCTACCAGAAGGTTTCAGACTTGAATTTCCCAAAATGGGTCCCACTGGTAAAAATTGTCCTGAGAGCTGATTCGTCCACTTTTTCAGCTCTAGAAGAATTTATATGGATGAAAAAAAATAAAATCATCCAATCGGGATTAGTAGTAATGAGAAAAGGCACCTTAATTTATTATTGAAGTTTCTCAATATGAGGAGCGTCAAAAGAGTACTCAAATAAACATATAGGAACTTTATAGGTGATACTTCACATGAGCAATAGATAGGCACCAAGAGTATGCTTTTTCTACTATAACTTTGTGTCTAGGAATAATAGTGCTTAGTGGGGAAATAATCACCTTAATTGCTTTTGGACCTTCTTAAGTGAAATCACAATGAACATCACATAAAAACTATGACATGATATCTGGCTAGGAAATCATTAACACCCGAGTTGAATATGGGATCCATTATGAGGTATTAAGAAAAATGGATAGGTCTCCATTATGTAACCATAACTATGGGAAGGGAATATTATTCTATATTTCTCAAAAGCATCTTATGAGTAGGTGCCATGGATGAATCTATGAATCTCCATATTTCACATATGTTGCTTATGGATAATCGCCAATGGTGTTGTGAGTTCCATCAATCGATTTTTTGTGAATGAATAATGTATCTAAAGGCTTGAACAAGGCCATGAGATGATAATAGCATGACCCATATCTAAATGATTCTTCTTAAGCTCAATATCAATGAATAATTGCTACTTCCCATAAAACTTCAAAGGGAATAGCGTTAAGCATTTCTTTGAATAACAATGTGAGACCCATGTATGATATGTTTAAGCTACTAACATTCTAATTAATGATTTTTATTTTTTTTATTAACTTATGGTTATTCATTATCTTCAATACATGTTTTACACCCAATGACAATACAAGTGTTAAGAGGTGAATACGCTTTCATTATAAATTTATTCAATATCAATTTTAGATACTTTACTTAGGAGATGAACATGCCTTTTGAAGTTTTTGTAATATATAAACCAAGGAAAATGAGAGTTCTCCAAGCCTATAAATTACAAACTTAGAATTCATTTCAGTTGTAAACTCTTGGATTAGTGAATTTGTATTACTACCAAAAATTACATTTTCAACATAAACAACAACAACCACAATATCATCATTATCACATTTCATATATAAATCTCTATCAATTGTCTCTCTTTGGAAGCCTTTCTTTTTTATATATTTCTCTAATCAAGAGTACCATTCCCTTGGTGATTTCTTCAATCCCTATAGTGATTTTTCATCCTACATACATGATTAGGATTGTCTGATAGTAAAAAATATATAGGATGTTCTATATGCACCTCTTCTTCATGTTATCCATTCAAGAATGTTCATATCATATCCATCTAATATAATTTGAAACTTTTATTATATGGAAATTTTAGGAAAACTCTTATTGCTTTAGTCTTGTTGTAGAAGAAAATTTTCTTCAAAATCCAATCATGTAACATCGGCATCACCTTTTCACAGTAATCTAGATTTGTTTTGATAACATTACCATATTCATTTAAATTATTCTTGAATACCCATTTTTTACCTATTAAATTATTATATATTAGTCTTTGAGTCAGTTATAAAGTGTGGTTTCTTCCAATTTGGTCTAATTCCTCATTCATGGAACCAAAGAAAAACTTTTTTTCACTTGCTAGAGAGAAATGTTTATGTCTAATCATTGAAAGCGTGGAAATTTGTGTTTGACTAGAAGTGCCTAATAGTCTTCTCTTGTTTCAACTCTTTCTTATTGCCAAGGATTTTACTTTCAAGGTGGTTATTTTGTTGGTTGTGTTGTGTTAGCATCGACGTCAACCTAATATGTCTACCTAAGGAGTCAACCATGGATTCAATTATGTTGGCATTGATTTCAACAAAGTTGGAGAATTTGTGATGATCATTAGTGGCTTAATGATATATTACTAAGTTGTTCTTGATGTTTGTATAGGTTCTATAGGTGTTGGCCAAGGATTGAAGACCAATGGAAAAGTTTTGGGTAGAGAGGAGGTGACTTGCCCTAAATGAGAGAAATTCCTTTCGGGTGATAACTAGCATAGAGTGAGGATCTCATTAACACCACTACTATCCCCATGACAATCATATTTGGTGCTAGTTATATCCTTGTGATGATGTTCTGTAGGTAAATTTTGAGTTCCTATGCATGCACATAAAATACCATGATCATTTCCTAGAGTATTTTCCCATGGTTTCCCATGGAATAGAGTCAACATGAGTTATTCTTGACTCTAGAATGTGATCAAGTCAAAGATACGTCTCTCATTGAATGAAGTCAGTGTTGGATCAAGTTAAGGAGAAAAATACCAGAGTATGAAGATGAGTGTTTGTCTCTCCATGTGTCTAAGTTATTATTGTTAATCTCTTCAGATATTTTATATATAGGAGGAATCTTGAAGTTAGAGTTTTTTTCTCCTTTGTGATACTAAGTCATTGTATAGTATTGAGAATATTGAGAGGCATGTGAGAGGAGAGATATAATTGTACAAAAATGTTGAAGGAAATCAGTTTTACTGCATAATTTTATGTGCTTCCTTCAACAAGTGTTTTATGTATGTCTATTAAGTCCTTTGATTGTGAATATTTCTACTACAATGGAAAATAGGATGTTCACATGTTTTCTATGACACCTTTGTATTGCTAGTATTGCGTATGTAGGAGATCATAGTCAAGAAAATTATGCTTTATTATTGGACATATTTTATATGGTTGCAACTCTATTATATGTATTATGTGTGGTTGCTATTATTTAGACACAGTTGAGTTTCAATGATCAAAATATATATGATGCTAATGTATTTGTGTTGAAACTATGTATGATGGACGTTTGTTGTTTAGTATATTGTATGTCAAATTTGTCATGGTATTACAAATTTATATTCAGTGTTTACTATTATTTTCAATGTGGGTCTAATATGAAAATGGATGAAACAAGAGTCACAAGTGTTTATTTTGAGTTGTAGTGGGCCACAATTTGTAAATAGATGAATTTAGGTCCACAGGGGTTTGAAGGTTATGGCCTTCATTGCTTCAAGTAGAGGCTTGTAGGAAAGTGGTGGATTTCCAAGGGAGTTGCAGCTTCCTTTCAATGGTTTTCATAGAGCTTTCATAGGGAGTAGAGGCTTCCTTGTAGTGGTGGCTAGAAAACTAGTGAAGGTGGTTTCCTTAAGTAGGTGGTGGTCGATGTAGTTTTGGGAGTGATGGCTTTCAAGTGAGCATTGACTCAAATTTCTTGTGAGTATAAGCTTGCATACTAGTGGTTGCGTGTTCATGCATATGCAATGAAGAATTTTATTAATAATAACGAAGTAGAAGAAGACAACAAAAACAATTTTTTTTTTTGAGTTTGGTTTACAACCTAACGTCCGTTGTCCACCTGCATGATTTTTGTTATGTATTGATCGTTGATTATATCATGGTTGACATGTCTATGTGGTGTTGATGGGTACATGTTAATTCTTATTATTGCACATATGTTTTACATGATTATGGTACTAATGAATGTGTGATCTATTAATGTGAAAGAAAAATAAGAAGAGACTAAAACTAATTCATTTCTCCACTACTGACCTAGCACCACCGAATAGTGTAAACTATCGAAAATTTGTTATTAGATTGGAGCTCTTAGTAGCAGTTTAATCAGTAGAGAGTAGATCTGGGGATATTAGGTGAATTTTTTAAAAAAATATTAGGATGAATCCTCAAGGAGTTTCTTGGCTCACAATGAGAAAGTTCAAGTTATAGAAGGAAAAGGCTAAATCTCTATTATTATCGCATGGATCTAACATTTGGTATCTTTTTTGAAGGGTGTGTAGATAATTATAGGTGAGAAAAGGTGATGCAAAAGGATTCTTAAGCAAGGTTTACAACTTATGAAAGTCCCCATTATATAGATCTTGAGAAGATAACAAATATGAAATCTACTAAAGAAATTTGGGACAAATTGGAGGTCCTATTTTGAGGCGATAGTAGAAGAAACAATGGAGTTAGATAAGATCAATAGAAAGAGAAAAGAAATAACAAGGGACCAAAGAAGGAGGAAAATGATATGAAAGAAATAAATCCCCTTCATGTGAATGGTGCAACAGACTGTAAAGACAAATAAAAAACTAAAGCGTAACCCAACCACATATGTTACGAGAGAAAAAATGTGAATGTAAAAATATAGATGACTTAATTTTGAGTTATAATTTTGATGGATCTAATGAATTACATAGTGAAAAATAGAATTATATAATCCTTCTTAAGGTATAATGTCAATAGACAATGATATTAATTGAAAAATAATTGTTGAAGTGAGTGTGATCACCACTGCATGTAGGGATGATGGAAATCATTTCTATATGGTTCATGAGAAGAAGAATGGGCCTGAGAAGAGATCCCTAGATTGAATATGTAGTAGTAGGAGGCCAAAAAGAATAGAGGATGTGTTGACCAATTAGTAAAAGGAGAAATAAGGTTGAATTGGAGAGTTGGAGGTTGAAGTGGTCTTTATGAGAAAACCATTAGAGAATAAGGATGATCATCCAAAGAAATTAAAGATCACGATGCTCCTAGAAAAGATGCTTTAGAGCTAAAGATATGCTATGATCATATTTTGTCATGGATTTGTGTTGGGTAATTTAATTGTGCTTCAAATTAGTTTACATTAAATTGTCAATCTAGAATCATAAACTTGTGAAGTATACAACACAGTATATGCTAGGAGTTTATCTTCCAATTTTAAGAGAAATCAAGTGCAACGAAAGAAATTTATACTCCATAAAAACAAACAAAATGACATGAAATGAAATATTAATCTAGAAAGTTATTGGAGAATTAATATTGGAAAGGATGTTAGAAAATTATATATTACAAAGGAATGAGACATAAAATATTGTTGAAACAAAAACACAAAAAACACATAAAACAAGAGAGACACAGATATACGTGGTTCACCAAATCTAGGCTACATCCATGGAGAAACAACCAGGCCTTCCTTTTATATTATCCAACAGAATGAAGAGATGCAACCTACAACATATTCTCTATAATTTCATCTTCACTCTCACACAATCTCCTCTTTCTTTGTCATTGAAAATAATAATACACAACCACAATATAATTCCCTCATATAGATCAAAGGCTATCTTTTAGGGGTAAAACCCCTAAATTAACGTAACTTCTACCATCAGATCATCTACCTAATGAACGACCCATATTTACTATGAAATTACAATAATTTCAAAGGAAATTTTAATCTATTTTTAAAGTTCGACGGTGCTACCCTCGAACCCCTGGACCCCCATGATGATGATTAAATGGGTGGTGTTTGTACCCTGTTAGGAATATGGATCTAATGCAGCTGAAACAAAAAACCTCTGAACAGTTAGGAAGATAATCAGGCTCCACACCTAATAAAGCATTGAAAAAATAATCTAGGAAAGCATGTAAAGTTAATATATGAAAACATGGAACATTAATATATGAAAAAGTGTAAATGTAATCTATTAAAACATGAGAATCTCTAATATATAAAAATGACGAAATTTAATCTTTGAAAGCTTGTAGATTTAATATAGAAAGCATTTGAAATCTATTTCTATGAAAGTAAGCAACTCTAATCACATATGACAATGCTTTAGAATTTAAATGTCTTTTTATTTTTATATTTCTCAAGTGCTTGATTTCAATATGGAAAAGAATGAAGTGACAATTAGAAACTTGAAAATAAAGCATCTAAAGTAAGTAAATAAATCAAATACTAAGTTGTCATTTTAATGTAAATTATTTATTAATTGAAAAGATTAGAGAATTGTGATGAATTCAAAAAATTGATTGATTTAGGTTCAAAGTGAGTGATCTCTTTCTTAATTTGATGGAAAATTCAAATTATTTTTTCTATTGATGTATTTGTTGGCCACAACATGAAATTTGAAAATTTACATTTGAAAGATCCACAAATATCTACAAAACCAATCAATTTGTTGAATAAATTTTGAGATTGTAACTAAGTTGGTTCATTTTGCACAAAACTCATGTTTTAATTTTTTAATATCTATTTTAGTTTGGCCAGAAACTGCGTCGAAAGTTCACTTCTTGAAAATTGTTGTTAATCTAAATCACCATCTTTGATAAAGTTTTAAAAGCTCACACTTGTAACATTAGACAAAGTTCTACCTTTTATTTGCAAAAGAAACTAATTTAAAACATAGGAAAACTAATATAAACTACATATATTATGAAACTACATCTTACAACAAAATAAGAATATAAAACTATGAAATAAATAACACAAGAACTTATCAAATGTATTCTTCTCCATCATAGTTCAGAATTATGCTCTAAGATTTTTGAATGGATAAGACACTCATATTTATACGGAAACCAATATAGCTTATTAGTAAACATAGATCCACAAATCTCTCCTTGATCCACAAATATCTCATGCAGTTACAACCATGTGTTAACATCTAATACGTAACATCTCTACTCTCACAAAACTATAAAATATTTGATAAGAAATCTTATAAACACATTCATGATTTTTCTCCATAAAATGTGCTTCAATTATTATCTAAAATATTCCTCAAACCTTCAAGAGTTTGAAGAGGAAATTCGAATTTGAGACTTAGATTCCAAATACAACTTTTCTAGAATATTCAAATATTCCTACACATACAACAAAACACATCCAACTTTTCTATATAAGTGAATACATGTTATTTTTCTATTATTTAACCATAAACTCACTCAAAATACTAAAATAATTATTTCGAAAATAATAATGATAAGCCCATATATAATCATGAAAATTGCCTTAATATAAGGTTATAATGTAGTGGAATATGGTTGAAAGTGTATGAAAAATGATGGAAAATACGAAAATTTAGAGACCCAACATTTCCCCCCAACTAAAGCTGTTGCATGTCCTCATGCAACCTTGCATTGATTCTCATGAACTCAATTCATGTCATTTTGTGTAGCCGTTTTATAGTGAAATATTATGTTTTATCAACAAGCTTTTTTGTGACTTGAGATACTTTTCCAAGATTTCCATCTTTTGCAAAGTCTTCTTCAATTATTTATTTTTCTCCAAAATTTGTTATAGTGGAGTCTTCTTTGAAAGTTATCTGAGTTGTCGCTGTTGTGGTCGGTTCTTGTATGGAAACCAAAAGTATTGTGAGAAGTGGTTCTTCTGTAGAAACACATTCAATTTAATTTTCTTCTTGTTGCAACAAAGAATACTTGAAAATACATTCAAAATGAAGACCCAATTATATACATATAAATTGATGTTTGTGCATAATCTGAATCATTCCAAAACATATTCATATTTGAATTGAATAGCAACAACAATTAGTTGGGAAAAACATGTTGGTTAACAATATATGAGGTTATGGAATTTGGAATTGAACAATGGTAATGAATACCCCCCCCCCCCCCCCCCCCCCCCCACAACCCCTCCCCCCCTCCAACTAAAGTTGTTTTATATCTTTGAAGAATGAGGAAATAAATGTCATATGGGAAAATTTCAAAACTCACTTCTTTTAGCATTCAAGGAATTATTGATTAATGATTAGAAAATAGCATATCATCACCCACCTAAAAATTCCATAGGTTATGCATCTTGAAGATCTTGATTGTTATTCTTGATCATGGAATGTGAAGTGAAATAATTTTATATGCCCCTTCCTTTCTCTTGGTTTTATGAATAATGGATGAAATTTGAAATTGGAGCCTTTGTGCCCTGTTATTACTGGAACTAGGAATTGAATCTTGATTTATATTGAACATTGTTATAAGTCGTTGTTTATATCATAAACGATATAATCTTTAGATATAACCTTCATTAGTATAATATAATCTATGTGAATGGATTTAGTTGAAGTCCAACATAGCAAGAATTCATTGGATTACTAACCACTAATGTCAATAATTAACCAATGTGAGAAAACCCAGCAATAATATATATGAGTGTCAAGGTACAAGAGTTCATCTTGACAGGTATGAATAAATTTGTTGAAGTTGAGTCGCCAACAAGATCTGATAATCAATAGACATTGTTGTATTCCCATTGTTCCCAGTAAAGATGTTTTTCATTGATGTATGTAAGCTCCAAGGTAGTTAAATGAATCTCTAATATTGGTCCCATATAATGTGTTGAAGTTTATGGGACAAGATTAGTTGGAAGGTGGGCCTTCAGGAATCCCACATTAGCCAACTCGAGCATAGAAGAAAATTTATTTGAATAACCATGATGAAATATCGAAATAAATGAAATTACAAAAGTTATTATGAACGTTTCTCATCAGTTGCCTTATTTTCAAGAAAAACTCGTGTCCAATTTCACTAATAAACTGGTTTTCACAACAAGAAATTTTGTTTCTTTTATCTTTACTTTATTTTTTAATATATATTCTCTTTTTTAATTTTTATTTATTTTGTTCATTTTTTATTATTCTATCCTAATATACTTTGAAAAAGAAAATCTCTTGCAAGTATAAGAATACTTCCAATGGAGCCATATACGTAACATGATGATAAATAAACTCATATGCGAGTTTAAAAGATATGTTTTGATATATACCACAATATGAGAGACTAAATGCTTTGATTAAGATGATGTTAAAAACTGTTGAAGAATCAAGTGGTGCTCGAGCTTAATGATTGTCTGGAACTAAAGTTGAATATAGCTATGATGCCTTGGTTCACTTGCTCATCTCGATCATTCTACATATTTTTTTCTATGCTATTCAATATTCTAGTATGGGATGGTCAATATTTTGGACGCATAATGGATTTGATGATAGGAGTAGTATAAATTCCTTCATCCTAGGTTCTAAGGGATACTCTCCATTATATGTGGTCCATGATTCTTTATTTTTCTTTAGAGATTGTTTGTCTTGATGTTATTACTCAATGACAGCAGGAGATTTGTTTTTTGCAATACATTTCTTGATTTAAGATGAATATCATTTAGATCAAAACGATATGTTTGAAACTTTTTTACCTTAACATTGTAAGTTGGTTGATTTATTTTATTGTTTGGGGTATAAAATGGTTGTGCTAGTAATTGAGCAAGAATGGGCCTTTGGAGTGGTTGAGTAGGTGGTAATCAAATATATTGAGCAGAAGTCAACTAAGGGTGAAATTGAGGTTGTGGAGTTTGTGGTGGTGGTGAATGGTATGGATAGTATTGAGATTGGTATTTCAGATGATGAGGAAAATATGGAGGATACTAGGGATTTATTTTGTAAGGACATTGCCAACCTTCTTGTAAATATTCGCTTTGAGGTTGAGATTGAGATGGCCAAAGTTTCAAAGTCAAGCATGTGTTCCAATTACTTTCATATTGTGCATAAGCTTGAAATTTTGAACTAGGATCTTGCATCACACCAAGTTGAAAAAGCTACCAAGGCCTTCTTGGATCGACATAACAAAGATGGTCTGGTGTTCTATTCGCTCCATTATTTTTTTGGCAAACTGCCTTGAACCCTGATAATAATGGGTAATCCTTACTTGCATGTGATTCTATGAATATGACACAAATTTGAATGTTATCAATTGGACATTCAAGCAAATCATGCTTCTTTCCACATTTAGGGAAACAAAATAAAAAAAAAACATTCTCAACATTTTTATTCCTTTGCATTCTTATCATATCAATTCGTTCACTTAAATTACCACAAAAATCTATTTTTAAATTAGCGAACAAACTTTCAAGTTCAAATTCACATACGAAACCTGATGCCAACTTCCTTACTCGATCTCAAGGGAATCTACCATACTTTTATTTTCCTCTTGAAATGTTCTTGCATAATTCACAAATTTCTTCAAATGATAATAGAGAAATGTCTCTTTTACCTATGAGATTAAGATGATCAATCCATTCACCCCTAATTACTCTAAGTAAGATGTTTTCTAATGTATCAATTATAGAATTATGCAATTTTTCCCTCTTAGAATTATACATAAACCTCTCTACTATATCCTCATGTCTCTCATCTTATTTTTTATTCATTTTAAATATTTCCTCTTTAAGATCATTATGTATATAATAGTCTTTAATTTTTTCTAGAAATATCATTTTCGTGTCATCTCGTGATCTTAATGAATTAGTCCCTAGACACATGGACCATTCAAGGGTTCTATCCTTCAATGTAGCTGGAAAAATATTCAATTTTTGAGAATTTAATAATTAAGCATAAGATATACAAAGTATTTCAATATAAAAAGGAAATATTTTTGGGTCTTCTTGTTATGCAACCATATCACAAAATAGAAGAAAAGATATATCAATGCCTTCAAAATCAGCCTCTTCGAGGGGGTGACCTCATTTACATTACACAAATGAATAATTCTTCAATGACACAAATGAAAAAACCTCCTTTCTATATATAGGAGTCTAATGGATCACAATATAATCAAGGCTGACATAACGATAATAATATAACAACACAACAACAACAATAGTGGGCTTCTATGGGGCACAATAATAACAATATGGGGACAATAGGGGCATATCAATAGCAATAAGGGCTACAATGACAATAGTAATGGGGGAATCAATAGTATTATAGGGACCTAACATGGCGCTCTCCTTAAAAAATGTGTTGTCCTCAATGCTTAAGTAGTTCTGGATGATTTTGTATAAAATTCTCACCCTCCCATGTGGAATCTTCAGTGGGTAAGTTCTTCAACTTGATGAGATACTCCGAAATTGATCAATTTCATAGTTTTCGAGTTCTTTTTTCTGTGACTACTTCAGGTTCCAATATGATTTTTCTTTCCTCACCAAGTTCTGGAAATATTGTTTGAACTAGGATTTTGTCACTTATAACCTTCTTTAAGCATTGAACATGGAAAACTAGGTTCACTCAGGAAGCTGCAAGAAGCTCCAATTTGTACGCCATAGCACCAATCTTTTGCAACACCTTGTACAGACCATAATACTTTGGTGATAATTTATTATCCTTCTTAGCTTCCTTGAGGGACATTTGTTTATATGGTTGTAGTCTTAGGAATACCTAGTCACCTAGATAAAAAATTCTTTCACTGTGATGTTGATCTTCACGTTATTTCATTCTATTTTGTGCCAAAGTGAGGTTATCCTTTAAGCGTTGGAAAACCCGTTTTTGATGGCGATGTGATCTTCCACTTCTTGAACCTTAGAATTTTCTCTTAAATATGATGTGATGGATGGTGGATGATATCCATAAAGTGCCATAAATGGGGTCATTTTTGCTACAGTATGGAAAGAAGTGTTATACCACCATTCAACTATAGGTAACCATTTGACCCATTGTGTCTATTTATCCAATACAAAGAAATGAAGATATGATTCCAAACATTTGTTTACTATCTCAATTTTCCAATGAGATTGAGGATGATAAGATGAGCTATGAGCTAACTGAGTACCAAGATAAGAAAATAATTTTGTCCAAAAATTATAGTGAAATGGGATCTATGTCACTTACAACAATATTTGTGTTTCCATGTAGCTTTTGAATTGTTTCCATAAATGTAGTAGAAATTGTACTTTCTTTAAATGGATGTGATAATGCACAAAAGTGTGCATGCTTGGTAAGTTTGTCAACTACCACCATGATGACATTCTTTCCTTTGGACTTTGGAAAACCTGTGATAAAATCCATTGAAACATCCTCCCAATGTTGGCTTGGAATGGATAAAGGTTTTAATAGACCCGAGGTTTTAATTTTTTCAACTTTGTTTTGTTGGTAAACCAAACATTCCACCATAAACTTTTGAATATATGAATTAAGGCCATCCCAAAAATAATTCTTCTTAACCCTGTGGTAAGTTTTTAAAAATATTGAGTGCCCTCCTAAGGGAGACATGTGAAATTCCACAAGAATCTTTTTTTAGTTGGGAATTATTACATAGGTATAAGCAACCTTTGTACCAAAAAGAATAATTTTTCTAGCTAAATGTAATAGATGTACTGGGATCTTGTTGTAACTTTTGAATAAGTTCCCACACTTCTTCGTCATTCTTCCATTCATCCCTTGCTTCATTTATCCAATCTAGTTGGATAATAGAAATGGTGCAAAGTAATGCTTCCACATCCTGATCCTTTCTTGGGATCACATCTGCAACAACATTTTGCTTCCCTTTTTTGTAGATGATTTCAAAGACATAACCCAACATCTTTGTGACCCATTTTAGCTCCTCTTCTGAAGATAATATTTTTTCTAAAAAGTATTTAAGACTATCATGATCCGTTTTTCCCTTGAAGTGTCTTCCCATTAGGTATGGTCACCATTTCTTAAGTGTGTGTAGTATTGCCAACATTTCCTTCTCATAAATAGCTTTGTGTAAATACATTCCTTTGATTGGATGAATTTCGAAAGAAACGGGTCTTTCTTATTTCATTAAAACAATACCAATTCCATTTCTTGAGGCATCACATTCTACAATAAAGGTTTTTGTGAAGTCCCACATAGCTAAGACCGGTGCTTGGCACATTGACTCTTTAAGATGTTCAAAGGCTTTCAGTGCCTCTGGAGTCCATGAAAATGCATCTTTCTTGAATAATTTTATTAGAGGTGCTATTATTCTCCAATAATTCTTAGCAAACATGTGATAATACATTGTCAACCTGAGAAATCCTTGTATATGCTTTATGGATGTGGGGATTTTCTTTAATGGCTTTAATTTTGCTAGGGTCTGCCTTAACACCTTCATGAGATATAATATGACCTAGATATTCCGCCGCTTTTACTCCAAAGAAAAATTTGGAGCTTTTTCAATATAATTGTTTCTCCTCCAATAGTTTGAGAACCCTTTCAACATGTTCAACATGATCCTTCCAAGACTTTCTGTAGATTAGTATATCATCAAAAAATACTAATACAAATTTTCTAAGGGTTTGAAAATGGAATTCATCAAACCTTGAAATGTAGAAGGTGCATTGGTAAGTTCAAAAGGCATGACCAAAAATTCATAAGGACCCTCATGAGTTATAAATGTTGTTTTCGGAATGTCTTAAGTCTTCATTCTAATTTGATGATATTCTAAACGAAGATCCAACTTGGTGAAGTAATGTGATCCATGCAATTCATCCAATAATTCATCAATGACTAGAATGAGAAATTTATCTTTAGTAGTGAGCTTATTGAGCTCCCTATAATCTGGACACATGCACCATGTGTCGTCCTTCTTGTGCACTAATACTACTGTAATAGATAAATAACTTTGACTAGGTTGAATTATACTAGCCTCTAGCATTTCTACAACCATACGATCAATTTCACTCTTCCAGACATAGCGATATCTAAAAGGCCTGATGTTTGGAGGAACACTTCCTGGAATCATGAGAATAGCATAATCATGATCACGAATAGGTTGGAGGCCTTTGGGAGTCTCAAATACCTTGGAATGGACATCCAAGACTCTTTGGAGATCTGGAGAAATACATGATTTCGATGTGGGAACCTCTATTAAACATAATTGTGCAATTACGATTCATTGTTCTTTCTTTAGAAGGTTTTTCATTATGTTAGAGCTAATTATATTTTTTGGCTTCCTTGCGATACCCCCTAATTCAACTTCCTTTCCTTCTGAACAAAATTTCATGAAAGTTTCTTCAAAATTAAAATATATTATACCTAAGGATTGTAGCCATTATACTCCTAGTACAACATCAACACCACCCATTGGAAAGGAAAGCATTGGGATATTCAATACATATTCTCCCATGGATAGCTTAATATTACGGATCTTTCTAGAGAAGATTATGGTTCCTCCGCTTGAAGCCATCACTCGACACTCTAGTGCTAGATGTAGGAAGCAATTCAATTCTTTCACTATCTTACAATCAATAAAATTATGAGTACTGCCCGATAATTTTCTTATTGATATGTCCTTCTATCTTGATAGTTTGAGGAGTGGTCATTCAGGCCAATGCATTACAATATATGGTTAGATTCAATTCTTTTTTTCTCTAAGGTTTTTTCCTAGTGTATACTCTCTTCTTTTGACGTTTCCTATTCTTTTTCCACCTCCTCTTCACAATCTATGAAAAATAATTTATTCTCAGCACAATTATGGACTTTAGTGTATTTTCTATCACAAATGTAACAAAGCCATTTTTCTCTTTTCTCTTCCAACTATTGTGGTGTCAACCTTGTAGGTTTAGATAGGCTAGGAGCAACAACACTTCCATTTTTTTAGTTGTGAGTGGTAGGCTTCCTTATTGCGATATTTTTTCTTTCCATTTTTCTTACCAACCTGAATACCTTTCCCAATGAATCTAGTTCCCAAAGGTGAACATCATGTTGGATGTTATCCTTTAAAGTCCCTATGAATGCATCAATCCTATGATCCTCTAGAATATCTTCTATCCTTATATTCAATTTTTGGAACTCCTCAATGTGCTCCATTATTGAACCCTTTTGTTTGAGATTTATCAATTGGCTAAAAAAGAGTGTTGCTTTTTGTATCCTGATAATGTGTTATCATTTCTTTCGTAAAAATTTTCCAAGTGACAATTTGTTTACGAAATCAAAGCCATTGATACCATACAAACTAATTTGGTTCCAAATATAAAGTTCCAATGCATACCTTTTGTGTGTTTTGCACATTATGGAGATTGAAATATTATTTCATCTGTAGTATCCATGTTACGGGATGCTTGCCATCAAACTTCCTCATATCAATCTTTGGAACGTGGTGGGTCTTTGTTCCATTGTTATAGTCTATGAAATCATGATTAACATTTCTTTTGTTCTCATCAGGGCTTTCCTCTACTACCTTTTCGCAATTAATAATCCTTTCTTCTAGCAACATTCTCAAACCTTCCTTCAAACCTTGCATGTATTTCTTCAAATCTTCAATGTTGTCATTCTTTGAATCATGATTAACATTTCTTTTGCTCTCATTATAAGTTTCCTCTACTACCTTTTCACCATTAGGAAGCCTTTCTTGTAGCAACTTTGTCAAACTTTTCTTCGAATCTTCAATGTTATCTTTCATCCCATCTATCTTAGCTTCCACGCTTTTATTTAAATCATCCATCTTGGCTTCTGTTACTTTTTTGCGAGAGTGAAATTTGTTGTACTTGGTCTTGTAATTTAGATATATCATGTTTCATTTATTCCTCCTCTTCATGAGTCATGCTAGAGATTTTAGGTTGCTTACTAGGTGTTTCAATTTTCTTTCTTTGAGGCATAAATTAATGATAATAATGCTTCACTATTCCCTTTGAATTCCTTCAAACCAAACTTATGCAAAATTTAAGAAAAAACTACACACCTTTTTTCACTTTGTAGGAGATCGATATTGAATCTACATATCTCTGTAATTTCAGATCTGCAAGGTATGAAAGTACGTCCTCAAGTAGCCTTTTGAGTCCTCTTTCTAACCTTGCAAGACTAATCAATATTTGATTCTCCACAGAAGAGTTATGTCAAATCTCCCACGATGACTTGATTATAGGCTTGTTCCATAGAGTGCACTTGTACGAAGTTGCACGTGTCATTGTTTGAATCTTAGTACCTAAAATCCATATAAAGAAAACTACAAGCCATCCTCTTTCTAAAACTTCTAACGAAATTTCAATCTGATGCTTAGACGAAAAGTTATGACGATTTTCCCTAGGTCACAACTTTAAGATATAATTTGGGCTCCTGCAAAAACACTAACTTCCATGGATCATCTCTCCAAAACTATAGTGAGAAAATATCTAAAAGTTGGACTCGAGGTTCAGAGTGATTTCAACTCAAATGGGTTTTCTTTTTAGATTCTAAAATGACATAGAAAAACAAATTATAGCGAAAATTCCACAATGACCTATTTGGACCAACGAAACCCTAGAATCCAAGGCTCTGATACCAAATGTTATGCAACATGATCACAAAATAAAAGAAAACATAGATCAACACCTTTAAAATTAGCCTCTTCGAGGGGGAAACCTTCTTTACATTACACAAATGAAAATTTCTTCAACGATACAAATGATAAAACCTCCTTTCTATATATAGGAGTCTAATGGGTCACAATATAATCAAGGCCGACATAAAAATAATAATATAAGGGCACAACAGTAATAATAGTGGGATTGTATGGAGCATAATAATGTCAATATGGGGGCAATTAGGTCACAATAATAAAAATAAGGGCTACAATGACAATTGTAATGGGGGAATCACTAGTATTATAGGGACCTAACACTTTTGATCTCATACCATGAAAGTTTGGAAGTATAGATGGAGAGATGCTTTTAATTAATATTTATATCAATATTATGAGTATGAATTCCAAAGGGATATCCTTAATTGTCACCATTTCCACCCATTTATTCTACCTCCTCTGCCACCTCTTCCACCTCCAGGATGAAATTTTATTGTACCTACAAAAGTAGGAATTTATGATGTGGTTATTACTGCAACACATGGTCTAGTGGGGATGGTAGGTGATTGTTAATTTGAATTTCTTGAAGCTTTTTCTCTAATGAATCTATCTCTAGAATACACTCTAAAACGAATGAAATTAAACTTATGTAACTAAAAATGAATGCAACAAAGAATGAGATGCAATACAGTAACTCAGTTTAAAAAATACCTCACAATGGTGATGCATTGGTTCTTACCTCTCATATTACCATTTATATTTTCCAAAGTTGTATAAATTAAAGAAAAACTGTAATTTGAATGGTAAATCATATTTATACTTCCCTAGGAATGATGCCAAAAATGTCGGGTAATTTAATTATGATTTAAATTACTTTAAATTAAATTGTCAATATAGGATTGTAAACTTGTGAAGTATATGAAATTGTATATGCTAGGGGTTTAGATTTCAATTCTAAAATAAATAAATTACAATGAAATAATTTTCTATATAAAAAGAAATAAAATGAAAAGAAATAATCTAGGAAAGTGTTGAAAAAATTAATCTAGGAAAACATGTAAACTTAATATATGAAAGCATAGATTATTAATCTATGAATACATCTAAAAATAATCTATTAACACATGAGAATATCTAATCTATAAAAGTGAGTAAATTTAATGTATGAAAGTTTGTTAATTTAATCTAGAAAGAGTTTGAAATCTATTTCTATCAATGTAAGAAACTCTAATCACAAATGATAATGCTTTACAATATAAATGTTTCTGTATTTTTATATTTCTCAAGTACTTGATTGAAATATGCAAAAGAATGGAGTGAAAATTAGAAACCTGAAAATAAAGCATCTAAAACAAGTAAATAAATCAAATACTACGTGATCATTATATTGTAAATTAATTTTTAATTAAAAGGATTAGAGAATTGTGATGACTTAAAAAACTATATTTATTTCAGTTAAAAAGTGATATTTTTATTAATTTAATGGAAAATCCATTTTTTATGATATATTTATTTTTCACAAAACGAAATCTTAAAAATTACATTTAGAAGATCCATGAATACTCCAAAACCATGGACATTTTTGAAGAAATTCCTGCATCATAGCTAAATTGGCTCATTTTCAAGAAAACCCATGCTTTAGTTTTTCAAGATCTATGTTAGTTTGGCCATAAAATCTATTAGAAGAAGGTTGCGTGAAATTTTTTGTTGATCTAAATAACAATCTTTGATCAAGTGTTGAAAGCTCACAATTGCAACATGAAACAAAGTGCTACTGCTGATCTACAAAAGAAATTAATATAAAGCATAAGAAAAATAATGTAAACTACATATGTTATGAAACTACATGAATTATAAAAAAACATCTTACAACGAAATAAGAATATAAACTATAAAATTAATAACTTAAGAACTTATCAAATGTATTTTAGTCCATCATAGTTTGGAATCATGCTCCAAGAGTTCCTCTTTTTGAATGGATAAGAAAAACCTATTTATACAATAACCAAGATAACTATTAATAAATGTCGATCCACAAATATTCTCTCCAAGATCCAAAACTATGTTATGTGGTTAAAACCATGTGTTAACATGTAGCAAGCAACATCTCTACATATGCTCTCACAAATATCTAAAATATTTCATCAAAAATCTTATTAAAACATTCACATTTTTTCTCCATCAAATGTGCTTGAAGTATTATCTTAAATATTCCTAAAATATTCAAGGGTTTGAAGAGGAAATTCGAATTTGAGACTTAGATTCCAAATATGACTTTGTTCTAATCTTCAAATGTGCCTACACACATCACAAAACTCATCCAAATTTTATATATAAGTGAATGCATGTTATTTTTCTAATATTTAATGATAAACTCACTCAAAGTACTAAAATAATGCTTCGGAAAATAATAATGATAAGCCAATATATGATCATGAAAATGATCTTAGTGAAAGGTATTAATATAGTGTAATATGGTTAAAAGTGAATGAAAAAATGATGAAAAAATGAGATTTTGGAGACCCAACACTTTGTGAAAGGAAAATCTAGCTCATAGAGAAACAACAAAAAGAATGAACTACTGAATAAGCCCACAACAAAGATTGGAAATAGCAAAGCCAACAAAAATGGAAAGAGGCAACAAACAAGAGGTAGACCTCAAGGAGTACCTAAAACTAGAAGATAATTCACTAATAGAAAAGAGTTCAGCATATTTAGCAAATTCTGAAGGAGGAGCAACAACTCATTTTAACCCTTGATGGAAGAGATCGAATGCTACATCTTCCAAAATTTTAGACACATGGCAGCCAATTATAGAAGAAGAATGTTTACATACTACCAACAAAATGTAAAACATCTTGGACAACAAATAAAAGGACCTACCTTCAAGTACACAATTTCTTTTAATGGTTATTGTTAGTCATGCAATATGTTTGGACATAAGGAAATTGAATGCATTATCTATTACATGAAGATGAGGCACACATAATCCAAGACAAACATCTAGCATGAGAAAAAAAATATCAAATCCCTTGGCCTCATATCTTGGTCATGTAAGGTGTTATGTGTGCCACAGTCTTAGGTACATGGCCAAAGATTGTAAATTATATATATTCTTACGGCTATCAAGTCAAAAGGAGTAACAAAATCCAAATAATCCTTGAAGAAATATGAGGGAGAGTGTTCATATGAAGAAGCATCCTAGTATTGTGTGGAAGAAGAAGAAGGAGAAATAGGAAAAGTGTGGTATCACTCTATGCACATTTGATCATGATGTTTGATGGTATATACATAGTGGATGTTCCCATCACATGTGAGGGGACAAGATTGGTTTTATCTCTTTGAGGAAGAAAAAATATGGCCACGTCATTCTTGGAGGCAATACACATACTAAGGTGTTGGGAAAAGGAAGGGCTAGTATTGGTGATCATAATTTTAATGCAACTGGTGCACTGCTAGTTGGGGGGTTTAAAGATAATATATTGAGTGTTTTTTACATGATTTATGGAGGGAAATAAGTGATCTTCAACTCGGAAGGATGTTGTATAAAAAAAGGGTCAATGAGAGTAGTTCCAAGAGAAATCAGGACCTTGGATAATGTTTACGTGTTGAAAGGGGGATTGAAAAGAAGAAAAAAATCAAGAATAGATTCTCTTTCTTTAGATTCTGAGTAGTGGAGTGAGCCCCACTACATTGCGTTGATATATGTGTATTCATACAAGAATGTAGAAGATCTATGAGAGGCATGCATGGTCTCAAGGGGAGCATATGGTAACAATATGGTAGCATGGTGAAGACTTGATTATGAGTTGCAACAACGTGTTTGGTTGAGAGTCTTAGGCACATTCAGTTCCACTAGATTAACCATTCATTGAAGGTATAATGAGGTCAGGGGGAGTTATGCAACATATCCATATTTCATGGATTACTTGTTATTTATTTCATTTTCGCGACACAATTGCTTATAGTAGAATTGCATATGTTTCCTTGATTGAAAGGAGTACTACAACGAGGCATTAACAACAGTGGATAGCATTGAAAACAACATGAAGAATATGGTTACATCCCCATTACATCCTTAGGTGGATCATGTTTATCTTGGAGAAGGCATGGTATTGGCATAGAATAATGTGGATTGAAGAAGGAGATAATTTCTTTGTCTTTTTCATGATTATTTTTAGGTGTTTATAGCCGATCATGTTTCATCAACTTATAACTTGGTATTAATAGTGTTCATATGATGTTTTATCCAAAATTTTCCACCCTTTAGCATTGATGTCAAATAGGGAGAGTGACATATACACAAGAGGATAGTGAGGTCAACTTGTTTTAGGAGTTTGTGCAGATTAGCTTTGTGTTGTGGCTATAGGTTGACATCGACACCAAAGAGGGAGATTGTTAGCCACATGGTGTTGGAATTGATGTCAACTTAGGACATCTACCTAAGGAGTCAACCATTGAGTCAATTGGGTTGTAACTATTGTCAACAATCTTGGAGAATTTTTCATGATGATTAGACGCTTGATGATATGCTATTTAGGTGTTCCTGATGTTTGCAATGGTTCTATAGGCATTGGAGAAGGATTAAAGACAAATGGAAAAGTTCTAGGTGGAGAGGATGTAATTTTCGCTAATTTAGAGAAAATTCCTTGGGATAATAAATAACACAAAGTGAGGATCCTTGGGAGCAATATATATCCCAACAATGATGTTTTGTAGGTGAATTTTTAAGTTCTAATGCATGCACATAAATTACCATGAGAATTTTGTAGAGTATTTTTCCAATGTTTTTCATGGTATGGAGTTGACTTGAGTTAGTATTCATTCTAGAAGGTGATCAAGTTAAAGATAATTATCCCATAGAATGAAGTTAATCTTGGATCAAGTCAATGATCCAAATAAAAAAGTATGAGCATAAGTGTTTGTCTCTCTATATCTCTGAGCTATTATTGTTAATCTCTTTATATATATTTTTTATAGGAGAAAAATTCATGTTGGAATGGTTGGCTCCTTTGTGAAAGTAAGTCATTATAGAGCATTAAGAACATTGAGAGCCACGTGAGATGAGATTCATCGCTATAGAAAATCACTGAGGGAAATCAATTTCATTGTAGAATTTTATGTGCATCCTTCGACAAGTGTTTTATGCAGGTCTAAAAAGGATTTTTATTGAGAAGACTACTGCTACAATTGAGAATAGGATGCTAGCATGGTTTCTATGACACCTTTGTATTGTTAACATTGTGTATGCAAGGGATCATAACTAAGTAGGTCATGTTTAATTATTGAGGAGATTTGATATGCTTGTAGCTATATTGTATATATTTTTGGTGGTTGTTACTCTTGAGAAATGGTTCAGTTTTAATGATCATAATATGTACGTTGATAATGAAATTGTGTTGAGAGTGTGTATGCTAGAGGTTTGATGTTTGGTAGATTGTATATCATATTTTCCATGGTATTGCAGATTTATATGTATGGTGTTTATTGTGTTGAGGTGATTTATTCATTGTGGTTGAGATTATGTTAGAGGGAACATATCCAATGTTTGAGATTATTGTCAGTGTAGATGAAGTATGAAAATGGATGAAACGAGAGTCACAAGGTTTGTTTTGAGTTGTAGTGCGTCATAGTTTAAAACTAGATGAAATTAAGTCCATAAGGGTTTGAAGATTATGGCCTTCAATTTTGTAGGTAGAGGCTTGTAGTCTAGTGGTGGCTTCACAAGGAATTTTTGGCTTCCTTCTAGTGGTTATTGAAGAAATTTCTTAGGGAGTAGAGGTTTCCTTCTAGTAGTGGCTACAATACTACTAAAGTTAGTGGCCTTCAACAGGTAGTGGCCTACATAGTTTTGGGAGTGGTGGCTTCTGCGTAAGTAGTGCCTCACATTTCTTGTGATTATAGCCTTGCACATTAGTGGTGGCTAGTGCATGCATATGTAAGGAATAGTTTTGTTAATAATAATGAAGCAGAAGAAGACAACAACAATGATGGTTTTTTCCCAATTGGGTTTTCCACCTAACATTGTCCCCTTGTGTGATTTCTTTTATGTGTTAATAATTGACACTCTCATGGTTTACATGTTTACGTGTTATTGATGGTTACATTATCATTTGAATTATTTCATATGCATTTTACATGCTTATGGTACTAATGAATGTGTGATCTATTAATGTGAAAGAAAAGTAAAAAGAGATTGATTTCTACACTATTGATTTGTCACCCCCTCTCAGTAGTGTCAAATTTCCAACATATTTTGTCCATACCTTGAGAGAGGTTTTGGATGAGTGTGTTTTGTCAATTTTCCTTCTTCATTTTCTAATTCTGAGGGTTGTTCTTGTTTCTCTTCACTAATGGTCTAATTGGGTGTGTTAATCGATCTTGATTTCTTGGTTTTCAAAGGTAATAATTCCTCATGAACTTTTACATCAATACAAATAACTTTTTTATTTAATCTTATATTTTAGAGCTTGTAGCACTTCCTCTTTTTTGAAAATCCTAAGAATATTCCTTCATCAACTATAGCATCAATGTTACCCATTTTTTTATCATTACTTTTGATGTAACATTTGATGGCAAAATAATTGAAGTGATTTATTGATGTTAGTTTTCCATGGCACAATTTGTAAGGTGTCTTATCACTATTCAGCGTAAGATGTGCTTTCATTAAAATATGGGATGCTCAATGAATAAGCTCAACATAAAATTTTCGTGGAATATTTCTTTCATCCATCATTTCTCTTACCATTTTTGTACTGATGTATTATTCCTCTCATCTACTAAATTTTATCAAGCATTGCTTGTAATTGTAAAACATATTTTTATGTAATTTTCTTCACAAAACTTAGCAAAGTAATTTTAGGTGAACTCATATCTTTGTCTAATATCAAACACTTTATTTTGTAGTTGGTTTGATTATCAGCCAGGTGATGATGGCCCAAAATGACATCATTAACATTTTGGAAACCTCCCTATCAAAGCCTCATTTACGCTCTTTTCCATTTGCGTTGGTGGTTCCAATTGCTTTAAAATGGGCCCAATTACCCTGATGGATATTGTTCTAATAAATGGAGACTTTAGGATATGGGAACTAAATGAAAAGTTGAGAGATGTTTCTAAGTGATTACATAATATATATATATATATATATATATATATATATATATATATATATATATATATATATATATCTGATATAACTAAATTATATCTTATAATAATTATAACCCATGAAACCCTGTATATGTGAAAGTGAAAGATAACTTTAAAAACTAGAAATTTGGATCTCATGTTATTTTCTTGATTAAGAGAAAATTTTAAATGAAATGCTTAATTCCATTAAATAGTTAATTGTGTTAACACCTAAACAAAAGCAACCCCAAGGGATAGCTTAATTGGTCGAGTTGTCATTGCTAAGTACCTTTCCAATTGGGAGGTCATGGCATCAAATATTCTTGACTCCCTTGGGGTTAGGCTTAACCAAATAAGCCAACAAGTAGATCCCTTTAGGTGGATCTACCTGGACTATTACCCGTGGATGTAGTGGCTACTCAGTGACCATGAATTATCAAAATTTTCAATCATAAACATAAATAACAGTTCAATGATTCCAATGAAAATTTGAGAAATAAATTCAATAGTAGTGTCTAATCTCCTATGCTTCATTGAAACATGAAATAAAAATAGTTCAATAATTTTATTTGAAAGGAATAAAGTACAATAGTGTAATTATTCCTTTCCTTTACAAAATTAGAAACCAATTGCATTGGGACTATGTGTTATTTAAATAGTTTACATATGTGAAGTGAGAGTAGTTTCATCTCTAAAATACTCTCAACAAAATAGAAACAAACTTAGAAAAATAGAAACTCATTACAACCTTCAAACTCAAACGAAATTTTTAACTCAAAGGAGAAAATGTTGATGAAAAACCACTAGGTGATTACCATTCATCATAGACTTCTAGAAGAGGTGGTAACTCATGGAGTGAGTGAGGTGCAATGTTCACTTGACAATTATACACCTAAGTTTACACGACTAGTAGTAGCTAAGTGATCATTTAATTAATAATTTTAGTTACTTGAAGGTAACTATGAGGTTTAATGAGAAACTCCTAGATTACCCCAAAATTCACCTTTGACAACTACTCAATTTTATCATGTGCCTTTTTTTTCACCTTGTACTTTTGATTTCAATACCTCTACCTCTAGGAGATATTCCTCGGCATCACTTGATAACATTTGCATCTCTTTAAGAGATTGAGCAATATATTGGATTGGAGAATCAGAAAAACTTTTTTCATATTTAATAAAATCTTTTATTGAGAGTATATGGGCCTTCCAAACATGTATAACACTATATTTTTTAATTTCATTAATTCTAGGCAAGTTTCAAATGCACCTCTTTGGATCTTCCTAGAATTGCAAACTCTCATTAATCTTACACTTTTCTTCATCACACAAATTTTCCATATCAACTAAATCATTAAGGAAAGAGTTAACCAGCTTCTCCTGAGCATACACTATGTATAACTTATCATAGAATATATGTTTCACATGATGTAGCTATTGATTTATGTCATGGCATTCATTCTTAAATTTGGCAAGATCTATAATAGTTTCCTCCACTAGCCTTACCTTTTCCTAAAATTCATTCATATGGATACCCTTCTGCTTGATCTTAGATTCAAATTGGCTTTTAACCAAAGAAATATGATCTTTCATCTATGTTTTATTTTTTGGAGAATTGTTCTCTAGCTAAAGGATCCATTCATCTTTTTGTCCAATGAATTGCATAAATGTAGTATCCATGTCAATGTTTTAATTTTCATAAGCCTCTCCATACTGAGCTAATCCCTTGAATACTTCATATGGGGCTTTTGATGATCCTTCCCAAATCACCTCCAAAGGTATTGGTAATAGAGAAGTTGTTGTTACTAAAGCCTAAGTTTCCTTATCTTTATTTTCTTTATGCTTCTCGTTAAGTGTTTAGTGGAAACTTAAGGGTAATCTACAAGAGTTATCTTTTCTATTTGTAGCTATTCTATCGGTCCATAATTTCCTTCTAAACATCATAATGTTTTTTTTTTCGAGGTTGTGGCCTGAAGCAACTAGATGGTTTCCTTATTATTATAGGCATTGTGGCTCCTAGTTGGTTGTGCCCAATAGATTTCATTATGGATGAGTAGTCGCTCCTTGTTGGTAGTGGCTAGATGAATATTGTAAATGAGAATATTATTGAATTAATAGAGAAGAACAATCAAGAAAAAAGTTGTGTTGGTTTACTACCCTAGGATTTTTTCACCCTAAAACATTAATGTCTCCATGTGATGTTGTTTGTGTTTGATTTTTGGCATGTATTTTTAAGTTCTCAATTCTGAAAAGTTCATCTCTTGAATTTTTTTTGTAAAACTTGTGAAATACCAACTCAACCCCCATTAGTTTTTCTAGATTATAACAAGTGGTATCAAAGCGAATTCCTTTGGTTTCCACTTAATTATTGAAAGGATAATTCAAAGAGGATCATGGGTACTCAAGATGTTAAAATTCGTATTATTGATGGAGAGAATTTTGGATTATCAAGGATGAGGATGCAAGGACATTTGGTGAGGCTAGGTGTTCATAACTATGCTAGTGTGGTGTGAGGATACATTGTTTCCAAGACTCTTCCTACATGTCATGATCAGAAGACAGTTTATCAACACAATGCTATGACCAAAAATGTTATCTTGGATGGACTTAGTGCGAATGAACTCATTAAGGTGATGCACTGCTAGTCAGTGAAGGATGTTTGGGACAATATATAGAAAAACTATGAAGGAAATGACAAGGTGAAGAAGGAAAATGTCCAAAACTACATAATGAGGTTTGAGAGCCTAACGATGAAAGAAGAAGAAAGAATTGGTGAATAATTTTGTAGGGTCAAGGAAGTCACTAATTAGCTCAAGATTATATATGAGAAGCTTGAATATGAGATTATTATTGAAAAATGTTTGAGGTCCTTGCCATCATGGTCCAATCCGAAGGTCACTGCAATTAAGGAAATGGAGGATGTTGTAACTTATTTTTATCATAGCTGTTTTCTATTTTTGTTGAAAAAGAAAAATAAAAAAATACATAGAATGAAAGGAAAGAAAATGACAAAAAATAGATAAAGTAAAAAATGTCAAAAGAAAATAATAAAAGGGGATATAAAAGAAAATACAATAAAAATCCCCAAATTCGTGAGTTAGTCAAAATGTCGTACCATTTTCATATATTATTATTTAAATCCTTTCACATTTTCCAAAAGGATATGTTTTAATTTGTAAATAAAGTAGATTTTAATTTTTGTTGTGTTACAATAAAACGTGATTGGAAATCTATGAAATAGACCGTCCCGACCCACATCACCGACGAGGAATGAGTTCACGACACCCCTGCACCATCAAAATTTAATGGGCGAGGGGGTCCGAAAAGTTGTATTATACTTATTGTCGGTTGATACATGACATGTTCTCAACTACTTTCGGACCCCCCTCTCCTAAACCACTGACCACCCACCCTACTCCGAAAACCTCGTTCCACTCCCGCTCCTCTCCTATGCCTATTCACACCTTGCCACTTGTTTTCATCGTATTCACCCCCACCAGTTAGCCATCAAATATTTAATTTCTCACTCCAAACATTCATATACATGTTCCAACATTAAACTTTCATGCCAACATTCTATTCTTTACTTGGACACGCCCAAAAATGGTTATCTCCCCTTGACCTATTTGAATTACCTCTTTTAAAAAGAGACATATCCCCGTACTCATTCCCTTTCACCATTCTACCTCCCACAATGACCAGTCCAAACTATGAATTCTACCAAGTATGAAATCGTTGATATTTATACACCAGTAATCAACAATTCTTTTGTAATTAGCAACCTTAGCCTATAATTTCGTATTTTACAATATCTTCATCAAAAGGAAAAACAAAACTAGTGATATAGTTCCCTACATTACCTTTTGTATTTAACTTAGACGAGCTTCCCCTAGTAGATACATAGTATAAAATCTCAGAAACCCAATGTCAGTTCAACCTCTATGAACTCCACAATTTGTAAGACCAAAAGTTTCTTCATATCAATGATGAGTTGATCATTTGGGAGTCTTTCCTTTCTCAATTAATATTTCCCTAGACCCATAACTTCCCTAAATTTGTTACATGGTGTCATCTAAGATGTCTTCCTAGTCACAGGGTTGTAATTGCCCAAAATAATGAAGTTGTATTTCCTATTACTCCTGAGTCTAAATGTCAAGCACTTTAAATTGTTGGCATTATGATACAAGTGTTTTCCTTGATGGAAACTCACTCACATGTTAGTTCAAATTTTATAAATGGAAACTCACATTGTAACAGGTCAATTCAGAGGTAACAGGACATTGGTACAGAAGAATAGGAAGTTGGAACAAAGGTCTATTGATTAGAATCAAGAAGTTGAAGGAAAAGGTTGTTGTAAGGTATTTTAGGATGTATACATAGGTTCACCCTTCCAAAGCAGCGTATACATGTGGGTTCACAAAAGAAAAAGAGCGTATATGTATGCACACACTTTCACAAGAGGAAAAGTGTGTATGGGTTGGAAAATCAAGGAAATACAAGATTAAAGAATACCAAGGGCCAATACCATGGTATTATCCCATAATATTGAGCAGAGTAACGACTATTTAATCTTGTCCAAGAATACCACACATTCTAAGTGTTGTTTCAGTTTGAGATATTGAGAAAGGCCAAAATTATATAAGGAGGAGAAGATGAAAGGGGCAAGTGTGCAAGTGAAAGGGTTTCTCAAATATACTTCTATCTAAGGTATATTCTATGTTGCAGGGTATTGATTATGATATAATTTGAAATACTTTGTGCACCTTGAATTCAATGTTGGATCAGGATCGTGAGACCTGAAATGACTTATCATTGAATGATATGATATTGGTTGGGCTAGATATGATTGCTTACACATGTTTTATTCCTCAAATGTCATGATATGGGTATGTCTAAAGTTTGGAATAGCAGCGAAGTTGTAAGTTTATATTTATAGATCTATACATTGGTTCACCTTGGTAAAGGAGCGTATACACGTTGGTTCCAATCTTCCAAGTAGCATATGCAAAAGAAAAGCTTGCTATTCAAAAACCACTAATCTACCTGATCAGTGTTATTGATTTACTGTTGTATGTCAATGATGTCTTCTTAGATCTGAAAGTAGAAGTTAATGCATAACGAGATTGAGTCTGATTGATTAATTGATTAAGTTATAAGGGTGATGTTTGTTGGTGACAATAGATGTTCATAATATTACTGGTTACTACATATTTGATTCAAAAGTTTTTATGATTTAGTAATTTTGAATGTATACACAGGTTTGGCTAAATGAAGTAGCGTATACACGTAGTTTGGGTGAATTAAAGTAGCATATTCATTTTGATGTATGATTGTTAAGGTTGCAGCTGGTTTTGAATGATGATGCAGTTTTTTTGGGTTCAACACAATGTTCTGGTGACAGTGATCTGGCTATTCAGATTGACTGATTATTTGTTGATCCAGTTATTATTATATAGTTTGAGCTTCAAAGTTTCTGATGGGTCCAGTATAAAAATTTGATGAAACGAGGCCTTCATATTGTGCTGTTGTGTACTAGGGGCATCTAGTTTGAAAATTTATGAAACATGGTCCCTAGAGGAAGAGATAAGGTCATAGCCATCTGTAGGCGAGTGCCTATGTACTAGTAAACATATCAGCTAGTACAAGAGATAGGGGTTGTAGCTCCCTTCTACTAGAAGCTAGAGAATGAGAGAAGGTTGTAGCATTCTACAGGCGGGTGCCTGCGTATTGGTATGAGTCTGTACCAATACAAGATTGTAAACATATTTTCTTTATATTAAAAATAAGACAGAGATAACAACAGCAGGTGGTTTTTCTTCCACATTAGGTTTCCACCTTAAATCTTAGTGTTCATGTGTGTTACTTATGTGTGATGGTTGACGCAGGGTAACCCCCGCTTTCCCCCGCAATATGCATAAAAATTCATAAACAAATTTGTACCATGTATTTAACTCTGAAAGGAGACAAATCTTCTACCATAAATGGTTAAGGCCCCATTCATTAGTACCTATGTATCAGAACTCAATCACCCCGCCTAAACCTCCTATCAGGACTATTTATCTCCTTATAACCTTCATTATCCCTTTTGTTAAAGCCTTCCATTAATTCTTCCTTATCTGGACTTTAAAACCCTTTGTAACCTTTATACAACCCTTTAAGCCACATATATATAACCTTTCCATTTAATACATTGGTTACATATGTTTTAACGTATAAAACAATCTTTTCCTTTATAAACCATTTACAAACGAAAAGCCCGCAAAACATACATTTTTTCGGCTCAGTACAGTGTCTGCACACTTCTTGAGGAGTGCCTTTATCGCAATCGGCTATCGGCTCCTCCACGGGTCATACATACATGCCTCATCACCTCTCTGATTCCAATATTTGACTATTGGAATTGTTAATATATGTTTTAGCCTTAAAAAGGCTCGGCACAACACTTCCATGAATACAAAGGAAATTCATTGAAATCTCGCTCCAAAACATATAAGCGGATCCCAAATATTTTCACCGGCATATGTATCTTCATCGGGTCCGCACCTTTAGTCACTCCATAGTGTTGTTTCTCTGAATTCCAATAAGCCCGATCTCTGTTCACCAAAGCCTCCGATCAAATCTTGACCATCCATTATATCCTCCGATCCAACAGTTGACATTACTCCCGACTGTTTAAACTTGTGCATATATTCCCCATCATCGATCTGCACCCAATAGATCTTATGGCTATCATTGATATTGGGTAGATAACAAGTGCGGGGTTTAACCACCTGATAAAGTGGTTTCCTCTCACCTCTGCTGCCACGCGTCATTCGATGAGTGGAATCAGCACTCGTTGTTCAATACCACTTACAGTTTTGAGGCAGCCTGAAATACACTTTCGCTGTTACAAAACCACCTTCCTTCATTAAAGTTTGCCGATGCGATATTCCCCTATCTCCTCTGTGATTGGATCGTAGCCATTAATCTTCAAGATGCAATGGTTTTTGTTCATCCTTTCTTCACTTCATTTTTCTTCCTTCCACTTGTGTTTTTACGCTATTTCTTCATTTCTTCTATGGTTTTGCTCCTCGTCAAACATTTCGGCCTTTCTATTATTTTACTGCATGATTCCTCCTGAGATTGGCTTTAATCCCTCTAATGGATTCAATGACCCACTATGGTCCTTTGTATTGATTTTCTCTTACATAGTTCTTCAGAACTCTGCCTTTTACTTCCACTGCTCAGCTACCTCTAAGCTGTACTCTTCTGCGAAATCTCACTTCACTATTTCATCCCAAAGCTTCCCTCTTTTCCTCAATTGGATTCAAGGATCCATTCATGATTCCTCTGAATCATTTTGTTCCTTTGCGTCCTTTAGAATTCTGTCTGCAACTTGTTCCAGAGTCTACAAATTCACAAGTAGTTCATTCATGAAATACTCTTCAACACACTGACATGGTCAGGAATAAACATCTATATATATAAATAAATAGATAATTACATATCCGATACTCTGTGTCTCCCAAAGGCCTATTCTTTAATATCGTGGCCTCCCCCTCTGACTCTGTCTGTAGGCTTACATATATGCCAGTGAGTTCTGTTGAACTCATCCTCGTTCGACTCCTAAATCTTCTAAACTGAATCCTAAATCCTATATCCACTTATACTTCAATTAATTCTTAAAATCTCTCCTTAGTTCCTCGAATCATGGAATGCTTAAAGAGTCGTAATTGACATTAGACTCTTTTGTCATTATTACCCACTCATGTCCTTCTTATTCGAGAGTATTTACAAGATATCTCACAAATCTAATTTATTCCTATTCTATGCACTCAAAAGCCTAATATTAAATGTATTCATCACTGAGGAATCCAACATCCTAAAAATGCATGACCTCCTATGTCTATTTAATTAAGATGACTTTCGCTTGGGTTGAATGCGCCTGCATCAGACTCCAAAAGTAGAAAATATTCATGATCTCCTGGTCACATGTCTTCTGATCTTTGTTTTCCTGGATCCAATACTTTGTTCTGTAACTACCCAAATGTCTTGTTCCTTTGTTTGTGTTGTAGTTCTGTTGTCTTCTACTCGATTTCTTCTCTTTATCAATCAAGTTCAAGTTCCGATTGATCTTTCCTCTTATTGCTAACATTTTCCTCCATTTGAACTGCTTCATCATGAGTTGCCACATATCTTCAATCTCCATCTCTAGTATATTTATAGGCTAGTCCATATTCTTCCATTCACTATTAGCTCTTTCTCTCTGCTTCAAGTTGTTGCTACTGTCTACTAACTCTTCAAATTGTTGCTAGTTACTTCCAATTTGTAGCTGCTGGTTTGCTTTTTCTTCTCCTTTTGTTCTGCTTTCTCCAAATTTTGTTTTGCTTGCTATGCTAACTACTATGGTGACTCTTATGCTTACTACCTCGCTATCATCCTTACCCTCTTTCATGATTATTTCTGCCTACACTAAATTATGACTTGCCAACATTTTGTCCAGTACTTGAGCATCTCTGTTCCATGGATTAAATTCTTACATAGAATATCTTCTTTCATCTATATTCAGCTGGTCATCTGTGCCAAATTTCCTTCAGCATATGCAACAAAACCTGCACTCACAAAACATTTGTTTCAGAAACATAATGCCTCAGTTCCTCCTCTTCCTTTGGCAACACATCAACATGCTACTCTACTTTCTCCTCCTCTGCTAGCAAATCAGTTTGCTGATTTGAATTCTCAAAAGAATTCATCATACTATCAACTAGTCTCTCCTCCACACCATCTGTTCTAATGATGTCTTCCTGCTCTTGTCCATTGTAGTGAAATCCTTCTTCTACAATCACACTATCATACTCTGAATTTTCCAGCAAATATTCCATCAATGCAATTTCTTTGTGACACTTTGCAAGTGTTTCATCATCACTTATGTTTCTTGTATTTATACACAAATTATTAGTTTAGAAGTCATAAGGTTCAATAGTTTCAACTGTTGCTTCACATATCAGCTCTTCAAACTAAATTTCATCTCCTTCTTTCACAAGAACATGTTCCTGTGTTGTCACATCTTCACACATCCATGCATTATTAAGTTCTTTTTGTTGCAATAAATCATTGCTTCTCTCATTTAAGAGACGTTCTCGACCCTCCTTTAGTTTAGAGTTTTTATCTTCTGAAAGATACTCTTCCATACTTCTGATAACTTCAAAAGCTTGTTCATCCTCTGCAAAACACTCTTTTGTTAGTGTTCCTTCTCCCAAGGTTAAATCCTTTTCATAGGATTCTTCTTCCTTAACATCTTTCAGTAGATGTCCTTCTCTTTTTCTGAATATATCAACAGCTTCGATGGCTATTTCCACTATGCCTATCATCATGGTGAATTGATGATCCTTTACTATGTTTTCAGCTAACATAGTGTCTTCTTCAAGTTTGCCTTCAGTCTCTTGTTGTTTATCTTCCCCAAGGGCTATCCTTGTCTCACCATCTACATTAAAATTATCTTGTATTTGTTTTTCATCGATAACATTAGTCAAACTCATTTGATTACCTTTCTGAGACAGTAATTTTTCATTCTTCATCAGAATAGGATCCTGATTCTTCATCTATATGGTAGGTTCTTTAGACTCATCCATAGAGTTTTCCTTCTATATGCAGTCAAATTCTTCTTCTTCTGAGAAGTTTTCCTTGTCACCTTTTACTTCTATATCTTCATCTACTATGAAGGTATCTTCAAAAGGCTACTTTTCTCCTACAATATCTACCATCATACACAAAATATCAGTTTCAAAAATCTAAGACCCTCTGGTCTCACTTGATGGTTCAGTCATCATATCTACTTGCTCTTCTAAATCCTTCATATGATTAAGAAATTCTTTGATGGTCTCTTCTTCAATCTCTTCGAGCCCTTCATTTGTTTGCTTAGTATCTTTCCCCATCTGCATATGATACCTATCTATCTCATATTCCTCCAGAAAAGAATTTAGATTCTACTTGTCTTCTTTCTCCTTTATGAAAATATCAACAAATTTCCCTTCTTTACATGTTTCACCTACAAACATACACAAATTTTCAAATTTAAAATCATCAAACGTTTTGGTCTCACTTGAAGTTTCAGTCTTCAAGTCTTCATCTTCAGTCAGTGTCTCCTCATGCTGTTTTGAACTATCGCAATAGTCCATGAGATCTTCACTTGATCCCGATTCTTTATCTTCAGTGTAGTCTTCACTTTCTCCCAAAATTTCTCCCTATTTTGGTTCACAAATGTATTCTTCCATTTCCAACTTAGCTTCCTTGAGTTTTTCCCTCAACCATTTTACTTGCTTTTGTTGTAGCCTTCTCTTCATCTCATGGCACTCCACTGGCTTCTTCCTCAAGACCCAACCTAATCTCTAGCTTTCCTCTAGTATTCTCCTTAATGCATTGAGTTGTTCTTTTAACTCTGCAATCTCCTTGTCAACCTCCTCTTCACTCAGCAACTTGCCATTTTCCTTGGCATCCTCTTTCTTCATCTTTCCTCTGCTGTGGCTTCTCTCTGAACCTCTGCTCTGACTATCAATAGTCATATTCTTCTCCTATTTCTTCATGAGATCTTCACTGATTTGCAACAAGCCTCTGCAACAGTTAGTCTTCCTTGCTACAATATCACCTCTCTAAGCTCTCCTCACTCAGTCTTCTGGTAAGCACAGTCCTCTGTCTAGAGCCTTCTCTTGAGCAACACCTTTTCTCCTTCTAGGTTTCTGCAATCTATTAAGAAAACCTCAGTTGTCCTCTCTTTTTGTCCAACCTCTTGTAGGATTCTTCAGGTTCACTACCACTTCTCCTTCAGAGTTTTTTCCTTACTCTGCCTTCAAGAGCACATCTAGTTCCCCTCTCACAGCTTCTCTTGTTCTCACTTGTGCATTAGTGTAAAAACACAACTTCTCAATTTAAAACATAACATATTACCTCACCTTCAAGATCTTAGCATGATCTTGTTTCACCATTCCACTTGTACTTTGAATGGATTGTCCTCTATTTCTTACATCTGCAAGTTCTACTACACACCACCTCTGTGTGCCTACTTCCTGTCAGATTAGAATCTCATCCTTCCTCTTGCCTGCATAAACACCGTAACACAGAACTCTGTTCTCAGTTATTTCAAAGAAATGTTCACACAAAGCTTCTTTAACATGGCTCTGATACCAAATGACATAGGCTTACCCCTGCTTGCCCCCATAGTATGCATAAAAATGAATAAACACATATGTCCCAATTATTTAACTCTCAAAGCAGGGAAATATTCTACCATAAATGGTTAAGGCCCCATTCATCAGTTCCTTTGTCAAAAAACTCAATCACCCCACTTAAACCTCCTATCAAGACTATTTTATCTCCTCGTAACCTTCATTACCCATTTTATTAAAGCCTTCCATTAATTCTTCTTTATCGAGACTTAAAAGCAGTTTGTAAGTTTTATAGAACCCTTTAAGCCACATATATATAACCTTTCCCTTTAATACACTGGTTACATATGCATTAACGTATAAAACGATCTTTTCCTTTATAAACCATTTACAAAGGAAAACCCCACAAAACATACCTTTTTCCAGCTCGATACAGTCTCTGCACACTTCCTGAGGATTTCCTTTATCGCAATCGGCTATCGGCTCCTCTAACTTGGAGAAATGAAACTTTGGCATGAGCCAAGTCCAATATGTCGGTTACTTAATTGATGAGAAAGGAATGCATGTGGATCCATTTAAGGGACAATTAATTTGGGATTATCCAGCCTTGACCACCCTAACAGAGCTTCGCAACTTTTTTGGCCTTGGAAATATTTATCAGAGGTTCGTGTTAGGATTCTCTCATATCACTTGGACTCCGAGCGAAGTTAGCAAGCGTGGAGCGAAACCAATTTTTTTTTGGTTCTAGTTCGAATAGAAGGAATTTTTTGGGTTGATGTACCACCTTAGCTCTACACCATTACTCACATTTCTAGACATCGAACAACCATCCTATGACTATGCTATTGGTGTAGTTCTCACCTAGCAAGGGAAATTGATGGCCTATCATAGTGAGACACTCTCTAACACAATTTAAAAATACACCACTTATGATAAGGAGATGTATTACATCATGCATGATTGCAGGGAATGAAAAAATTACATTCTCTATAAGGAGAAGGTCATCCACACAGATCATCAACCTTTGCAATTTATAGAAAGCCAAGGGAATTTGCCGAATGGTCTCCATCAGAAATGGTCCACATATTTGCAACAATTCCATTTGAATATTAAATACATGTAGAGAACCACCAATCATTTTTAGATTGCCTTAGTCAGCCCCCTGTTGTAGCACTGACCATTTTTCTTAACTCTTTTGGAAACAAGACCATTGGATAGCCACAACTATACAAAAACGATAAAGAGTTTCCCACTGCATACTATAAGCTAGTGGATGGTAAGCAAGTTCCAGACTTCGACCTCCAGGATGGACTATTATGCTACCTTTTCCACCTTTTCTTTCCTTCAAGCTAGTATGCCAAGATGATTTGGGAGGTGCATTATAGTTGGGTCATAGGAAACTTTGGTGTGGAGAAAATTGTGGTCGTACTATAAAAGTATTTTTATTAGGAAAATGTCCGATAATATGTTGGAAAGTGCATCATATCATGTACTGTATGTTCCACTACCAACCAACCACTAAGAAGAAATACTTTTATACTCTTTTTCCTACTCCAAGCTGACCCTAGGAATCCATCTCCATGGACTATGTGTTTTTATTCCTTCTACAAAGCATGGAAACAATTGTATTTTTGTGGTCATTGATAGATGTTCTAAAATGACCATATTGGCTTCTTGCAAGAATAGTATGACATCAAAGGCAAAATTATTCATTGAATGAGTGTGGGTACATTTTGGTATCCCATATAAAATTATATTAGATTTGGATAGAAAATTCCTAAGCACATTTATGTCGATCCACCTCTCTTTGTTGGACACCAAGCTCACAAAGCTGACTACAATACACCCCTTGATTGATGGCTAGACAAATGTCATCAAAAGGATGATTGTGCACATACTATCCATGTAAAAATCTAATCATCCATGGACATGGTATGAGAGTATTCCCTATGTGAAAAATAGCTATTATAGATCTCTCCATAGCTAGATTGGCCACAACCCCCTTGAAGTGGGCCTATGATTTCAACCATTATGTCCCTTTGCTGTTGGAATACCTTTTGCAACTACAGAAGAAGAATCTTCCCATGCTCAGTCTGAAGCTGACGAAGACACCAAGTTTATTGCATATTTAGCACTTCCACTGGTAGGTTCAGGAAGTATTGGAGAAAGCTAATTCCAAATATATAAAAAAAACATGATCAACATTGGGTTCCCCATAAGTTTTAGGTGGGTAACAATGTTTAGTTACATTTGCATAAAGAACACCTCGTTAGAGCCCATAATAAGATTCAATCGCTCTTATATGGGACTTACATCCTCACCAATGCTATGGGAGACAATGATTTTGAGCTCAATACATCCCCATTCATTAGGTTTCCCCCATATTCAATGTGGACCACCTTTGACCATAATTTCCACCATTTTTGGAGACATCAAACATGGTTGAGAAATTGGAAACAAAAAATCTCAAAACGAACTACATTGAACAGGACAAAAATAAACGGCTTATGGACGCATAGATTGGGAACAATTACAAACAGAGGATATAATTGTATTGAGTTGCCAAATATGGTTAGCTCTTGAACCAGGGCAAGTGGCTCAACAGGGACCAAGCTCAATAAAAATTCCCCCATATCATGGAGGCACTCAACACAAAGGGGACCATTCCTTCCTAAAAGGGAGAGGATTAATCTAGGTGGATATTGGTGGCCACCAGCCTATCCCATTTGGACCCCTAGCAATACTTCTTCTAGTTTCCTTAATTGTAGCACAATTTACTACTTTTGAAATCTTTTTAGGTCCTGAATTTTCGGAGCCATTTTGAAGCCCTAAACGAAATTTTTATTGAAAATGAGAAAAATGATTGTTTGTGGAAGGGGTTTTGTGGTAGTGTTTTTGTGGAAATGTTGTACCAAAAGACACCTCCTTAACAGTTGATTGTTCCCTACAATGGATGACAGGTAGAATTGGTGTTGTTAGTGGACAATATGTGACTTACCAACATTAAACGCACATATATATTTGCCTTTTAGGTTATCAAACCCATGTTTAGATCTGTAATTATTGAATTATAGCTTCACTACACATCAGACTTTCAGAAGGAAAACCTATCTCTCGCAATACATAATAAAACATGCATCAGACATAAATATTACAGATCAAATCAATCAATTATATATTCATTTCAGATCTATTGGATCTAGCCCATCATCAAATTCTTGGGTGCATACTTAGTTTCAGATCAACAAATTCATTAATAGCCCATTACATGCATAACTTATTTACATCTAACTATTCATGAAATATTCATCACTTTCACACAAATGAGTTTGATATTCATCTCCTTATATAGCTTACACTTATCCAATACCACACAGTCCAAAACCAAACTAATGTACACAATATTCTTTGACGGGATCAAGTATCCATTGTTGGGTTCAATACTAAGGGTCAATACCATGGTAAAGATGCTTGGTATTTAGTATACCATGGTGTAGAAATTGTATGCCCCTTTTCTTCTTCATACTCATGTATGTACATTGATTTGCTTCATAGAACCCATGTATATTTTTATCATTCCTATGTCTGTGAACTATTATGCCTTTGATGAAAATATATGTCACATGTAGACACATTTTTTTACCATAATATTGGCATCTGTATTGAGTAGGTTTTCCATCAAAATACAACTCATCAAGTAGGTTTCCATCAAGGACAATACATTAGTCATAATGACAACAGTTGAACCTTGGAAAGACTATCCTCGTCAACCCCAACAACCTCCCATGGTTGAAGAAAAGAAAGATGAAGGGGTAGGAGATCCTTTCAAAATATTTCTCAAATAATCCCTCAAGTGACAAATGAAGGATATAATGGAAAAATTTTCCTAGACCCTTCGTTGGATGCACACAAGTGACACATATTCATCCATCAACCACCTTGGTGGCACCACTCCCTTTAAGGTACAAGTAATTTTTGAAATTCCCATATTTGAAGGCAATATAGATGAGCACATAATAGATAAATGGCTAAATACCTTGGAAATATGTTTTTTGGTTCATGATTTTTCCAATAGGGAAATTATTACTTTTTCACTTCTCAAAGACACCCCACACATCAAGGATTGGTGGAAAACATAGTATGAGAAGAGGGATGAGAGGGATCCCTCACTATCTTTAGCTACATCCACTTTGACTTATTTCTATGATGCTATGAAGATAAGTACATAAAATGGAGCATAGTGTGGCAGGGAAGGGACCAAGGCATGTCAGAGTTCACAAATATTTTCCTTACCCTTCTTATAATGTTTGGTATCAATGATTATGAGCAGTATAGTTTACTCAATTACATCTATTATCTACATAATTACATCCAGGATGAGATAGAGCTCTTGGGCATCTCCTTTCCTAGCACTTCCTATTGATACCTTGTCATGATCAAAAAAAAAATTAAGAAGAAGAAGCAAGCTTGGATATGTGAATCTTATACAAGGGAAAGGGGCACCAAAATCATAGAACAAAGAAAAAATACAAGACGGGGTGACCCAGGACAACCCATCGAAGATGTAAGCAAAGAACAACACCAGGAAGGAAAAGTGTTGGTTGATAAAAGGTGTCTTTTAAAACTCCTAATTACCCCACATTAATCATCAGCCCAGGAAAGTCCTTTTATTTCAAGAGTGTACACAATATGTACATGCTGTGAATTCAGGTAGTAATGTTTCCCAAAATCAAGTATAGATATTTAATACAAGAACAAACAAATGCATCTAATAAACTCAAATTGTAGTAATCAAAGGAAATATGACATCTAAGATTCAAGACTCAAACCTCTACTGAAATCATAATCAAATTTCACACAAGCAATTTAATCAACAATAAAATCAGCCTAGAGCATAGTAGCAATAACTCATCTCTTCCTAGCTGATTCAATCTAAATCATACTCAATCTCTACAAAGCAATCCTGATGGAAATGATATCAGTTTGAGAGTTCATTAGCAATAACCAAACTCTTTACAATTGATTAAATCAATCTAAATAATTATCTAAGTAACTTAATATGAAATGAATGTAAACTAAATCAAATGACAGTGTTGTAAATCATATAAAGCAAAGATATTCCTTCAATACAGGAAAACAGTAAAAAGCACATACGATGAGAAAATTAATAAATTAATCAAATTTGCAGAAATCAGAAAGATATAATGCAGAGAAGCATTTTAATCCACCCGAGGTAGGGCCATTAGCCACCAGTGAATGCTACTGAGCTACTTCAGATAGGGCGAATGAACAACAACCTCAAATTATATATTAATCATTCAACTTGAGTAACATTACAATATGATCACGTTCCCTCGACCGCACTAGTCTATAAATTAAAATTACAATTTGAAATAACAAGGATTCCTCCCCTTTCTTCCTACAATCATCCTCTTTTATAATCAAAAAAGGTAAAAGCTAAATGCAATCCCTCAGGATCTCCCAATCCTAAGGGATTCACAATTGATTGCTAACTTCAGACACCTTTCCTTTTTTGTGTTGATCCTCCTTATTCGCCCTCATCCCTGCCTGCAACCGACACGTTCCACCCTCCATTTGTTGGTTTGTGTTGTTCAATTGTTAGGGAACATCAATTGTTCCTTTTGTCATTTTCTGCATAAAAAAGAGTAAAAGTCAGTTACTACGGCTAGATCTTAACTGCGAGTAGTTCAGTCATTTCTTATTATAATCAATCAATATATTAGCACATTAAGATATGAAAAAGATAAGAAAAAAGGAAAAAGGTGATGAAATTAATGGTAAATACATACCCATTACGTGAGTCAACATACTCCCCTACTTACCCTATTTGATGTCGTCATGAAAAGTAAGTAATTCTAATGAAATGCAGTTAAAGAGTAGGCTCAAGAAGGAGCATCAAAAATTGGTATAAAATGATGAAGTTGAGTTAGAAGCGTAAAGGCGGGCCCTTCCTTTCCTTCAGGAAATTCGTAGATATCCCCACAACCTTAAGGAGGATACCAAATGATGGGGTTACGAAACCAACAACCTAACCAATAATTTCCCTCTCTCAAAATAAGGTTGCTATAGGTGACAAAATGGGCCGTAGCTACTTTAAAATTCCTGTAATTAAATTGCTCCCAATCTTGCACACTACTAGTGGAGACCGTCCACCGGAGCTTAGATGTAGCCAGAGAGCTTTCTTAAATGGAGTGAAAATATGATACTCTGCTCTGCACAATGTCCTTATGAATAGGCCCCAAAATTTTAATCACCCCTTCCCTTGTCATCAGACTCTTATGGTTGGCAAGCATTTGCAAAGGGTGCTTGGGTTCACTTCTTACCTAGAGATCCAATCCATGCTCTTATCATTGGAATGTGTTATGAGCTTTAAACCATTTAGGTTGGTTAATTGCAAATGAGATAAAGGCCTGGAATTAAACATTTCCCCCAAAAATATTAGGCTTGTTTTCCACCTCGTTCTCTAGTACAAAATTGTGCAGGTAAAATTCGCAAAGAAGCCTTTGAACCTTTACACCATGCTATTTGCAACAATTTATAAAATCTTCAATTTTTTTTAATTCAATTGGTTTTCCAACTCTCACGGCTTTAATTTTCAACAGAAAGTATCGTTCTAACAAAAACAAGACATAATTGGTGGCAGGAAACTTGCATTCCAAGACATCTGTATATAATGAGTGGATGGTGTTTGTTCGAGCTATGACCATATCTAGTTTGAGCTTGATTCTCTCTATTATCTCTTCTGCTTTTTTGTATTTGTTGAAAGTCTCACTCTCTATTGCATTCATTTCCTGAAGCTATCTCTGCAGCTCTATATATCTCTGCTAGGAAACAGTTTCTTGTTCAAGCCATTCTAACGCAAACCGAGCTTGTGCTAATTCTTCCTGAAGATTTGGTATAATGGGGTAATTGTGTGTCATGACATCTTTTGCTTGTAATCTTGTCTGAGTGCTTATGTTATGAGAAACGATATTTTCGGTCTGAATTTCTTTATTATGGGAGGTCCAAACCTCCGTTTGAGTAGCCGTGCTATAAGAGGGTACATCCTCTGTCTGAATAGCTACATCTACTATAATTGCATGTTGTTCCTTTTGAGTGATAGTTAGTTGAGTAGGTATGGGCTTGGTTTGGGTCCCTATAATGCTACCTTCATATAACTTTGTTTGTACGACCTCATTTATTTTCTTCGGGGTATTGTCCAGAACATTGTTGCCATGATTTCTCTTATTTTCCTTCTGAGCCTTTTTACCATTTTGCAAAGCTTCTACTATTCTTTTCTTAGTTTCTTCAATTTGTCTCTATAACTTTTCATAGGAGGGATTATTCTGATAATAGTCTCATTAATGGCTTCTACTTCTAAAGAGCCTAGCTGCTCAGCCTAGCTCTGTTCTAGTAAGACTGTGTCTCTAGATTGATTATCGGCATCCCAAATTATCTCTGTCTTGACTTCTTCTTCTTGAGTTCGCAGCTTACATCTTTTGAGGGAGATAGAATTATGGTATGGCTAGAATTCCGAGGAGATTCGGTTTCTCCTAAGATAAGATTGAGCAATCCTTCAGACTACATGTAGACATTCATGTTGGCAAGGACCTAGGCCATCTCGAAATTGTGCAACAAATCACCTTGGGTACTCATATCTAGTGTTGAGGGAATTCCCAATTCATTTCTTTTTTCATCTCCAAAATGCCTTGTTCCTTCCTCATGGTGTGATTCAGGGTTATCATGTCCTTCTAACTCTAGTTGCAAGTATTGTTCACTTACTGGGTTGGATAATTCTATAGGTTGACTAGCGTTGCCTTGAGGATTCTCTGACGCTCCCTATTTTGAGCTCAACCTTGTGGATCATCTACACTTCTGAGGTATGCTCCCTGAAAGGGCATTTCTCTTTCTTTTTGGAACAAGATTAGGTGCTGGTAGGGCTATACCTCCTTCGAGGGCTAGTATTAGGTCATCTGAGGTTGACTGTTGGTAGAAAAGGTTATAGCTAACTATTAACCTGATCAAACAATGATGGATAACTATTGTTTCTATGTGTTGGGACTGTCTCAGCCTCTCAGAAATGTCATGCAGTAATGAATTCAATAATGCAAGTAAATTAATAGAGCATTTTCATTTTAGAACTGCTAAGAGTTTTGAGTTGTCTTGGCCTTACCACGTCTTTACACCCATCACAGGTAATGTAGTTCTGGATGATTCATGCCAATTCTCCCCATGGCTCTCCAAGAGAAGATGGGCGAACACCTTTGCCCTTATTAATTAGCTCCTGCCCCTCATCCCATAGTAGTCCTTCTAGCGGCAACCTGGATACTTCTACTATCATAGTGTCTAATACAGTGATTTGCCTACCTCTTACCACAGATTGTCCATTCTGTAGATTTCGTAAAAATTCGATGGAAATTTCCTCGTTTGGGGTTGAAATCTCGTAAAATATGTTATCCATCCTACATGATCCATAAGTTCCCTGGCTTCATCAGAGATAGCCAGTGTTAAAGGTTCTCAGTGCATTATTCTTCCTCCCATGGTGCTTCAATTCTGCAAGCGATTAGTGTAGTGGAGATAGCACAACAATGAATAGAGCCGAGTGATGGAACAACAAATGGTTGTAATAGCTCTACCGGGTGATACCTTATAAGCCTAAATACCATTATTGAGGATTGTTATAATGCCACATGCTCTGTGATCACCGGATGTCATATTTTTCTGCAAAATCAAATGAGAAGATTACAGCACAAGCGTTAGTATACTGGAGGTCCTCACCCCCCTTTGAAATAATAGGTCGCCTACGACCGAATGAATGAAAGCATAGTGTGTTGACGGTGAAGTATAGTGGTGATGTATTGGGTAATGAAAGTGGCAAGGTACGCATATTAATGAAAGGATCGTAAATAATAATTGAGTGATGAAAACGAGGCGTGTAATGAGAATTATCCATAAGTGATAAGATGTCGTGAGGTGATGTAATAAAGAAAAAGGGCAGCATACATAGGAAAAATGCTTTAATGCCTTTATTCCACTTAATTGTTGTGATTGATTAAAAAGATTAGCTCATGCATAAAGGTACATGGTAAATTAGGAACATAGTCTCTCCGTAGAAAGATGAAAAGATAAGAAGAAGACATTATAATAACTATTGATCTAAAATGAAACTCCAATACCATCAGTAAAGCTTCTATTTCCTGCAGGCATCTATAGCCTCGAAAAATTTGCTTTCTAACCCTTTGGAACCATGGTCCTCTATGTATAATTGGGGAATTGCATTATGATATCCATAGTAGAGACCAATGTGTTGGCATGGTAACCAGATGAACACACTGCCATTCACTGGGAAGTAGCGAAAAGTGGTCAGGTCGGCTCGTAATGTGACCTCCTGTTCAGAGAACTTTATTTCTTGACGCATCCATTTGATCATATCCTTGGTGTGGTGGCCATAGTGGGAATGCCACTTCACTGCTTCCTTATGATCATGGTAGGTTGGCTCGTGATGAGACCCCCTATCTTCCATTTGTGGAAAAATCCATACAATTGTTAGTGAATATATATATGTACATACATACATACATACATACATACATACATACATACATACATACATATATATATATATATATATATATATATATATAGATATAGATACATATATATATATATATACATATATATTGGACAATGCTTCCTTTTTATATATAGAGGGTGGCTCAGCACTCCTTAATAGTAGGGATGGCTGAAGAAGTTTGAACATATCAATAGAGAAAAAAAGTATGCACATAATCTTATTGATAATAAACAGAGAGAGTTATAGGGGACAGGGGAGAACTAGCATGGTACATATAATCAATTAGTTTGATTTATAGTGGAAATGAGACAGTGAAGTGATATAGATAGTTGTGTCCTTTCTTTTTTGATCAATACAAAGCAATCTTGTTCAAGATGATAATATTCAAGATATTTTCTTGTTCTAGTAAAATCCATACTTGTTGTCCTTAAATATGTATTTGTAATTTTGTGCCATAAACAGGATTATAAAGAGTGAACTAAGATGGTCTAGGGATAACTATGCAAGGGAAAGAAAAAGGGTGTTCTGAAAAATACTCACAAGGTGTTGTTCCTTGAAGGGAACAACCAAATAAAACCACACACAAAAAGTGATGTTCCTTATAGGGAACAAAAAATGTTCCCTGTAGGGAACAACATTTGTTCCTTGTAGGGAACAACAAAGAAAAACACGCAAAAACGTGGTGTTCCTTAGAGGGAATAGCAGGTGTTCCATGTAGGGAATAGAAAAGCAAAATACACACAGAAAAGTGTTGTTCCCTGATGAGCCCCAATTTTTGGTAACAATTTGGGCTCATTTGACCTACTTACCTTGCTCAACCCTTCATCTTTTATCACTTATGCATTCATTTCTTGGTATATTCGTGTTATTTGTAGGAAGAAGGGCAGGCATTATATCTATGTGGCTAATACATGATGATTTCAGGTTTTTTGGCATTAAAGGGAGCAAAAGACCACACAAATGGAGACAAGGAGACAGCCAAGGTGGCATTGCAGGTTTTTAGGGAGGTTGTCCACAGTCTTGATGACCTTCCTCATGATTTCCACCCTAACTCTGAGCTCCAACAGCTCTCCCCACCGAGCTTAAAGGCAGCCAACGGATTCTACAGGAACAACAGTTTAACTTTTAGTTGGACAGCCAAGCTCCACTAATTAAGGAAGCCAGCTTGATCCTCATCATGTATAAATATTGAGGTCGTAGCCTTGGATAGGAGCTTTTTGAACTTTTGAACTACTGTTGCAATTTCTAAGCACGAGCTCCAGCTCGGTTTTTGCTTTTTGTAAGCTACTTTTGGCATGATGTTAGACTCATGATTATTCAATAAAGGCAGGCAGCTTTGGATTCAATTCTGAGTTTTTAAGGGAGCTATAGCTCTCAGGTTAGGGCCCAACCTGAGAGCAATAGACCTCCTTTTCCTTGTATTGTTACTTGTCTTTCCTTTCAGCACTTCATTTCTTTGCTTTGACATGCATTTGAAAAACACAGTCTGCTGATTTAATTTCTTTAATGTGATTGAGTAGGATTAGTTCATGGTTAAAGTGCTTTCAATAGCTTAGATTAGAGTAGGAGGATTAGCATTCATTAGAGCTCCAAGAAAAGGTTGACAGTGCACTCACTGCCATCTCTGTTTAGAGATTGGGGTGTAGACCGTACCAACCACCAAAAAACGCAGTCTTATACGTTCATGCAAGCTGCAACACAATCATTTCAGTCATAGAACCGTCCATGCATTCTGATCTGGAGCAATACTTTTTCATTCCAACACCATGCACGATTTTTCTCTGAAGCTTACATTGTTGTTCGTTGGTTTAATAACATAGTTAGAATAGGTGAATGAATTCTCGGTTTTGTGCAGATTTGTTTCCTTTACACTGCGTTGCATCACTCTGTTATCTTCTTCTTCTTCTCAACCGCGCCCAAGTCACCTACCCATCCTCTGTTCAGCTCGTTTGCCTTCCAACCCTTCTACTTTTCACGTAGCTCCATCTTTTTAACCTTTCGTTGCTTCCACCCTTCTACTCACCAACCAACTGTACCCACTCTTTCTCCATCTCATATCTCTGTCCCTGAGCCATCACAAGCTCCCTTTTCATCCTACCTATCCACCCATATAGCTCCTCGACTCCTCCATCACCCAAAACTCCAACTATAGCACATCCTGTAGAAGTTAGCAGACTTCCTGTAGAAATCCCGAGCTTCCTGTAGGATCCCCTGCAGACATCCTGTAGAAGCCTGCAAACTCGGTTGCCGAGCACCTGAACGTTGTGGACTTCTGTGGAATGATGTTTTGGATCCCCTGGAACCTCTCCTAGCCCTCCTGACCTTTCCCAAGCTTTCTTTCCCTTCGAACTACCCCTGCACAGTCAAAACCCAACCAGAAACAAAATCATAATAACTCCAACCACTTAAGCAAAAATATAAAAACATGTTTTCCTCAATGGAAGTAGTTTAAATTCATGCATCTCATATCACTAGAAGTAATGGCATCATTGTTAGAAGTTGCATTCTCATCGTTGCATTGTAAGGATTAAGCTAGTCAGATTAGGGTTTACTAGGGTTTCCATGTTTGGTTGGCTTTTGGTTCATTCTTGAAAAGTAGGTTAATTTCCTTTCAGATAGTCTTCGTTCATCATTTAGAAATCTTCTTCTGAGAACATATAGAAGTTGGCTTGAGCCCTAGCGGACTTGTGCCAGCGGACCAAGTGACAGCTGCGACAAGAACTAGTACTTGTGCATACAGCACCGTCGCTTCCAAGTTTGTTACGAACTACCGGGTTGATAAAATTAGAGAAGGAAGCTCCAGGAGTTGTAGCATTATTGCTACAATACTGGAGCCCACCATCTTTTTGGCGCCGTTGCCGGGGAAGCGTCAGAGTATTAGTAATTGTTGCTTTTCTTCTACTTTCCTACTCTTGCTTTCTGCCAAGTAGTTTATTTCATTTCCATTCTGCAAAAGTAGCATAGACATTTCCTGCTTTCATAGATTAGCCTTTCAATTCCGCAATTTCAATTTCGCAAGCGTAGAGTAGTATTTTCAATTCTGCAAGCGTAGACTAGTATTTCCATTCCTGCAATTTCATTTGAGCAAAGTAGATTAGTTCTTTCCTGCTTTCAATTCAATTCTGCATCTTTATTTCAGTAAGATAGTTAGTTGTAGATCAATCTGTTTCAGTTTTGCAGGTACCAAAGAAAAACAAAAGCAATCAAAAAAGTCTTTCCATTTCATGCCTCGTAGGAATCGAGATAAAACAGGCAAATTCTTACCCAACACCCCCACCACATCACTGAGTCACCCTTCTCTCTTCTTCGGTGACAGTGATCCAGAAGAACCTATAGGTGAACCTCCTGAGATATACGAAGATCCTATAGCAGAAGAAGAATTAGAGACCATCCCATCTGAAGCTATGGCTGACAATAGAGGAGAAGATGAGAGGATAGAAGGTGCCTTCCCCATCCGAGAGACCAATGGAGACATGAAAATGAAAAACATTAGTCCCTCCGCTCTACCTCACTTCCATGGACTGACTACTGAAGATCCTGATACCTTCCTGTTTGAGTTTGCTGTCCTTTGTAGAACCTATGACTATACTGAAGATGAGCAGAAGCTGAAACTCTTCCCTTCAACTCTTAAGGATGCAACATTACGCTGGTTCATGGGCTTACCTGGGAATAGTATCACTACTTGGGCTCAGATGCAGCAAGCTTTCAATACCAAATACCGGGATTACTGTAGGTTCAAGGAAACCAAGGGAGAAATCTTTCGAATGACTATGGGAAATGATGAGTCCTTAGAGGATTATGAGGAGAGGTTCCAACTTAGCTATAAGCGGGCTAGGTGCACACTTGACCCTGAATCCCTCAAGTTGGTTCTACTCTGAGGAGTCCCTGAAGACCTCTTAGATACCCTTCACATGTTAGCTGGGGGGGACATTTACCAACTGCCTTATGAGGACATCAAGACTGTGTTTAGAAACCACTCCAGGGCAGCTCGAAAACGAGGCAGAGGAAACCTCCTCTCAGCTGGTGTCCCTTTCTCCAAACATGAGTTTGCAAATCAATTAGAAGATCTTAAGAGTGAGGTGAGACAGACCATTGCCATGCAGCTGGACACATTCAGGATCCAGCAGAAGAAGGAAGAAGCTGAGAGAGCCTTGGCTATCTTCTGCCCTAGATGTACAAGGAGACACCCTAAGAACGAATGCCCATTGCATTCAGTTGAAGTGTGTTTCGTTTGTGAGGAGGACCATCCCACAAACCAATGTCCAACCTTACCTGGATTTAAAGCCATGTACCAAGGGACAGAAGCTCCCACTGAACCTCTCTATTTCCTCAACCAAAGAAGGCCACAAGGACCTAGACCTTACCAGCAGGGGATGCAAGGGGCACCCCAAGCTTATTACAGCCCCAACCAATCGACTCCTATGCCTTCCTGGGGTCCCCCTGCTCATCCTTCTTGGTCCATGCCACCTCCATGGTCTTACCCACCTCAGTACCCTACTCAACCCACTACTCATTCATATCACTCACATGCCCAGCCGCAGCCTCAGTGGAATTCACCTCAGTCGGGGTGGAGGCCCGCCATCTTGCCTCCACCACCAGTTCAACCTCAACCATTACCTCCTGCTCCTCCAAGGCAACCTCAAATACCTGCTCAACCGAACCCGAACCCCAACAATAGACAGGCCCAGCAGGTATACACTGGGGAAACATCATGCCCTACTTATGCTGTGGAGATCCAGGAGATCAATCTTTGATCTGGAAAGACTCTTCCGGATCGCCAACCTCCTCCCCCAGAGGATGAGGAAGATAAACAGGAAAGTGAACCAAAGGCTATTCCACCCTTTCCTGAGAGACTAACAGCCACCACACAACCCAACCCAGAGGAGGATGAGCTTCTGGGTGAGCTCAAGCAGTTGTGTGTGAAAATACCACTTCTCCAAGCCATCAAGGATGTGCCAATATACAACAAACGGGTTAAGGAAAAGTGTTTCAAACACCCAGGCAGGCGAAAGAGAGATGCTTCAACCATCAATGTCTTAGGACAACTGTCTGACCTTATGTTAGGACAAGTCATCTGCCCAAAGTATCTAGATCCTGGGAGTCCTGTAGTAGATGTCCACATCAATGGCACCATCATACCTCACACCTTGATTGATTTGGGGGCTGCCATTAATGTGATGACCAGGGATACCATGCTCAAACTCAATCTTCAGGGTTCCTTGAGGAAGACTTCGACAGTTCTGCAACTTGCAGATCGCTCCACTGTGACTCCCGAAGGGATTGTGGAGGATGTCTTGGTCTCTGTCGACTCTTGGGAATACCCTGCAGATTTCTTGGTTCTGCAACCCAAGGCAAAGCTTACTGGATATCCTCTTATTCTGGGAAGGCCTTGGTTAGCCACTGCAGATGCTTACATAAGTTGTCGTGCAGGAAACATGACCATCAAAAATGGTCCTATGTCCAAGCAGCTAGTCCTATACCCTCCTGCCCAACCCTCCTTAGAGCATGACTTACCACTTTGGTTGGAGGAAGGAGAAGAGGATGAAGTGTACTCAGCACCTCTGTGCACCCTAGATACCACTAGAAGAGACCCCCCAACCGAGGATGACTTGATTGAGACCTTGATCCAGAATCCACCTTCCAGTGCACTATCCTTAGAGAAATTGGTGGAGGATGCCCAAGCCAGCACCTTAGTGGATCTTTGTACAACCAACCCTGTCACTCCCAGAGTCAAAAATGTGGAGTTCGGCCCTAAGAGAACATTAAATATCAGCTCCTCCCTATCTCCTTCCCAGGAAAAGGAGCTGTGTAGCCTGTTGGCCAGTCACCTAGATGCTTTTGCTTGGAGCTATAAGGAGATGAAAGGAGTCCATCCTTCGGTCTACACCCATCACATATACATCAAAGAGGATTGTAAACCGGTTAGACAACCCCAGAGGAGAATGAATCCAGCCCTTAAGGACATTGTCAAGGAAGAATTGCAGAAACTGCTGGATGCCGGATTCATTTACCCCATCTCAGATAGTGAATGGGTGTCCCCTCTGGTGTTGGTTCCCAAGAAAAATGGGAAGTGGAGAATCTGTGTGGACTACCGAGAGCTAAACAAAGCTACCAAGAAAGACCATTTCCCTCTACCTTTCATAGATCAAGTGTTGGATGGACTGGCAGGAAAGAAGTTCTTCTCTTTCCTGGATGGGTTTAGCGGGTACAACCAGATCCAAATCAGCCCGGAAGACCAAGATAAGACCACCTTCACTTGTCCTTGGGGTACCTTTGCCCACCGAGTTCTTCCCTTTGGGCTATGCAATGCTCCTGCTACCTTCCAGAGAGCTGTCTTGAGCATCTTCTCGGAGCTGGTCCATGATGCAGTGGAAATCTATATGGATGACTTCACTCCTTATGGGGCCAACTTCCAGGAAGCGTTGTCCAATCTGGGAAAAGTCCTAACCAAATGCATTGAGATGAACCTGTCCCTTAGTCCTGAAAAATGTGAATTCCTGATGACTGAAGGGACTGTGCTAGGCCATACCATTTCTTGCCAAGGGTTACAGGTGGATCCTAACAAAATTGCTCTCATCAAGAAGGTTCCACCTCCTCAAAAGGTAAGGGATGTTCGGAGTTTCCTAGGATTAGCAGGGTATTACAGGAGATTCATTAAAGACTTCAGCAAGCTAGCCTCACCATTGTTTGGCCTGTTGGCAAAAGATGTGGAGTTTAAATGGACTGACGATTGTCAGAGGGCTTTGAATGAATTAAAGGACAAGTTGGTGTCAGCCCCAATCTTGAGAGGTCCAAACTGGGCCCTACCTTTCCACATCCACACTGATGCCTCGAACAAAGCCATAGGTGCAGCTTTAGGACAAGTTGAACAAAAACTTCCATATGCCATTTACTTTGTTAGTAAAAACTTGTCCAAAGCTGAGCTGAATTACACTGTAACTGAGAAAGAGTTTTTGGCTGTGGTCCATGCACTGAACAAGTTCCGACATTATATCACTGGCTATCAAACATTTGTACATACTGACCATGCTGCAATTAGATATTTAATGAATAAACCAGATGTGAATGCTCGTATTATTAGATGGTTACTTTTGTTGCAACAGTTTGATTTGACCATTGTTGACAAACCAGGTAAAGAAAATGTTGTTGCTGATTTTTTATCTAGATTGGATTTGTCTGCAGATGAGGATGGAACAGTGGATGACCAGATGCCCGATGAGCATCTGTTTGCTATCTCAGCACTCTCTCCATGGTTTGCTGATATAGCAAACTACCTTGTTTCAGCACAGTTCCCTTCACACCTATCTTCAAGAGAGAAGAGCAGAATCATCAGAAAAAGTGCCTCATTTACTTGGATCGGGGGCAATCTGTTCAAGCTTGGGCCCGATCAGATCTTAAGGCGTTGTGTAAGGGAGGAGGAAGTCTTTGATATCCTCCTCACCTGTCATGATGGGCCTTGTGGAGGACATTTTGCAGCAAAGAGGACTGCCTTCAAAATCCTGCAGACAGGCTACTATTGGCCCACACTTCATCAAGATGTCAGAAGATATATCAGCCAATGTGACCAATGCCAAAGAATGGGGAAACTGACTCAAAGGGATGAGATGCCTCTCCAACCTCAAGTGACTCTTGAGCCATTTGAGAAGTGGGGTATGGATTTTGTGGGTCCAATCAACCCTCCTTCGAGGCAAAGGTCTTACATCATTGTGTGTACTGACTACCTGACAAAGTGGGCAGAGACCAAAGCAATCAAAGCAGCAACAGAAGAAAAGGTGGCCGAGTTCTTAAGAGAAAACATCTTCTACAAGTTTGGCTACCCAAGAGAGCTGGTCATCGATCGAGGGAGCCAGTTCACATCCAACCTAGTTGAAGACCTACTAGCTCATCACAAGATCGAGCATAGGACTTCCACCCCCTATCACCCTCAAGCAAATGGGCAGGTGGAAGTCACTAATAGAGCATTAGAAGGGATCTTGACTAAGGTGGTGAGCAGCAGCAGAAAGGACTGGGCAGATCGCCTGGTTGAGGCCACATGGGCTTACAACACAACCTGGAAGACCACCATCGGCTTCACACCTTATGAGCTGGTCTATGGGAAGAAAGCTTTGCTGTCCATTGAATTTGAATACAACACTTTGAGGATGGTAGCTCAGCTGGACCTAGATCTCAGCCATGCACAGCAAGAAAGGTTATTGCAGCTGAATGGACTGGACGAGCACCGGATGCAGGCCCTCCTTCACTCGGAAGTGGTTCAACTTCAGAGAAAGGTGTGGCATGACCAACACCTCCATGACAAGCAATTCCAGCCGGGAGATTGGGCCTTGTTGTATGACTCCAGATACAAAGATTTCAAGGGGAAGCTGAGAACCAGATGGCTAGGACCATATGCAGTGGAAAAATGTCATGACAATGGATCTGTTCTCATTCGGACCATTGATGAGGAAGCCATCCCCATGCTTGTCAATGGGCATCGATTGAAGATCTACAGGAAGCCTCTCTCAAGACAAGAGTTCATCAAAACTATGGAGAAATCAGTGTTGGTCATAGAGAAGGGTTCTGCCTCTCCTTTGGGCATACCCTGAAAGATCTAAAATAAATAAATAAATAAATAATAAAGATCCTTGGGTGAAAACCTTTCTAAGGCGCCCAAGGCAGGTGGTAGGGGTGAAAACCTCATTGAGGCGCCCCTATCGTCTTTCAAAAAAAAAAAAAAAAAAAAGGGAGATTTGAAAAAGATCCTTGAGTGAAAACCTCTCTGAGGCGCTTAAGGCAGATGGCAAGGGTGAAAACCTCATTGAGGCGCCCCTGTTATCTTTCAAAAAAAAGAGAGAAAAAAGAAAAAAGAGGAAAAAAGAAAAAACAATGAAAAAAGGCAAGGACAGCAAGTTCATAATGTGAAATTGCATGCAGGTTGCAGGTGTTCTATGGAGGAGAGGAAGCCTCTCAACTCAAAGCTAAGGATCCTTATCATGCTGTCAGGAGACCTCACCAGCACCTCCTCCAAGAATACTCCTTTTCTCCAAGGTATGTGCACAATTTCATCACGGCTTGAGTTTTCTACAGGAAGATGCAGATTTTCTACAGGAAGGTGCAGACTTTCTACAGGAAACGCAAACTTTCTACAGGAAGCTCTGTATTTCTACAGGAAACTTCCTGTAGAAGTTCGGGACGGCCCAGAATCCATTCTATGAGGAGATCTAACGACTAAGGATCGGTTCGGACGCATGCAAGCTATTGTTGTCACCCTTGCACACTGTTGTCACCTCGTTCTACCATCCTTGTCGACATGCAATGAAGTTACCTGCACCAGCAAAGCAGATCGTTGAGTTATCAAAGAGAAAGCAATTTTTAAATGGAAAAAGCGCTGAGATCTCATACCATATCCATCCCAGCCATCCATGAGCTCTGGGAGCGTGATCGTGAGGCCAAATCCTTCGTCATGCAGCATGCACCCAAGGAGGAAGAACTGTTACAAGACATCCTGCGGGAGTCCTGTAACAGTTAAGCCCGCTAGAGTGGATACCATTCACAGCGCTGGCCATATGCAATGAGAACGCGGGCGCATGCAGCCAAAGCGTCCAAATCCATCGTCGGCAGCCTGTAGACATGAACCTCCGGGCCTGTGCAAATTCATCAGCGGCAAACGAATCCACTCATCATCGTCCAAAAACCGAAAAATCGTGTTGCGGCCGCACAGGTAAGTGTCTCGACCCTTTCTTCCGTCAGATTGCATGAATTTTACTTTGAAATTGTTTGCAAAGTGTGAGGTGAATGGGTTGAGCGGCTGTATGGCCATTTGACTGGCCACGTCGACCAGTTAATGGTCTAGTCGGATGTTTGGGTGGCGGCCATGAAAAAAGGAATGGGCAGCACACACGTGAGAGCAATCCCGTCGGGAAAAACGAGTTTAACAGGAGAGACGGCGGTGGATCTGCGGGGGGATGATGTGGCAGTAAGGGAACTCGCAGGCAAATGATGGGATGACGTCGCCCAACGGTCCAGCAGGGACAGCTCACCCCCGCGCCATGGATTCCGCCGATTCAAATCTAATCGGCTAGATTGCCCCATGCATTTATCATTCACCGTTTGGAACTCGAGTGATCATCTGGATCCCTCTACAGTTCGATACGCCGAGCCTTTGGCTATCAGAACGCCTGTGAAGCAACACCAAGAGCGCAGACCGACTGCAGTCTTTCCCAGAAATTGCGCGCTGCTCCTACAGGAAAGCTGTTTCTACAGGAAGTCGGGTTCCTCAAATAAAAAGGTGGCAGATAAAAAGGTAAACCTGAACTCTCCATGCAATTGGCTTTTGAAGGTGGCAGAATCGTCGTCCACAGTCTGGTCGTAGGAAATTGATGCAATTGTTGTCTGCTGTGCATAAACTGTCGTTCTACAGGATGTCAGTGTAATTAAGCTGTGTTAAGGTCCTCAGAGATAAGCTTCGTGGATTATGTGCATGACAGAAGCGTAATTCTACGCTCTGTCTCAGTAGACCAAATTTCCTCCGCATTTGCCACCTCTAGTTAAAGCAACAATTTTTATCATGCCGGGTGGGTTTATTCGACAGGAACCCACTGATTCAACAAAGTTAAGGGAAAATCTTGAGGTAGTGGAGCTCTTCACACGAGTGCAATGGATATCCTTCTGTGACAAATTGCAGGGTTATGACGACGAAGTGGCAGAAGAGTTTTTACAAGCTTTGAGGCCGAAATCCAAAACATTGGCCACCGTGAACTTCAGGGGCCTAAGCCTCAAGCTCACCCCGCAATATATCAGTCGAATTACTGAACTCCCAATGGGTTTGCCATGGGATAAGGAAGAAAGGAAGTTGAGCCAACAGGCCAAGAAAGAATTCTTTCCCCCAGAGGAGGAATTCTCGGAGGACAAAAATGGGGTGCGTAGAACCAGTTTGCTGCCACCATGGAATGAAGTTAGCCTGCAAATCATGAAGTATATAACCTGTGAAGGCCGTTTTAGCATTGTGTACGGGTATCACTTTAGGTTGCTCACTGAATTAAGGCACCAGATTGATCTTCCTGTAGAAAATAAACTGAGCATCCCTTATTTCCTGCTACAGTCTCTAATTGAGTGTGCCACAAAGTTAAAAGAAGGCATACCCGACCAGGTAGCCCACCATGGATTGATCAAACTTCTCGTGGAGGATGTGCTTCATTCATATAAGGTTCCCCTCTCATGGGAAGCATTCAGAAATTTGACAAGAGATGGAGACATAAGGATGTTGACTGAAGAAAGTGGTTCCTCCAGCAGTGAGGAAAAAGAATCAGTGGCCGCGGGAAAGAAAGAAACAGGCCAGAAGACCCCGACCACAGTGCAGAAGAAAGAACAAAGGAGGAAGCACGAGAAAAAGGATGACAAAGAAAAAGGTGACACACCCATCTTGACAGCAAGAGAGAAAAGGTTGCAAGGCAGAACGGACAAAGCTGAGAAGGTCCACATCAGCAAAAGTACCTCATCAACACCCGCAACCAAACCAAAAAGAAAAACTCATGCAGCAAAGCAAGCCAAGGTGGTGACACCTATGTCTATAGGAAAGCAGAAACAAGCTTCTACAGGAAGCCCGAAAACAGAAAAAGGGTCTTCTACAGGAAGCCCGAAATTGACTAAAACAGGGTCTTCTACAGGAAGCCCTGAAAAAGTGAAGCCCAAGGAGAAGAAGGCGGACATTCTAGCAAGGGAGGCAGCAGCTGTGCTGGCCGCCCTCAGCATGCCACCTAAGCCAAAAGAGAAGAGAAAGGGGGAGACCCCTCTATACTTTAAAGCTTGAAGAAGTGTTAGGATAAAGACGGGCAAGCCACAACCACCGTCCAGCAGCCCGATTATTATTGAAGATGCCCCTACATCGCCCAAGTGTTATAGACATTTTTGTGCCTTACAGCATTGAGCATGAAATGTCCGTAATCTAAGGGATCCAAAGTCCCTAAACATGTTGTTCCTACCCCTAGAGGAACAAGGCTAACAAACCACAGCAATTCACAGAAGTTCTCCACCAGAAACTGCTCAAAAACAAGTCAATTCAGGATCATTTCAGTGGCTACACTAGCTGTTTGCGCTGAATGTCAAAGGCAACACTGGCTACCTGCGCTGAATGTCAAAGGGAACACTGGCTACCTGATCCAGGTGGATGTTGGTGGCCACCCACCAACCCATTTGGACCCCCACAACTGTCTGTTTCAGTCTTTTCAGTTTCCTAAATTACAGCACAGTTTACTATTTTTAGCAGTTTTTCGGGTCCTGAACTTCCGGAGCCGTTTTGAGGCCCTAAACGACGTTTTTTTGAGATTCTGGGGCAACATGGGTCCATGGACCGATGTTGCCTCCCAAAGTGGTAGTACTCGGATAGATCTTTCTAACGAGCTATCGTACGCGTCAAACAAAGATCGTATGCCAAAGTTACGACCCCGGGAAATTGATGTACCAATTTACCCAAACGGGGCCCACAATTTGGCGTTTCATCTTCTAGGGCTAGGTTTTGGGATGTGAACGGTTTTCCATTGTTTCTCAACAATAAATAGGCCTTCGAGCCTCATTGTAACACAGTTCGGAATAGTTCAGAGGCATGTAGCCGCCACATCTCTTCTCAGAGATAAGCTACCATCGCCCTAGCTGGTTTCTTTCCATTTCTGTTTGTAAGCATATTTCAGTATTTTACAGTAATGAAATGAAGTATTATTTCCGCTGCATCTTTATGTATATGGTTATCGCATCTTTGTATTTATGGTTATCTCTGTAATCTATTGCGTTCCCATTTAAATCCGGATTAGTGGTATCAGAGCGGTCTGCTTTTTCTCTGTTTTTCCTTGCATGTCCCCAACGAGGTCGGGATATAAGGAGTTAGGGCTTGAACTGGTCGAACCTTTGCAAGACCAGCCTCGAAAATCCCGACGGCCTCCCATGGCGGATGAGAAGAAAGACGAGGGGGCAGGAGATCCTATCAAAATCTTGCTCGAAGAAGCGCTCGAGCGGCAAAGGAACGCGATGATGGATAGCTTTGCGCAGATTCTTCAGCGGCTACCCAGAGGCGACGCATCGGCTTCCAACAGCGACTCTGGAAATGCCATACCGTTTAAGGTACAAGTTAATTTTGAAATCCCCATCTTCGAGGGTCAAATAGACGCAGATGTCGTAGATAAATGGTTAAATCTGCTAGATGGGTATTTTTCTGTTCATGAATTTTCAAGTCGGGAAAAGATTGTTTTCGCTCTTCTCAAAGCAGCCCCCCACGTCAAGGACTAGTGGGAAACCTACTGCGAGCAGAAGGATGAAAGCACAGGCTCACTATTTTCAGCCGCACCCACTTGGAATGACTTCCGGGATGCCATCAAGGAGCAATACTACCCTGTCGGAAGCTATGGGGACAAATACATCAAATGGACCACACTGCGGCAGGGACGAGACCAAGGTGTGCTAGAGTTCACAAACATTTTTCATACCCTTCGCACACAGTTGGGTATCAAAGATTCTGAGCTGCATCTGGTACTCAAATACCGTGGCTGCCTGCACAAATACATCCAGGAAGAGATGGTGTTCTTGAACATCTCCTCACTCGGCACAGCATACCGATACGCTGTCAAAATCGAGCAAAAGTTCAAACAAAAGAAGCGAGACTTTGGATCTGCAAATCAGAAGCCCAAAGGACAAAGCCAAGGCAGGGCAGCCCAAGACAACCTGTCGAAGCCGCAAGAAAAGAACAACACCACGAAGCCGAAGAAGGACACAGGAAAGTGGTGTGAGTTCCACAAGAGTCCCACTCATAACACAAGTGAGTGTCGGACCAAGCAGTCGCTGGTGGCTGAGTTGAAGGCTTCCGAATCAGATGCATGTTCCGATCCTGAGCCAGAACCCGACAAGGGGAATGGCAAAGGGAAGCAGATCATTGATGCGGATCCCAGCGTCACTGTTGCCACTGCCAAGATCCAGAAGAATGAACTTGCAGATCCAGAGGAAGGGGAGCGTCTTTTCCACTCACAGATGTGGGTGAAGGGTTCGCCGCTACAATTCATTGTCGACAGTGGCAGCCAAAAGAACCTCGTTTCAGCAGAGGTCGTGAAGCGGTTGGGCCTACCGACTACACCACACCCACAGCCGTACAGTATCGAGTGGCTTCATGAAGGACGATATCTCAAAGTTCGCCAGCAGTGCCGCCTTCCCTACAGCATCAAGCCCTTCATAGACGAGGTATTGTGTGATGTTACACCTTTGGATGTTTGTGATGTATTATTAGGCCAACCATACTTGTGGAGGCGACATGCTGTGTATGAGTCAAGGCCTCGTGCTGTCATTATTTCTTTGAGTAATTCATTATACAGGATACCCGAGGTAGCCCCACCTACTGCCACATCTTTGATCACTGCTAAGAAAGGCAGCAAGCTCATCTCACAGACCAGGAAATTTATTTTTCTGGTTCACTCCCAAAGTAAGGGGAAGATCGTTGCTACCTCCATGACCCCTACAAAGGGTTCCTCCATGCAGCAGCAACAGCAAAGGGATACGGTCATGACAGAACACAGGAACAACTTCTCCTCACCCACAGAGATACCACACAAGATTCAGGTGGGCGACAAAGTCTGGTTGCATATGCAGAGAAAACACCTTACCCGAACCCATCAGAAACTCAGACCACTCCGACATGGTCCTTACATCAGTACCAAGGATACGGGAAACAATGCTTTGAAGCACAACATTCCTCCATTCCTTCGCTTGCACCGAGTGTTCAATGTGGACCGTCGTCGACCATGCTTCCCACCATTTCTGGACACATCAGAGATTGCAGAACAACTCACCAGAGAGCCAGCTCAACAGAAGCTTCCGCATCTCAGGGAGGAACTCAACGCAATGGGGACCATTGCTTCCTAAGGGGGGAGGAATGATCCAGGTGGATGTTGGTGGCCACCCACCAACCCATTTGGACCCCCACAACTGTCTGTTTCAGTCTTTTCAGTTTCCTAAATTACAGCACAGTTTGCTATTTTTAGCAGTTTTTCGGGTCCTGAACTTCCGGAGCCGTTTTGAGGCCCTAAACGACGTTTTTTTGAGATTCTGGGGTAGTACTCGGATAGATCTTTCTAATGAGCTATCGTACGCGTCAAACGGAGATCGTATGCCAAAGTTACGACCCCGGGAAATTGATGTACCAATTTACCCAAACGGGGCCCACAATTTGGCGTTTCATCTTCTAGGGCTCGGTTTTGGGATGTGAAGGGTTTTCCATTGTTTCTCAACAATAAATAGGCCTTCGAGCCTCATTGTAACACAGTTTGGAACAGTTCAGAGGCATGTAGCCGCCACATCTCTTCTCAGAGATAAGCTACCATCGCCCTAGCTGGTTTCTTTCCATTTCTGTTTGTAAGCATATTTCAGTATTTTACAGTAATGAAATGAAGTATTATTTCCGCTGCATCTTTGTGTATATGGTTATCGCATCTCTGTATTTATGGTTATCTCTGTAATCTATTGCGTTCCCATTTAAATCCGGATCACTACCTGCGCTGAGCGAGAGTGGACATGTGGCAAGTTCATTTCTCAAGGTGTCAAAACCTAGGAAGCTTCCAAAATGACACTTGCCTCAGGGAATTCGACTGGTGATGAGTAAGAGGTTCCAAATCTCCAAGTGGAAGCAAGAACCTCCAAGTGGAATCAAGAACTGACAGAGGGAGAGGACACTAGTCAGATCTCAAGCTGACTCATCCTCTCTCCAAACATCTATATATGGATCTCTCCTCCATGAGATCAAGAGGCTGGAATTTTGTTATTGCAAAGAATTGTTGTTGGTTTGAGATTGGAATCATTGGGTGCTTAATGCTTTGAAGGGGGTGAAGATAGGAATTCCATTTGCTGGGAAGGAGATGCTGGATTGGAGCCCTCTGGGTTGTATCTCTTCCTGAACCTTGTTATTCATCAATAAAGCTATCTTGGTTTCTCCTATATGCTGATGTATTCTTGATGTATGATTGCATTAGTATGTTTAGTTCATTTCTAATCCTGAACTAGTTATGAATGTGAATATCTGTCTTTGTATAGTGTTCTTCTCTTGTCGCAAGTAGCTGTTCTCTTGTGATCTTGCAGGAATCTGTTGAAGCTGGGCTAGCGAGAAGGCAAGTAGCTGTTCTCTTGTGATCTCGTATGAACCCGTTGAAGCTGTGCGAGCAAGAAGGCAAGTAGCTGTGAACACCCAAAGAGAAGAGAAACCGGATTGAGGGACAAACGGAAGACACCGATTAGTCCATCTATTTCTCTTCATTCTTAATTCATAAAGGAAGAAATATTAGAATAGCTGTCTTTGTTTGTTGCTAAGGCACTGTCACACCTTAGGTGGATAGGATCGTCCTGCATAGGCATTTTTCCCCACAACAAATTGGCGACTCCACTGGGGAGATCTGTTTAGTCATTTTATTTGTGTCTCTATCATTGTTTGTTTCATAGACTCAACAGCAATAATCGAACTGCATCTGCTATTCTTGGATGCAAAGTAGACAGCTGCTGCTTTGATCCAACCACTGGATTTGTCTATGATCTGAACAATGGTCTCACAAATGATTTGATAATCCTTTGTGATAGATCTTAGTACCCCCTCAAAGCATCCCTTTGATTGTACCTTGCTTGTTGCTTTGATTTGGCCTGAAACCGTGGATTAATCAGCAATCTGTGACCCAGAACCCAGTGAGAAACTCTCGTTTCTCCTTCAGCGCGAACCCTGTGAAGAGGTTCTGCATTTCAACGCAGGTCCCATGAAGGCTACCTGCGCTGAATGTCAAAACCCCTGTGTTGAGGTTGCGCTGATCCAGTTAGGCCTTGTGCAGCTGGGGTTCTCTGCTCTGTTTTGCCTTGTTTTGATCTCTGATTTTTGCAGCCTGTAACCAGCATAGGTACCAATCTAATAACTCCTTTTCTCTGCTTAAATTCCGCCTCCTTTTGTACAAAAAGACTTTGAATGTTTTTATGTGTTTGTGGCGTCATTTACAGTTTTCCTTTGCATGAGTGAAATAATCATCCTGTAGCCCTTGATTCAGATCTGTTGATTGTGATCTTAGGAGAGTGTTCATTGGTTGTTTACAGTTGATTATACATTTACTTTTGCTTTTGGTTTGAGTTTGTCTCTTTTAAGTGACGAAACAAGTGTTCATTTCGAAAGTCGTAAAGTGTTGTATTCTCTTCTACCCTTTCTGATTTCGAAAAAGTAAACTTGTTTGTACTTGTCATTTAAAAGCAAATTCAAAGTTGTACAAAAAGCTTTCTTTGTAGGCATCAATACTAAGAAAGCGGAAAACAAACACCTGCATTGTGCATTTTCATCTTGATAGTTTGCATGTTTGATTTAGGAAAAGTGCATTAGAGTGTGCTGATTGCTCTTTGAGAAAAGATGGTGTCTTTCTTTTCCCTTAGTAGCTAGGATTTTCAAAGTTGAAAAGATATAAAGCTTGCTTATCATCTTTAGACTGCATTTAGGAATTTGTATCATACATCTCGTGGTGAACCTTGAAAGGCAAACTTTAAAAAGATCAACCTAAAATAAATTGAATGAACTTGACAACGCTTTGCAACATAACGCACAACATAGAGGTCTAGGCTAGAGACGTGTTCCGGCGTCGTAAAGCCTGGTGACTGTCGATCTCGTTGATGGTGGGTGATTCCTCCCGAGAGACGATAGCGCCAGTACGGATTGTGCTCCCACGTACCGTCGCGTATATATTGGGAGACCCCTATAGGAATATAACCTTCATCCATAGGAAGCCATGTCGGCCGCCCTACTGATCGCAATGCACTGAACACAGCATTCAGGAAGATCGACCGCCCGTACCCTAAAAAGTATTCTGCGGTTTTGCGAAAAGTTTGGCACACCCTCTGCCTAGAACTCCAGAGCAGTTTCTTTTGGCCTTTTTCAGACTCTATAACAGAAAAAGTCCATCCGAGCATTTGTCACTTAGGGCTCGTTAAAACATCGAAGGAGACTAGAGTCATCTTTTGTTTTTTCTCGACTCTTTAAAATTGAAAAAGCAAGTTGTGTCCAAGCGTCGTTAAAATTTATTTTAAGCGGAATAATCATCACCTTTCCCTCGTTGATCTTTGAAGTTAGTCTACCTTAATCACAAAGTTCTTGTATAATCGCTAGGAAATCTTTTGGATAAACTAAATATGTCTGAACAACCGTCGACATCCAGGACTGTGTCATCCGACACAGCAGTGGCAGAGCCTCCTGCTGCTACTCCAACGATATTCGCTGGTATACCATCTGTCCCGGCAAATTGTCAACAATAAGCTGGAGTCCAATCAGAGACTGTTTCGACGACATGGTTAGTTCCTATTTCTTCATCTGGATTATCATCTGGTATTTCTTATGTTGAAACTCAACAAATTGATCCAATGTGTCTTCAAAGGCCAATCTACCCTTTAAGTACTGGATTGCCACCATATGGAGGACAGTATGCCTTTTCATTGTTCCCCCCCGGAGAACAACCATATGGGAGTTTACAACAAAGTTCAGGTCAAACTGGAATTACATCCAGCGGATGGGTACCAATACTGCCTCAGCAACCAAGGGTTGCATATTCAATGCAACCATTCCACCCTGTGTCCAATGTTGCCACTATACCTGGTATGGTGATTGCGTCGCAAGTACAAGCGCTACCTGTTGCATGTCAACCCCAAGTTTCTCAGGTTGCCATACAACAGCCTCTTGTCTCAACAACTCAATCACAACCTCCGGTTAGTGCCTCCTTATCTGGAGCGACTCAAGCTCAAACAAGTACTATGACTCCTCATCTTGGTCAATCATCTAGTATTAGACAACAGCAAATGGTCCAACAACCAGAGCTGGTTCAAACTCAACAACCCTCATTCCAGCAATCATATCGAGGACCTGAGCAACAAGTCTTTGTAAGTAATGGGCAATCGCATTTACAAAGCGGTTACCAACAACCATATTATAATGGTTATGCCCAACAACCTTGTCAAAGTTGCCAGCATCAAATACATTATGTTGGTATGCAAAGACCCACTGCTCAGGCGATTCCATCTTATCCTGGGTATGCTTCGCCTAACCTGAATCAACAGTTGCCCTTTGTAGCAACTCTAGAATTACCAGATCTAAACCGGCTGACGAATGATCCAATTTCTTATGCCCCTTGGTGGCCAGCGATTCCGCATAAACTTCCGTCAGATATTCCTAAATTTAATGGAAATCCGAGTGAAGATCCATCGAATCATGTGATGACATTTCATCTGTGGTGTTCATCAAACACCCTAAATGATGATTCGATAAGACTTCGCCTCTTTCAGAGGACGTTAACGGGTCCGGCGGCAAAATGGTACATCGAATTGCCTAGAGCTTCGTTCGACAACTTCAGTACCTTAGCCACAACCTTTTTAACCCATTTTCAGTTACCAATAAGGTACGAAACGGGAACAGAACTTCTTACCAACTTCAAACAGACAACGGCCACTCACATATCTGATCATATACATGAGTGGCGACGACATCGTAGGATGGTAAAAACGTACGTTCCCGATCAGTTATTAGCTGAATGGTTTATCAAGTCATTACTTCCTGCCATCACGGAAGATGTGGCGAAGGGGGGGGTCGTAACGGAAGAGCAAGTTATCGCTCGTGCGCAATATCTGGACTTGGTCTATACTCAGTCTGGCACGCTCTACGACAAAATACCTGACGCCCCTAGACCGGAATTCTCAATTCCTCCTCCTCCTAAATCAAACAATGACTCTCATGCCGGCGATGGTGTGATTGGCACGACAAACGCGAAATCGACAAAGGCCACATCCAAGAAGGCCCGTAAGATTTCAGATCAAAATGCAAATGAGGAACTTCTTGCCTGGGAAGTAAATGCCGTGTCGACTGACAAGGGCAAACAACTGAAGCAACCAGGGGGCAAGAAGAAAAAGAAAGGGAGAAAAAGGAAATCCCCTGTGGGGTGTCATATATGCGATGAGGATCATTGGAAAAGAGATTGTCCACATATAGCTGAAGTTAAGAAACTCTTTAAGAGTTCAAAAACCTCAGCAGTATTGACTGATCCGTTTCCAAGCCCAGGAACCAAACTGGTTGCTAATCAAAATGCTTCCCGATCCCAAGTGCTTATGTTGTCTATCTCAAAGCAGCAAAATGATGCTTTGGCAAGGAATAAAGATTACGGGAATCCACAGGTGTCGAATAACAAGACTAATGAACAACCTAGTAGTTTGACAACAACTTTGACCAAACTTGTGCCACCCATCATTCCTGAACAAATGATAAAGTTGCCAAAGAGAGTAGTACACAAATCGACATTTAATCCTCGTGCAAAAATAGCACAGAATTATAATATAATAGAGGACCTGGCCCAATCGCCATCCGCTATGTCGACACTTGAGGTACCGCAAAATTGCCTCTCCCAAGAGCAAGCTTTATTATCAGAAATAGGTGGGATTGACCCAATGGATTCCAATCTTGTGGCCTTTGATCATAAAGGATATGACCCTCAGTTACCAACTCAACTAGCTTTCCTTATTCAAGTGAAAGCCCTCAACAAAACTGTTCAGCGAACAATTATTGATGAGGGGGCATCTACATGCATTATGTCGATGAGTTGCTGGAAAACTTTAGGATCTCCAACCTTGTCGCGATCTTCGACGACATTAAAAGCATTCGACGGAAGGACATATACCCCATATGGTATCCTAAGTAACTTGAAAGTTGAACTAGGAGGGAAAACAGTAGAAATTGATGTTGAAGTAATCGACGGAAACCTTGATTACAACATCCTATTGGGAAGACCATGGATATATGCCATGGCAGCTGTTGTGTCGACCTATTTTAGAAAGATTGCATTTCCCTTTTAAGGAGGAATTACAATCGTCGACCAATAAACATTTCTCCCCAATGGTTCTCAAGTTACTGGAAGCATTCCAGTGATCCATGGAAGCAATCATTCGCTCCAAAATATCGGAGTAGGTCTCCTAAAAGACCCTGCCTTAATGGGTACTTTTGCCCTACCGCCTCCGAGTAATCTGGCGGAAGTGGCCACAGTGGAATATGAAACCTTCTATATCTAATGGATTTGGATTCCGAGGACGGTTCTTATCTCGTGTCAACCTCGTTAAAAAATGAAACAAGGAGTCATGAGGATAGTTCTTTTACTATGTCAACCTCATTAAAAAATGAAACAAATCCCCTTTTCAAATCTCAAAGGTAAACCTTCATTCCAACCACCGAGTTGAATGCAATGAAGCTTGGGGGGCATGCACCTCGATTTGTGTTATTATGCTGGGGGCATGCAAACTTATCATCGAGCAGTTTTAGCACACAGTTCATGCTCGTTAAAAAATAAACGCAAAATTCGAGCAATTTTAGCACACAGTTCATGCTCGTTAAAAAATAAACGCAAGAATCGAGCAGTTTTAGCACACAGTTCATGCTCGTTAAAAAAAATAAACGTAAGATCTGAGCAGTTTTAGCACATAGTTCATGCTCGTTAAAAAATAAACATAAAATCGAGCAAGTGTTTCAATCCGCGTTTAAGCTCGTTAAAAAATGAACTACCCAGTAAATAACCACTGTGAATGTAACATTATCCGCCATTAAAAGCCTTGGTCGTGTTTGCACCGTCACCTCCACTTTTCACTTGGCCGATCGTTCACCTCGATATGATTGTTTACCCATTTTGAGGAACAGCTGTGAAGAGTGATTTCACCTAGCCATCCTTGTGACACTGCCGTGATTGGAAAATTCCAACTTGTACCTGGAATCAGCTGCTAACCCTGTTTATCACTCGTTCCTCAAAAGACGAGTCTTCTTTAAGCTCTTTTCAACTGACTCACAAAATATGAAAAGATTGCCGAGTTTTGGCCTTCCAGCTCGTTAAAGCAACCGGAAGTGCTATCCCTCCTCTAGATTTTAATCTTTTTGGACCTGAGGGATTATTGCACAAAAAGATCGAGCGCTTGTTTTGTTCGGCTCGTTAAAACTATCGAAAACTCATCCCTTCTGTATTGTTTTATACTTTTTCGGACCTAAGGGATTAGATGACAAAAAAGGAACTTTGGAGTTAACTTTATGTACCTTTTCAGACTCTCTAAAAATGAAAAGGACCGAGTTATCCTTGTCGTTAGACTCGTTAAAATCATTAAATAGCGACAAACTTGTCTTTAGACGAGAACGAGTTTCACTATCGCTAGGCTCGTTAAAACATAGCGATGGGCTTGCCCGAAGGGCAGGTTATAGAACAAGCATATGTTATCCTCCTCAAGCTTGACAAAAATAAAGAGGTACTGGTCAGCAATGACTGGGGAAAATTGGGAGAAACTAAAGAAAACTTTCATGGTAGCAAGTCGCTCTTGCACATGACACTTTTCCTCCGTACCACAATCGGGTTGGGTTGTTTCATTCACCGGTCACATCCATGGTCTCGCCATACCATCCATATTTGGGGTAATGCTACCGATCCATCGCATCAGTGTCACCACATGTTCAAGAGAAGTCGTTCAGAAAAGTCAACCGTGTCCCATCCACTGCCATACATTGTCCTTCATTCTTTCATGACCACCACCCTGAATCATATGTCACAGATCATTTTCACCTCCATCAAAATCATTAGCTCCGTTCCATGTCACTGATGTGGGATTCATTAAGGCCCTCCTTTGACGGATCGCTTCTTGTCGACGTCAGTTCATTATCCAAGAAGTTGATCTAGGGACACCCCCTTCAGTACTTTGAAGCTTGCATGCCTCAATGGCAAGTTTCTCACTTCCGGCGACAGGTATACATCAATGACCTTCGACCGAAATATTTTGCGTGGTGTTCGACGCCAAGTCCTTTATTCACACCACATGAATTGTACTGCAGTACCTTGAGGGTCATTATCATTATCGGTGATTCCTCTCGCGCTTGTTAACGGTTTACCTCATTGACCGGTAATCAAGTGATGTCTTTCCATGTTCGACTTCAAAACATTTCTCGCATGGATCGACTTGTACTTAGAGTGAAGATCGAACGAGTTTGAAGACCCCGGATCTAGTTTCATCCATCCAGGCTGCGATATATATTCAGGAAAGATAAAGACATTTGACATGTACATCATTGCAGCAGATGATCATCCTACTCAAAGGATGATAATTTCATCAAAATTATCAGTCTACCATCAGACGATTGTCTATTCTATGTACAGAAAAATGAATTTATAAAGCTGAGCATGGGAATGCCCGCCTCAGCTAGATCATGAAAGCAGTATGAAAAATAATGTATTGTATTGTATCTTATTACAGGTCTCCTCCCAGCATTGGATGAACTTCGGACCCTCCTGGATAAAGCATTTCACCCGATAAACGGCCTCATATTTTAAGGGGCAACTGTTATAGACATTTTTGTGCCTTACAGCATTGAGCATGAAATGTCTGTAATCTAAGGGATCCAAAGTCCCTAAACATGTTGTTCCTACCCCTAGAGGAACAAGGCTAACAAACCACAGCAATTCACAGAAGTTCTCCACCATAAACTGCTCAAAAACAAGTCAATTTAGGATCATTTCAGTGGCTACACTAGCTGTTTACGCTGAATGTCAAAGCCAACACTGGCTACCTGTGCTGAATGTCAAAGGGAACACTGGCTACCTACGCTGAGCGAGAGTGGACATGTGGCAAGTTCATTTCTCAAGGTGTCAAAACCCAGGAAGCTTCCAAAATGACACTTGCCTCAGGGAATTCGACTGGTGATGAGTAAGAGGTTCCAAATCTCCAAGTGGAAGCAAGAACCTCCAAGTGGAATCAAGAACTGACAGAGGGAGAGGACACTAGTCAGATCTCAAGCTGACTCATCCTCTCTCCAAACATCTATATATGGATCTCTCCTCCATGAGATCAAGAGGCTGGAATTTTGTTATTGCAAAGAATTGCTGTTGGTTTGAGATTGGAATCATTGGGTGCTTAATGCTTTGAAGGGGGTGAAGATAGGAATTCCATTTGCTGGGAAGGAGATGCTGGATTGGAGCCCTCTGGGTTGTATCTCTTCCTGAACCTTGTTATTCATCAATAAAGCTATCTTGGTTTCTCCTATATGCTAATGTATTCTTGATGTATGATTGCATTAGTATGTTTAGTTCATTTCTAATCCTGAACTAGTTATGAATGTGAATATATGTCTTTGTATAGTGTTCTTCTCTTGTCGCAAGTAGCTGTTCTCTTGTGATCTTGCAGGAATCTGTTGAAGCTGGGCTAGCGAGAAGGTAAGTAGCTGTTCTCTTGTGATCTCGTATGAACCCGTTGAAGCTGTGCGAGCAATAAGGCAAGTAGCTGTGAACACCCAAAGAGAAGAGAGATCGGATTGAGGGACAAACGGAAGACACCGGTTAGTCCATCTATCTCTCTTCATTCTTAATTCATAAAGGAAGAAATATTAGAATAGCTGTCTCTGTTTGTTGCTAAGGCACTATCACACCTTAGGTGGATAGGATCGTCCTGCATAGGCATTTTTCCCCACAACACCAAGGAAACGTCCCCCTCGAGGATATCAGTGACCTATGAGAGGGGGAGCCCAAAGAAAACTACGTGGCAAGAAAAGTTAGACCTGTTGACTGAAAAAGCTCGGCTACAGGAGGCTAAAAATGTTCTACAGGAAACTCTGGCCCGGCTACAGGAAACAGAGAAGAGGGAAGGAGAAGGACCCTCATCACCACCAAGGGAGGGTGAGGTAGAGCCACCTAAAGAGGCAGAAAAAGAACATATACCAGAGCCCAACCCTCAGCCTAGTCTGAGTTCATACTACACCTTTTTAGAGGCGCGCAAAATCATACCGCAGAAATTTACTGTACCCCTGTTTTTTGCATTAGAGGAAGAAAGAGTCCGTACACACACGTGGATGAAGATCGCCAAGTCAAAGGGTGTGGCAGACATAGGTCCTTTACAAGAGCAACTCAAGGAGGTCAGGAGTGAATTAGCCATGGCTAAACATGTGGCTAATTGCCAAAGAGTGTACCTACAGGAAGAAAACCAGAAGCTAAGATTGCAGCTACAGGAGCTGAGGGCAGGGGCAGGTACATCCTCCAAGGACACCACAGAAGAACAACAAGGCAAAAAGGAGCTGACCACCGGTCTTGAGGAGCCAATGACACTTCTACAGGAAGTAGAACAGCAAGCACAAATTGAAGTGCAAGCTCTAAAAGAACAGCTGCAGCAAAAAGAGGCACAATTGGCCTGCATGGCCAGTTGGGCCATGGAGGCAATACAGTGCAGACAACCTGCAAAATCCTATGGTTTGTACTTGAAAGACCAATGGCTGCAGTTCCAAATAAATACCTTGGCACAAAGAGGTATTTCTCAGATCCAAGACCCACAGCAATTTTCTGAATTGTGCAGTACTAGTTCGTCCGAGGATAAGGCTAAATTAGCGGAGTTCTACCTCCACAATTTGGCCTTGCCTAATGTAGTTTCCTGGGATCCCAATACTGCCTTGGGTGATATGCAATTGATGGCGTTCACTTCATGGTTGAACCATGAGGATCAAAGAGCAGCAAAAGCAAAATCGGTCATGAACCGAGAATTGAACGAGCCATTGTTCATTCGAGCAGAACCAGAGGATCCAGTTGCACTCATCTCAGCGCACCAACACTTGTCTACTGATCCTACAGCTTCATTAAGATATATGGATCAACAGGCCCAAGCCATAGTTCATTTTGAAGACATGGAAAGACTGTTAAGAGAAAATGCTGCCCAAGCATGCACACGCAGGTGGAATACATTGGCACACAGTTTGAAAATCCGAGAGTACCATACCCCAACTCGGATGAGGGAAGCTTTGGTAAGGGTAGACCTTTACAAGAAATCCATGCAAAACCTCCAGGCCAGCTGGATTGGCCTTAAACTCAGCCCACCACTGCTGCTAGGATTGATTGAAGGCAGCACAGAGAAGGATGACAGTGAACAATGGGAAGAGGTGAACAAGAAAGCTGGGTTTCATATCAGCAAGGAGGACACTACTACAGAGGCTTGGGATGTAAGGGTAGCAGTAAAAGCAATGAAGGATGAAGAGTTGGACTAAGTTGCTCAAGGATGAGCAAATATTTTAGCTGGGGGGTGATGATGAGCCCCAATTTTTGGTAACAATTTGGGCTCATTTGGCCTACTTACCTTGCTCAACCCTTCATCTTTTATCACTTATGCATTCATTTCTTGGTATATTCGTGTTATTTGTAGGAGGAAGGGTAGGCATTATATCTATGTGGCTAATACATGATGATTTCAGGTTTTTTGGCATTAAAGGGAGAAAAAGACCACGCAAATGGAGACAAGGAGACAGCCAAGGTGGCATTGCGGGTTTTTAGGGAGGTTGTCCACAGTCTTGATGACCTTCCTCGTGATTTCCACCCTAACTCCGAGCTCCAACAGCTCTCCCCACCAAGCTTAAAGGCAGCCAACGGATTCTACAGGAACAACAGTTTAACTTTTAGTTGGACAGCCAAGCTCCACTAATTAAGGAAGCCAGCTTGATCCTCATCATGTATAAATATTGAGGCCGTAGCCTTGGATAGGAGCTTTTTGAACTTTTGAACTACTGTTGCAATTTCTAAGCACGAGCTCCAGCTCGGTTTTTGCTTTTTGTAAGCCAGTTTTGGCATGATGTTAGACTCATGATTATTCAATAAAGGCAGGCAGCTTTGGATTCAATTCTGAGTTTTTAAGGGAGCTATAGCTCTCAGGTTAGGGCCCACCTGAGATCAATAGACCTCCTTTTCCTTGTATTGTTACGTGTCTTTCCTTTCAGTACTTCATTTCTTTGCTTTGACATGCATTTGAAAAACACAGTCTGCTGATTTAATTTCTTTAATGTGATTGAGTAGGATTAGTTCATGGTTAAAGTGCTTTCAATAGCTTAGATTAGAGTAGGAGGATTAGCATTCATTAGAGCTCCAAGAAAAGGTTGACAGTGCACTCACTGCCATCTCTGTTTAGAGATTGGGGTGTAGACCGTACCAACCACCAAAAAGCGCAGTCTTATACGTTCATGCAAGCTGCAACACAATCATTTCAGTCATAGAACCGTCCATGCATTCTGATCTGGAGCAATACTTTTTCATTCCAACACCATGCACGATTTTTCTCTGAAGCTTACATTGTTGTTCATTGGTTTAATAACATAGTTAGAATAGGTGAATGAATTCTCGGTTTTGTGCAGATTTGTTTCCTTTACACTGCGTTGCATCACTCTGTTATCTTCTTCTTCTTCTCAACCGTGCCCAAGTCACCTACCCATCCTCTGTTCAGCTCGTTTGCCTTCCAACACTTCTACTTTTCACGTAGCTCCATCTTTTTAACCTTTCGTTGCTTCCACCCTTCTACTCACCAACCAACTGTACCCACTCTTTCTCCATCTCATATCTCTGTCCCTGAGCCATCACAAGCTCCCTTTTCATCCTACCTATCCACCCATACAGCTCCTCGACTCCTCCATCACCCAAAACTCCAACTATAGCACATCCTGTAGAAGTTAGCAGACTTCCTGTAGAAATCCCTAGCTTCCTGTAGGATCCCCTGCAGACATCCTGTAGAAGCCTGCAAACTCGGTTGCCGAGCACCTGAACGTTGTGGACTTCTGTGGAATGATGTTTTGGATCCCCTGGAACCTCTCCTAGCCCTCCTGACCTTTCCCAAGCTTTCTTTCCCTTCGAACTACCCCTGCACAGTCAAAACCCAATCAGAAACAAAATCATAATAACTCCAACCACTTAAGCAAAAATATAAAAACATGTTTTCCTCAATGGAAGTAGTTTAAATTCATGCATCTCATATCACTAGAAGTAATGGCATCATTGTTAGAAGTTGCATTCTCATCGTTGCATTGTAAGGATTAAGCTAGTCAGATTAGGGTTTACTAGGGTTTCCATGTTTGGTTGGCTTTTGGTTCATTCTTGCAAAGTAGGTTAATTTCCTTTCAGATAGTCTTCGTTCATCATTTAGAAAGCTTCTTCTGAGAACATATAGAAGTTGGCTTGAGCCCTAGCGGACTTGTGCCAGCTGACCAAGTGACAGCTGCGACAAGAGCTAGTACTTGTGCATACAGCACCGTCGCTTCCAAGTTTGTTACGAACTACCGGGTTGATAAAATTAGAGAAGGAAGCTCCAGGAGTTGTAGCATTATTGCTACAATACTAGAGCCCACCATTCCCTATAGGGAACAACAGTTGTTCCCTGTAGGGAACACCTAATAAAACACACAAGATGTTGTTCCCTGTGGAGAACAACAAGAGAATACACACGGAAATTGTTGTTCCCTATAGGGAACAACAAAGAAAAATCCACGCAAAGAGTGTTGTTCCCTAGAGGGAACAACACCTGTTCCTTGTAAGGAACAACAAAGAAAAATATACATGAGAAGTGTTGTTCTGTATAGGGAATAGCAGTTGTTCCCTGTAGGGAACAACAAGGAAAAATTCTCACGAAATGTGTTGTTCCTTATAGGGAAAAACAAAGGAAAATATACACACAAAAGTGTTGTTCCATATAGGGAACAACCGTTGTTCCCTATAGGGAACAACAAAGAAAAATACTCACGAAAAAGTGTTGTTCGTTGTAGGGAACAACAGTTGTTCCCTATAGGGAACAATAAATAAAATGCACAAAAAAAAGTGTTGTTCCCTGTAGGGAAAAAGAAAGCAAAATACACACGAAAGAGTGTTGTTCCCTGTAGGGAACAACATTTATTCCCTATAGGGAACAACAAAGAAAAATAGGAAAAAAAACGAATAAAAAATCTATTGTTTTAAGAAAATACAATCAAATAGAAAGAAAATAGAAAAACAAATTTATGTAAATGTTTCAAAAAAAAAATTCTTCACCGGACTGGTGTTGTCGAAGAGTTTCCCTCTTTAGCGAGAATTTGTATCATAGAGTCTTCACGTATTTGTTGGCAAAAGGATTCCCTTGTAAGCGGTTTATGATAGAGGCGTACTCGATGTCCCTTTTCTTTAAAAGAGTAGCTAGACCCATCAATGGTGGCTAATGTAAGGGTGCCATTATCATGCACATCTTGTGTCTCTAGGGACCTAGCCATCTAGTCTGGAGTTTTCCCAGGAAATCCTGGAACTTAGAATCATACAGAAGTTCCCAATCACCTTCATGTAATATCTTTTTCTTGATGAGGGCATCATAACATTTTTCTCTTTGTTTTTGGATCAATGCAGTATGCTAAAGAGCTGATAGCCGGATTTCATCCAATTCATTAATTTGATGTAATCTGTTAACCTATGCTTCATTCAGATCTATGCCTACATTTTGGGCTATCCTCAATGTCTGAATTTCAAATTCTATTGGGAAGATAGGTTCTTTGTAAAAAACTATCTAATATGGGGAATATCCTATGGTATCCTCCAGGTAATGCGATATGCCCACAGGGCTTCTAGCAGTCGCGTAGCCCAGTCACGTCTATGTGAGGCAACTATCTTTGTTAGTATGGCCTCGATTACTTTGTTGGTACTTTCTACCTGGCCGTTTTCCTGCAGGTGGTATGGAGATGTGATTCTGTGTAAGACGTGATGATTTTTTAATGTAGCAGCAATCTTATGGCCTACAAATTGTAGCCCTCCATCTGTAATTATTTCTCTGGGCAAGCCATACCACACAAAAATTTGGAAAAGGAAATGGATTACTATGTCCTCAGTGGCCCTTTGTAATGCTTCTGCCTCCACCCATTTAGTCACGTATACTGTTGCAACAGTATATATGTCTTTTGATTAGATGATGGATTTATTGGGCCAATGAAATCTAATGCTCAATGTTCAAAAGGTTTGATGACTAACTGTGGACGTAGGGGCATATCATCAGACTGGCCAGGGAGGCCCATTCTTTGGCACCTATCACATGCCTGGACAAATTTCTTGGCATCTTTAAAAATGGTGGCCAATAATAGCCCATCTGTAAGACGTTATGTCTAGTCCTATGGTCTGCAAAGTGTCCACCACAAGGTCCACCATGGCTGACTTTTAATATGTCATAGATTTCATCTTCCCTGACACACCTACAGATATGCATATCTGCTCCTATGTGAAAGAGGTACCCTCCGATCCAGGAGAACCGAGTGCTACGTTGCACCATTAATTTTCTTTCTCTAGGTGTCACGTGCTTGGGTAATTTTCCCACTGCTAGGTAATTCGTGACATCAATGTACGATGGTGTTTTCATAGTTACAATAAATAGGTGCTCATCAAGAAACTCGTCTTCTACTGCCACTACGTCATCTGTCTTTGGTACATGTGAGAGGAAGTCTGCCACCAGATTTTTCTTTCCTGGTCAATCTTTGATTGTTATGTCGAATTCCTACAAAAATATTAACCATCGTGTCATTCTTACATTTGCAATAGGTTTATTAGCTAAATATTTGATAGCAGAGTGATCAGTATACAAAACCACATGGTATCCTGCTATATAATGTATGAATTTGTTAACAGCATAGATTACAGCTCGAAACTCTTTCTCGGTCACGGTGTAATTCAACTCAGCAGTGGTTAACTTTTTACTGATGGAGTATATCGCATAAGGTTTCTTATCTTCCTCTTGGCCGAGAACTGCTCCAATGGTCGTATCTGATTCATCGGCTGAAATCTGAAACGGTAAATCCTAGTTCAGGCCCCGTAGTAATGGGGCTGTTGGTACTAGCCATTTTAACTCTTGAAAGGCAATGTCACATTTTTTAGTCCATATAAAATCGATATTTCATGTTAAAGCGTATAATGGTGCAACAATTTGGGAGAAGTTCTTTATAAATCTTTTATAATATCCAGAAAATCAAAAAAAACTACGTACCTCAATTTGAGTATAGGGGGTAGTTATTAAGAGGATTATCTGAATTTTCACTGGATCTACCTAAATTCCAGTTGTGGAGATGTAATGACCCAAGATGAGGTCGTCGGTTATCATCATCTGGAATTTCTTATGGCTTAAGCAGAGTCTGGTAGCAATGCATCTTTGTAGGACTTTCTCCAGCATCTATAATGCCGGCTTGAAGTCATCTCCATTGGGTACAAAATTTTCCATGTACACCTCAAGTCCCTCGTTTATCAAATCTGCAAAAATGTTGAGTATGGCTCTCTAGAATGTGGCAGGTGCATTGGACAGTCCGAAAGGTAATACCCTCTAAGAAAATGTCCCCCATGGGTAGGTTAATGTAATCTTATCTTGGTCTTCAAGGGCAATTTGGATTTGGTTGTAGCCTCTAAAACCATCTAAGAAAGAGAAGATTTTTTTACATGCTAATGTGTCTCACACTTGGTCGATGAACGGGAGGGGAAAATTATCTTTTTGTGTTTCTTTACTAAGCTCTCTGTAGTCGAAACATATACACCATTTCCCATTATTTTTAGGAACCACAACTAATGGAGAAACACATTTTCTATCAGATATATGGTAGATGAAATTTACATCTAACAATTTCTGTAGGTCAGCTTTAACAACATCCTTTAGGTGGGGGTGCAATATTTGTTGAGGTTGTCGAATGGGTCTCGCATCTTTCTCAGTATAGATGTGGTGCATACATAATTGGCGGTCAATCCCTTTCATATCGGGGTAATCCCAAGCAAAAGCCTCTTTATATTTTCTAAGGAGTTGAATAAGCCTCTGTTGCTGGTCATCAGTTAGGTTTTTGTTAATGTTTAGGACTTTTCCTAGCTCAATTTCAATGGGTTTGTTGTTATAAATAGTTGTTGGTATTGTTTGGTCATTGATATCTTTTAAAGGATCTTCTTCAATTTCATTATCCAAGGCTGCTCCAATCATGTGACATTTTAGATTAGATACAACATTTGGGTGGTTAATGTAATTGTTAATAATGTCATCTTCTATTTGATTCTTAAATTCAAGAGCATCTGCTACAATTAGTGGTGATCAAATATTTTTAGTTAAATATGTTACAGGTTATTTCCTAGTTTTTATTATAGTCAGGCTTAGCTGAGCTGGAGGATATAAAGCTAAGTTATTCACATTGCTTCCTCTTGGTATAATCATATTGCCTATTCAACAGCTCATATAAGCATCTTCGATCGCTAGCCAAGGTCTTCCTAGTATTAGAGGATGTCCATCTAGCCGGTTTCTAGGATTAATAATCAAGAAATTTGCTGGGTATTCCCAAGAATCTATAGACACCATTACATCCTATAATGTCCCTTCTAGTTTGACAACTAATCGGTCAGCATGTTCTAGCAGGGTCGTAGATAGATCTAAGGTTGTGATGCCAAGTCTTTCATAGGTTGTTGTTGTGAGAATATTAATGGCTACCCCTAGATCGACTAATGCATTGGGTAAGGAACATCCATTTATTTGTACTGTGACTATAGGGTTTCCTAGGTCCTCATATTTCTCCGGTGTTTCTCTGCATAATAATAAATCAAACAAAGTTCTGACTACATGGATAGTTGGTGTTGCTTTTATTTTCCTCGTAGGCTTCTTGGTAGACAATTCCTTAATGGTTTTTGCATAAACTGGAATATCCTTAATAGCCTGGAGGAGGGGTATTTTTACAGATTTTTTTTTAATTCTCCCAGGAGATCGAAAATGGGATATTCGATTGAGCATGGTATAATCAATCTTTCTGGCAATGGTGGAGAAGAGGTAATGGTTTGATCATGGATTTTCTGTTTAACTGTATTCTCCATTTGAGGTGTTTGTTCTACAGGTAGTGGTTCTTCTACTTGTATATTTTTATCCTCCTTTGACTCAATTATCCATCCAAACCTCAATTTGAGTTCAATATACTCTCTCAACTCAGTTTCTGGATCCAGCCCTTCAATAATTTGTACCGACTAGACTGGTCTATTGTTGGGATTCGGGTCGGGTTGGGTTGGGAGTTGTGGTCGTAGGTTGGATTGAGGATTCTGTTGTAACATGCAAGGTGCTGGTAGTGTAGGTTGAGGCAGGGGGGTTGTTCCTGTTGGCTGGTTTGTATGTGTTTGCTAGCTTGACTGCTAGTTTTGGTTTTGTGAAGTGGAGGGCGGCCATTAAGATGGATATGGATTGTTCTACCAGAATGGTGGAAAGTAAGAGGAATCTGGGCAACTATTTTTTTGATTTGACTGATTGGACCAAGGTGGCATAGAGAATGCTTGTGGTGACCAATTAGGAAAAGGCAGTTGGTTCTGCCATGTAGCTCCTGTGTTTTTCTGAGAATTATATTGCGAGGGCTGAAAGAATGAAGATGGGTCTGTAGGCATACCTGTTTGTTGTGCTTGCCATTAGCTACGCTGATTTAACAGGTAGACTGGTTTGCTTCTGCCTTTGCCTCTTTCAAGACTGCTTTTAACCATGGGAGCGATGGGAAATTTTCTGTGGCATGATCTTTAGTGCATATGTCATAGGTCTGTACCATATCCAGTGGGCATTCTTTATGACTATGTTTCTTCCTGCATTGGGGGAAAAAAACACTAGGTTATGTACTGCTTTGGCCTGCTTCTGCTTGGCTTGCATGATGTCTAATTGTGTTGTCAAGGTTCTCAGGATATCTGTTTTGAAATCTTCTAGTAGGTTACCGATTTCAGTATGAGTAATGCTTCCACTAGATATTTGTTTTCCCTAGTGATCATATCACTTTCAGCTAGCTTTAATATTGTACTTCCCCTCAAGCACCTGATACATCAATTAATAATGTTAGCATAATCTTCTTGATAGATGTCACCTTTACCCATAATATTTAATGTCTCTATCTATTGGTCTTTCATCCCCTTAATCGGTGTGGCTTTTTAGCACATTATCAGGCAAAGGTAGATTTTCATAGGGAGACCTTTGGAGGTTATATTGGAACTGCTCCACATACTCTTCCAATATTTTAGTAGGCCTTGCTACCATTTGGAATATCTCATCTTTTAACTCCTAGGATCTGCAATAATCCTAATATTTTTTAAGGAAAGTAGTTTTTGTTTGGTCCAAATCATTTATGGTGCCCCCACCTAGTCCCATAAACAAACGCATGACTGCTCCCTTTAATGTGGAGGGAAATAGCTTCAGTTTTTAGGGATTGATGGTGTAACCATAACCCCAAAATAGGACATCAAATTCAAACAGAAATGCATCCGGATCTTCTGATGTGAGTCCATGAAACGTAGGAATATTTTGTAGAGGGATAGATTTCATGGGTGCGTTGAAAGATATGTCAGCAATAGGATACTGTAATGTAAAGGTTTGGGGTGCTTGTCGATTATTGGCATTTTGATCAAAGATATTCCAGTACCCTTCTGGGATTTCTGGAGCTAGAGAGTTATCCCTCGGTTGTCTAGAAGAGGTAGGAATAATCCTAAGACCACTCCCTTGATCTGGGACAATGGGTGTCTTTCGTTCAATTACTACCTGAGGGGATCTTGGTTCCTCTGTTTCCCCTGTTTCTCCTCCTCCTTAACGAATATTGCAAGAATTCCCTTCTTCTAAGGAAATTGTTCATGAATTTTCAATGTCTTGAAAACTCTACTTAGTCCCTTTAGTTTTCTTGTGGACCTCAGCGTAGGCTAGAGATGGTGAGCTTGTGGCCTGAAGGGAGACAATAGGTTGTTTGGAAGCAATCATTTGGGGACCCACTGATGGCTGAGATTCAGCTTTTGTTAAGATGTCGTAGATAAAAGTTGATCGTCCAAGGGTCACTGGTCACATAGATCTTTTAGGTTTGCGATGTGGTTGAATTATATTTTTTTCTGGTCTTTTCTTCTTAGTCATTCAAGCAAAAATTCAAATGTTTATTTCTACCTTAAGTTCCTATCAATTCTGCTAGAAAGTGGGCGAGGGAGCAAGCATTTTACTTGCTCCTTACGTAGGTTCTTACCTTCTATTTTTAATACCTAGTTCTCTCTCAACAAAGAAACATCATACACCTTCTTCACTTTTTTGTAATTGTGCTAAAAAGCGAGCGGAGGAGCAAGAACTTTACTTTCTCATTACATAGGTTCTTACCTTCCATTTTCAATACCAAATTATTTCTCGACGGAAATTATCAAACATACATCACTCTTTGTAAGGTGGCAACACTCTCCTCAGCAATGACACCAAAATGTTGGTTGATAAAAGGTGTCTTTTAAAGCTCCTAATTACCCCACATTAATCATCAACCTGGAAAAGTCCTTTTATTTCAAGAGTGTACACAAAATGTGCATGTTCTGAATTCAGAGAGTAATGTTTCTTAAAATGAAGTATAGATATTTAATACAAGAACAAACAGATGCATCTAATAAACTAAAATTGCAATCATTAAAGGAAATATGACATCTAAGATTCAGGACTCAAAGCTCTACTGAAATTATAATGAAATCTCGCACAATCAATTTAATCAACAATAACATCAGCTGAGAGAATATTACCAATAACTCATCTCTTCCTAGCTAATTCAATCTAAATCATACTCAATCTCTATGAAGCAATCCTGATGGAAATGTTATCAATCTAAGAGTTCAATAGCAATAACCAAACTCTTTATAGTTGATTAAATAAATACGAATAATTATCTAAATAACTCAAGCTACAATGAATGTAAACTGAATCAAATGACAGTGTTGTAAATCATATAAAGGAAAGATATTCCTTCAATACAGGAAAACATTAAAAAATGCATACGATGAGAAAGTTAACAAATTAATCAAACTTGCGGAAATTAGAAAAATATAATACAGAGAAGTAGTTTAATCCACCAGAGGTTGGGCCCTTAGCTGCCAGCGAATGCTGTTGAGCTACTTTAAATAAGGTGAATTAACAGAAACCTCAAATTGTATATTAATCATTGAACTTGAATAACATTACAATATGATTGTGTTCTCTCGACAACACGAGTCTGTAAATTAAAATTATAGTTTGAAATAACAAGGAATCCTCCCCTTTCTTCCTACAATCATCCTCTTTTATAATCCTAAAGGGTAAAAGATAAATATGATCCCTCGGGATCTTTCGATCCTAAGGGATTGAAAAATGATTGCTAACTTTAGACACCTTTCCTTTTTCGCACTGATCCTCCCAATTCACCCTCAGCCATGTCCGCAACCGACACATTCTGCCCTCCATTTTTTGGTTTATGTTGTTCCATCGTTAGGGAACAAAAACTATTCCTTTTGTCATTTTTCTGCATAAAAAAGAGTAAAAGTCAGTTACTATGGCTAGATCTTAACTACGAGTAGTTCAGCTGTTTCTTATCATAATCAATCAATATATTAGCGCATTAAGATATGAAAAAGATAAAAAACAAGGAAATTGGTGATGAAATTAATGATAAATACATACCTATTTTGTGACTCAACACAAATAAGGACACATGAAATTGGTGTGTGTTCCAAATATACCAACTCACAACTCAAGAGAGTGTCGAGCCAAGTAATCAGTGGTGGTTGAGCTGAATGCTTCAGTTTCATATGCATTTTCTGACTCTAAGTCAGAACCTGACAACGGGAATGAAAAATGGAAGTTGATTATTGATATGGAGCCTACTGCCAGTGCTTCCACCAGCAAGATCTAGAACATTGAACCCAAAGATCAAGAGAAAGGGGAGTGTCTCTTCCACTCAAAGGTGTGGGTGAAGGGATCTCCAATGTAGTTCATTGTAGATAGTGGGAGCCAAAAGAACCTCATCTCAGTAGATCTCGTTAAGTGGTTATTCCTACTAAACACACCACACCTAGATGTATATACGATTAGGTGGCTCCACCAGGGATAAGATCTGTGCATCAGCTAGTAGTGTCATCTTCCATACGACAAAAAAACATTCATGAATGAATTATTGTTTGAAGTTTCACCTCTTGAAGTTTGTGATGCATTATGAGGCCAAACATACTTGTGGAAGCATCATTTTTCGTATCAGTTGAGGACTTTCACTGTTACTATTAATTTGGGTAGTAGGTTACGTAGGATATCAGAGGTAGCCCCACCTCTCGCCATTTCTTTTATATCTACTAAGTGATTGTTAATTTTAGGTATGTTCTATCCTAGAGTAATTTATTTCAATTTTCACAATTAGCTCAATACCTTTTCCAGATGAGCAAACACATCAACATTAAAGTAAATTGTAGATAGAACATAGATATAAATCGCAGAAGACAAGCCAAGACAAGAGGACACAAGATGTGGGACTAACCAGGGACAAACCCCAATATCGGGAAACCCTTGATCAGTTGTTCTTATACATTCTTCAATAGTTCAGCATAGAGAGAGAGTACGTTTACAATAAAAGTCAACACTTCGACTTATTTAGATAAGAGCATAGATCATCTCTAAGAAGATGATACATGAGATCAATTGAAGACATGCTACTTCAACTGATTCTCCAAGGTGACTCCTTCACCTATCATTGTGCTACATTTTGTTATCATGCTGCACCTCACCGCACTACACCATGCTGCACCCATCATCACTATGATGCATCTCATCACACTTCATTAATCATGACTGTACCCATCACTATACTGCATTATGTGCCATTTCTGCATCATGTTGCCATCCTGACCTATGTGTTGGCTGCACCTTGCTCGCTTGTTTTCCATTGCTTGCTTGTTGTCCCTAACATGCTTGTTGTCCTTAGCATGCTTCTTGTTGCATGCTAGTTGTCCCTTCCATGCTAGCTGTAACATTGCATGCTTGGTGTATTTGCTGCTAAGTACCATACAATTGTCCCAATGTTAGTTAGTTGTCCCTTGGATGCTTCTCTCATTTGGAGATAGATACTCCAGCTGCTTCGACAGTTCCCGATAGTTTTCGCAGTTCTGGTTGTTCCTCGCAGTTCTAGAAGTTCTAGCTATTCCCAACAATTCTAGAAATTTCGACTATTCCCGGCAGTTCCGGAAGTTCTGTGTTTTTCGGCTCTTCCAACTTTTTTTGCAGTTCTGGCATTTCCAACTTTTCTAGCAGTTCTGACAGTTCTGGATTTTCCAAATTTTCTGGAACTTCTGGATTTTCTAGTAGTTCCTACTTCTCTAACTTTTCTAGTAGTTTCGACAGTTTTGGCTTTTCTGACAGTTCCAACGTTTTCGGCAATTCCATATTTTTCGGCAATTCCGGTAGTTCTTGTAGTTCTATCTTTTTTTGCTTTTCTGACAGTTCTGGTTTTTCCAGCAATTTCGACTTTTCTAGCTTTTCTGGCAATTCTGGCTTTTACAGCTTTTTCGGTAGTTCTACCTTTTCCATATTTTCCGGCAATTATGACTTTTTCGGCAGTTTTGGCTTTTCCTGCTTTTCCAGCAATTTCGTGAGTTCCAGCTTTTCCAGCAGTTCCATCTTTTTCGGCTTTTTGGGCAGTTCCCGCTTTTCCGCCATTTTTGGCTTTTTTGGCAGCTCCATCTTTCTATCCTCTGGTTCAAGGAAACATTTTCCCTTAGGATCTATCCTCCTACTAAAACCCAAAGACAAGTAGATAGAGGAAGAGATCCCAAGTGTGGATTGAAATGACTTAAAGGCCACCTCTATTTCTACTAAAACGTTGAGCACATGTGGGGTTTATTTGGTTGCTAGACGACCTTAACGAATTGTCTTAGAACACAAATAAATTCATAACTCCATGAATACTTGTCAGAATTGGATGATCTTTAAATGAATCCTACACCTCTCGATGACAGGGATCCAAGAAAAATATCATCTGCCATAAATAAGATGATCCACAGGGATTTTGTCCCTAGTTTCTAATTTTAACACTCCCTCTCAACTACGGAGAACTCCATCCATTGATTCATATGTCCAACAGTACTATCTTAGCCATCGATGCCGTGCATTGCTCTACTCTGCTCTATTTTGTTGAACCATGAAGAAGAAGAATTGATCAAGAATGTCTCATATCATTCTCTACTGACCTGAAGTCAGTTTCATTTGAAGAGAGTGTGTCACACCACTGTTACTGACCCGAAGTCAATTTCATTGGTCCCAGATCAATGGAGGTTATCCTAGCATAGGGAGTACAGTAGATACAACGATGCATCCATCGATAGAACTACTATGGTCACTATCCTCATTTCCATGCTCATTGACCAGATGAGAGGTACTTCCCATGAGTCTCATACTCGACAGAAGGATGAATCATCCTATCCACAGGAGAATGAATCATCCTATCAGTGGATGCCATGGAGAACGAATCATCCTGTTCCATAGTCACCACAGAGAACGAATCATCCTAGCCCATAGGAGAACGGATAATATTGTTGCATAGTCACCATAGAGAATGAATAATCCTGGCCCACGGGAGAATTAATTATCCTATTCCACAGTCGCCACAGAGAAGGAATCATTCTGGCCCACAAGAGAAAAAATCATCATGTTCCATAGTTGCCATGGAGAACAAATCATCCTAGTCCACAGGAGAACGAATCATCCTGGCCCACATGAGAACAAATGATCCTATTCCATAGAGTACCAGCAAGGGAGAGTGAGTCACCCTGTGGTCGTATGTTGCTTCAGTAAGTACCCCAAGCCCCCTAGAGTTCCCTGAGCTCAATGCATGCAACATGTAGGACCCATATAAGAAGGTATCTCAACGACTCCAAGTCATTTAGGAAAGTCACATATTTGACCTTTTCCCGGGGCTTTGACAAAATGTCAACGACCTCTACATCACTCTCAATGCAAACGATCCCGCTTGCTCATCGATTTACCATATCCCAGGTAAGGCAGTGTCTGATGTATATCTACTGGAGAAATTATTGAATATGGGATTCCTCAATAATCGAATCCCACCTCTGGTTGTCACAAAGAATCACAGTGGTACTCATCATGTGTACAAACAACTCACTTAAGAGCTTCTGCAACCATGCAACTTCACACAAGATCATACTCGTAGCTATGTATTACGTCTCAGTAGTGATTATAGCAACCGACTTCTGCTTCCTACTCATCCATGATATCGAAGTAGAATACAAAGAAAACCAACACTAAGAAGTGCTCTACCGATCCTTCACAACACCTGCCCACTCAGCATTCGAATAATCATGCAGTTTCATATTTCCAGTAGTGTATCTCAATCCATGAGAGATTGTGCACTGAAGATATCTCAGAAGATTCTTGGCACCAATCCATTGAGGCTCAATCAAATATGAGCTCACCATGTTAGCTGCAAAACATATGTCCAGACTGAAGTTCACCAAGAACATCAATGCGAATGTATTTATGAAACTCAAAGTCATTTCCCATATCTGGTCCGACATCACTACCATATAACTTCTAAAAGTTAAGATCCTCGAAGTAGTCACAGGCTTGCAGTTTATCATTCCACATTCAGAATCCAACTCCCTCTTACTTTTGCAAATGAGAGGGTCTGCACCTATCAGAAATAGGTTGTCCTCATAAGGTACGGGTATGAGAGGTCTATCATCCACAACCTTTAGGTAATGGTTTGGATCAGTTTCACTCCTAGTGAATCTCAGCTTCATCTGACAGCTATCAATCCTCTCATACTATACCTGGGGAGTTTTGCTTCAAGCCATAGAGGGCTTTCTTCCATTTGCATACGTGAGATTCCTAGCCATCAATATCAAACCACTTGGGTTGTTCCAAACCTGTGGAACTGCTACATGAGGGGAATGGTTCCCTTGTAAGATTTTCCTTCGGTACATCTCAGACATGTACATTCATGGTCTTTTTGAATTTAGGCATCCCTGTCACCATCTGACTCACAGACCTTCGGTGCTATGTGTCAATGAACATGGTCCCCATTAGAGTTCCTACAACTTGATACAACCCTAAACTCAAAAAAATGTTTGAAAATTCTATTTTCAAAAACATACCTTTCCATCGATGAATGCCACCCTAAAACCTTTGACTTCCAATGCTGAAATGGACACTAGGTTCTTCTTGCGATCAGGTACATAAAAGAGATTCTGTAAATGAATTGAGTTACCCTCATTCAATTGAGGGATAACATTCCCCACACCCATTCTAGGATAGCTGGCATTGGCTCCAAGTATAATCCCATGATTGTTGTGCTCTCTACCAAATTAGAGAGCGCACCCATCTATCCGATGAAGTGCCTTGAAGCACTACAATCAATAAGCCAGATTCCCAAAGAATTTGAAGGAGAGGGCCAATAAAAGATAATGCTTCTTTGTCTTATTCGAAACAACATTTGATTCTTCGTACCTGGGGTTCCTTTCTTTCTTTGAAAAGCTCAACCATTTCCTTGATGACCTAGATTACCGGTCATTCCTTTGATCATTAAAGAGATCCCTGGAATGATTATTATCTTCATCAAGAGATGTGTCCTTGCCATTTGGACACTCCTTTGCATAATGGCTGAACTTATTGCAACCAAGGCATCCGGCTTTCCTTCCACCCTTAGATCTGAACTTCCCAATGAAGTGATCTTTAGGTAGGCCATTAGAAACTTTTGCCATTCCATTCTGATAATATTCTTCGCTTCGATTTCAACCTCGGTGAATTTGAAGAGGGATGAGGAATCCACTAATACTTTTGTCCTTTCCCAACTCTCCTTGGTGATCACTCTTTCACTCTTGCTTGGGCATTGTCTTCACCTCAGCTCCGATACCATGTTAATTTTAGGTATGTTCTATGCTAGAGCAATTTATTTCAATTTTAACAATTAGCTCAATACCTTTTCCAGATTAGAAATCACATGAACATTAAAGTAAACTGTAGATAGAACATAAATATAAATCGCAGAAGACAAGCCAAGACAAGAGGACACAAGATGTGGTGCTAGCTAGGGATAAACCCCAATGTGGGGAAACCCTTGATCAATTCTTCTTATACGTTCTTCAATAGTTCAGCAAAGAGAGAGAGAGTACGTTTACAAAGGAAGTAAACACTTTGACTTACCTAGAAGAGCATAGATCATCTTTGAGAAGATGATAAATGAGATCAGTTGCAGACATGATGCTTCAACTGATTCTCCAAGGTAAATCCTTCACCTATCGTTATGCTGCATTTTGTCATCATGTTGCACCTCACCATGCTACACCATGTTGTACCCATCATCACTATGCTACATCTCATCATGCTTCATTAATCATGATTGTACCCATCATTGTACTACATTATGTGCCATTACTGCACCATGTTGCCATCCTAACTTATGTGTTAGCTGCACCTTGCTTGCTTGTTGTCCCTTGCTTGCTTGTTCTCCCTAGCATACTTGTTGTCCTTAGCATGCTTGTTATTGCATGCTAGTTGTCCCTTCCATGCTAGCTATAACATTGAATGCTTGGTGTATTTGCTGCTAAGTACCATACAACTGTCCCAATGTTAGTTAGTTGTCCCTTGCATGTTGCTTTCATTCGGACATAGATGCTCCAGCTTCTCTAGCAGTTCTGGCAGTTCCGACTGTTCCCAGCAGTTCTAGTACTTCTGGCTGTTTCCGGCAATTCTGGTAGTCTCGGGTGTTCCCAACAGTTCAGGCAGTTCCAACTTTTCCAGCTTGTCTTGATTTTCTAACAGTTCCGGCTTTTTCAACATTTTCAAATTTTTCACCTTTTCCGGTAGTTCCAGTAGTTCCATATTTTCTGGCTTTTTTGGTAGCTTCGGCTTTTCCGGAAATTCTGGCTTTCTGCCCTCTGGATCAGGGCAGTGTTATCCCTGAGGATCTCTCCTCCTACTAAAACCCAAAGACAACTAGAGAGAGGAAGATATCCCAAGTGTGTGTTGAAATGACTTGGATGCCACCTCTATTTATACCAAAACGTAGAGCACATGTGGGGTTTATTTGGTTGTTGGCCGACCTTGACAAATTGTCTTATAACAAAAATAAATTCATAACTCCATGAATACTTATCGGAATTGGATGATATTTAGATCAATCCTACACCTCTCGATGAGAGGGATCCAAGAAAAATATCAACTACCATAAATAAGATGAACCACATGGAGTTTCGCCCTAGATTCCAATTTTAACAGTAATGTAGTAATATCATCTCCCAAACTGCCAACTTTTTTTTCATTGTTATTCATTCTCAAAGTAATGGAAAGATCATGGCCACATCCATGGCCCCCACAAATGGTTCCATTACATAGTAGAAATAGTTGGATGAGGTTGTGAAAAAGTACACGGACATATTCTCCTCACCCATGGGGGTACCCTCACACTATCAGGTCAAGCATTCAATTGATATGACTCCTAGAGTGCCTCTACCCAATGGGACAATATACCACATCTATATTCTATAAAATGAAGAAATGAAGCAGAAAATATAGGAGTAGCTACAAAAAAGGAACATCCGACCAAGTTCCTCTCATTGTGGGAGCCTAACTGTACTTGTACAAAATAAGGATGGGACCTGGCGACTCTGCATTGATGATCTGGAACTAAATAAAGTCATTGTCAGGAACAAGTATCAAATCCCATGGATTAATGACCTTCTTGTCCAGCTCAAAGGGGGCAAGCAGATAATTAATATCACTTTCAAGTTTGGTTATCACCGAGTTCCATTAGGACCTAGAGATGTATGGAAGACTTCCTTCAAATCGAAGTAGGGCCTTTTTTAGTCATTGTTCATGGCTTCGGGGATGAAAAAATCCCCTGCAATTTTTACGATACTAATCAACGATATATTGTGGCCCTATCCTAGCTAATTCATGGTTGTATATCTAGACGACATCCTTATCTTCAATAGGAGTTGGGAAGCGCACTTGCAACACATTTGGTAGGTCCTTTAAACCGTGCGACAATATAAACTATGTTCCAACTTGGAGAAATGAAACTTTCGCATGAGCCAAGTCCAATATGTGGGTTACTTAATTGATGGGAAAAGCATGCATGTGGATCAATCTAAGGGACAATTAATTTGGGATTAGCCAACCCTAACCATCCTAACACAGCTTCGCAACTTTTTGGGCCTTGGAAATTTTTATCAGAGGTTCATGTTGGGATTCTCTCATATCACTTGGACTCCGAGCCAAGTTAGCAAGCGTGGAGCAAAACCAAATTTTTTTGGTTCTAGTTCGAATAGAAGGAATTTTTTGGGTTGAAGCACCACCTCCACTCTACACCATTACTCACATTTCTAGACATCGAACAACCATCCTATAACTATGCTATTGGTGTATTTCTCACCTAGCGAGGGAAATTGCTGGCCTATAGTAGCGAGACTCTCTCTAACACAATTTAAAAATACCCCACTTATGATAAGGAGATGGATTACATCATGCATGAATGCAGGGAATGAAAAAATTACATTCTCTGTAAGGAGAAGGTCATCCACACAAATCATCGACCTTTGCAATTTATAGAAAGCCAAGGGAATTTGCTAAATGGTCTCCATCAGAAGTGGTCTACATATCTGCAACAATTCCATTTGAATATTAAATACATGAAGAGCACCACCAATCATTTTGTAGATTGCCTTAGTCGGCCCCCTATTGCAGCATTGACCACTGTTCTTAACTCTTTTGGAAACAAGACCTTTGGATGCCTGTAACTATACAAAAATGATAAAGAGTTTCCCATTGCATACTAGAATCTAGTGGATGGTAAGCAAGTTCCAGACTTCAACCTCCCGGATGGATTATTATGCTACCTTTTACAACTTTTTGTTCCTTCAAGCTAGTATGCTAAGATGATTTGGGAGGTGCATTACAGTTGGGTCGTAGGAAACTTTGGCGTGGAGAAAATTGTGGTCATACTATAAAAGTATTTTTATTACGAAAATGTCCAATAATATGTTGGAAAGTGGATCATATTGTGCATTGTATGTTCCACTACCAACCAACCATTAAGAAGAAATAATTTTATACTCCTTTTCCTACTCCTAGATGACCCTAGGAATCCATCTCCATGGACTATGTGTTTTTATTCCTTCTACCAAGCATGGAAATAATTGTATTTTTGTGGTCATTGATAGATGTTCTAAAATGAACATATTGGCTTCTTGCAAGAATAGTATGACATCAAAGGCCACTACCAAATTATTCATTGAATGAGTGTGTGTACATTTTGGGATCCCATAGAAAATTATATTAGATTTGGATAGAAAATTCCTAAGCACATTTATGTCGATCCACTTCTCATTGTTGGACACCAAGCTCACAAAGTTGACTACAATACACCGCTTAATTGATGGCTAGACAAACATCATCAACACGATGATTGTGCACATACTATCCATGTAAAAATACAATCATCCATGGGCATGGTATGAGAGTATTCCCTATGTGAAAAATAGTTATTACAGAGCTCTCCATAGCTGGACTGGCCACAACCCCCTTGAAGTGGGCCTATGATTTCAACCATAATGTCCCCTTGATGTTGGACTACCTTTTGCAACTACACAAGAAGAATCTTCCCATGCTCAGTTTGAAGCTGACAAAGACACCAATATTATTGCATATTTAGCACTTCCACTAGTAGGTTTAGGACATATTGGAGAAAGGTAATTGCAAATATAAAAAAAAACATGATCAGCATTGGGTTCCCCATAAGTTTCAGGTGGGTGACAATTTTTGGTTACATTTGCATAAACAACACCTCGTTAGAGTGCATAATAAGATTCAATCACTCTTATATGGGACTTACATTCTCACCAATGCTATGGGAGACAATTATTTTGAGTTCAATATGTCCCCATTATTTGGGTTTCCCCCATATTCAAGGTGGACCACCTTAGACCATAATTTCCACCATTTTTGGAGACATCAGACATGGTTGAGAAATTGGCAACAAAAAATCTCAGAACGAACTACATTGAACAGGACAAAAATAAATGGCTTATGGACACATAGATTGGTAACAATTACAAACAAAGGATATAATTGTATTGAGTTGTCAAATATAGTTAGCTCTCGAACCAGGGCAAGTGGCTCAGCAGGGACCAAGCTCAATAGAAATTCCCCCATATCATGGAGGCACTCAACACAAAGGGGACCATTCCTTCCAAAAGGGGGGAGGATTAATCTAGGTGGATATTGGTGGCCACTAGCCTATCCAATTTGGACCCTAGATATACTTCTTTTAGTTTCCTTAATTGTAGCACAATTTACTACTTTTGACAGCTTTTCAGGTCCAAAACTTTCGGAGTCATTTTGAAGCCCTAAATGACATTTTTATTGAAAATGGGAAAAATAATTGTTTTTGGAAGGGGTTTTTTGGTAGTGTTTTGTGGAAATTGTGTAACAAAAGACACCTCATTAATAGTTGATTGTTCCCTGCAATGGATCATAGGTAGAATTGGTGTTGTTAGTGGAAAAAATTAAATAAGAACAACATTGTAAATAGTGGAAACAATGCATGCATAAACATAAAATAAACTAAGAGATAAATAGACAAACAATGTTGATGGATCTAACAAGTCAACAAAATAACGGAAAATTCTCCCTTTATTGACTGCTGATAGTAGACGTTGAATACAATAGATGAGTCTTAAACAATTGAAGAGAATTATTTGAGGTATGTTGCTCAAAAATCCTCAACAAGGGGGTTTATTTTCCTCAATCTCTCTGCAAGTTTATCCTCTCTCTCAAAGAAGTATGAAGACAGTCAAATGGCAGTTTCCTCTTTTCCCTTATTTGGCTTCCAAAATGGAATGGTGGTTTTCTCTGATAGCAATTTTGCCTGCATAAAAATGTCTCATAAGTTGGCTCCACCTTGGCTACTTTATATCGAGGTTTTTGAATCCATCTTCCCCCTCTTGGTTCATGCATGATAATGGAACATGAGTAGGACAAGATGATTCCATTGAGGGTTGCATATCTTCACAGTGAGTCAAATTTGTTTGTACTAGATTGAGTTCATGTTAGAGAATTGGGCCCAAGTGTGTGGAGTGGTCCCAAATCGCCAAGTCATCCATTTATACAACTGAGAAAATTTTGAAGGATATTCCATGCACGTGCATTTATCAAATAAATATTCACTTGAAATCGATTGGTTTTAGAGAACTTAGGAGAAATTTAATTTTTTAAACTTCATGATGTATTCAGCTAGAAAATTCTCAATTTTGCATTATGCTGGGAACATTTTAGTGTCTTCTGTATTGTGCCAACATGTGTACAATTTTCTGGTATTAAGAGGTTCACAATAAAAATTCATATTCCGCAGATAGAGATTTTGAATGAAGTATTATACACATTAAACAAATATTGTTTTCCAAATGTCAGATACAGGGAAGTTGGTGTACTAACAATACCCAACAGGTCACACAAACGTTTGGCGATTTATCTCCTAGGGTTAGGTTTTTGCATGTTTGTGGTTTTCCCTTGTTTCTCAATAATAAAAAGTCTTGCAAGCCTCATTGTAACAGTTCATTGGAATCTAGCCGCAAAAATTATTCTTAGAGATAATCTAACATCACTCGAGCTAGTTTATTTCCATTCTACATGTAAACCATTTTAAGTATTTTTTTTATTAATGAATTGAATTTCAATTTTGGTTGTAGCTCTATGTTTCTATTGAAATATGCATTTCATTTTGTTACTAAAGAATATTAGATCAATGGTATCAAAGTAGTCTTCTCTTTCTTTGTTTTTTTTGCATATGTCCCCAATGAGGTCGAGGTATAGGGAATTAGGATTTGAATTGGTTGAACCTTTCCAAGATTAGCCTCACCAAACCCAATGACCTCCCATTATGGAAGAATGTAAAGACGAGGGAGTAGGAGATCCTTCTAGAACATTTATCAAAGAATCCCTCGAGTGACAAAGGAATGCAATGATCGAAAACTTTTACCAAATCCTTTGATGGATGCCCACAAGCCATGCATTTTCATCCAGAAGCCACCTTGGACGTGCCAGTCCCTTTAAGGTACAAGTGAACTTTGAAATTCTCATATTTTAATGTTAGATATATGCAAATGTCGTAGTAAATGGCTAAATCTATTGGAAGGATATTTTAAATTCATGATTTTTACAATAGAGGAAATATTACTTTTGCGTTGCTGAAATCCACTCCCCACATCAACGACTGGTTGGAAATGTAATGAGATAAAAGTGATGAGAGGCAATTCTCACTATCTTTAGTGGCAACCACTTGGAATGTTTTCTGAGACACTAACAAGGAATAGTATTACCCTGTCAAGAGCTATGAAGATAAGTACATAAAATGAATGACACTGCTTTAGGGAAGGGACCAAGATGTGCCACAGTACATAAGTATTATTCATACCCATCAAGTGAAGTTGGTTATCAAGGATTCTGAGTGGAATTTTGTACTCAAGAGCATTGGTTTTGTAAAAAGATACATCTATAATGAGATGGAGTTTTCAGAAATCTCCTCGCCTTGCATCCCTTATCGATACAATGTTAAGATAGAGTAGACATTTAAATAGAGGAAGAGACACTTTGGATCTACGAATCTGAATCAAGGGAAAGGAAAGCCAAAAGTGTAAAATAAAGGAAAATCCAAGGAAGGGTGACTAGGGACAACCTATCAAAGCCGCAAGTAAGGAACAATACCATGAAGACAAAGAATGAAATAATAAAGTGGTGTGAGTTCCATAAGAGCCCCACTCACAACACAAGTGATTGTCAAGTCAAACAATCACTGGTGGTCAAGCTGAAGGCTTAAGAGTTAGATGCATGTTCCAACTGTAAATCATAACCTGACAAGGGGAATGAAAAAGGGAGGTGGATTATTGATGTTGAGCCCAGTGCCATCATTTCCACCACCATGATGCAAAGATGAATGAGCTCAGAGATCTAGAGGAAGGAGAGCATCTCTTCTAGTCACATATGTGGGTGAATAGGTCTCCATTGTAGTTCATTGTCCTCATATCAGAAGAGGTAATTAATCAGTTGGGTGTACCGAACACACCACGCCCCTAATATACACCATCGGTTGGGTCCATTAGGCATGATATCTTTACGTCAATTAGGAGTACCATTTTCCATATAACATCGAACCCTTCACATATGAGGTACTATGTGGCATTTCTCATCTTGAAGTTTGTGATGTATTATTAGGCCAACCATACATATAAAAGTGTCATCCCATGTATGAGTCGAGGCCTCACACTATTATTATTACTTTGGGCAGTAAATTATAGAAGATAAAAGAGGTAGTCCCACCTACCGCCATCTATTTGATCTTTATTAAGCAATGTAGTAAGGTCTTCTGCTAGACTAGGGAATTTGGTTCCTTCTTAATCATATCAAAGTAAAAGGAAGATCGTGGTTGCATCCTTGGAGCCTGTGAAGGGTTCCACCACACAACAAAATAAGGTGGATAAGGTCATGGAAGAATACCTATAAACTTATCCTCACCCACAGGGGTGCGTTTGCATTGTTAGGCGAGGAATTTGATCAATTTAAATCCAAGAAGGCCTTTATCCAATGGTTTGATATATCATTGCTCTATTCTAGAAAATGAATAAATAAAACATTTGGTCTTCGAGTTGGTGAGAAAATGAAAAATCCAACCAAGTTCCTGACCTTGTGGGAACCCAATTACACTTGTACAAAATAAGGATGAGACCTGGCAACTCCACATTGATTATTGGGCACTAAATAAAATCATTGTCAAGAATAGGTATCTAATCCCATGGATTGATGACCTACTGTCCTAGCTCAAATGGACCAAATATTTCAGTAATATCGATTTAAAGTTTGGTTATCACCAGGTTCCAATAGAACACGTAGGTGTATGGAATATTCCCTTCAAACACAAGGAATACCTTTTTGAGTGGATGGTCATGCCCTTGGGATTGGCAAATTACCCTGCAAATTTTATGAGACTAATGGATGACATATTGCGACGATTTACCATCTCATTTTTGGTTGTATATCTCAATCACTTCCTCATATTCATCAAAAGTTAGTAAAATAACTTCCAAGACATTCGACATGTCCTTGAAACCCTACGGAAGCACAAACCATGTGCAAACTTGGAGAAATGCACCTTTGGCATGAGCCAGATGGTGGGCACCAGTATTGTAGCAATAATGCTGCAACTCTTGGGCTTCCTACTTTACTTTTATCAACCCAGTAGTTCGTAACAAACTTGGAAGCGATGTTGTTGTATGCACAAGTACTAGTTCTTACTGTAGGCTGTCACTTGGTCAGCCGGCGCAAGATCACTAGGAGCTCAAGAAAAATTCTATGGATTACAAAAGAAGCTCTATATGTGATGAAAGAGAGGAAAGCTTACTCTACAGAGGCTACTCTACTTGTAGAAAGGAAAACGAATGAAATGTAAAGTAAACCTAGCAAACCCTACTTAACCAACGAATCCTACTTTTGTAGAAAGAGAGATGAAAAACCATGAAATGCATGCCATTACCTACTCAGGAAGTAAACAACATCTACTCAAGCTATTTCTAGAAGTAGATGAGGGAAAAACATCCTTTTGAATTTTTATGTATTTTTATGTAAAATTGTCATGCATGTAATTTATTTGTTTATGAATGTAGCAGTGATTAGGTGGCGATGAAGGGAAATTTTGGGATTTGTAGAGGTGTAGGATCGTGTGGATGGGTCCTAGGAGGTCTCAAGTGGCCTCGTGGAGGATTTTCCTGCAATTGAACTTCAAAAAGAATCCTACAGTAAAATTTACAGGAGGCTGCAGGGGATCTACAGGAGGTCTACAGGAGGATGCCGAGAGCAGTTTTGGAGGTTTTGAAGGTGGGAAAGTGGCTAGAAAGGGTAGCTGAAGGCTAGGATGATGTGCTAAGGTGTCTAGGGTTCACTAAGAATTATTAGGAGAGGGAAAGATGTTTGGATCTGTTCAAGGAAAGAGAGGAAAATCTATGGGAAAAGCGCAAAAGATTAAGGCAGATTTGTGAGGAACTTTGGGCGACCTATGGGGCATAGATCAAGGAGATATTATGATGGTTAATTGGATGAATTTTTGTGAGTAGAGATTCACTGCAAGAGAACTAAAAATCAAACAATGAGATTAAGCAAACAAGGAAACTAGATACATCAAAAAACGGGATTTTGCATCAAGCTAGTCTAAAGTCTGATCTATGAAAGTAAATGCTGAGAAATACTACAAGGAAAGAAAGCATGGAAGAAGACTTACAAAAAGATGGAAATGACCATGGTGAAGTAGATCTAAAGCAAAGCATTAACCTTTTAATAGATTACAACACTAGAAATCCTATGGAGAAGGAAAATCTGTTTTTTTGTGGTAGTATGTGGGTCTTGGCCTTAATTCATGGTCCCAAGGGGAGGAAAGGAGGTTGAGGTTCTATTGATGGCCTTTTCTGTATCTTCTTTCTATCATTGCTTATCCTACTATAGAAAACTGAAATGGAAACAACCTTCTAAATCACCAAAAGCAACCTATTCTTAACCAAGAAAGAAATTTATCTAATAGTAACCAATCCATAGACTGAAATGAAACATAAAAGTATAGGAAAAGAGGAGCTTGGCTGCTTGGATTAGGCCCTAACCCAAGACATTCAGCCCTCTGAGAAGGCTCAGTGCTAGCTCAAAAAGGATCTCATATTTATTATCAAAGTAATAATAGGATTACATGAAACTATCAACAAAAGTAAGCTCGAAGTTGAGCAGAGCGAAGCTGCAACAAAAATTAAAAAAATTGACCAACTTCCTAATGAATCCATAGGCCTATCTACCTATACAACTAAAGCTCCCAACGGCTTCCTTAAAATTAGGGAGACTTGGCTCCCAAAACTTGAGATAAACAGAAGTTATCCTCCACTTGCTTGGCTGCCTCCTAGTCCATTGATGTGGCTGTTTGTGCTCCGAGCTGCATGAAGAAGAATTCAAAGGGGGAGTCATAAATGAGGGGATACCTTCATATAAATCCTCTCCCTTGTCTACTTTGAATTATATCTTCCAATTATCCATTAAATCTTTGACTTTATCTCGAAAATTCAACAAAAATCTGGATTAAACACATATTAGACTCCATGGCATAATAACCAACCCAACTCACTCCATAAGCATAAATATAATAAAAGAACATGTAATAAGCTAAGATAATGGTTGACTAAACTATGTTAGGAGGAAAAATGAGCCTGTATAATTACCCATTTATGGGGCTCATCATCACCCCCTACTGAAGGTGTTGCTCATCCTCTGAGAAACCTAGTCCATCTCCTCATATTCGATGGCCTTGATGGCCTCCCTGACATCCCATGCTTCTGATATGAGCTCCTCTTCTTTTTCATGGAATCCTGCCTTTTTGTCCACCTCTTCTCACTATGTTGCTCTTCTTCCTCTTTTCTGCCCTCTAGCATGCCTAACAGTAGTGGGGACTCAATTTGAGGCTAATCCAATTGACCTTCAAACTCTACATAGAGTGCTTGTATAGTGGGACTCTCCTCAATGCTTCCTTCATCCTTGTTGGGGAGTGATACTCCCTGTTCTGCAAGTTGTGTCGCAATGTATTCCACCTCTTCATACAAGCATGAATACATTCATCCCCAAGTAATCTTTCCATGTCCTCAAAATGTGCAATGGCTTGAGCCTGATCATTGATATACTTAGTGGCAATTTGGGGATTATTTGCAAGCAGATGATGTGTGCTGATGAGTGCCATGGGATCTGATGGCTCAATTTTGATCATTAAGGGCTCATTCCGCTCTTTTAAAATCAACTTTTTTATTTATGTTGCCCTTAACTCCTCATGATTCATCCATGAGGCCATGGCCATTAGTTGTAGGTCCCCTAGCCCAGCATTGGGGTCCCACACATTCATGTCTGTGAGGGCCGTGCTATGCAAATAGAACTCTGCTATTTTTGCCTTGTCTTCTGAAGAGATTTTGTCACATAGGTCCACAAACTGTCTGTAATCTTGAAAAGTCATTGTTCCTCTTTGTGCCAAATTCTTTATCTGAAACTATAGCCATTGGTCCTTGAGGTATAATCCATATTATTTTGCTGGTGTTCTGCACTATAGTGCCTCCATAGACTAGCTGGCCATGCATGCCAATTGTGTCTCTTTTTCTTGCAGTTGTCTTCTTAGCAACTCATTTTTTGTTTCAAGGTGAGTTCTTGTGATTGCCTCTCTATGTCTGACAGCACTTAGCTCCCTGCCCATTTCTCTAAGTTGATTCTCCATATGGCAAATATCCTCTACTACCTTGGATTTGGCAATTTGCATCCATCTATGGCTCCTTATTATTTCTTTCTCCAACTCAAAGAAAAGTGGGATTGTAAATTTCTGTGGAATGATTCTTCCCCCATCAAGAAGATTGTAGTAAGAGCCCAGACTAGGCTGGGGGTCAGGTTCTTATGCCTCTGTTCATTCCTCCTTCCCTTGTGGTTATCCTTCTATCCTTCTTCCAGGTTTTTCGATCTCCTGTAGTCTTGAATGGGTCTCCTGTAGAACAGTTTGTGCTTCCTGTAAAACAGTTTTTGAGTCCTGTAGTTCTACTTTTTCCTTCCATGTGGGATATCTAGGAGTCCCCCTTTCATAAGTGATAGGTAGCTTGGAAGGGGATTCCTTCCCTTGAGTAGGGAGTGAATCTTCAATAACAATGGGCACTTTAGAAGAAGGCTAGGGCTTCCCCTATTTGTTCCTTGTGCTTTTTTGAGCCTTGAAATACATTGATGTCTACCTCTTCCTCTTTTGTTTTGGTTTAATTGGGGTGTTGACGGTAGTGAGGGCAACTGCTTCCTCTCTATTGGGTCCCTATAATACTAGTGATTACCCCATTACTATTGTAGTTATACCCCTTATTTATATTTTTGTGCCCCTATTACCCCCATATTTTTATTTATGTGCCCCATAGAATCCCTCTATTGTTATTTTTGTGGCTTTATATTATTATTGTTAGGTTGGCTGGATTATATTGTGACTCCTTAGACTCCTATATATAGAAAAGGAGGTTTTGTCATTTGAATCATCCAAGAATTGTTCATTTATGTAATGTAAAGGAGGTTTCCCCCTCGAAGAGGCTAAATTCTAAGGCATTGATCTATCTTTTCTATCTTTTCTTGAGCTGGTTTCATAACATTTGGTATCAGAGCTTTGGATTCTAGGGTTTCGCTGCTCCAAACATTTCATCGTGGCATTTTCACTATAACTCTTTTTCTATAATGTTTCAGAAGTCGCAAAAAAAACCCATGTGAGAAGAAATCGCGCTGAACCTTGGGACCGAATTTCAGAGCTTTTCGTGCGATATTGTCAGAGATATGATCTGAGGAAGTTGGTCTTTTGCAGACTCCTGAATTACATTCAAAACAGGTGACCTGGGGAAAATCGTCATAACTTTCTCTCTAAGGATCGGATTGAAATTTCATAAGAAGGCACAAAAATAGGATGGATTGTAGTTTCTTGTATGCATTTTTCAGATTCATAGGTCGAAACAATGACTCGTGGCACGTCGTACAAGTTTGCTCTAATGAACTAGTCTATAAGAAAGTCACTGTGGGAGATTTCACATAAATCTTGCTTGGAGAAACCAATTTGGGTCAGACTTGTGGCATTGGAAAGAGGACTCAGAAGGCTACTACAGATCAAAATTTCAGAACTGCATGATCCAAAATTACAGAGATACATCAGATTCAATATCAGGCTTCTACAAATTGAAAAACGGTGTGTAGTTTTTTTTTTTTTGCATAATCTTGGTTTGAAGGAATTCAAAGGGCATAGTAAAGCATTATTATCGGTAAATGATGCCCCAAGGAAAGAAAATGCAAACACCTAGTAAGGAACCTGAAAGCTCTAGCATGACTCATGAAGAAGAGGAAGAAATGCTACATGACATATCAAAATTACAAGAACAAGTGCAACAAATGTCACACTCACAAAAGCTAACAGAAGCTAAGATAAATGGCGTGGAATCTAAGATAAAGGGCATGGAAGCTAAGATGGATGATTTGAACACAGATTTGAAGAGAGACATGGCAGATTTGAAGATAGACATGGACGAATTGAAGATAAATATGAATAAGTTGCTACAAGAAATGGGCACTAAGGATGAAAGGGTACTAAAGGAGCTCCGATGTTGAAAAGATAGAAAAGAGCTCATTTCAAGTCTCTTGACAGTTGGTATTAGAGCTCATGTTTGGGTTGATGATGAAGGGCTGATCCCACTGCACTATCGTGACAGTTGGTATCAGAGCAGGTCTGAAGAATTGGAGAAGTCTTGCAGGAAGCTGGGTGAAGCAAGTGTGCATACACTTGGAAGTTGATGATAGGTGATATTGAGGCTTGAACAAGGTTCAGGTGTTGAAGTATTTGAAGGTAGTTTCAAGACTCTGTTTGAGCACGGTTGCTCATGACAGTGGAAGCAGGTTTGGCAAGAGGTGAAGCTTAGTGCTTGGACCAAGCTGAACGACAAGGCATGGCAAGTTTGGGAGAAGGTGAAGGGAAGCTCTTGCTTACCTTATACAGGTTGGAAGACTACCACAGGTGTAGGGGTTCTAGTTGAAATGAGCTCTTTTCTATCTTTTCTTGAGCTCTGATACCACCTGTCACGCCCCTACACCTGCGGTAGTCTTCCAACCGCTTGTAGCAAGGTGCGGCACCACCGAACACTTTCTTTTCACCAATACTAACATTTGTAGACTACGCCTACTTCCACATTAACATTACTTAGCTTGTGTTTCGCAACCAAGTAAACATACAATTATCCTTTATACTTAATGAAGCCGATAATCATTCATTATCATCATGCAATTATAATAAGAATATCAACAATTGCAACAAGTATAAAGGGGAGGGGCAACTCCCCGTAATGTGAGTCTTCCCGACAATTTATTAAGAATATCAGCACTTCGCTCTAAGATAAGGACGCAGTATAGTGTGAAGTTTTACTGGGGTGAAGCGCATAGCTCATGTGCAGAACTTGTAGAGTGCGCAGAGGTGATTTGCACTTGGAGATTTTAGACAAAGGTTGGGCAAGGTGTGCCCGGGTTGGTTCTGAGGTGCAGATTTTGTGCAAGACTTGGTAGGGGATTTAGTGGCTCGGGTGAGCACTACCCTTTGTGCAAGAGGTGCACATGGTTGTAAAGGCAGGGTTGCCTCTCTTTGTATTATTTGGTTAAGTGTGAGACTTGGTTCGGCCAAGACATGCTTGTTTATTGTAAATTGATATTCTTAATAAATTGTCGGGCAAACTCACATTATGGGGAGTTTATCAGTTTCTTGTATTCAATATCAGAATATTATCCATCTACTAACATGCCCATATTGTTGCTATTGTGCCCCATAGAAGCCCACTATTGTTATTATTGTGCCCTTACATTATTATTGTTATGTCGGCTCTCATTATGTTATGACCCCTTAGACTCCTATATATAGAAAGGAGGTCTTTTCATTTGTATCATCCAAGAATTGTTAATTTATGTAATGTAAATGAGGTTTTCCCCTCGAGGAGGCTGAATTCTAAGGAGTTGATCTATCTTTTCTATCTTTTCTTGAGCTGGTTTCATAACATTTGGTATCAGAGCTTTGGATTCTAGGGTTTCACTGCTCCAAACAGGTCATCGTGGCATTTTCGCTATAACCTTGTTTTGTGATGTTTCAGAAGTTGCAAAAAAAACCCATTTGAGAAGAAATTGCGCTAAACCTTGGGTCCAAATTTCAGAGCTTTTCGCGTGATATTTGCCGAGATATGATCTGAGGAAGTTGGTCTTTTTGCAGACTCCTGAATTACATTCCAAACAGGTGACCTAGGGAAAATTGTCATAACTTTCTCTCTGAGCATCAGATTGAAATTTCGTAAGAAGGTAAAGAAAGAGGATGGACTGTAGTTTCTTGTATATCGTTTTCAGATCTAGAGGTCGAAACAGTGACTTGTGGCACATGGTACAAGTTCACACTACTGAACTAGTCTATAATCAGGTCACTGTGGGAGATTTGGCATAACGCTTCCTTGGAGAATCCAATTTGGATCAGACTGGTGGCATTGGAAAGAAGACACAAAGTGCTAATATAGGTTGCAATTTCAGAACTGTAAAAGTTGAAGTTACAGAGTTATAGTCATTTCAAGATTGAGCTCCTAAAATCAAGAAAAGGCGATATGAGGAAGTTTGATTGAAAGGATCTGGTAAATTGGATACATCAAATGGAGCAATATTTTGATCTACATGGTGTACAATTGTTACAAAAGGTATGTATTGCATATTCATATTTAGAACCAGATCAATTTTTATGGTATAAAGGGCTTTGTTCTCGTAAACAACTTGTTACATGGTCAATTTTCACGGAGGAAATGATAGCACATTATGAGGATACAAAGAGCAACACCTTCTTTAGAGCAACACCACAACAATTGGAAAGAGTAAAAGAGCTTTGTTACATACTGGAAAGTAAAATTATGGTTACCCCTCACAACTATACTACCATTAAGAATATCATTTTACATTACTACAAGAAACTGATAAACTGATATTCGAGAATATGTATTGTCCAACCAAGTTGAAGAAGCTCTTCTTCAATATTCCTTTCCAAGACTTCAAGTTCCTTTCAGATCTGGGGCTTCTCTTCCTTCAACCTCTTCAACCTGTATAAGGTAAGAAAGAGCTTCCCTTCACCTTCTCCCAAACTTGCCATGCCTTGTTGTTCAGCTTGGTCCAAGCACTAAGCTTCACCTCTTGCCAAACATGCTTCCACTGTCACGAGCAACCCTGCTCAAACCGAGTCTTGAAACTACCTTCAAATGCTTCAACACCTGAACCTTGTTCAAGCCTCAATATCACCTATCATCAACTTCCAAGTGTATGCACACTTGCTTCACCCAGCTTCCTGCAAGACTTCTCCAAGTCTTCAGACCTACTCTGATACCAACTGTCACGATAGTGCAGTGGGATCAGCACTTCATCATCAACCCAAACACGAGCTCTGATACCAATTGTCAGGAGACTTGAAATGAGCTCTTTTCTATCTTTTCAACATCGGAGCTCCTTTAGTACCCTTTCATCCTTAGTGCCCATTTCTTGTAGCAACTTATTCATACTAACCATATCTAACATTCGAGAACTACGCTTTCCAGTACTAGTATTCTTAATAAACTGATATTCGAGAACTACCATTTGATATCAAGCTATCCATGGGAGAATATGTATTGACTAGCCCAATGCTTTCCATTCCAATGGGAGGTGCTGATGTTGTACTAGGAGTCCAATGGCTATAATCCCTGGGTACAATAGCTTTTAATTTTCAAGAACTTTTCATGATATTTTCTATGGAAGGAAAGGAAGTTGAATTAAGTGGTATTGCAGGGAAACCAAGAAAGATAATCAGCTCTAATAGTATGACAAAGCTTCTAAAAAAGGATAAAAGAGGTGTAATTGCACAATTATGCTCGCTAGATGTTTCCACATCAAAATCATCTATTTCTCCAGATCACCAAAAAGTCCTGGACAATCATTCGAAGGTATTTGAGACTCCCAAAGGTCTCCCACCTATGCGTGATCATGATCATGCTATTCGTCTGATTCCAGGAAGTGTTCCTCCAAACATCAGGCCGTACATATATCCCTATGTCCAAAAGAGTGAAATTGAACGTATGGTTGCAGAAATGCTAGAGGCTAGTATAATTCTATCGAGTCAAAGTTCTTTCTCTGCTCTAGTAGTATTGGTGCACAAGAAGGATGGATCATGGCACATGTGTCCGGATTATAGGGAGCTCAACAAGCTCACTATTAAAGATAAGTTCCCCATTCCTGTCATTGATGAATTACTGGATGAATTGCATGGATCAATTTACTTCACCAAGTTGGATCTTCGTTCAGGATATCATCAAATCAGAATGAAGATTGAAGACATTCCGAAAACAGCATTTAGAACTCATGAGGGTCATTATGAATTTTTGGTCATGCCTTTTGGCCTACCAATGCACCTTCAACATTTCAAGGTTTGATGAATTCAATTTTCAAACCATTCCTTAGAAAATTTGTGTTAGTATTTTTTGATGATATGCTAATCTACAACAATTCTTGGAAGGACCATGTTGAACATGTTGACAGGGTGCTACAACTATTGAAGGAGAAAAAATTATATGCAAAAAGATCCAAATGTTTCTTTGGAGTCCAGGAGGTGGAATATTTGGGTCATATTGTATCTCATGAAGGAGTTAAGGTAGACCCTAGGAAAATTAAAGCCATTAAGGAATGGAAAATCCCCACATCCATAAAGCATCTGCGAGGATTTCTCGGGTTGACAGGGTATTATCGCAAGTTTTTTAAGAATTATGGGAGAATAGTAGCACCTCTAACAACATTATTGAAGAAATATGCATTTTCATGGACTCTGGAAGCAACAAAGGCCTTTGAACATCTTAAAGAGGCAATGTGCCAAGCACCAATCTTAGCTACACCGGACTTCACGAAAACCTTTATTGTGGAATGTGATGCTTCAGGAAATGGAAATGATGTTGTTCTAATGCAAGATGAAAGACCCATTGCTTTTTAAAGTCGTCCAATCAAGGGAAAGTTTTTAAGCAAAGCTATTTATGAGAAGGAAATGTTGGCAATACTCCATGCACTTAAGAAATGGCGACCCTACCTAATGGGAAGATACTTCAAGGTAAAAACGGATCTTGATAACCTTAAATACTTTTTAGAACAAAGATTATCCTCTGAAGAGCAACAAAAGTGGGTCACAAAGATGTTGGGTTATGACTTTGAAATCATCTACAAAAAAGGGAAGCAAAATGTGGTGGCAGATGCACTCTCAAGAAAGGATGAGGATGTGGAAGCATTGTTGTGCGCCATTTCTATATCCAACCAGATTGGATAAACGAAGAAAGGGAGGAATGGAAGAATGATGAAGAAGTGTGGGAACTTATTCGAAAGTTACAACAAGATTCCAGTACGTCTGATAAAATTAGCTGGCAAAATGATTTGTTATGGTACAAAGATCGCTTATACCTCTGTAAGAATTCCCAGCTAAAACAAAAGATTCTTATGGAATTGCACACTTCTCCCTTAGGAGGGCACTCAAGATTTTTAAAGACTTACCACAGGGTTAAGAAAGATTTTTTTTGGGATGGCCTTAAATCAGATATTCAAAAGTTTGTGGTGGAATGTTTGGTTTGCCAACAAAATAAAGTTGAAACAATTAAGACACGGGGTCTATTACAACCTTTATCCATTCCAAGCCAACATTGGGAGGAGGTTCCAATGGATTTTATCACAAGTTTACCCAAGTTTGACGGAAAGAGTGTCATCATGGTGGTAGTTTACAGACTTACCAAGTATGCACACTTTTGTGCATTATCACATCCATTTAAAGCCAGTACAGTTTCTACTACATTCATGGAAACAATTCAAAAGCTACATGGAAACCCAAAGATTATTGTAAGTGACAGAGATCCCATTTTCACTGGAAATTTTTGGACATAATTATTTTCTTGTCTTGGTACTCAGTTAGCTCATAGGTCATCTTATCATCCTCAATCTGATGGGCAAACTGAGATAGTAAACAAATGTTTGGAAGGATATCTTCGTTGCTTTGTATCTAATAAACAGACACAATGGGTCAAATGGTTGCCTCTGGTTGAATGGTGGTATAACACTTCCTTCCATACATCAACAAAAATGACCCCATTTATGGCACTTTATGGGTATCAACCACCATCCATCACATCATATTTAAGAGAAAATTCTAATGTTCAGGCAGTGGAGCATCACATCGAACATCAACAACAAGTCCTCCAACTCTTAAAGGATAACCTCGTGTTGGCACAGAATAGAATGAAACAATAGGCAGATCAACATCGCAGTGAAAGAAGTTTTGATGTAGGTGATTGGGTATTCCTACGGCTACAACCATATAAGCAAATGTCCCTCAAGCAAGCTAAGAAGGATAATAAATTATCACCAAAGTATTATGGTCCGTATAAGGTGTTGCAAAAGATTGGTACTATGGCATACAAATTGGAGCTTCCTGCAGCTTCTCGATTGCACCCAGTTTTCCATGTTTCATGTTTAAAGAAGGTTATAGGCGAAAAGCTCCCAGTCCAAACAATATTGCCAAAACTTGATGAGGAAGGAAAAATTATATTGGAACCGGAAGCAGTCACAGAAACAAGAACTCGACAGCTACGAAATCGTTCAATTTCAGAGTATCTTATCAAGTGGAAGAACTTATCCGCTGAAGATTCCACATGGGAGGATGAGAATTTTATGCAGAAGTATCCAGAACTACTCAAGCGTTGAGGACAACACTTTCTTGAAGGAGAGGGGCATGTTGGGTCCCTATAATACTAGTGATTAGCCCATTATTATTGTAGTTATACCCCTTATTAATATTGTTGTGGCCCTATTGCCCCCATATTGTTATTACTGTGCCCCATAGAATCCCTCTATTGTTATTTTTGTGGCTTTATATTATTATTGTTAGGTCGGCTAGATTATATTGTGACTCCTTAGACTCCTATGTATAGAAAGGAGGTTTTGTCATTTGAATCATCCAAGAACTGTTCATTTATGTAATATAAAGGAGGTTGCCCCCTCGAAGAGGCTGAATTCTAAGGCGTTGATCTATCTTTTCTATCCTTTCTTGAGCTGGTTTCATAACATTTGGTATCAGAGCTTTGGATTCTAGGGTTTCACTGCTCCAAACAGGTCATCGTGGAATTTTCACTATAACCCTTTTTCTGTGACATTTCAGAAGTCGCAAAAAAAACCCATTTGAGAAGAAATTGCGCTAAACCTTGGGTCCGAATTTCAGAGCGTTTTGCGCAATATTTGCGGAGATATGATATGAGGAAGTTGGTCTTTTTGCAGACTCCTGAATTACATTCCAAACAGGTGACTTGGGGAAACTCGTCATAAATGTCTCTCTGAGCATCGGATTGAAATTTCGTAAGAAGGTTAAGAAAGAGGACGGACTGTAGTTTATTTTATATCTTTTTCAGATCCAGAGGTCGAAACAGTGACTTGTGGCACATGGTACAAGTTCACACTACTGAACTAGTCTATAATCAGGTCACTGTGGGAGATTTCGCATAACTCTTCCTTGGAGAATCCAATTTGGATCAGACTAGTGACATTGGAAAGAAGACACAAAGGGCTACTACAGGTTGCAATTTCAGAACTGTAAGAACTGAAGTTACAGAGTTATAGTCATTTCAAGATTGAGCTCCTAAAATCAAGAAAAGGCAATATGAGGAAGTTTGATGGCAAGGATCCGGCAAATTGGATACATCAAATGTAGCAATATTTTGATCTACATGGTGTACAATTGTTACAAAAGGTATGTATTGCATCTTCATATTTAGAACCGGATCAATTTTTGTGGTATAAAGGGCTTTATTCTCGTAAACAACTTGTTACATGGTCAATTTTCACGGAGGAAATGATAGCACATTATGAGGATACAAAGAGCAACACCTTCTTTAGAGCAACACCACAACAATTGGAAAGAGTAAAGGAGCTTTGTTACATACTGGAAAGTAGAATTATGGTTACCCCTGACAACTATACTACCATTAAGAATATCAGTTTACAATACTACAAGAAACTGATAAAATGATATTCGAGAACTACGCCTACTTTCACATTAGCATTACTTAGCTTGTGTTTCGCAACCAACTAAACATGCAGTTATTCTTTATACTTAATGAAGCCCATACTCATTCATTATCCATAGCAATTATAACAAGAACATCAACAATTGCAACAAGTATAAAGGGGAGGGGCAAATCCCCGTAATGTGAGTCTACCCGACAATATATTAAGAATATTAGTTTACAACATACAAGTGTGTCTTGCCAACCCAAGTCTCACACTTAGCCAAATATTACAAAGAGAGGCAAACCTGCCTTTTACAACAGTCTTGTGCACCTCTTGCACAAAGGATGGTGCTCACCTGAGCCACCTAAAATCCCAAGCCAAGTCTTACACCAAAACCGTACTTCAGAATCCACCCCAGGCACACTTGCCCAACCTTCGACTTAATTCCAAGACTATAACCCAAGTGTACAACCTCTTAAGGGTAGAGCGCATGAGCTATGCGCATCTCCCTACCTTTTCTGCGCACTTGTTCTTCTCCCTTGCGAAGATGTGAGTGAATGCGTTGATGTCTTATGAGCTCCAACGCTCATACACTTATATGCATTTTAGTGTGGGCTACATGTGGGTGGTAGCCCCTTGGCCGACCCCCAAAACCATCATAACGCACCCATAAAGCCTTCTTCCAAGTCGGCTTGCCCTCACTACAAGCTCCCTTCCAAATCGTTGTATAAATCTCCCAACAATTCGTCGTATTTCCAAAGTGTCGCTCCATCGTTCACGGCTTCGTCGCATATGACTCGCACCAACGTCGCATTTCTTCTGCACATTGTCGCACGCCCATTCATCATGATTCCGTCGTGCGCCCGCGCGCCTGCCCGCGCCCTCGTGCACGGCGACTTCGCCCGTCGCGTTCACCCCCATAGGCCTTACATTCTCCTCCACCTAAAATCGTTGTCGTCCTCGACAACATACCATCCCGGTAGCCATCCACCAAATCATCACTATCCATGATGTCGACCCCTCCACATAAGGCAAACATCCCTGCAACATATGTAGAGCCTTATCTCCATCATATCTCGACTTAGTGACCAACTGTCACCAAGCTCACCATACCAAGGTATACACCTCTACGGTATGTCCTCCATCAGATATCATCTCGATCCATGATCATCGACCCCTCTGCCACAATCTCCACTGCAACATCTCATGTCGACCTCATCATGTGTCCTCAATGTGAACCTCTGTCATGATACAATGCTAGCACATCTCTGTACACTACGCATCCCCATGTCTGAACTAGTTGGGTAGCTAATCCAACGGTCACGCCCAAATCATGAGAGTGAACATCCTTATGCCATCATCGGTTGCTCCTCACACATTTGCCACATCCTTGACTCATCAAGAATCTATCTCCAATCCATGCTCAGGTCCATGGAAACTCCATCCATCTCATCTGCAACATGTCATGATGCTTGATGCCAAGCCATCCCTGCACCATCAATCATACCTGCTCAAACATGTTTAAGGACTCACTGCCATGAGCAGCTAACAATGAGCCCCATCTTCTTCATCCATCTAAGAAGATGTAGAGGGAGTAGAGCCTGAAGGCTCTCCCTCACTAATCAACTCGATCCATCTATCAGGATCCTCAATCTCCATCCTTTGTAGATAAGCAACCCGGTCTTCCCTCTGGACATCCGACCTCACATATACCTCCTCATCATCATCATCATCCTCCACCAACTCTAGCCTTCTTGTCAAATCCAAGATGCTATCTGAAAGTGATCTAATGACCAATGCTTGCTCCACAAGCTTTTTCTCAACAGTAGACAACCGCTTGTTCACCTTCTCCTTGAGCTTTTCTATCTTTTCTATCGGAGCTCATTTCAACAATCCAACTTCGCACTTCATCTTCGCTCTTGGAAGAGAGTCTTTTAGTGTGCAGTTTTGAGGAGGATGAGCGCATAGCTCATGCGCTCCTCTAGTGGGTTCACAATTGGTGAAAGGCGCTCTTGGTGAGAGGTGGATGTGTTGGGCAAGGCGTGCTCGAGGCGATTGTGTGGAGGCGTTTGTGCGGCGACTTGGCGTGGGTGTCTTGGCGACTTAGGTGAGTGCCCGCCCACCATGCAAGTGTGCACGAAGGTGAAATGGAGGTTTGAACCAGAGGTCTTAGAGTTGGGCAGGCGGTACTACGTGTTGTGCACATGAATTGGGCATTTGTCTAGAGTCGACAAGTGGGACTACGTGTGGGCAGGGATACACGATTTGGGTGTTTGCGACCAAACGAAGAGCGAACCAACAAAGACGTACGACGAGGTGAATGATGGGTTAGAGAGTCGTGCAGCCACCGTGCAGAGGTGCCGACGAGCTAGGCAACCGAGTTTGCCGAAGTTGTGGAAATTTGGCTAAGTGTAAATTTGGGGTTTCCCAAGGACTTAGTCTGTACATTGTAAAAATGATGATTATATAATATATTGTCGGGCAGACTCACATTACAGTCAGTTGCCCCTCCCCTTTATACTTGTTGCAATTGTTGTGTTGTTGTTATAATTGCTATGGATAATGAATGAGTATGGGCTTCATTAAGTATAAAGGATAATTGCATGTTTACTTGGTTGCGAAACACAAGCTAAGTAATGTTAAAGTGGAAGTAGGCGTAGTCCATGAATGTTAGTATTGGTGAAAAGAAAGCATTCAATGGTGCCACACCTCGCTATAAGTGGTTGAAAGACTACCGCAGGTGTAAGGGCGTGACAGTGAGCTGGTTTCATAACACTCTCTTTCTAGGGTCTCAGGAGACACTTTTGTCTTTTCTACCCCTATTTCCTCTCCTTCTGTCTTTTTCTTTGTCTCTACTGGTTTTGTTTCCTTTTGTTCTGTTTTGGTTTCTTCCTCCTCTATTTTGGTTTCCTTGTTCTTTGTTTTGGTGTCTTCCTTCTTCCCTTCTTGTTCATCAATTTTCGTCCCTTCTCCCCCTTGCTGCTCTTCCCCCCTCACTATCAGATGGATTGATATTATATGTGAGGACCTTTATATTATCTTCTGCTATCATGTTTCGAAATATTTCCCGTGCTATGGGGATTGTGAAGGTATGGAGGGTTTCTTCCACTAACAGTTTAATTAACCATGGTGAGCCAACTGATCTGGACCTCTTTCCTTCAACTTAATGCTAGATTTTATGAGGGATTGTAGGAGAAAATAGCGGATGCTGAGTTTGTGGGTTGTTGGAGTGTCCATGCCATATCTCAGCTCACGGAGAAGTCTAAAATGGTAGCCATAAACTGTCATATACCTCCATTCACAAGAAATATATTTGATTATTTGGTACTGACCTCATCCCAAGGGTAAGGTATGCTTGTCCTTCTAATGCCATTTTTGTCTTCTACAGGATGTTCATTGTTTTGGAAGAAGTTTTTCATGGCATATTATCCAATTGTCTTTTCATCTTTGCTCCAAGGTAATCCAAGAGGGAGGGTGGTAACCCTATTGATAAATTTTGGGGTGATTTCCATGTAAATACCTCTAAAAGTAATAGTGGCATGGGTCCTTGAGTGAGGGACTAAAGAAATGGCAAACTCCTGAGCCACTTCTTCTTCAAACCCTCGAAATTTCTCAAAAAGTGGCATCTAATTTTCTCTGGTGAAAATGGCTACTAGTTCGGGATTTTCATGGAGCCTGGTTGAATTTGTGAGCTCCTTCCTCATGAATCCCCATATAATTGTTCTTATACCCCTTTTGAACACCCAAGGTAGAGATGGAGACAAGAATTTTGAAGAAACAGGAAAACAGAGAAAAATTGTGGTTTTTTTTTTTAAAAATAGGCAGGAAATTTTTATGGAATTCCTATTCTTCTATGGACTCAATTCCTCCTTAAAATTATATCATTCTTTGCAAATATTGATAATCAAGGTGGGTATGCATAGAATCTACCTCCTCAAGCCAAAAATCGAGGAGAAACACCATGTTTTCTCCTTAAAAATAGCTTACACCCCTCTTGTAGAACTGCCTGTAGGTGCTCCTGTAGAACCTGTACGTGCTCCTATAGAACCCTGATAGCAGGAGGAGATGGAGAATGATGGCTTTGAGGTTGTGGTGGTGGCGAAGAGCTTGCAACAACTATGTGGATTAGGATGGAATGAAAGAAAAGGTGGTGAAGGAGTTTCGAGGAGGAGTACTTATTTCGTCTTTTAGATATTTCCAGTGATGGGGTGAGCTGGAAAAAAATGTACGTTGCCATATTTGGACCATTTGTCCCCACTTCCTTGTCATCATGGTTTCCTCCTACAATCACTTCCCATCATTGCATTGGAGTTTTCATACCCTCCAGTACTTGTCCTTTATATTTTTCTTTGAGTTGACTAGGCACACGTGTGGTGGCATCTCCGGATGAGCGCAGTCAACTAGATGAGGGTGGACAGTTAACTTGCCCCCTTTTCTCATTCAACCCTAACCATCTCATTCGCTTATGCATATTTTCCAATTACAAAAATGCAACAGAGGAGAGGGTTAGTCACTTACCTGTGAGTCAAATGTACATGTTGTGAGGCATTTTGGTTCCTTTTACTGTTGCATACTTGTATTTCAGTTGCTACATGCATGTATTTCCTTTGTTGAATGCTCTCTGCTATCTAATGTGTGGCTTGTTTACTTTGTGCAAGTATCCTTTGGCTAGATCTAGCTTCCGATGTCCCCTTCAATCCCATGGTTTCACTTATTATGTTGTTGTGGCTTGATTTTAATGGGATCAGCTTCTACAGGAATTCCTACAGGAGCTCCTTTAGCTGCTGCTCCCTTTAACATTTTTAGCTAATTTTTGTGCTCGGAGATGTTAGGATGATTCTAGAGATGCTAATGGAGATGGAGAGGTTCTTGGTAAGCTGCATGTGATATTTGGAGGTGTTTCTCCCTTTATTTGTTTTATTTTTATTTTTCTACAAACTGGTTTTCTATGATAGGAAGGGAAAAATGATGATGATGATGTGATGAAAATAAGGAGTGGATGGCAAGGAGGGTGGATAGACCTAGGAGGCTCTACATGCTCTTCATGAAACTTCCCAACCCCTCCAACTACTTTTTGGAACCATTTCTGGCTCTATGTGATTTCTAGAGTAGCCTCCTGTAGAAAAGGCAGGGCCTCCTGTAGAACACAGTTTTCAGAAAAAAAACACAGTGGGTGGAAGAAAGGTCAAAAATGATGGAGAAGAGTGTGAAGGAGATGAAATAGGCTCTGTGGCATCTTCTCTTGCTCCCTATGATCCTCCTGTAATCTGCAATGCACATTAAAAGTCAATTTTCTTTTCCTTCTTTTCTCTGTTTTTCTTTTTTATTATTTTTTTAAAGACAACTAGGGCGCCTCAAGGAGGTTGTCACCCTAATTGCCTGCCCTAGGCACCTCTAAGGGAGGTTTTCACCCAGGGATCTTATTCTCTCTTTCTTTTGTTTTTTTCATCACTGGGCCATGTCAAAAGAGGTTTTCAACCCAATGATGGGACTCAAGCACCTCATGGAGGTTTTCACTTGAGTCCTTATTATTTTTTTTTCTGCTTCTTTGGTGAGTGGGTGAAGTGGAGGCAAAAACCTGCTCCACTACCATCACTGTCTTATTCAGATTTTCAAGGAACTCTCACTTCAAGAGGGGATTCTTGTAATTTTTCAACCTATGTCCATTGACAAGCATGGTGATGACTTCCTCATCAATGGTTCTGATCAAAACTGAACCATTGTCATTGCATTTTTCCACAGTGTAGTGTCCCAACCATCTTATCCTCAGCTTGCGTTTGAATTCTTTATACCTTGAGTCATAGAACAGTGCCCAATCTCCCTCTCCGAATTTCTTCTCCTTGATATTTTTGTCATGCCATATCTTCCTCTGAAGATGAACTACCTCTGTGTGGAGAAGGGCCCGCAATCTCTGTTCATCCAATCCATTGAGCTGGAGTAGTCTTTCCCCCTATGCATGGCTGTGGTCTAGGTCCACCTGAGCTGCCATCCTTAGTGTATTGAATTCAAATTCTAGTGACAACAAAGCCTTATTTCCATAAACCAGTTCATCGGGTGTGAACCCTGTGGTGGTCTTCCATGTTGTGTTGTAGGCCTAGGGGGCCTCAACTAGTCTATCCACCCAATCTTTTCTGCTGTTGCTCACTACCTTGGTCATAGTTCCTTCCAAAGCTCTGTTAGTGACTTCCACCTACCCATTGGCTTGTGAATGGTAAGGGGTGGAAGTCCTGTGCTTTATTTTATGATGTGTGAGTAGGTCTTCAATCAAATTGGAAGTGAACTGACTACCTTGATCTGTGACCAGTTCTCTTGGATACCCAAACTTATAGAATATGTTTCCTCTTAAAAAATCAGCTACTGTTTCCTCTGTTGGTGCTTTGATTGCTTTTGTTTCTACCCATTTTTCAGAAAATCAGTGCACACAATGATGTATTTCTTTTTTTTTGAAGGAGGGTTGATAGGGCCCACAAAGTCCATGCCCCACTTCTCAGATGGCTCAAAGGTCACTTGAGGTTGCATGGGAATCTCATCCTTTGGACTAGATTTCCCCATCATTTGACACCAATCACATTGGCTAGTATATCTCCTCACATCTTCATGAAGAGTGGGCCAATACTAGCCTGCTTGCAATATTTTGAAGGCATTCTTCTTTGCTGCAAAATGGCCTCCACAAGGCCCGTCATGACAAGTCAGGAGAATATAAAAAAATTCCTCCTCCCTCACACATCTTCTCAAGATATGATCTGGGCCAAGTTTGACGAGATTGCACCCAATCTAGGTGAAAGGGGCACTTTTCCTCACGATCTTGCTCTTCTCCTTTGAGGACAGGTGGTGGGAATTGTGTTGAAAAAAGTAGATTTCTATATCAGCAAACCATGGGGAGAGTACTAAGATAACAAATGGGTGTTCATATGGCATTTCATCATCCACCATTCCTTCTTCACCTGCAGGCAAATTTACTCTAGACAAAAATTCAGCAACAACATTTTCTTTACCAGGCTTATCAACAATGGTCAAATCAAACTGATGCAGTAAAAGAAACCATCTAATAATGCAAGCATTTACATCTGGTTTGTTCATTAAATATCTAATTGCAGCATGATCAGTGTGTACAAAGGTTTGATAGCTCGTGATGTAATATCTGATTTTTTTTAAGGAATGCACTATAACTAGGAGTTCCTTCTTGATTATCGTGTAGTTTAACTCTTCCTTTGACAAATTTTCACTTATGAAGTATATGGCATAAGGTAGCTTTTCATCAATTGTCCTAATGTTGCTCCTATTGCTTTTTTCGAGGTGTCTATGTGAATGTGGAAAGGTAGGGCCTAGTTTGGGCCTCTCAAAATTGGGGCAGTCACAAGTTTTCTTTTCAAGGTATCTAAGGCTTCTTGATAGTTTTCAGTCCATATGAACTCGACATCTTTTCCTAAAAGATCAAACAACAGAGAGGCTAACTTACTGAAATATTTAATGAATCTTCTGTAATATCTAGCTAAGCCTAAGAAACTTCATACATCTCTGACCTTTTGAGGAGGTGGGACCCTTTGGATGTTGGCAACTTTGTTGGGGTCCACCTGCAATCCTTGTTGAGATATTGCATGACCTAGCACACTCCCTTCAGTCATCAAAAATTCACATTTTTCCAGACTAGGGGACACTTTCGTTTGAATACACTTGCCCAAGACTTTTCCTAGGTTAGATAAAGCTTCCTAAAAGTTAGAACCATAAGGAGTAAAATCATCCATATATATTTCCACCACATCATGAACCAGTTCAGAAAATATACTCAATACTGCTCTCTGGAAAATGGCTGGAGCATTGCAAAAACCAAAAGGAAGGACCCGATATTCAAAGATACCCCAAGGACAAGTGAAAGTGGTATTATCTTTGTCTTCTGGACTGATTTGAATCTGATTATACCCGCTAAACCCATCTAGGAAGGAGAAAAACTTTTTCCCCACCAAACCATCTAACACTTGATCTATGAAAGGCAAAGGAAAATGGTCATTTTTAGTGGATTTGTTCAATTCCCAATAATCAACACAGATTCTCCACTTACCATTTTTCTTTTGCACTAGCACCAAAGAAGAGACCCATTCACTATCAGAGATGGGATGAATCCTGCATCAAGTAATTTTTGCAATTCTTCCTTAACAATGTCATCAAGGGTTGGATTCATCCTCCCTTGAGGCTGCCTGATTGGTTTGAAATCTTCCTTAATGTATATATGATTACATACTGAAGGGTGTATTCCATTCATCTCCTTATAACTCCAAGCAAAGGCATCCAAATGTTTTGTCAATAAGCTGCACAGCTCCTTCTCCTAGGAAGTGATTAGGGATGGATTGATTTTCAAGGTTCTTTCTGGGCCAAACTCTATATTCTTAACACGGAGAGAAGTTGGGTCAGCCACACAGAGATCAGTTAAGGGATTTTTTTGGGTTTCTTTCATTATATCTTCTAATGACAAGGTATTGGGGGGTGGATTCTGAATTAAATTTTCATTGATATCATCCTCATCTTGTGATTTCCCCCCCATGACAGTTTCTAATGCACAAAGTGGTGTAGAATATACTTCATCCTCATCCTCCTCCAACCAGAGAGGTAGATCATGTTCTAGCAAGGGTTGGGAAGGAGGGTATAGGATTAACTATTTGGAAATGTGCCCGTTCTTGAGGGTCATGTTCCCAGCTCGACAGCTGATGTGGGCATCAGCAGTAGCCAACTACGGTCTCCGCAGGATGAGAGGATACCCAATGAGCTTTGCCTTCGGCTGGAGAGCTATGAAATCAGTAGGGTACTCCCAAGAATCAGTGGAGACCATCACATCTTCCACAATCACTTTAGGGGTCATGATGGAGTGGTCTGCTAGCTGCAGTATTGTCGTGGTCTTCCTCAAGGAGCCCTAGAGGTAAAGTTTGAGCATGGTTTCCTTTGTCATCACATTAATGGTAGCTCCCAGATCAATCAAGGTATGTCAGATCATGGTGCCATTGATGTGGACATCAACTACTAGGCTTCTAGGGTCCAGATATTTCAGACAGATTACCTACCCTAGCATCAGGTTGGACAGTTGTTCTATGACATTGATGGTTGGGGAACCTCTCTTGTGCCTTCCTGGATTCCTAAATCACTTATCTTTGATCATCCTATTGTACATAGGCACATCTGTTATGGCTTGGAGAAGAGGTATCTTCACACATAACTATTTCAATTCTCCTAGAAGTTTAACTTCTTCTAGGGTGGGTTGTGTTGTCCTAGATAGTCTTTCAGGAAAGGGTGGAATTGCTTTAGGTTCACTTTCCTCTTTATCTTCCTCAACCTCCCTGGGGGGAGGCTGGCTATCTGGGAGAACCTTCCCAAATCGCAGGTTAATCTCCTGAATCTCCACAACATAAGTTGGGCATGAGGGTTCCCCACTATATACTTGTTGAGCCTGTCTATCATTTGGGTTCGAGTTTGGTTGGGCAGGCATTTGGGGTTGCCTTGGTGGTGCAGGAGGAAATGGTTGAGTTTGAGTAGGTGGTGGAGGCAAAAGAGCAGCAGGAGATTTGTACTGGGGCCTCCACCACTGATGAGATGCATTCCACTGAGGTTGTGGCCAAGCATACGATTGAAATGAATGAGCGGCTAGTTGGGCATGATACTAAGACGGAAAGGACCAAAGAGGAGTCGTGGACCAAGAAGGATGAGCAAGAGGGCCCCAAGAAGGTATGGAAGTGACCTGGTTGGGGTTATAGTATGCCTGAGATGTCCCTTGCATCCCCTGCTATTATGGTCTAGGTCCATGCAGTCTCATTTGGTTCATGAAATAGAGTGGTTCAGTGGCTCCTTCGACCCCCTAGTATATAACTTTAAGTCCAGGCAAGGAAGGGCACTTATCTGTAGAATGATCTTCTTCACAGACTGAACAAACCTCTATAGAGTTCAATGGACATTCGTTCCTAGGATGCCTCCTGGTGCACCTAAGACAAAAAATGGCCAAAGCCCTCTCTGCTTCCTCTTGTTTCCTTTTGATATGCAAGGTATCCATTTGCATGGCAAGAGTCTGCAACATTTCACTCTTGAAGTCTTCCAGCATGTTTCCAAGTTCACCTTTGATGGATGAATTGGATAGGGAGGTATTGGCTATGGATTGACTCCCCCTACCTCTCTTTCTTGCTGCTCTAGAATGTTTTCTAAAAATAGTCTTTATGTCCTCATAAGGTAGTTGGTAGATGTCTTCCCCAGCCAGTAGGTGGAGGGTGTCTAGAAGGTCTTCCAGAATTCCCCTGAGCAAGACCAACTTTAGAGATTCGGGGTCAAGTGTGCACCCAACCCTTTTGTAACTGAGTTGGAACCTCTCTTCATAATCTTCCAAAGATTCAAGACTTCCCATGGTCATTCGGAAGATTTATTCCTTGGTGCCTTTTGACCTATAGTAGCCTTGATATTTGTCATTAAAGGCCTGTTCCATCTGAGCCCAAGTTGTGATGCTATTTCTAGGTAACCCCATGAACCAGCGCAATGCTGCATCCATGAGAGTAGAAGGAAATAGTTTCAATTTTCTATCATCTTCTACATAGTCATAGGCTCAGCAAATAACAACAAAATCAAACAAGGTGTCAGGATCTTTTGTAGTCAAACCATGGAAGTGAGGTAGGGCTGAAGGGCTTATGTTCCTCATTTTGGTGTCCCCATTAGTCTCCCATATGGGAAAGGTACCCTCTACTCTTTCTCCATTCCCCATAGCATTTCTATTTTCAACCATTGCCTCAGAAGGGATGTTTTCTTCTTCTTCTTCCCCTATAGGTTCTTCAAATATCTCAAGTTGTTCACCTAAAGGTTCTTCTTGATCACTGCCACCGAAGTAGAGAGAAGGGTGGCTATGTGATGTAGTGTGGGTGTTGGGCAAGAATTTTCCTGAATTATCTCTATTCCTACGAGGCATGAAAATAAATAATTTGGTTGGTTTTTGCTTTTTCACTGATAGTACCTGCAAAACTGAAATTGGTTGAATAAACAAATTGCATCTAACTGGAATGAACTTGCTAAAATGAAATTGCAGAACTGAAAAGGAAAGCAAATGAAATACGGAACTGAAAGCAAGGAAATGACTAATCTACTTTTGCTGAAATGAAAATTGCAGAATTGGAAATGAAAGCGAGGAAATGAAAAAACTGAAAGAAACAACTATTCTAATTTTTCTAAAATGGAAATTGCATAATTGAAAAGGAAAGCAAGGAAATGCGGAAACATAAAGAAAAAACTATTCTACTCTCGCTGAAATAAACTACTTAACAGAATGTTGCAAGAGAAAATAGAAGAATGAAGTAATCATAGAATACTCTGACGCTTCCCCAGCAACGGTGCCAAAAAGTGGTGAGCGCCAGTATTGCAGCAATAATGCTACAACTCCTGGTCTTCCTACTTTACTTTTATCAACCTGGTAGTTCGTAACAAACTTGGAAGTGATGGTGTTGTATACACAAGTTCTAGTTCTTACTATAGGTTGTCACTTGGTCAGCCAGCACAAGATCACTAGGAGCTCAAGCCAACTTCTATGGATTCTAGAAGAAGCTCTATATGTGATGAAAGAAAGTAAAGCTTACTCTATAGAGGCTACTCTACTTGCAGAAAGGAAAAGGACTGAAATATAAAGTAAACCTAGCAAACACTACTTAACCAACTAATCCTACTTTTGCAGAAAGAGAGATGAAAAACCATGAAATGCATGCGATTACCTACTCAAGATGTAAACAACATCTACTCAAGCTATTTCTAGAAGTAAATGAGGAAAAAACATCTTTTTGAATTTTTATATATTTTTATGTGAAATTGTCATGCATGTAATTTATTTATTTGTGAATGTAACAGTGATTAGGTGGTGATGAAGGGAGTTTTTGGGATTTGCAGAGGTGTAGGATGGTGTGGATGGGTCCTAGCGGGTCTCAGGTGGCCTTCTGGAGGCTTTTCTTGGAATCAAACTTCAAAAAGAAGCCTACAGGAAAATCTACAGGAGGCTGCAAGGGATCTACAGGAGGTCTACAGGAGGATGCTGAGAGCAGTTTTGGAGGTTTTGAAGGTGGGAAAGTGGGTGGAAAGAGTAGCTAAAGGCTAGGATGATGTGTTAAGGTGTATAGGGTTCACCAAGAATTATTAGGAGAGGAAAAGATGGTTGGATTTGTTCAAGGAAAGAGAGGAAAGTCTATGGAAAAGGTGTAGAAAATTAAGGCAGATTTGGGAGGAACTTTTGGTGACCTGTGGGGCATAGATCAAGGAGAGATTGTGATGGCTAATTGGATGACTTGTTGTGAGCAGATATTTGCTACAAGAGAACTGAAAATCAAACAATGAGATTAAGCAAGCAATGAAACTAGATACATCAAAAAACAAGATTTTGCATCAAGCTAGTCTAAACTCTGATCTATGAAAGTAAATGCTGAGAAATGCTACAATGAAAGAAAGCATGGAAGAAGACTTATTGCAAAGGCAGAAATGAGCATGGTGAAATATATCCAAAGAAAATCATTAACTTTTTAACATACTACGACACTAGAAATCCTATGGAGAAGGAAAATCTGTGTTTTTGTGGCAGCAAGAGGGTCTTGGCCTCATTTTGTGGCCCCAAGGGGAGGAAAGGAGGCTAAGGCTCTATTCATGGAATTTTTTGTATCTTCTTTTTATCACTATTCAACCTACTACAGAAAATTGAAATGGAAAAAACCTTCTAAATAACCAAAAGCAACCTATTCTTGACCAAGAAAGAAATTTATCTAATAGTAACTAATCCATAAACTGAAATGAAACATAAAAGTATAGGAAAAGAGGAACTTCACTACTTGGATCAATCCCTAACCCAAGAGCTTCAATTGTTTGAGAAGACTCAGTGGTAGCTCAAAAACGATCTCGTCTTTATTATCAAAATAATAATAGGATTACATGAAACTGTCAACGAAAGTAAGCTCGAAGTTGAGAAGAGCAAAGCTGCAACAAAAATTCAAAAATTTGACCAACTTCCTAATGAGGCCCTAGGCCTCTCTACTTATACAGCTGAAGCTCCCAACAACTTCCTTAAAATCAGTGAGGCTTGGCTCCCAAAACTTGAGATAAACAGAAGTTATCCTCCACTTGCTCGACTACCTCCTAGTGCATTGATGTCGTTGTTTTTGCTCCGAGCTGCATGAAGGAGAATTTGAAGTGGGGAGTCATAAATGAGGGGGATGCCCTCCTATAAATCCTCTCCCTTGTCTACATCAAATTATTGCTGCCAATTTTCCATTAAATATTTGACTTTATCTCCAAAATTCAACAAAAACATGCATTAAACACATATTAGACTCCATAGCATAATAACTAACCCAACTCACTCCGTAAGCATAAATATAATCAAAAAACATGCAATAAGCTAAGAGAATAGTTGATTAAACTATGTTAGGATGCAAAATGAGCCCACATAATTACAACATTGATGACAAAGGAGTGCATATGGATCTAGCTAAGATCCAAGTCATTCGGGATTGGCTAGCCCTAACCACCATAACAGAGCTTCAAATATTTTTGTCCCTTGCTAATTTTTATCAGAGGTTTGTGTTGGGATTCTATCAAATCACTTGGAATTTGAGTCAAGTTACCAAAGGCAAAGTGGAAGCAATGTTTTTCTTGTCGAAGTCCCAACAAAAGGTGTTTTTTGAGATGAAGATTTTCCTCTGCTCTAAATTAGTAATGACATTTGCAAACCTACAAAAACCATTTGAAATTGAGATAGACACCTATGACTCCTTGATAATGGTGCAATTCTCACCCTGCAAGGGAATTCAATGGCCTATCACAATGAGACAATTTCTAACATAATTTAGAAATACGCCAACTAAGATAAGGAGACATATCCCATTCTGTATGATTGTCGAAAATGGAAAAACTACACATTGGGTAACGATATGTTAATCCACACAGATCATCAGCCCCTATAGTTAATACATACCAAAGGGATGTTGGAGCAAAATCGCCATAAAAGGTGATCCAAATATTTGCAACAATTCCATTTGAATATTAAATGAAAGAATGGAAGCACTAATCACATTTCATATTATCTCAGTCGATCCCCATTTGTAGAACTAGCCACTATTCTCAACTCTTGTGGCCAATAGGCCTCTATATGGCTGCAACTATACATAAATGTTCCATAGTTCACCACCACATACTATATGCTAGTGGATAGCAAGAAATTTCTAGACTTCCAGCTCTATGATGCACTATTATGCTACGTTTGTCACCTTTATGTTCCTTCAAGTGATTGTGCCAAGATGATTTGGGAGATGCACTACAATTGGGTCATGACACACTTTGGTGTGGAGAAAACTATGATAATACTCCATAAGTATTTTTATTTCCAAAATCTCTGATAGGATGTTACAAAGTAAATTACATCCTTCATTTCCTATGACATTACCAAGACAACCATTAAGAAACAAGTCTTCTATGCTACTACACCTAATCCTAGCTAGACCTCGGAATAAATCTCCATGGACTATATGCTTAGTCATCCTTCTACCAAGCATGGAAATTACTATGTATTTGTGGTCATCAAAAGATTTCTTAAATGGCCATATTCATTGGCTATAAGGAAAGTATCACAACAAAGTCCACTACCCAACACTTGTTTGAATGTGTGTGGGTACATTTTTGGATCCCGCATAACATTATATCATATCAAGATAGCAAGTTCCTACGAACATTTTTTATTGAGCCTGTGGCCATTATTTGACACCAAATTCACTGTCAATATCATTCCACCGCAAGACTCATGGCCAAACAGAGGTCATCAATAGGATGATTGTGAACATAATACACATGTATGACTCTAATCATCCATGGACATGGGATGAGAGTCTTCCCTACATACAACACATCTATAACAGAGCTCCCCATACATCAACTAGTTGCAATAAATTTAAAGTGGGCCTGGGATTTTAACCATTAAGTCCCCTTCATGTTTCACTTCCTTTTGAAACTAAAACAAAGAATCTGCCCATGTTCCTTTTGACGTTGATACAACCACCAAGTTTATTCAACACATTTCCACATCCTCCAACAACTTCAGGACATCTTGGAGAAGGCCAATGCTAAATACAAGAAAAAGCATGATCAACATTAGGTGCCCCATATGTTTTAGATTGGCGACAATGTTATTTTACATTTGCAGAAAGAGAACCTCGTTGGATCCCATCATAAGCTTTGACAACTTTGATATGAGCCTTACACCATCATCAAGGTTGTAGGTGACAATTATTTCAAGCTCAATATCCCCCCATTCCTTGGCTAACACCTCATATCTAGGTGGAATTGGTGTCCATCGACCTATTCCACTTAGAAGCCCAACACTATTTCTTCCAATTTCCTTAATTGTAGCACAACTTACTATTTTTGGAATTTTTTCGGGTCCTGAACTTCCAGATTTGTTTTGAGGCCCTAAGTGATGTTTTTTTAATAGACAAACTAGTGTCATAATGTAGGTTATTTTTATTGAAACTTTTAGTCCTCAGCTAGGTCTTTATAACAAGGTATCGTATGTGTAAAATGGAGATTGTATGCCAAAGTTACGACCCCAAAAAGTTGGTGTACCAACTAACCTCAACAGAGCCCATAAAAGTTTAGTGCTTCATCTCCTAAGGTTAGATTTTTTTACATTTGGGGTTTTCCCTTACTTCTCAATAATAAAATGGCCTACGAGCCTCATCGTAACATAGTTCAAAGCCATGTAGATGACACATCTATGCTTAAAGATAAGCTACCATCGCCCCAACTAATTTATTTCCATTTTGCATGTAAACAATTTTTAGTATTTTGTAATTAATGAATTGAAGTTTATTTTTCACCATAGCTCTATGTTTCTGTTTAAACTATATTTCTTTTCATTCCTACAAAAATTTGGATCAATGGTATCAGAGTGATCTACTCTTTATTTTCTTTCCTATGCATATCCCCAATGAGGCCGGGTATAAAAAGTTAGGGCTTTAGCTTGTTGAACCTTTGCAAAACCAACATTACCAACCCCAAAAGACTCCCATGGTTGAAGAAGACAAATACAATGGAGTAGGATATCCTTTCAAATAAGTTATGAAGGAATCCTTTGAGTGACAAAGGAATGAGATAATATAAAACTTTTCCCAAATCCCTCGAGATATGCCCATAGATGACGCATATTCATCTAATGACCCCCTTGGAGGCACCACTCCCTTTAAGGTACAAGTCAATTTTAACATTCCCATATTTGAAGTCCAAATATATGTAGATGCTATAGATAAATGGTTAAATATGTTGGAAGGATATTTATCAGTTCATGATTTTTCCAATACAGAAAAGATTAATTTTTCATTCCTAAAAATTCCCTCCCATGTCAAGGATTGGTGGGAAGCCTACCATGGGAAAGCAGTCAAGAGCGAACCCTCACTACTTTCAACCACACCCACTTCAAATTATTTTCGAGATGCCATCAAGGAAGAGTATTACCCTGTTGGGAGATATGAATATAAGTACATAAAATGTACCACACTGTGGTAGGGAAGGGACCAAGATGTGCCAGAGTTAACAAATATTTTTCATACCCTTCACATGAAGTTGGGTATCAAGGATTCTAAGTAGCATCTAGTACTCAAGTATCATGGTTTTCTACACAACTACATTCAGGATGACATGGAGTTCGTAGACATCTCCTTCCTTGGTGCTTCCTATTGATACATTGTCTCGATCGAGCTGAAATTTAAACAAAAGAAGAGAGACTTTGGATATGTGAATCCAAAGGGAGGGAAAGGAATGCCTAAACCATAGAACAAAGGAAGACGCCAAGGTGGGGTGACCTAGGACACTGTCATTAAATCCACGATAAAATAACAACATCATGAAGACAAATAAGGACATAGAAAAGTGGTGTGAGTTCCTAAGAGCCCCACTCAGAACACAAGTGAGTGTCGAGCGAAGAAGTCACTAGTGCCTAGGATAAAGGCTTTAGAGTTAGATGCATGTTCTGACTCTAAGTCAAAACCTAACAAGTGGAGTCACAAATGGAATCTGATTATTGATGTGGATACTAGTGCCACCAAAGCCACCACCAAGATGTAGAATATTGCGCCTGAAGATATAGAGGAATGGGAACATATATTCCACTCGCATATGTGGGTGAAGGGGTCTCCACTACAGGTCATTTTCGATAGCATGATCCAAAATAAGCTCATCTCAACAAAGGTCTCTAAGCGTCTTGGCCTACTAACCACACCACACATATAGCCATACATCGTCGAGCGGCTCCACAAAGGATAAGATCTATGTGTCAGCTAATAGTGTCATCTTCCATAAAACATCAAAGCCTTCATAGATGAGGTAGTGTGTGATGTTGCTCCTCTTATTTTTTTTTATGTTTTATGAGGCCAAACTTACCTGTCGAAGTGTCATGCCATATATGAGTTGAGGCCTCACAATATTATTATTACTTTGGGCAGTAAATTATACAGGTGTTGCAATGAAATTTACATTCAAGGAGATATTTCTCCATGATGTCCTAGTCGATTGAGATCATCAAACAAAAAAATAGAATGTGTAAGATAATCTAATAACAATCCAAAATCCAGATGGTCATGCATGCAGTTTCAATGAATTTTCTAATGCCATAAGGTATGAGAAAGTACCTTGCCTCCTCGTAGGTTAGTGAAGTGTTTTGGCCATGTTGCAGAATCCTTGTGCTCCAATCAACCGATCTCTTGCATCCACTCCTGATCTAAATCCCGTGCAGAAACATAACCAAACAAAGACAACAAGTGATCTTCTACAAAAGATCGTCAATGAAAAACATCTAGAAATCACAGATAAATTACTTCAAAACTGATATAAGGGGAAGGAACATATATTTGTATTAACGATATAAGTGAAAGTACATCAATATACCTTCTAGCAAAGGATATCATGTCCTCAAGTTGGTAATATGGTCTCCTCTCCCAATACAACATAACTCTTGCATTATAGTTTGGACACTTGATCTTCCCCTCTTTCCTCTTGATAACATTATAAAGGCTCATTCTATCCTTAAGGAGAATGTATATTGACACCCAGGGGCTTGAGAAGTTAGGAAACTTCTATAATAATGGACCTTTAGCAAACTCATACTCAACTAGATCAATTTGATTTCCCTGGGAATGGAAGACTCTATAAACCTTTTTCACAATTATGAACTTTTTCTTAATTATCTCAATTATGAAATAAATATTATCTCATAATTATAATATTTTGGAAAGTACTTACGAGAAATTCCTCAATTATGTAATTTCACCCTTTTACCATGGGATAAATCTCACGTAAGGAAAGGAAAAGGTGAAAAGGGATGAATTTTAGACAAACAACTAAGCTATGTTGATATTGAGTTTCTCTCACTATAATGGAGTGTAAAGTAAGGTTATAACAACAATATATTGAAGGTAGCATCGTCATCCACAACCAATTTGATCTTTTCTAAACATGCAGTAATATCATCTTCTAGACGAGGAATTTTTCTTTTCTTTTTTATTTGTTCTCAAAGGAAGGTGAAGATCATGGCCACATCCATGACCTTCGCAAGGGGTAGAATCAGGTGGATAAGGTCGTGGAAGAATACAAGTACATATCCTTTTCACCCATAGGGGTACCTTCACACTATCAGGTTAGGCATTCAATCGATCTCACTCCCAAAATGCCTCTACCCAATGGTTCGATATATTCCCACTCTATTCTTGAAAATTAAGAAATCAAGTGACATATCTAAGAGTTGCTACAAAAATGGCACATTGCCCAAGTTCATCAATTTGTGGGAGCCTGATTGTACTTGTACAAAAGAAGGATGGGACCTGGTGACTCTACAATGATTATTGGGCATTAAATAAAATCACTTTCTGGAATAGGTAGCCAATCCCACAAACTGATGACTTTGTTGAAAACCTCAAAGGAGCCTTTTATTTTAGCAAGCTCGATTTAAATTCTAGTTATCAACAAGTTCCAATAGAACCAATGGATTTGTGGAAGACCACCTTCAAATCCAAGGAAGCCATTTTTTAGTGGTTTGTCATGTCTTTCGGGTTCACAAATTCTCCTGCAAGTTTTATGAGGCTCATAGATGGGATCTTGCAGCACATTACCAACTTATTCTTGATTGTATATATGGATGACATCATCATCTTCAAAAAGAATTTGGAAGAGTACTTGGAACATATTCAGTAGGTCCTTCAAACCCAATGGTAGTAAAAACAATGTGCCAACATAGACAAATGTACCTTCGGAATGAGTCATGTCCAATATCTAGGTTACATCATTGATGATAAAGACATAAGTGTGGATATGGTTAATATCCAAGTGATTTGGGATTGGCAAACCCCAACCACCCTAAAATAGCTTCAAATATTTTTGTTCCTTCCCATTTTTCATCAAAGTTTCATGTTAGGATTCTCTCATATCACCTGCCCTTTGATTCAAGCTACCAAGGGTGGAGTTAAACCAAAGTTTTTATGGTCCAAGTCCCAAGAAAATCCATTTGTTGAGTTGGAGCATCATCTCTCCTCTTCACCAGTACTCACTTTGGTAGACATGAAACAACCATTTAAAATTGAAACAGATGCCTTGACTATGCTTTGGTACAGTTCTCACCTAGCAATAACATCCCATGGCCTATCACAGTGAGAAATTTCCTGACAAAATTTAAAAATACCCAACCTATGATAAGGAGTTGTATTCCACTGTGCAATCTTTTCAGCAATTGAAACATTTCATCCCAGGGAAGGAGACAGTCATCCACATAGATCATTGATTCCTGCAATTTGTAGAGACCGTGGGGAATTTGCAAAATGATCACCATCATAAGTAGTTCACATATCTACAAAAATTCCATTTTAATATTAAATACTATAAGGACAACACCAATCATGTTGCAAATTACCTCATTCAACCCCTTGTTATAGTGCTGAAAACTGTTCTCAACTCTTATGGCCACAAGGCTTCTCGATGGCTACAACTATACCAAAATGATGCAAATTTCATCACCATGTATCAGATGCTAGTGGATAGGAAGCAAGTTCCTAACTTCCACCTTCAATATGAGCTATTATGCTACCTCGAACACCTTTATGTTCCTTCAAGTGAGCATGCCAAGCTCATTTGGGAGGTGCATTATAGCAATGTCGCAGGATACTTTGGTGTGAAGAAATTTTCTGTCATACCATAGAATTATTTTTGTTAGCCAAATCTTCAAGAGGATGTTGGAAAGTACATCAAATTCTGCACTTCATATGTCATCGTGAAGCCAACTATGAGGAATCAAGGCTTGTATACTCCTCTATCTACTTCTCACCAATCTTGGGAATACATCTCCATGGACTATATGTATCACCATCCTTCTACCAGCCATGGCAACGAATGTGTATTTTTGGTCATTGACATATCTTAAAAAATGGCCATATTAGCTGCCTACAAGAAGAGTATCACAACATAGGCCACTACCAAACTCTTCCTTGAATGAGTGTGGGTACGTTTTGGGTTCTCACAGACCATTATATAAGATTGGAATATTAGGTTCCTAAGGACATTTTGTTTGAGCCTCTGGTCATTGTTAGACACCAAGCTAACCAAGTCAACTGCATTCCACCCCCAAACTGATGGCCAAACAAAGGTAACCAACAAGATGATTGCGCACATAATATGCATGTACAACTCCAAAAAATCCATGGACATGGGAGGAGAGTCTTCGATATGTGCAACATAGCTACAACATATCTCTCCATAGCTCGAATCGCCACAACCCCTTTGAACTAGGTCTAGGATTACAACCATTTTATCCTCTTGAAGTTGCATTGCCTTTTGCAACTACATAAGAAGAATCTTCCCATGTTTAGTTTGAAGCTAATAAAGCCACCCGATTTATTTCTCACATTCAACAAATATTCTAATAGGTTTCCAACATCTTGGATAAATCCAATTCCAAATACAAACAATGACATTATCAACACCCAGTGCCACATAAGTTTTAGGTGGGTGATAAAGTTTGGTTACATTTACAAAAATAGGGCCTCAATCGAGCCCATTGTAAGCCTTGACCACTCTATTATGGGCCTTATGCCATTACCAAGGCTATCAGGGATAATCCATTTGAGCTCAGTATCCACCCATTTCAATTCTTCCATCCTGTATTCAATGTTGACCACCTTCAACCATACTTTCCATCGTTGTTGGACAAATCAAACATTGTTGAGCAATTGCAGACAACATAGCTCAACCCATAATGCATGGAACATGCCACAACTGATTGGATGATGGACACATAGATAAATAGCAATAAAAAACAAAGGATCCAACTATATTGAGTTGTCGAAGCTAGCCATCTCTTGCACCAGGGAAGGTGGCTCACTAGGGACCAAGTTCAATAGAAATTTCCCCATCTCATGGAGGCACTCAATGCAATGGGGACTATTTGTTCCTAAAGGGGGAGGAATTATCTAAGTGCGTATGTCCACCTACCTATTCCACTTGGACACCCAACATTGTTTCTTTCAGTTTTCTTAATTGTAGAACAATTTACTATTTTTGGCATTTTTTTGGGTCTTGAACTTCTAGAGTCATTTTGAGGCCCTAAATGATGATTTTTTGAAAACAGTGAAAACCATAGCCTTTCATAAGGGTTTGAATTCAAAATTTGTATTGCTTGGATATATATCTCTAACGACGTACCATACGCATCAAATGGAGATCATACGCCAGAGTTAAAACCCTCGGAATTTGGTGTACCAACTAACCCCAAAGGGGCCGACAAACATTTGGTGTTTCATATCCTAGGGTTAGGTTTTTGGATGTCTAGGGTTCTCCCTTGACTCTGAATAATAAAAAGGCTTTTGAGTCTTATTTTAACAAATTTCAAAGGCATGTAGCTACCACATATCTTCTAATTTATAAGTTACCATTTCTTGAGATAGTTTATTTCCATTCTACATGTAAACATTTTTAAGTATTTTGTTATTAATGAATTGAAGTTCAGTTTTTGTTGTAGATTTATGCTTCTATTTAAATTTATATTCCATCTAGTTCTTACAAAATCTGGCTCGGTTGTATCACATTAGTCTAGTATTTTTTTTTTTGTGTGTATGTCCCCTATGAGGTCAAGGTATAAGGAGTCAGAGATTGAACTAGTTGAACATTAAAGGACTTTCCTGACCAACCTTGATGGTCTCCAGTGGAGGAAGGAAATAAATATGATGGAGAAGGATATCCTTACAAAATATTTCTCAAAAAATCCCTCTAGTGACAAAGGAACAAGATGATGGACAACGTTTCCTGGACCTTTCAGTGGATACCCATAGGTGATGCATCTTCATCCAACAACCACCTTTGAGGAACTTTCAAATTCCCATATTTGAAGACCAGACAAGGAAAATTTTAGGGGCTAATGTTCGCCCATGGGCTAATTTTCTATACTTTTTCCAAAGAAAGGATTCACTAATTTCCATTTTTTTGTAAAAATGATTCGCCAAATTTTATAGAATGAAATTGTTTTACCCTAAAAACCACCAAAAAATTATGTATAGACTATATAAAAATATTATAAATTTGAATTTTTTTACAAAAATATCTCCAAACATTTTATATATTTCATATTATGGACTAGTGGGATTCGCCAAGGTTTCTAAACTTTAAGATAAATTTCCATCCTTAAAATTTTCCCTAAGACCAGATAGATGCAAATGTCGTAGATAAATGGAAAAATAAGTTGAAAGGATATATTTCAGTTCATGATTTTTCCAATAGGGAAAATATTACTTTTCGACTCCTTAAAGTTGCCCACCACAATGACTAGTGGGAATTCTAGTATGAGTAGAGGGACAAGAGGGATCCCTCAATATTTTCAACCACATCCACTTGGAATTCATTTCAATATACCATAAAGGAATAGTATTACGCTGTCAAGAGCTGTGAAGATAAGTACATAAAATGGATGAGACAATGGCAGGAAAGAGACCAAGACATGTCAGAGTTCACAAATACTTTCCATACCCTTCACACGAAGTTGGGTATCAAATATTCTGAGTGCCATCTAGTACTCAAGTGCCACGATTGTTTACATCAATATCTCTATGGTGCGATAAAGTTCCCAGACATCTCCTCACTTAGTGCTTCCTATCAATACGTCATGAAGATCGAACAAAATTTTAAAAATAAGAAGAGAGACTTTGGATATTTGAATCCAAAGCAAGGGAAAGGAACCCCCAAGCGCAGAAAAAAGGGAAAAGCCTAGGTGGGGTGACCCAGGATAACCAATTGAAGATGTAAGCAAATAATAACACCATGAAGACAAAGAAGGACACAAGAAAGTGGTAAAGTGGTGTGATTACCATAATAGATCCACTCAAAACACAAGTGAGTGTTAAGCCATGCAGTGACTAGTGGTCGAGTTGAAGGCTTCAGATTTAGATGCATGTCTTGAATTTAACTCAGAATCCAACAAGGGGATTGACCAAGGGAAGCATAATATTTATGCATATCCCAACACCACCATTATCACCACTAAGATCTAGAATATTGAGCTTGTAGATCCAGAGGAAGGGGAGTGTATTTTCCACTCACATATGTGGGTGAAAGGATCTCTACTACAGTTCATTATCGACAACGAGAGTGAAAAGAACATCATCTAAGGAGATCTCATTAAGTAGTTGGTCCTACCAACAACAAGACACCTAGATCTATACAGCATTGGGTGGCTCCACAAAAGATGAGATCTTCGCGTTACCCATTAGTGCCATATTTTCTATAGCATCAAACCCAACCCTTCTTGGATGAGGTACTATGTGTGATTTCTCCTTTTGAAGTTTGTGATTTAGTATTAGGCCAACCATACTTGAGAAATTTTCATGGTGTGTATGAGTCGAGGCCTCGCACTATTATTCTAACTTTGGGAAATAATTTATACATGATACTAAAGGTAACCCCACCTACCACCATCTATTTTATATCTACTAAAAAATGTAGTAAGATCATCTCCCAAACCAGGATTTTCTTTTCTTTTTATTCATTCTCAAAGTAAGGGGAAGATCATGGCCATATCCATGGCCCTAACGAGTGAAGAGTTCGACCATGTAATAAAAGTAGGTGGATAACTTCATAGAAGAATACACGAACATATTCTCCTCACCTGGAGAGATACCTTCACACTGTTACATTAAGAATTTGATTGATCTAACTCCTTGAGCACCACTACCCAAAGGGATGATATGTTGCCACTCTATTATGGAAACATAATATATCAAGTGGTAGATCCAAGAATTTCTACAAAAATCCCATATTTGACCAAGTTCCTCACCTTGTGGGAGCCTGTTTTTAATTTTACAAAAGAAGCATGGGACCTTGTAACTTTTCATTGACTATGGGGCACTAAAAAAATCACTATGAGGAAGAGGAATCCAATCCTATGGATTGATGATGCTCTTGACTAGCTCAAAGGGGCCAAGTAATTCAACAAGATCTATTTAAATTCTATTTATCAACAAGTTCCAATAGAACCCACAGATTTATGGAAGGCCTCCTTCAAATCCAAGGAAGGCATTTTTGAGTAGTCGGTCATGCCTTTCGGGTTAAAAAATGCCCCTGCAGATTTTATGAGGCTAATGGATGACACCTTCGATGCTTCACCAAATTGTTCATAGTTTCATATCTGGATGACATCCTCATCTTGAGCAAGAGTTAGGAAGATCACTTGCAACACATTAAGTAGGTTCCTCAAACCCTACTACAACACAAACTATGCACCAACTTGGAGATATTAACCTTTGCCATGAGCCAAGTCCAATATCTAGTGTTACATCATTGACGAGGAAGGCTTGCATGTGGATCTGTGTAACATCCAAGTCATTTTGGATTGGCCAACCTCAACCACCCTAACAGAGATTTGTAGCATTTTGGGCCTTGCCAATTTTTATTAGAGGTTCATGTTGGGATTCTCTCATATCAGTTGGCCTTTGAGTTAAGTTAGAAATGGTAGAGTGAAAGAAAAAAATTCCTGGCCTAAGTCCCAATAGAAGGTGTTTTCTCAGTTGAAGCACTACATCTACTCTGCACCAGTACTCACATTGCTAGACCTACAACAACTATTTGAAATTGAGACAAACACCATTGAATACATTATTGGTGTAGTTCTCTCCTAGCAAGGGAATCTAATGGCCTAACAAATTGAGACATTTTCTAACAGAATTTGTAAATACCCCGCCAATGATGAGATTTATTCCATCATGTAGCCTTGTCGACAATTGAAACATTAAATTCTGGGAAAGGAGACGGCCATGCACACATATCACTGACCCATCTATTCTATACAGAACTATGTGAAGTTGCAGAATGATAACCATCAGAATTGGTCCACATATCTACAACAAATTCCATTTGAATATTAAATACAAGAATTTAAAGACTAATGATGTTGTAGATTGCCTTCGACAACCCCATGTTGTAGCACTTACACCATTTTTCTCAACTCCTGTGGCCACGAGACCTATGGATGGCTGCAACTATACAAAAATACTCCAAATTTAGCACCACATCCCAAATGCTATTAGATGGCATGCAAGTTCCATAATTACACCACCAGGATGAATTATTATACTATCTTGGCCACCTTTGTCTACCTTCAAGCAGGCGTGCCAAGCTCATTTGGGAGGCACAATACAGTTTGGTCATATAACACTTTAATGTCGATAAAACTGTGGACATACTACAAAAAAATCTCTAACAAGATGTTGGAAAGTACATTAGATCTTGCACTATCTATTCCATCACCAAGAAAACCATTAATATGAAAGGCTTGTATTCGCCTCTACCTACTCCTAGCTAGCCCTAGGAATCCATATCTATGTGCTATATGTTTGGCCTTCCTTCTACCGAGCATGGTAACAAATTTAGATTTATTTTCATCCATATATTTTTTAGAATGGTCATATTGGTTGCCTAAAAGAAGAGTATCACAACAAATGCGACTTCTGGACTCTTCTTTGAATGAGTATGGGTACATTTTTGTGCCCTATATACCATTATATCAGATCGAGATAGCATCTTCCCAAGCACATTTTGGTTAAGCCTCTGGTTATTGTTGGACACAAAGCTCACCAAGTATCTACATTCCACCCCCAAATTGATCGCCAGACAAAGGGCATTAAGAAGATGATTATGCACATACCACGCGTGTACAACTCTAAGAATCTACGAACATGGAATGAGAGACTTTCTTACGTGCACCACCACTATAACAAAGCTCTCCATAGCTCGACTGCTGTTACAGGGAAAAGTGCCTATACAGAACTGCTTATTTCACTAAGGTGTGGTAGCTACCTTAGAAACAAACAAAGTAAAGCTATTTTCATTTTTCCTTTATGAAAGATAGATGAGAGAAGAATAAAGGAGACCAACCTCTATCTTGCGCTTGGCTCCTAGTTCAATTCCTCTCTCTTCTGATAGTCCTTTGCCACTTGCTTCCTTGTACACCTAGCTTCACAGAGTACCTGTAGAATCAAAGTAGCATAACACTATACCAGAACATGGATCTATTATCATAAAAAATCTAGGATCAGATGTAAATTGACCATACAAATGCATAAAACATAAACGACACAAGAGTATGGAGGAAAACTTGAATAGCTTTTATTGATAATTAAGAAAGAGCCAAGGGAGTTACAACCAGTTGTTCTGACCCAGCATCATCCTCTCAGCAAGTAAGCCCTTCTTCACCTCATACAAAGCTTAGATCACCCAACACTATGATGTTGCCTCAAGAAACTAACATCAATTCCTTACAAGATGAAAAATTCCAGCCTCTGGATCTCTGAGATGAGGGATCCATATATAGATATCTGTAAGGGAGATGAGTCAGCTTGTGATTTGATTAGTGTCTTCCCTCTGATAGTTCTTGCTTCCACTTGGAGATTGATGATCTCTTATTCATCCTTGGTCGAATTCAGAGAGGCAAGTGTCACAGGAGAAGTTTCTGGAAGATTCCATGCCTCTCCACCTCGCGGATTGACACTGCCATTTGTCACTTCTCACCCATCGCACCCCATAGAAGGACTTTTTGAAATGCAACGCACCCACAAAGTGTACTTAGGTGAGATGCAAAGCACTTTGCCTATGGAGCAGGTGAAATGATCCTATTTTGACGGGTTCTGAGCATTTTTTCATGGAGAACTTCTGGGAGAAGCTGTAATCAATTGACCTTATTCCTTTAGGGGTTGGAACAACACTTTTAGGGACTTAGGAGCCCTTGGTTTATGGACATTTTATGCTTGGGGTTGCAGTGCCCAAAAATGTCTATAACAGTTGCCCCCTGAAGCATGAGGTCGTTAATCTTTTTTTATGTCGGGTGAAATGCTTTATTATGAGGATCTGAAGTTCTTTCAAGCTGGGAGGAGACCTGTAATAAGATACAATACAATACATTATCTTCATAATTTTTTCATGATCTAGCTGTGGCGGGCATTCCCATGCTCAGCTTTATAAATTCATTTTCATGTACATAGGACAGACAATCGTCTGAGTGTAGACTGATGATTCTAGTAGAGCCATCATCCCTTTGATTGGATGATTATCTGTGCAGCAATGATGTACATTTGATGTCTTTATTTCCCTGAATATATATCGTAGCCAGGATGGATGAAACTAGATCTAGGGTCTTCAATCTCGTTCGATCTTCACTCAAAGTACAAGTCGATCCATGTGAGAGATGTTCTGGAGTCGAACATGGAAGACATCGCCTGATTACCAGCCAGTGATGTAAGATGTTAACAGCCGCGAGAGGAGTCACCGATAATGATAATGACCCTCAAGGTACTGCAGTACAATAAACGTGGTGTGAATAAAGGACTTGGCATTGAACACCACGCAAAATATTTTGGTCGAAGGCCGTTGATGTAAACCTATCGCCGGAAGTGAGAAGCTTGCCATTGAGGCATGCAAGCTTCAAAGTACTGAACGGGGTGTTCTTAGATCGACTTCTTGGATAATGAGCTGATGTCGACAAGAAGCGATCCGTCATAGGAGGGCCTTAATGAATCCCACATCAATGACACAGAACGGAGCAAATGATTTTAATGGAGGTGAAAACGATTTGGTGATATAAGGCTCAGGGTGGCGGTCATGAAAGAACGAAGCGTAAATGTATTGCAGCGGGTGAGACACAGGTGAATTCTCTAAATGACTTCTCTTAAACATATCGGCGACATTGACGTGATGGATTGGTAGAATTAACCCCAAATGTGGATGGTGTGATGGGACCATGATGATGTGAACGGTGAATGAAACAACCCAACCCGACTTGGATGCAGAGTGAAAGTGTCATGTTCAAGAGCGACTTGCTACCAACAAATTTTCTTCAAGTTTTCTTCCCAATTTTTCCCTAGTCATTGCTGACCAGTACCTCTTTATTTTTTTCAAGCTTGAGGAGGATAACATATGCTTGTTATATAATTTGCCCTTCGGGCAAACCCATTGCTATGTATTAACGAGCCTAGCGATAGTGAAACTCGTTCTTGTCTGCTATGGACAAGTTTGTCGCTATTAGGTTTTAACGAGTTTAACGACAAAGATAACTCGGTCCTTTTCAATTTTAGAGAGTCTAAAAAGGGACGTAAAGGAAACTCCAAAATTCCTTTTTCGTCATCTAATCCCTTAAGTCTGAAAAAAGTATAAAACAATACAAAAGGGATGAATTTTCGATACTTTTAACGAGCCGAAAAAAACAAGCGCTCGATATTTTGGTGTAATAATCCCTCAGGTCCAAAAAGATTAAAATCTAAAGGAGGGATAACACTTCCGGTCCCTTTAAAAAGCTGGAGAGGCCAATAGCTCGACAATCTTTTCATATTTTACGAGTCAGTTGAAAAGAGCTTAAAGGAGACTCGTTTTTTGAGGAACATGTGATAAAATTAGGTAGCAGCTGATTCCAGGTAAGGTTTGGAATTTTCTAATCATGGCAGTGTTACAAGGATGGCTAGCGGGATCACTCTTCGCAGCTGTTCCTTGTAGAGCTGTAACAAGGGTCTTTTTCACCTCTAGTTATCTCACATTACAAGTCAATCCGGGAGCGTTTTGTTATTGTAAAGGGTATCTCAATTTGAGGCTATTTGTCAGAGTAATGCTTAGTAGTATAGGTCTAAGAAATACAAGAGTAAACGGATGCTAAGCTATGGCTAAATTACTTTTGCATAAATAAATCACACGCGGCAACTTTATCAGTCAAGGGTACGGAAATAGTAACCCATCCCTCTAGAAACTGATGAAGGAAAAGGAATTAGAGTATGGATCATGGATCTGGGAGCATAATAGCATCTGTTGTGTCTCACGACAGCCTTGATCCTCCTCCCACACCAAACCAATGAATGCAAGTAAAAAGGAACAGCAAGAAAGCAGAATGGAACGGCAATTCAGAAATGGAACAGCAGTAAAAGGAACGGCAGTAAAGAAACTAAATCTCGCGAGTTCAACACTCCCAATTCTTGGCATCAACTTACATACAAAGAAAGAGCAATCTTTTGTACAAGTAGACAGCTTAATCAAATGGAACAACAAACCACCATAAACAGGAAACGTCAATCATATGTACACATAATCTGAAATGATCACCAGTAGTCAACACACATCTTTAATTCCATCTTCTTATGATCGTCACTCCAACCATATGTAGCTAAAACATTCCACTTATAAATTCTGTAACAGAAGTGAACAACTCAGAACAATGTTATGTGATCAATTCTGGAAATATGATGTAAACTTGTTACAAAGATTTACAAAAGGAAAGCTACTGATGAACGAGTATGGAACAGCATGTAAGTATATCAGATTATTAAGAACAATAAACAAACCACACAAAGCCAAACTGTAATGATACAATCAGCCAGTGTCCGTTGGAGCCGGGCCCTTAGCTTCCAATGGCACACCGCCGTAACTTACTTCAGATGTAGGGAGAAAGTAACACCAAATATATTATATTAACACATCGATGATAGTACAGCAAAACTAAGTCTCAAAGAGACTCGATAGTCTGAGTTTAACCAACTGTGAAGTCTGTAAACAGAAAGTAAAGATACAAGATAATCAAAAGTCCCTGAAGTCTTCAATGCTGCCCCTTTTTATACAAGTAATGGCGGAGTTAACTAAACAACAAAATAATTGAAAGTAACGATCCCTCAGGATCAAAGATCCTGAGGGATCTGTTAAACTGTTAACTCCTCTCTTTTCTCTGCCTAGCCTTCCAAACTGACAGTCCTTCATCTCGTCCTGGATTGATCTGCCTTGATTCACTCGCCCTGGTTTGGATTTTATTTGGTTTTGGAGGGACAGCCGTTATCTCCTCATGGAACTCTCGTTTTGCACCGCGCCTTCCTACTTTTGTCTTTTCCTGCATAGAGAAGATAACTATTAGTGATTGGGTCATTTGTGCTCATTCTCATTACATTCTCCTTATTTTATAAAAAAGAAAAGGTTACAACTATTGCTTGAAACACCACTAAGTTATTCGTTAAAACATACCTTTCCAATGCTCTACACACCCCCCGGCTTACTCTGTTTCATGGCCTCATGAAAACGTTATAATTAACATGGAGAGCGGTAAGAGAATAGGCGGGAGAGGGCACCTCGTGAGGAGGTCTGCAACCATGGTGAGCAACCAGATTATCAAAGAATTGATTCAATTGATCTGCAGGCATATTATACAAGGCCTGGTACCCAGGTGCAGGGTGCCAAATAATTGGGCTACGGAACCGGTATCCTAACCAAGACGGCCCAGCTTGCAGAATGCGCTGGCCATAAAGGCTCAACCGTTCAGCAGCCAGCTCAAAATTCTCGTATTTGAATGGCTCCCTGAGCTGGATGCTTGGGGTAGAAATCCGATAGCGGAATTTGGCAGCATCCAGGGCAGAATCCTTAATAGCCAGAAAGTATTCCAAGCTATTTCGGATCAAATCCTCATGCATGGGTCCTAGCAGTTCTATGACGCCCGGGGTTCTCATAAGGCTTTTGTGTGATTGCCATAGGTGAACTGGGTCTCTAGGCTCGGCCCTGACCCATAGATCTAGGTTGTTCTCCTGCCTCTGAAAGGCATTGTAAGCCCTGAGCCACTTTAACTGATTGACCCCAAATGAAACAAAGGCTTGTAGCTGTATATCTCCCACGAAAGGGCCAGGGTTTAAATCAGTTTCCTGCTCAAGCACCATATTGTGCAAATAAAATTCACATAGTAACCGTTGGACCTTAACCCCATAATGTTTGCAACAATCAATAAAATCATTAACAGTATTAATCTGAATAGGGGCACCTGCCCTGACAGCTTTTATTTTCAATCTTAATTATCTTTCAAGGAGAAATAAAGCATAATTCTTTGCAGGGGCCCTGCAAGTCAAAACATCATTATACAACGAACATACAGTGTCCAATTGTTTAATAACAGCATCTAGTCGACGTGTTACCTTGGCAACCTTTTCCTGTTCCTTCTGCCATCCTTCAAAGGCCTGACTCTCTGATTGACTCATGTTCCGCAGTTGCTGTTGCAGTTCTTCATGTTTTTCCCAAGGGATCATTTGTTCCTTTAACTGCTCAGCTTCCTGCTGCAACTCCTCGTATTTTTCCCGAGGGATCATTTGTTCCCTTAGCTGGTCAGCCTCCTGTCGGGCTTGCTTCATCTCGTGGTGCAAGGCCTTGGTTTTTGGATCCTTTTTCCATGATTTCTCAGAGGCAGGGAGTTTTACCTGGACCTTCACGTTTCGCTGCCTGGAATTCGTATCCCGAATTATCCCTAAAGGTGGTGCCTCAGTTTGGACTGCTTTGTTTTCCCTTTCTTTCTTAACATGAATAAAGGGGTACGATGGCCCCTCTGTAAATGGAATGTCGTCTTGCGGCTTGGTTTTGATTGGAACAGCAGTTGGTCCCAATGGGCTATTTGGAACAGCAGTCTGTTCCTCAACGTCAATAGGAACGGCATTCTGATGTTCCATATCAGATGGAACGGCATTTTGTTCCTCAGTGCTGGTTGGAACAGTCGTAGGTCTATCAGCGGAGTATTGACCTACGAGACGCCTATAAGCCCCTTGCCTTCTCATCTGACAGGACCCTGCTGCATTTGTCCTTCTTTTTCTCCTTATGGTCCTTCTTATTCTCAGACTGGCTTTCAAACTTCGAATTTTCTGCCGAAGCTGGGCTATAATATTCAGCAGTCTCTGCTGTTTCTTCCTCAATTTCTTAATTTCTCTTGCCTCGGCAGTGGGCGCATGAGTGGCCCTCAGTTCTGCTCCTCTTTCATCGAGGGTTTCTTCTGGCATTCTGGGAACGAACTGTTCCCGACAAGCATTTTCATTCTCCACGTCATCAGCAGGTGGGTTTTCTTCTGGTGTCTTGGGAACGGATTGTTCCCGGTTGGTATTTACATTTTCTTTGTCAACAACAGGGAGGTTTTCTCCTCCTGCCATTTCTTCATGCAATTCTTCATGCGTCTCTTCCCCAGAGGGTCCTTCAGGAGGGTCTGCTGGACTGGAAGGTGAAGCATAATCTCCCAGGCTGGCCAAGATGGTGGCCAGCTCTTCTTCCTCCACGGGGACCTGTGGAGGGTTGTCCCCCAATTGTTCCATCTCCTCCTCCTGAATTGGCTGCTCAGTGGCTGCCTCCGGATAGTCGGCCTCGGCCTCAGAGTCAGAATGTTCATTTCCTTCCTCGGCTTCTGCTTCGTTCTCAATTTGTTCCACATTTTCCCTCAAGGGTTCCTGTTCTGGCACTGGTGGCTCATCTGTTATTTCGATCGGCTGGTCAATGCTTAGCTGGATTTTCTCCAGCCTGCCTTTTATTCTTGCCAACCGAGCTGACTTCCTAGGCCTCTCGGGCTGTTCAGGTGTGCTGGCCACCTGTTCTTCCACCACCACCTTTCTGCGTTTTTCAGATTGTTCTGGCGTGCCAGAGGAATGCCTACGTTTCGAGGCAGCACGCTCTTCTGTGGCCAGTTCCTTATGTTTTTCTGCATGTCCAGATGCTCTAGAGGAACGTTTTCGTTTTACTGACTCCGTGCGTTTCTTGGGTTGCTCGGGTGTATCCGAGGGATGCTTGGGTTTTGGTGATTCTCTGGGCTCCTTGGGTGCTTCAGAGGTACTAGCAGGATGCTTAGCCTTTGGGGATGGTGATGCCACTCCTCCTCCAATTGCTGTAATAAGCTCCCCCCAGCTACTCTGCTACTGAGTGAGACTGTAGCTCACTATCAGGCGGATCAACCCATGGTGGCTAACCACTGCGTCTTCATGGTGTGCCTTTTTCAGGCTCCGAGAGGCATCATGCAGTAATGAATTTAACAATGCAGGGAGATTCACAGAACATTTTCCTTTTAACACAGCCAGGAGCTTAAGGTGACGCGGTCTTACCACATCCTTTCGCCCCTCACAGGTGATGTAGCTCTGCACCACCTTTGCCAATTCGCTCCAGGGTTCTCCTAGCGTTGCCGGCAGCACTCCTTTTCCCTTCACTGTTAGATTCTGTCCTCCGTCTTGGAAAATTTCTATGATCTTTTGCAACCTCTCTTTCTTTATCGTCCATATTGGTCTTGAGGCTGGTAATCCTGTTACTTCTGTGATTATTTCCTTCGTGACCATTATCTGCTTCCCACCCACTACGGAGTGTTCTTCCTGCAAATTCTGCAGGAATTCCATGGCCACAGTTTCATTTGATTCACGCAGGTGGCTAAAATAAGTTAGCCACCCCGCCCTTTCTAGGATCTCCCGAGCAGCTTCGGAGACTACTAGCTCACTAGGCTCGCTTCTGATAGCCTTGCCTCCCATGGTTCTGTTTTGGGATCCTAGATGGAACAGCAACTACCTGTCGCAAAGACGTAATCGCAGCAAGACAAAAAACACAGAGCATGCATGAAAATTGATTGTAAATAACAACTTTTTGCAAAAATAGCATTGTCATGCCGTTAACCCATACCGTACCTTCGTACCATATCATTTCCGAATGATGTGCTAACACGTGGCCCGCGGAGTAATGAGGTCACCTCCCCCCTCGCAATATGATAGGCTGTCCCAGCCGTCAAATGGAGGAGGTGCCGCCGTCCCGTCACCAAGTCATAAAGGAACAGCATATAGAGTTTTGCCATGTTTCAGATTAGACAAAGAAATACCGAGATCGAGGCAAAAGGTAGATCGCGTTTTGCATAAGCCTGCGTGATGTGATGCAAAACAGGAGGATAGGACGTCTGGCACTCATATAAGGTCTGAGGTAGTCATAGTCAATACCTTTGCCATGATTGGTGGTGATAGATATTCATGCGACGTATCCATCAAAGTGTAAGATATAATTATTACGAGGATAGAAAGAAGTATTTGATATGATCCAAATTGGTGTATATATTACGACTCCGATACCATTAACAGAGCTCTGCTGTCGACAGGTGTTCATAACCTTGGCAGAGTTGTTTATTTCACCCTGGAACCATGGTCCTTTGTGTATTTTTGAAGAGCAATTCTTGTCAAAATGCAGGCCATCATGCTGGCTTGGTAACCAGATAACCATGATGCCATTCACCAAAGAGGCGCGAAACGTGGGCAGGCCGGCTCGTAATGAGACCCCCTGTTCCAAGGTTTGTTTATGTAGTGAACCCGTTGGACCATATCCCTGGTGTGGTGGCCATGATGGGAATGCCACTTCGCTTCCAATCTTATGATCATAGTAGGCTGGTTCTTTAATGAAACCCCCTATCCTGCATTTGACAAATAATTTCTTTTTATTTTGCTTTTGCCTTTTTTTTTTTTTTTGAAACAGACTTTGCTCTTGTGTAATTACACATAAGGGTGGTTCAGCCCTCCTTAAGAGTGGGAATGGCGGAAGAAGTCTTGTCATCCCAATAGGAAGATATAAATCTTCTGTTCTTATTTCCAAGTAATAATAGAGAAAATTGTAGGAACTCAACATGATGAAATTTTCCAACAAGGCAGAGGAGGTGAGATCATGACAGCAAAAATGATGAGTGTGTGGATCCTTCCTTTGTTGTTGCATCAATACTAGGGCTTTTAAAGATAGCGATTTATGATATGCTGATCTCGATATATCCTGACTTTTATATTCATTGCATAAATGTATAGCTGCTACTTATGGCCTTGGAAAGAGGATGGACAACACATCCTTTATATGAAAGGGACAAGAGCATACTACTCCTTTTTGAAAGGGAGGGTGAGGAGGAGTTCATCTGATGCATTGCCTTAAAAAAAAGGGCAGCAAAAGCACACAAATGTTGTTTCCTTTGAAAAAGGAACAGCCAAAAATACTCAAGTGCTGTTCCTTTTGAAAAGGAACAGCAAAAACACACAAGTGTTGTTCCTTTTGAAAAGGAACAACAAAAACCCAAAAGTGTTGTTCCTTTTGAAAAGGAACAGCAAAACACACAAGTGCTGTTCCTTTTGAAAAGGAACAGCAAAAACACACAAGTGTTGTTCCTTTTGAAAAGGAACAGCAAAACACACAAGTGCTGTTCCTTTTGAAAAGGAACAGCAAAAACACTCAAGTGCTGTTCCTTTTGAAAAGGAACAGCAAAAACACACAAGTGTTGTTCCTTTTGAAAAGGAACAGCAAAAACACACAAGTGTTGTTCCTTTTGAAAAGGAACAGCAAAAACACACAAGTGCTGTTCCTTTTGAAAAGGAACAGCAAAAACCCACAAGTGTTGTTCCTTTTGAAAAGGAATAGCAAAAACACACAAGTGCTGTTCCTTTTGAAAAGGAACAGCAAAAACACACAAGTGCTGTTCCTTTTGAAAAGGAACAGCAAAAACCCAAAAGTGTTGTTCCTTTTGAAAAGGAACAACAAAAACACACAAGTGCTGTTCCTTTTGAAAAGGAACAGCAAAAACACACAAGTGCTGTTCCTTTTGAAAAGGAACAACAAAAACACTCAAGTGCTGTTCCTTTTGAAAAGGAACAGCACGCACAAATACTAAAAACATATATACAAAATTTACAATCTTATATACAAGATGTGGTAATAAAAGATGAATTTCTTACTGATCTATAGGTGAGGAAGTTTTTTCTTCCTCGCCCATAATCTCAATGTTAGTATCTTGGCATAGCTGCTAACAAAAAGATTCCCGAGTGAGCGGTTTGCGATACAGACGAACTCGGTGGCCGTTTACCTTAAATGTATATCCAGACCCATCGATTGTGATCAGAGTAAGGGTCCCATTGTCATGGACTTTTTGAATCTCGTATGGTCCCAACCAACGAGTCTGAAGCTTCCCCGGGAAATCCTGAAATCTAGAATCATATAACAGAGCCCAGTCTCCTTCATGAAATATCTTGTTTTTGATAAGCGCATCATGCCATTTGGCTTGCTGCTGTTGAATGAGTGCTGTATTCTGTAATGCAGAGAGCCTTATTTCATCTAATTCATTAATTTGCTGTAATCGATTTTTCTGTGCTTCACTTAAATCCAATCCGACTTCTTGGGCCGTTCGCAGCGTTTGGATCTCGAATTCTATAGGAAAAATGGGCTGCTTTCCAAACACTAAGTGATATGGTGAATAGCCGGTGGTGCTTCTCCATGTGGTTCGATAAGCCCACAGTGCCTCGGGTAGTCGGGTGGCCCAATCACGCCGATGTGAGGCAACGGTTTTTGTCAAAATAGACTCTATTACCTTATTGCTGCTCTCCACTTGCCCATTTGCCTGAGGATGGTATGGGGTAGTAATTTTATGCTGGACACGATAGTTATTGAGTGTTGCAGCTAATTTATGCCCCACAAATTGTGGTCCTCCGTCTGTAATTACTTCCCTCGGAAGACCATAACGTACAAACAAATGGAACAAGAACTGTATTACCGAATCTTCTGTAGCTCTAGGCAATGCCTCCGCTTCAACCCATTTGGTAACATATTCAGTTGCCACCAAAATGTAGGTTCTTTGGTTTGATGGCGGGTTGATGGGTCCGACGAAGTCCAGAGCCCAGCGTTCGAAAGGTTCGATCACTAATTGAGGCCGCAAAGGCATTTCGTCGGCTGGACCAGGTCGTCCTACACGCTGACAGCTATCACAGGCCTGGACAAATTTTTTTGCATCCTTGAAAATTGTAGGCCAGTAATATCCCGTTTGTAATACTTTATGTGTTGTTCCTCGTTCAGCAAAATGTCCTCCACATGGCCCGTCATGGCAAGCTTTCAAGATATCAAAGATTTCATCCTCTCGAATACATCTTCTGATTTCCATATCTGCTCCTGTGTGAAACAAATAGCCCCCAACCCACGAAAATCGATTGCTTTTCTGAACAATCTGCTTCCGTTCATTGGGGGTTAAATGTTTTGGAAGCTTACCTACTGCAAGATAGTTAGCAACACCAGCGTACCAGGGAATCTGAACAGCGACAGCAAATAAGTGTTCGTCTGGAAATTGGTCCTCGACTGCTGTTGCTTCAACTGATTTTGGTATTCGTGAGAGGAAATCAGCTACAGGGTTCTCCTTCCCCGGTCGATCTCTGATTGTAATATCAAACTCCTGCAACAGGATCAACCACCTTGTTATTCTTCCATTTGTAACAGGCTTATTTGCTAAATACTTAATAGCAGAATGGTCTGTATACAAAATAACGGGATAGCCTGTAATATAGTGTCTAAATTTATTAACAGCGTGTATCACAGCTAAAAATTCTTTTTCGGTGACAGTGTAATTTAATTCAGCCGGAGCCAAATTTTTGCTGATGTAATAGATGGCGTATGGTCTTTTATCCTCTTCTTGGCCCAGAACTGCATCGATTGCTGTGTCTGAGGCGTCAGTTGAAATTTGGAATGGTAAATTCCAATTAGGTCCTCGGAGAACTGGAGCTGTAGATACCAGCTTCTTTAATTCTTTGAAGGCTCGATCACATTTCTCTGTCCATAAGAAGTCAACATTTCCAGTTAATGCATGTAAAGGTGCGGCAATATGTGAATAATGTTGTATGAATCGTCTATAATACCCAGAAAAACCAAGAAAACTGCGTACCTCTGTTTGATTAGTGGGGGTCGGAATAAGCAAAAGTATTTGAATTTTAGCTGGGTCTACCTGAATACCAGCTGCTGAAATATAGTGTCCCAGAATGAGTCCTTCTGTCATCATCATGTAACACTTTTCGTGACTCAAGCAAAGTCTGGTAGTGATGCAGCGCTGTAGGACTTTTTCGAGAGTATCTAGAGTTGGATCAAAGTCATCTCCATATGGTGTGAAGTCATCCATGTAGACTTCCAATCCATCATTAATTAAATCTGCAAAGATGCTAAGAACAGCCCTTTGGAATGTGGCTGGAGCATTACATAAACCAAAAGGTAAGACTCGATAAGCGAACGTTCCCCAGGGACAAGTAAAGGTAGTCTTATCCTGGTCTTCAGGGGCAATCTGAATCTGATTGTATCCGCTGAAGCCATCCAAGAAAGAAAAGAATTTCTTGCCTGCTAAGGTGTCCAGTACCTGATCTATGAATGGAAGAGGGAAGTGATCTTTTTGTGTGGCTTTGTTTAATTCTCTATAATCCACACAGATCCTCCATTTCCCGTTCTTTTTAGGTACTAACACAAGTGGAGAGACCCATTTGCTGTCAGAAATAGGATAAATAAAATCAACATCTAAAAGTTTCTGAAGCTCAGCTTTTACAACATCTTTTAAATGGGGGTTGAGTCTTCTTTGCGGTTGACGAACAGGTCTTGCATCTTTTTCGATATAAATATGATGTGTGCATAGCTGGGGATCAATCCCTTTCATATCGGGATAGTCCCATGCAAATGCCTCTTGATACTTTCGTAACAGCTGGATGAGTTTTGTCTCTTGATCTGGTGTCAGATTAGCGTTAATATTTAAAGTTTTCCCCGGTTCAATTTGCACTACTTTGCTATTAGCGACAGAAGTCACAGGTATAATTTGGTCATGTTCGTCTTTCAGAGGATCCTCCTCTAATTCGTTATCAAATGCCGCTTTTATCATAAAACATTGTGTATACGATGTGGATTTTGTTTGATTAATGAATTTATTGATGGCATCGTCTTCCGTTTGATCTTTGAAATCTAGCGCTTCCTGGACTGTTAATGGGGGTCTAATATTGTCAGTGATATATGAGGCAGGGCGCAGGTTGGTTCTCATCATCGTGATGCTTGGCTGCGCTGGAGGGTACAAGATTAAATTTTTGATATCCGGCCCTCTGGTTATGGTCATGTTTCCCTGCCGGCAACCGATGTAGGCGTCAGCAGTAGCGAGCCACGGTCTACCTAGAATTAGCGGATGTCCATCTAGTCGGGTTTTCGGATTAATTATCAGGAAATCGGTCGGGTATTCCCAGGAATCCACTGAAACCATGACATCATACAAAGTGCCTTCTGGTCTAATCACTGATCGGTCAGCTAGTTCTAACAAAGTGGAAGTAGGTTCTACCGATGTAATTCCGAGCTTCTGGCAAGTCGATGTTGTCAGGATGTTAATTGCAGCCCCTAGATCAACTAAGACGTTGGTCAAGGTCTGCCCATAGATTTGAACAGTGACAATTGGGTTTCCAGGGTCCTCGTATTTAACTGGTGTTTCTTTTCCTGATAGGAGGTCGGATAAGGTGCCGACTACCTGGACTCTTGGGTTAGAGGTTACATTTCTTTTTGATTTTCTACTACACAGGTCTTTTATGGTTTTTGCATATATGGGGATATCCTGTATAGCTTGAAGGAATGGAATTCTTATATACAAGTTTTGTAGTTCTCCCAGAATATCAAAATCTGGATATTGTGTTGGTCGTGGAATGGCCAATCGTTCTGGGAAAGGTAGAGGAGATGTAATTACTTGCTGATGAGCCTGGTCTTTATTTACATCTTCCTGTTGTGATGGCTGTTCTATAGGTAACTGATCTTCAATGTGAGTTGTTCTATGTCCCTCAGTTTCTATTATTCGCCCAGATCTTAATTGAAGGTCATTGCACTCCCGCAGATCAGATTCAATCTCTGAGGATTCTATAATTTGAAGAGATTGAACTGGTCTATTATTTGGATTGGGATTGGGTTGGGCTGGGAGCTGCGGTCTCAGATTAGGCTGGGGATTTTGTTGTAAGGCTGGCAAAGTTGGTTGAGGGAGTGGAATTGATCCTGCTGGCTGATATGTCGATTTTAGCCAGCTTGTCTGCCAGGGTGAACCTTGCGAAGTAGAAGGGGTACACTGTGGAGGATATGAATTATTCTGCCAATATGGTGGGGGATAAGGGAAGTTTGGCCAACCAAATTGGGTCATCCAAGGATTCGGAGTAGGAAGCATTTGAGGTGACCAATTCGAAAACGGGGGCTGAGACTGGTTTTGCCACATATTCTGTTGTTGAGCATTGAACTGCGAGGGTTGAAAAGAAGAGGAGGGGTCTGAAAACATACCAGATTGCCTAGGCTGCCATTGACGACGCTGGTTAATAAAATATGCTGATTCTAGCTCCTCTTCTGCTTCTTTGTATACTGCCTTCAAACCAGGAAGTGAGGGGCAGCTTTCAGTCAGGTGGTCCTTGGTACAGATAGCACATATTTGGACTGTATCCAGCGGGCATTCCTTGTGGCTATGTTTCTTCCTGCATCGAGGGCAGAAAACCACTAGATTATGTTCCGCCTCTGCTTGCTTCTGTTTAGCCTGCACAATATCAAGCTGTGTAGTTAATGTCCCCAGGATATCAGTTTTAAAATTTTCTAGCAAATTTCCAAGTTCCACACGTGTTACTTCCTCTGTTGATGTTCTGTTATCTCTGGTAAAGTGATCATATTCTGCTGGTTTTATCCTCGTGCTGCCTCTTGAGCTCCTGATACACAGATCAATGATATCAGCAAAATTTTCCTGATAAATGTCTCCTTTCCCCATAATATTCAACGTTTCAATCCATTGTTCTTTCATACCTCTAATTAATGCGGTTTTCAACACGTTATTAGGCAGAGGTAACGATGCATAGGGAGATCTTTGCAAGTTATATTGGAAACGTTCCACATATTCTTCTAGAGTTTCGTTTGGTCTGGCTGACATTTGAAAAATTTCATCTTTTAGTTCTCTTGACCTACAGTAATCCTGATATTTCTTTAAAAAGGCTTCTTTCATTTGATCCCAATTGTTAATAACCCCACCACCTAAGCCCATAAACCATCTTAAAGCAGCCCCTTTTAATGTGGAGGGGAACAATTTTAATTTTTGGGGATCGGTGGTGTAATCGTATCCTCTGCATAATACATCAAATTCGAACAAGAATGCATCCGGATCTTCTGATGTAAGGCCATGAAATGTGGGGATATGCTGGAGAGGGATAGCTTTCATGGGCGCATTTGCTGCAGAATCTACTATAGGATATTGCAATGTGGAGGTCTGGGTGTTTGGCTGATTCTGCGCCATGGGATCGAATATATGCCAGTAATCTTCAGGAATTTCCAAGAGAGTGTTCCTTGGTTGAGAAGGGGTAGTCTTAACAGGGATTGTTTTGACAACACTCCCTTTATCAGGGATAATGATGGTCCCAACTGTCTGAGGTGAATGAATTCCTTCAACGAGGATTTTTGTAGCGCTTCCTTTATCCGGGCTATTTAAAGGCTGGTTTGGTTCAATAGGAGATCTAGGTTCCCCGATTTCCCCTATTTCTCCTCCTCCTTCGCAAAGGTTACTAAGATTCCCTTCGTGCAATAGTCCAGGAGTCAAATTTTCAATTTCTTGAAAGTCCTGCTCCTCTGTTTGACTGTGCACTTCAGCAAAGGCTTCAGATGGTGATCCCGAGGCCTGAAGGGAACTAGTAGGCTGTTTAGAATTGATTTTCCTATAACCTACTGATGGCTGAGATTCGGCTTTCTTATAGATTTCGTCTATGAAGGTCGTTCGTCCAAGGGTCACCGGCCCCTTGGCTTTGGATGGAGGCTTTTGATCTTTCTCTGGCTTTTTCTGCTTAGTCATGCACTCCAATTAAACTGCTAAATCCTATTTAACCAATCAATTCTGCTAGGAAAGCGAACGGTGGAGCAGGGCTTTTACATGCTCCGTACGCAGGTTCTTACCTTTCGTTTTTAAAATCCAACTCTCCCCTAGCAGATTCGTACACTACCCTGTTTAAAAGACAAATGGCTATACCCTTTCCCCGGCAACGGCGCCAAAATGTAGAGCTGTAACAAGGGTCTTTTTCACCTCTAGTTATCTCACATTACAAGTCAATCCGGGAGCGTTTTGTTATTGTAAAGGGTATCTCAATTTGAGGCTATTTGTCAGAGTAATGCTTAGTAGTATAGGTCTAAGAAATACAAGAGTAAACGGATGCTAAGCTATGGCTAAATTACTTTTGCATAAAGAAATCACACGCGGCAACTTTATCAGTCAAGGGTACGGAAATAGTAACCCATCCCTCTAGAAACTGATGAAGGAAAAGGAATTAGAGTATGGATCATGGATCTGGGAGCATAATAGCGTCTGCTGTGTCTCACGACAGCCTTGATCCTCCTCCCACACCAAACCAATGAATGCAAGTAAAAAGGAACAGCAAGAAAGCAGAATGGAACGACAATTCAGAAATGGAACAGCAGTAAAAGGAACGGCAGTAAAGAAACTAAATCTCGCAAGTTCAACACTCCCAATTCTTGGCATCAACTTACATACAAAGAAAGAGAAATCTTTTGTACAAGTAGACAGCTTAATCAAATGGAACAGCAAACCACCATAAACAGGAAACGTCAATCATATGTACACATAATCTGAAATGATCACCAGTAGTCCACACACATCTTTAATTCCATCTTCTTATGATCGTCACTCCAACCATATGTAGCTAAAACATTCCACTTATAAATTCTGTAACAGAAGTGAACAACTCAGAACAATGTTATGTGATCAATTCTGGAAATATGATGTAAACTTGTTACAAAGATTTACAAAAGGAAAACTACTGATGAACGAGTATGGAACAGCATGTAAGTATATCAGATTATTAAGAACAATAAACAAACCACACAAAGCCAAACTGTAATGATACAATCAGACAGTGTCCGTTGGAGCCGGGCCCTTAGCTTCCAATGGCACACCGCCGTAACTTACTTCAGATGCAGGGAGAAAGTAACACCAAATATATTATATTAACGCATCGATGATAGTACAGAAAAACTAAGTCTCAAAGAGACTCGATAGTCTGAGTTTAACCAACTGTGAAGTCTGTAAACAGAAAGTAAAGATACAAGATAATCAAAAGTCCCTGAAGTCTTCAATGCTGCCCCTTTTTATAAAAGTAATGGCGGAGTTAACTAAACAACAAAATAATTGAAAGTAACGATCCCTCAGGATCAAAGATCCTGAGGGATCTGTTAAACTGTTAACTCCTCTCTTTTCTCTGCCTAGCCTTCCAAACTGACAGTCCTTCATCTCGTCCCGGATTGATCTGCCTTGATTCACTCGCCCTGGTCTGGATTTTATTTGGTTTTGGAGGGACAGCCGTTATCTCCTCATGGAACTCTCGTTTTGCACCGCGCCTTCCTACTTTTGTCTTTTCCTGCATAGAGAAGATAACTATTAGTGATTGGGTCATTCGTGCTCATTCTCATTACATTCTCCTTATTTTATAACAAAGAAAAGGTTACAACTATTGCTTGAAACACCACTAAGTTATTCGTTAAAACATACCTTTCCAATGCTCTACATTCCTCAAAAGGGGTAAACAATCAAATGGAGGTGAATGATCGGCCAATACAGAGTGGAGGTGATGATGAGAACACGACCAAGGCTTTAAAGGCTGAAGTACTACATTCACGATGGTTATTTACTAGGAAATAGTTCATTTTTTAATGAGCTTAAACGCGGGGAGAAACATTTGCTCATGACTTATGTTTATTTTTTAATGAGCTTGAACTATGTGCTAAAATTGCTTGATTAATCCAGTCGTATAATAAGAATGTCTCATATATGAAAACGACAATTTTTAGAGTTTTTCCCCACATCCTTTCTTTATGCAAGTTAGGAAACGACCAATCCTACGAGTTTAAAGGGTTAGAGGACCTACAAATTTAAAAAATAAATAGTTTCTCTTCGCTTGCACGCCAAAAGGTTTGCATGCCCCCAGGTATAAAATAAAGCTTTAAGGTCACCTTTTGTTCTACCAACAAAACATTTGTTTTATCAGGAAAGGTCTACCTCTTTCAGGTTACCAAAGATTATTCTATTCACAGCGCAAACAAAACATTTCTTTGGCGATGTCTACCGAAATAGACAAAGGTGAGACAATCCACTCACATAACTTTGACAAGGAAATCTTGTTCCAGTCTAACCCCCTCTTCCAATCACGGATGAGAGTACAGACTAGTCATATATCTCTCGTGGAAACCTACCTTATACTTGAAGTTTTCCTACAGAAGCAGACCAGGGTGCATGCCCCCTGGGCTTCAGTCATGTCCCCCGAATCACTCGCGCTCATCAGGTGGATGGACTGGGGATTTATGAGACATTACTTGTGTGAAAAGACCATTCAGGGATGGTATATGACAATTTTCTATGTGTGATCTGGGAAATGAAAGCTGGTTTACGAGCTCGACCACTCTTCCTTCGTGCGGAAAACACATTACTCTAAAGAGTGATGAGACAATGGCTCCCATCCAATAAATATAGTCTCATCCAAGGAGTAGATTATAATCCAGGGGTCCTTGGACTACCATTACGTTCATGTGAGCGGTTTTCCCTCTCAATGTTATGGGCACATTAGGAAGGATCCCTAACGGTCGACTAGTTCCTTTGTCAAAGCCTGTTAGATTTCTCATCTCAGGCAAAAGCGATGGCGAACCAAGCGCTTTCCAAGCAGTCAAGGAAAGGATACTCACAGAAGCCCCTTCATCTATGATGGTACCAACCATAACCATTCTATATATTTGAGCAATGATTCGGAATGGTCCACTAGCCGGTAAGCGGGGTCTGCCTAGTTGATTCCAGTCGAAGGAAACAACTAGGTTGCTTAGAGGTGGGACCGAATAGACGGCCAGGTACGACTCTGATGAACTTCCTTCCTGCGGTAAAGGAATGGGTAAATTGCCCCCATGTTCATCGGAGTCTTTGCTTACGAAAAGAATTTGGACGGTGTCATCCTTGTTCTCTTCGGTGACTGTATCATTTGAAGATGGAACCTCTGAAGGCAAGACCGGGTCAACTTCTACCTCGACCTTTTGACTTTCGTCTGGTATGGGTTCATATGGTTTTTCTTCAATGATAGATGCTTCGGTCGACCACCTCGGCGGGTCAGCCGGATTTTCAACTAGCGACGGACTCGGCAAGAGTTTTTTATATCCAGGAGGAATTCGTAATGGTGAAACCGGATGATCGTCCAAAACTCTTTTAGCCTCGTCTAAGAAGGGATAACGGTGGATGGCATGATCGCCTTCACACAGTTTACAAGGAAATCTATATTTTCCTTTTTGTCCTGGGGCTTCACTTTCACTAGTCGACAGTGTGTTTTCAACATGATCATCAAAGGTTAACGACACCGGGTTGTGAAAACGAGGAGACCAGTCCCTTAAGATCCGAGGGATGCAGGGACAATCTCTATGATAGTGGTCTCCTTTGCAAATGACACACGGCGATTTAGGCCTGGTCGGTGCAGTGTGTGGATTTTCGCTAGACGATGCTTGGTTGCCCCCTTTTGCTTTTGGCTCCTTCTTCCTCTTTTCTTTCTTCTTCTTTTCCTTATTCTTCTCAAATACTTGATTTTTGGCTTTACCAGCCCCATCAAGGGAAGAGGAAGGAGGAGAGGAAGAATTGGAGGAAGTAGAGGGTTGGGGGGTAACTCTAGATTCATCTAGTTGCTGACTCGATTGTTCAGGAATTGCAGTGTTCTGAACGACAGAGGTTGAGGAGAGCCATATGGGCAAGCCGGTTGTCAGACCTGCAAGAGACAATGTGGACATATGGGGTGCACCAACATCTCCCCAAGAGGAGAAGGGACTAGAATTTCCTCCAAGGGGAATTCCTTGGTTGGTGGGTTCCATTTTCTCAACCTAAGATCAACGCAGGAAAGGGTGATGATTATTCCGTTTAAAATAAATTTTATATGCTTTGACACAACTTGTTTTTTCAATTTTTAAGAGTCGAGAAAAAACAAAAGATGACTCTAGTCGCCTTCGATTTTTAATGAGCTTGAAGTGACAAGTGCTCAGATGGACCTTTTCCGTTAAAGAGTCTGAAAAGGAACAAAAGGGACTGCTCTGGAAATCTAGGCAGAGGGATTACCAAACCAATCGCAAGACTGCAGAATATCTTTTACGGTACGACAGTCAATCTTCCCGAATGTTGTGTTCAGTGCATTGCGATCAACAGGGCGGCAGACACAGCTTCCTATGGATAAAGAATTAAGCCTATTGTGGTCTCTCAAAATATACTCGACGGTACGTGGGAGCACAAGTCTGTACTGGCACTTATCGTCTCAAAGTGGAGGAATCATCCAACCATCAGTGAGAACAACAGTTACCAGGCTTTACGACGCCAGAATACATCTCTAGCCTAGACTTCTAGATGTTGTGCGTTAGGTTCCAAAGCGTTGTTAGATTCATTAAATTTATTTTATAGTTGATCTTGCTTAAGAAATTTTCCTTTCAGGTTCACCGCGTGATGTAGATGTACAATTCCTAAAATGCAATCTAAGATGATAAACAGTCTTTTATCTTCTTTGTGCAATGAAAATCCTAGCTACTAAGGAAAGAAAGACAGAATTCTTTCAACAAAGAGCAAAGAGCACACACTATATGCACTGTCCTAAATCAAACCAATCAAACAGTCTAAATGCAAATGCACATGCATGTATTTGTTTTCAGACTTCTTAATATGTGAATGATAAAAAGAAAGGTAATGCACAAATCTGAATTACTTTTCAAGCGATAATTACTAACAAGTTTCTTTTCAAAATAAAAAATGAAGACAATCACAACACTTTGCGATTTGGAAATGAATACTTTCTTTTGACACTAGAAAAACTACAAACTCAGATCAAATACAATAGTAACATGATAATCGACTATCAAGAGTAATCAGACTCTCTTCTATGACTGAAAACGACACTTGCGACACTTTCAAATCAAGAAACGACAGTACAATTACGTTACTTCTTTGCAAATTAGAACTGAAAATGACTCAACAAATACACAAAAACATTTACAGTTCTTTGCACAGTGGAGGTGGAATAACAGCAAGGAAAAGGGTTTCAAATAGAGATATACTGATTACAGGCAACAAAACTCATGAATAAAACTAAAAAGAATGAACAAAAACCAACATTCAGGAACAATGTCTAGTCTGATCAATGCACCTGTAACACAATGAATTTGAAATGCAGCGCACCTACTACACTCGGGAAGTGCGCTGAAGTTCAGATTCACAGAACAGAGACTGCGCTGGGCTAGGGACGAGACTTTTTTTGGATTCTAACTTCTGGGTCACAGTTTGCAGTTTAGTTCAGGAATTTTGGCCGAGCAAGTGGTAATCAGTAAATCAACAACAAGGGTAGATCTAAGGAGGTTACTAGAGCCATCACAAGGGAAATTAGAGAGTTTGTAAATCAGTTGTTTAATTCATAAACAAAACCCGGAGATCGACTGAAGCGACATTTATCTACTTTGCATTTGCATAGCAAATGCAGTTCAAAAGCTACCTAGCTCAACTTCAGGCTCCATCTGTAAGTTTATAAAGTAAACAACAAGGTAGATAAACAAACAACCTAGTCGCTCCCCAGCGGAGTCGCCCTTTTGTTACAGGGAAAAGTGTCTATACAGAACTGCTTATCCCACTAAGGTGTGGTAGCTACCATAGAAACAAACAAAATAAAGCTACTTTCGTTTTTCCTTTATGAAAGATAGATGAGAGAAGAATAAAGGAGACCAACCTCTGTCTTGCGCTTGGCTCCTAGTTCGATTCCTCTATCTTCTGATAGTCCTTTGCCACTTGCTTCCTTGTACACCCAGCTTCACATAGTACCTGTAGAATCCAAGTAGCATAACACTATACAAGAACATGGATCTATTATCATAAACAATCTAGGATCAGATGTAAATTGACCATACAAATGCATAAAACATAAACGACACAAGAGTATGGAGGAAAACTTGAATAGCTTTTATTGATAATCAAGAAAGAGCCAAGGGAGTTACAACTAGTTGTTCTGACCCAGCATCATCCTCTCAGCAAGTAAGCCCTTCTTCACCTCATACAAAGCTTAGATCACCCAACACTATCATGTTGCCTCAAGAAACTAACAACAATTCCTTACAAGATGCAAAATTCCAGCCTCAGGATCTCTGGGATGAGGGATCCATAGATAGATATCTGTAAGGGAGATGAGTCAGCTTGTGATTTGATTAGTGTCTTCCCTCTGATAGTTCTTGCTTCCACTTGGAGATTGATGATCTCTTACTCATCCTTGGTCGAATTCAGAGAGGCAAGTGTCATAGGAGAAGTTTCTAGAAGATTCTATGCCTCTCCACGTCGCGGATTGACACTGCCATTTGTCACTTCTCACCCATCGCACCCCATATAAGGGCTTTTTGAAATGCAACGCACCAACAAAGTGTACTTCGGTGAGATGCAGCACACTTTGCCTATGGAGCAGGTGAAATGATCCTGTTTTGACCAGTTCTGAGCATTTTTTCATGGAGAACTTCTGGGAGAAGCTGTAATCAGTTGACCTTGTTCCTTTAGGGGTTGGAACAACACTTTTAGGGACTTAGGATCCCTTGGCTTATGCACATTTTATGCTTGGGGTTACAATGCCCAAAAATGTCTATAACAACTGCCCAAAGCCCCTTTGAAGTGAACCTAGAATTTCAACAATTATGACTGATTAATGTTGCACTGCCATTAGAAATTGCAGAGGAAGAATTTACCCATGTTTAGTCTGAAGCTGATAAAACCAACAAGTTTATTTATTTTATTCAAAACATCCACTAGTAGGTTCATGACATCTTGGAAAAATCCAATGCCAAATACAAACAATGACATGATTAGCATTGGGTGCCACATAAGTCTTAGGTGGGCAACAAAGTTTAGTTACAATTGTAAAAAGAGCGCCTCACTTGATCTCATCATAAGATTTTTCTCCTGTGATATAGGCCTTATCCCATTGCATTATTTGTGGAAGATAATTATTTTGAGCTCAATATCCCCCAATTCCTTGAATTGCACACCATATTCAATTTAGACTACCTTTGGCCATAATTTCCACCATTCTTGGACATATCAGACATTATTGAGTAGATGACACCATCAGAGCTCAACCTAGACAACATTGAACATGACACAATTGATTGGATCATGGACACATATTTTAGGAAAAATCACAAAAAAAGGGTCTAATTGGATCAAGTTGTCAAATTTGGCGAATGTTTCTACTAGGGAAAGTGGCTCACTAGGGACCAAATTCAACAAAAATTTCCCCATCTCATAGAGGCACTCAATGCAATGGGTATCATTGATTTGTGAGGGTGGAGACCTGATTCAGGTTAATATTAGTTGCCAATCCCCTATTCCACTTGGACCGCCCTCACTATTTATTTCATCTTTTCTTAATTCTAGAAAATTTTACTATTTTTGGTAGTTTTTCTAGGTATTGAACTTCAGGGGTGATTTTGAGGCCATAAACGACATTTTTTTTGGAAAATGGGAAAAATAGCACCCTTTAATAGGGTTTTGTTGTCAAAATTTGTATTCCTTGGATATAAATTTCTAACAAGGTATTCTAGATGTCAAACATATAGAGTATGCCAAAGTTATGACCCCGAGAAGTGTGTGTACCAACTAACCCCAACGGTGCCCACAAACATTTGGCTCTTCATCTCCTAGGGTTAGGTTTTGAGATATTTGGGGTTTTCTCTTGTTTCTCAATAATAATATGTCCTATGTGCCCCAGTGTAACATAGTTAAAAGGCATGTAGCCACCACATATCTTTTCAAATATAACCTAGCATCACCTGAGGTAGTTTATTTCCATTCTACATGTAAATAGTTTTCAATATTTTGTTATTAGTGAATTGAAGTTCAGTTATTGCTGTAGCTCTATTTCTTTGTTTAAATTTGTATTTCACTTTGTTTCTACAAAATGATGGATTAGTGGTATCTGAGCAGTCTTGTCTTTCTTTGTTTTCCTATGGATGTCCCTAATGAGGTCGGGGCATAAGTATTTAGGGCCTGAAGGGGTTGAAACTTCACAAGATCATCCTCACCAACCCTCACAACCTCCCATGGTAGAAGAAAAGAAAGACGATAGAGTAGGAGATCCTTTCAAAATATATCTCAAAGAATCCCTCAAGAAACAATGGAACAAGATGATGGACAACCTTTCCCAGATCCTTTGGTGATGGCCAAAGGCGACTAATATTCATCCAACACCACTCCCGTTATGGTATAATTCATTCTTGACATTCCCATATTTGAAAGCCAGATATATGAATATGTTATAGATAAGTGATCAAATATGTTGGAAGGATATTCTTTAGTTCATGCTTTTTCCAATAGGGAAAATATTCCTTTTGCAGAACTCAAAGTTGCCCCTGGTGTCAAGCACTGGTGGGAAATCTACTGTGAGCAGAGGGACAAGGGGGAACCCTGACTATTTTTAGCCACACTCACCTGTAATTATTTCTAAGATGACATTAGGGAACAATATTACCTAGTCAAGAGAAATGAATATAAGTACATAAAATGAACCACATTGTGGCAAGGAAGGGGCCAAGATGTGCAAGAGCTCACAAATATTTTTCATACCATTCGTAGAATTTTGGTATCAAGGATTCTAAGAAACATCTTGTACTCTCCTACTATGGCTGTCTACATAAATATATCTACAGGAAGATGGAGTTCCTATAAATATCCTCTCCTTGCGTCTCCTATCAATATGATGTCAAGAACGAACATAAATTTAAACAGAAGAAGTGAGACTTTGGATACGTGAATCCTAAGCAAGGGAAAGGTGCCCCCAAACCATAGAATGAAGGAAAAATCTAGGTAAGGTGACCCACGACAACCAATATAAGCCAGAAGAAAAGAAAAATGCCATGAAGACAAACAAGGAAACAAGAAAGCGGTGTGAGTTCCATGACAACCCCACTCACAACATAAGTGAGTGTGGAGCCATGTAATCATCCATAGCCAAGACGAAGCCTTCAATATTAGATGCATGTTCTGACTCTGAGTCAGAACATGATAAGGGGAATTACAAAGGGAAGTAGATTAGTGTTGTAGAGCCCATCGAGATCATTGACACCAATAATGATCTGAAAATGGAGGAGGTAGTTAATTTCCTATTCTCAAAAAACAAACCAAGATTGTTCTCACTCTTTGCAAGGAAAAATGGGTCTTGACACAAAACAGGTTTTCCAAAAGGTATCTTCAAGTTATGAGTTAGTTTTCACATGTAAACTTAATAATAAGAAACACAACATCACATAACTCATAAAAGCATACATTAATAGCACAACAAAGGATTTGGTGATGAATTTCAACCCTCCTAGGCTACATCTTCGGGCCTTCTAACATAGATAGACTCCTCCATATATTCAGTTGAAAAAGAAGTATATAAAAGTTTTTTGATGAAACAAGTGGATGTTTCCCATAGAAGGAAATGTTCTCCTCCACAGAAATCTCACACAAAACAACACAAGATGTCTCCTACAAAGACATCGCTAGATTTCTCCATATATTCAGTTCAAAAAGGAGTATATAAAATTTTTCTGATGAAACATGTGGCTATTTCCCCTTCAAAGTAATGTTCTCCTGCAAAAAACTCTCACATAGAACAACAACACAAGGTGTCTCCTACAAAGCCCCTATACTCCAATTGAAAATGAGGTTACATGAGCATGAAAAACTTAAATTCCACGTTGAAGAGAAAAATAAGTATTTCCTCTACATGGAATAGTGAGAAAAGTAAACATGACCTGAACCCTACAAGTAAAAGCTAATAAAACACACTTTTGAAGGTAAGAAAACCCCTACAAGGCCTTCTCCATGCTCAAGCACCTTCAAGAATTGCTCCAAAAACTTGATTGATCCATGCACTGTTATGAAACCAGCTCACAAAAAGATAGAAAAGATAGTTGAACACCTTATAATTCAGCCTCTTCGAGGGGGCAACCTCCTTTACATAACACAAATGGACAATTCTTGGATGACACAAATGAAAAGACCTCCTTTCTATATATAGGAGTCTAAGGGGTCATAATATAATCAGATCCGAGACAACAATAATAATATAAGGGCACAACAATAACAATAGTGGGCTTCTATGGGGCACAATAGTAACTATATGGGCACTACATGGGTACATCAATATAATAAGGGGGTTGTACTAATAAGAATAAGGGGTTACGCTAGTAGTATAGGGGCTGAACATGCCCCTCTCCTTCAAAAAGTGTTGTCCTCAACGCTTGAGTAGTTATTAATGCTTCTGTATAAAATTCTTGTCGTCCCATGTGGAATCTTCAATGGGTAAGTTCTTCCACTTGATGAGATACTCTGAAATTGATCGATTTCGTAGCTGTCGGGTTGTTGTTTCTGTGACTACTGCAGGTTCCAATATGATTTTTCCTTCCTCTTCAATTTATGGAAATATTATTTGAATTGGGATCTTTTGCAACTTTTGAATAAGTGGCCATACTTCTTCCTCCTTCTTCCATTCATCCTTGCTTCATTTACCCAATCTGGCTGGATAATAGAAATAGCACAAAACAATGCTTCCACATCCTCACCCTTTCTTGAGAGTGCATCTACAACAAAATGTTTCTTCCATTTTCTATAGATGATGTCAAAGTCATAACCCAACATATTTGTGACACCTTTTCTTTGTTCTTCTAAAGATAATAGTTGTTCTAAAAAGTATTTAAGACTATCATGATCCATTTTTACCTTGAAGTGTCTTACCATTCGGTAAGGTCGCGATTTCTTAACTGCATGTAGTATTGCCAACATTTCCTTGTCATAAATAGCTTGCGTGAGATGTAGAAGTAAAAATACCCAATCACCTACATCAAAACATTTTTCACTACAATGTTGATCTACTTGTTGTTGCATTCGATTTTGCACCAAAGTGGCATTATCCTTTAAAAGTTGGAGAACTTGTTGATGCTTGATGTGGTCTTTCACTGCTTGAACCTTTTTCTTCTTGATATGTCCTTCTATATTTAGAGTTTGAGGAGTGGTAATTTATTCCAATCCTTTACAAGATATGGTCAGATTCATTTCTTGATGCTTGATGTGATCTTTTACTTCTTGAACATTTTTCTTCTTGATATGTCCTTCTATCTTGATAGTTTGAGGAATGGTAATTCCAACCAATGAATTACAAGATATGGTTGGATTCATCTCTTCTTTCTTGATGTGATATTTCACTTCTTTCACCTTTTGTTCTTCATATGTCCTTCTATCATGAGAGTTTGAGGAGTGGTAATTGGTGCCAATGCTTTACAAGATATGGTCTAATTCATTTCTTCTTTCTCTGGGGTTGGGTCCTGGCATATATCCTCTTCTTTTGATGTTTCATGATCATTTTCTTCCTCCTCTTCATACTCTATGTAAAATAATTTCTTCTCAACACACTTATAAACTTTAGTGCATTTTCTATCACAATTGTAACAAATCCCTTTTTCTCTTTTTTCTTCCAATTGTTGTGGTGTAACCCTTGTAGGTTGTAGAAGGCTAGGAGAAACAACACCTCCATATTTATAGTTGTGAGGGGTAGACTTCCTTGTTGCCATAATTTTACATTCTAGTATGTAACAAAGCCCTTTTACTCTTTCCAATTGTTGTGGTGTTCCTCTAAAGAAGGTGTTTCTCTTTGTATCCTCATAATGTGTTATCATTTCCTCCGTGAAAATTAACCACGTAACAAGTTGTTTATGAGAACAAAGCCCTTTATACCATATAAATTGATCTGGTTCTAAATATGAAGATGTAATACATACCTTTTGTAACAGTGGTATGCCATGTAGATCAAAATATTGCTCCATCTGAAGTATCCAATTTACCGGATCGTTGCCATCAAACTTCCGCATATCTCCTTTTCTTGACTTTAGGAGCTTGATATTGAAATGACTATAACTCTGTAATTTTTTCTCTTTCAATTCTGAAATTGTGACCTGCAGTAGCCTTCTGTGTCCTATTTCTAATTGCGCTAGTCTGATCGAATTTAGATTCTCCAAGAAATAGTTATGCACAATCTCCCAAAATGACCTGATTATATACCTTTTCAGAAGAGCGAAATTGTAGGAAGTGCCACATGTCACTGTTTTGATCTTAGGATCTAAAAAATATACAAAGGAAACTACAGTCCATCCTATTTTTGCAACTTCTTACGAAATTTCAATCTGATGCTCAAAACAAAAGTTATGACTATTTCCCCAGATCACCTATTAGGAATGTAATTCGGGTGTCTGCAAAAAGGCCAACTTGCTCAGATCATATCTTTGCAAATATAGCAGTAAAATATCTAAAATTTAGACCCGAGGCTCAACGTTATTTCTTCTCAAATGGGTTTTTCTGTTCACTTCTGAAACGTCGTAGAAAAGGAGTTATAGCGAAAATTCCATGATGACCTATTTGGAGCAGTGAAACCCTAGAATCCAAAGCTCTGATACCAAATGTTATGAAACCAACTCACAAAAACATAGAAAAGATAGTTAAACGCCTTATAATTCAGCCTCTTCGATGGGGAAACCTCTTTTATATTACACAAATGAACAATTCTTGGATGATACAAATGAAAAGACCTCCTTTCTATATATAGGAGTCGAAGGGGTCGTAATATAATCAGAGCCGACATAACAATAATAATATATGGGCATGATAATAACAATAGTGGGTTTCTATGGGGCACAATAGTAACAATATGGGCACTACATGGGTACATCAATATAATAAGGGGGTTGTACTAATACAAATAAGGGGTTACACTAGTAGTATAGGGGCCTAACATACTTGAACCTACAAAAATTTCCCTTATATGTGCTCAAATCAGAAAAGAGAGGTCACCATTAGATGCAAAATGTCCAAAATTTGCTAAGTGGACTCTTCTTGAGCTCCAAAACAACAAAAAATAAAAAATATATGGCTCTATAAGTTCTTCATGTAGTTTTTTTGTTATCTTTCTTACAAATAGGACTCACAGTCTAACTGTCCTACAAATTCACCTTGTTTTCCACTAATGAGGTGACAATTTTACCCTCCTCTGGTGTAATTTGTTTGACATTTAATTCGTCCAACAACCCTTAAGGAAAAAGATTCAGGCCACATGACCATGGGGCCGTGGGCTGGGCCTTAATGCTCGCCCCTGCTAGCCTAACCCCTTAATTGTCACAGTATAGTTATGTTGGGTTCACAGGACCAATGGTTTGACCAATGGCTTGCCCCTCCCACCATGACCCCTAACTCCACATATTGTGGTCCTTTGCGGTGGCATATGCTCTTGGGTCAGGGATTGATATTTGTGCCCTCCACTGAGTTCTTGCTGAGTTTTTATGTAGGTAAGGTGACCAAGGGTTAGGCTATTGGTCCCCCTATCCATTAACACCTTCTAGTTAATTCTTATGGTCTTGTTGCGGTCAAGTAAGCAGGGATCGAGCCACACCCTGAGCCCCTCCACTATTGGCACTTTCCACGTTAACGTTGGGTCATACGACATAGTCGTGACTGGGGACTGGGGCTGGCAAACCAACCCTTCTCCCCAAATGAGCATATTTAACACTTTAAATAGAGGTTTCTATCTATGGATATTAAGAATCATCGCGAGGCCTAATGGAAAACCCCTACAGTACTACCCTAGAGTTCGAGGTTTCGAGTCCTACCCACAACATTGTCCAGCCATACCCAAAATTTTAATATGCTCTGAAGTGCCGCATGGAAACTCGTGATTGGGCCATGTGGCACCATTTTATTGGTCGATTCCCAAGAAATAAAAAAAACCAAGAATTGATGAACCGGAACTTGCAAATTGGCAACACCTGGTTGGTTTATACCTGCACAGTCAGCTTGGGTGATGCTAGTAGTATGAAATCCCATTTAATTATTCAGTCCACAACTTGATCTTTTTTTAGTTTTCGGGCCAAAGAATCAAAACGCAATAACTTTACCATACGGTGTTGGATTGACATAAACAAAATTCATTGGATTCATAATGACGAGCACTTCGACTTGACTCCAATTTCAAGACTTTCTAGGCACTTTCATTTTTGAGCTAAAATTTGATCACCTAATGACACATCTCCACTAGCAAATTTTGGACTCCAAAAATTTACTTCCCTAATAAATAAAATGAGGTTGAAACTCAAAATAACCCAAAATGTCAATCCAAAATGCTTACTTTTCTATTGGTGCCCTTCAAGCCCCAATCAGGGCTCTTCACCTCTGTTCTTCATGAAGACATATTGTCTTGTTAAGAATCAAGCCAATATTCTTATCGTTGATATAGGAACAAAACATTGATGAGTAGAATCTGAACATTATCTTTAATCTCATCTTTGCATGACTCAAAATACTTCATCTTGAAGTTCAACCATTGAAGACAAAATTGACTCCATCTTGGAAATCAGAAGCGACATAAAACTTTCTTTATCATCCTCAACTTGACCTTATACAAAAAAGTACACTGCTACAAAATTTTCAATGAAATAATTGGATTTTATGACAAAACATAGTCATATTTTAAAATCTTAAATAAAGATACTATTCACAACAAGTTTCATCTTGAATACTTGCATCAGCGAGTACATGAAAAACTTGTATACAAGCTTGGATGACAACTTGTACACTCCAAAATTCCATGAACATATGGACTTATAACAAGAAAATACATAACATCAATGAAAAACACATACATGTTGCACATAGTGACCAATATTGTTCACTTTACAAAAGTACCCAAATAGGTAAACAACAAGTAATTACAAATTTACAAAGCAACTTTACAAACATTCTACCTAATCTCTACCTCTCCTAGCCTTATGGATTCTCTTTTGCATCAACTTTTCCTTAAAGGTTTCTTTAGGATTACTATGAGTCCTCTTTGCCACCTCTTGCTTCCCTTGCATTAGGTTGCACAGTCTCTTTTCCCTTCTTGGAATCAATCTCTGGATGTAATTTCCAATATCCTTCATTTCCATGCCCATGCATCTTGCAATGGGTACAAAAGTACTTTCTCTTGCTTTCCAATAAAGAAGTTCTCTCATGTGAAGGAGATTCACCATTCTTGATGCATAGAATCTGATCCATTCTATTAACCATTACATTGCATTTCTCATGGAAAACCACACAATGGTCAAATGCATCATCGAAAGTACAATGGTACATGTTACACAAATAGTTAAAATTACCATCATTTTGAAAACAACCATGATATTTATAACTATCTCTCGGGTTGCATCTTTGATGATATGGGGTGGATGATGACATGCAAGCTCCCTTCAAGAATTCATCTCTCTTAGGAGATAATGAGCATTTTCACCACCATACTCATGTGATATCTCGTCCTCTAATGATTATGGTGTGTCAAATCACTTAGAGCATTCTCCAAAATCCCTTTGACCATGCATCAATCCTTGATACTTTGGTCTCTCTTCAACCATGATTGGATTGGTGATCCCTTGGCCATTGATACTAAGGTCTCCTTCCTCATAACCCATTTTAGAAAGAAGTTTCATACCAATGCCTTTAGTATGTTGCTCAAATGTTGCAAAAGAGGTGTTATGAACATAAACAAAAGGAATTGTTCTTGAAATGATTATTACCTCCTTAAACTTTTCATTCATATTTTCAACTTCTGATGATCATGAAGACATTGTAGATGACTCTAGCCACCCACCTTTACTAATTGGCATATGGTTAGAATCTTAGAGACACTTGAAAAATACACATGCATCATCTTCCTCAGTAGACACTTGAATATAAGAAAACCCCTACAGGTCCTTTTCCATGCTCAAACACCTTCAAGAATTGCTCCATAAACCTGATTGATCCATACACCCTTGTATTTGAACCTACCAAAATTTTCCTTATATGTGCTCAAACCAACAAACAAAGGTCACCATTGGATCCAGAATGTTCAAAAACCCTTAAGAGGACTCTTATTGAGCTCAAAAAGGACAAAAACGCACAAATATATGGCTCTACAAGCTCTCCATTTACTTTTGTTATTATCCATCCTACAAATCAGACTAACAGTTTAACTGTCCTACAAATTCACCTTGTTTTTTGCTAAGGAGACGACAATTCTGTCCTCCACTGGTGCAATTTTTGGACACTTAATTCATCCAATAACCCTTAAGGGATAAAATTCAGGCCACATGGCCATGTGACTGTGGGTTGGGCTTTAGCATCCACCCACACCGGCCTAGCCCCTTAATTGTCGGGCTATAGTTAAATTGGGTTCATCATACCAAGGGTCAGGAAAAAAACATGCCCTTCGTGTCGAGCCCCTTAACTCCACACGCTATGGTCATGTGTGGTGGAATATGCCCTTAGGTCATGGCTTAACATTTGCGCCCTCCACCGAGCGCTTGTTAAGGTTCTATGCAGGTAGGTCACCAAGAGTTGGGCTAGTGGTAATCCCCCTCTCCATTAGCACCTTCCAATTAATGTTTATGGCCTCATGGTGGTCGGGTGACTAGGGGCTAGGCTAGATCCTGAGCATCTCCATTTTTGTCGCTTTCCACATTAACGGCGAGTAATATTCCATAGTCGTGACCAGGGGCAAGGGTTGGTAGCCTGACCCTTCTCCCCAAATGAGCATCTTTGAAACTTTAAAAAGAGGTTTCTCTCTATGCATATTAAGAATCACCATGTGGCCTAATGGAAAATCCCTGCACTGCAACCCTAAAGGTTGGGGGTTAGAGTCCTGCCCATAGGTCTGTCCAAACTTTAATACACTTTAGGGTGCCACGTGGTAGCCCATGATTGAGCCACATGGTACCATTTCATCGGTCCATGACCAGCCAATAAAAACAACAAAAAATCAACAAACCAGAAACTACCACTTGGCGACACCTAGTTGGTCTGTACCTGCATAGTCAACCTGGGTGATGTGAGCAGTAGGAAGTCCCTGTCAATTTCTGAATCAACAACTTGTTCCTTTTTTAGTTATTGGGCCAAAAGATCAAAATGTAATAACTTGACCATACGGTGTTAGATTTAGGTGACACGAACATCGCTGGATTCAGAGTGGTGAGCACTTCAAGCTGACATTGGTTTCAAGAATTTCTGGGCAATCTAATTTTGAGCTAAAATTTGATCACTTGATCTTCCAAGATATAGAATATTGAGCCCAAACATCCAAAGGAAGGGGAGTATCACTTCCACTCATAGTTGTGGATGGAGGAATCTCCATTGTAGTTCATTTTACATAACGATAACCAAAAGAATTTCATATCAACAAAGGTTATTAAGTGGTTGGGGTTAATGACGAATACACACTCGCATCCATACAACATCAAATGGCTCCACCAAGTACGAGATATTTGTGCCAGGTAATAGTAGCATCTTCCTGTTGATGGTCCTAAATGACTCCATCAACAATGGGGGAAACCACCCAGTCAAGACCTTAGAATAGGTTATTTTCCATTTGGGATGGTGGCTCCAACAGGAATTATGGGACTAGATTCCCTTTCTATAAAACTATATGAAATGGAGTGAATAAAGATATAATGTTCTAATATGTCTAGAAATTGAAATAGAGATTAATATAATGTTATTTATCGAGGGTAAGTTGTTGGTATATGTGATTAAAAATATTTCCCAATTATCATAACAATGTAGATCATCATGTAATTATGAAGTTAACACAAAGAAATATAACTAATTTAATTAAATAATTAATTAAATCAGTTGGTTAAATCACCACATCTAGTGAGATCTTGTTATTCACATATAATTTGTAATTGCAACCAGACATATCAATAGTGATAATGAAAGATTTATTTAACACATAAATTATGAACAAAAACATAATTCCATTCTACTACAAGTGAATAAACAAATAAATGACAATAGTACCTGATATATCATTGATCTGGTCATCATAGAAAGCAAATGGTTTATCTTGATATTAACAAAAAATATAGTTACAATAGTGCAACTTAGGCTTTCTCTTTAAAAAATTTAGAACCCCTTCTCCTATATGAGAGGGGATTTATAATTTCATAACAGAAGATAAACATAGAAACTACAATAACAACTTCAAGTGGCATTAAAAAACAGTAACTAAAAGGAACATATTTGGAATCAGTTATAACAGATTGTCTATGATTCAGAGGAAGATTATACTCTGATGCGTTGTTGCAACTCGTAGGTATCAATAAATTCTTAAATTCAATTGGAGACTTGGGTTGTGTCTACATATGGCTTGTTAAGGTTGCATCTCTCAACACTAGCATCATTTTTGTGGTATTGTTTGATAAGCATCGGAGCATAAGCTAGTGACTATGTGGTTTCACTAAGAATTTCCAATGACACTCTAAGTTAGTCTTGCTTAGTTGATCAATAATATCAACTTGTTTCTTGGAGGATTCTTCCCACATATTAGTCATGAATTTGATATCGGTTGGAGTTCCCTTAGGACACCTCGAGATGAGATTAGCTTGGAGAAAGTTATCACTGACTACTTCAATGATTTTACTTGAAATATCATGTGTCTGATAAACTGTTTCTTCTTCTTTTTTAATGCGAATTTCCCATTCTCTAAAAAGAATATATTTAAAGGATTCTTTGATTTTAGGAAGATTGGATAATATTCCATCTAAACTTTCCTGTCAGGTCAAGAAACTAACAATTTTCTCCTCTATATATTCAAGCTAAGTTTTACTATCTAATAGTTGGGCTATTAGGGATCCAACTATTGTACATTGGTCATGAATAATTCCAAATTTCTACCAAAAGACTATCTTCTGTTGGGCAAGAAGAGTATTCCACTCTTTAACCTCTTTCTTAAACTCGGTCAATTCTGGATTGACACTCATGTGTTCAATCCTTCTCTGCATCTTTTGAATTTTTGAATCTCGAGCTTGTATATCAACATCATACTGAACTGTGAGAGAGTCAAACATGTGCTGAAGCTTTGTCACCTGCACCTGCTAAAGTTTTGTTATATTTTTCTTTTCATTTTCAATGCCTTGTTCTAACAGTGAAATAATATCTTCTTTATCCTTAAGTAGTTGTCGAAAATCTATTTATTTATCAATAGTAGTTGAGGCATATGCACCTGTAAATTTAGTCAATATACCCAATTCCACTGTAGGATTTGTTGTAGAGCCTTTCCATAAGTCTTCAAAAGATCCATTTCCAGGAACCAATGCATGTGACTAGTCAAGCTTCATCTTCTTTCTCTCCCCTTTACTACAACTTTGTGCTAACGGTTGTATAAAATATCCAGTGGAGGGATCTCCTCGATACTTAAAATAACTTTGGGAGAAGGGAATGCTTGTATGATTTCTATATATTTATCATCTAAGGGCTTCTTAGGAACCTTTTCTATTATCAGAGTCCATTTAGGATTCTTTAGAGTATTCTGAACCTTTATTTGTGGAGGATTCTTAGCAGCCTTAGACTCATTATCCTTGGAATTAAGAGCTTCATTGTATTCTTCCTAAATTTCTTCTAACCTAGCATTAAACACAAATCCCTCTGCCTCAGAAGAAGAAGAGGAAGTTGTTCCTCTTGGTTGAGAAGGATCAACAGATTGTTTAGAACCAATAATTTCAACATCATCATGAACAATCTTCTTTCTAGGAACCTGTAATGAATCCGTAGGAAGTTTTTCTAGCCTAGAGGCTCTTTATTGAGTAAATTGGTTCATCTCCTCATGGGTTAATTGTTTCTTTGCTCTTCATGTCACCATAAAACAATAATATCCCTCAAATAAATAATCAAACTTATTGAGATCATGATCAAATTTTTTGATACTTGATGCAACTGTAATCTTTTTAACCACTTCATGATCATGGTATTGTCTGTTCGGTATAATAGGAAAACCAAGATCCTGAGCAGTCTTGATTTCAGGTTGTGCATGATTATAATTATCTAAATTGAATATTCCAAATTGGTTTGGAAGGGGAGGACACATATTTTTATTTGATTCCTTCAAGACTTTAGAAATACCATTACCCACAGTCTCATAGACTATCTATCTAGTAAGAAGTTTATCAAAAATGAACAGAGGTAAAACATGAGGATTGGCTAGACTTGTATATACCTTAATGTAGGTGAATGTTTCTTCACCAAACCAATACTCGGAGAAGATGATATTCAGCCTCTAGAGACATGCGAGGAACCATTTTATCATAGATAACCTGATATGTTGGTAACATGACTCCATGGAAGATTTTAAAGAAATGTTGTTGATATTTGGAGTTCCATAGAATATCATGATAAATATGAATAGGGGTTGGGTCTTGTAGAGTGCACTTCCATAACATAAATTAAAATTCCATAGAAAAACATAAAGCATCCATGATATAATCACTCATATAGAATGTAGGGATTATATTCTCATAAAGGTTTCATTTACTCCTAAAATCTAGAATATGGGTCGCTAAGTTGTTTGAAAGTATAGTAGCCCAATAAAAATAAACCCTTCTAAAGCCCCATATATAAGAGTTACCCATTGTTTAGTACATTTATGTACATTAGGAATTTCATGAAGTCTACACTTCATAATATCTATCTGAGAATAAGGACTAGCGAAAGAGTCTACAACGTACTTACCGATCTATTCTATATTTGTTTGAGTCCTTCCCCATTCCTTAATTGGATCGGATTCATGTCCATGCTCTTTAAAAAATGCCTCAATGTATTCCTTATCATATTTTCACTATGGTTCAGGAAGATGATACATTATCTACAATTCCTCATTGGAAAAAAGCTTGATGGTTGTGTGCTTATTTGTAAAAATTCACCTGTCAACAATACTTATATTATCTATGACCCACTGAACCATATCAGTATAGGGAAGAAGTTTTGGTCTGGCTAGAATTTTGTGTAGAAAATAATTCACCACATCGCTAAAGGTTGTGTTTGAAACTATGGTGGAATCATTAGAAGTCACTATTCTCTGAGTAACCCTGGGTCCGTCATCTTCAAAGAAATCATACATCGCTTCCCATGAAGAATGTCAAGAATATTTAGCACAAATTGTATCAGAAAACAACCTCGACATAACAATATTTTCTTCACTACTTTCAATTAAAGGAGTGATGGATTATTGTTGTGCTTAAATTTTCATCTTACTCTTTCCTTCCTTTGACATCTCTTTGTTTTTATGGTAATCGGAGCTTTCCTGAATATAAAACACAAAGATTAGTGGAACACCTCTCTTCAGTAAAGACTTAGCGCAAACAATGCAATTTTACACTAGTAATATTTTCCTTTAAAGAAAAGATTCGCAATATCGAGGAAAATTGAATGAAAGCATTTAAAATATCAAAAAATCATTGTTGGCATTATGAAACAGATGTGGCGTTATGGCATAAGTGTTGTCCTTGATGGCAACTCACTCAAGTGGCAAATCACTGTTCAGGCTCTCAAAATGATAGAAAATGAGATATACGAAGGTGCGCCTAACAAAAGCTGCGGACCTGCAGGTGCCCCGAACAAGAAGTGCAGACATACCCGCAGGTTCTCCGAACAAAAGGTGTGGACGTCAAATTCACTCACTTTCATGTAGAGAAGCACGCACACGTGGGAATTATTATGATTCATCCATGGTATTTAGTCCGACGTTTTTGATCCTATGGTTTTGGTTTGTGGTATTGCATCTAAAATATTGAACCCCAGTTTTGGGTCCCTTGTATTAGCTTTCTCTGGTTTTGATCCATGGTTTGAATAAGGGCTTGCCTATAAAAAGGAAAGGAGATCAATTGGCTAAGACTCATGTGTTGAATATCTTAAGATGAACAAGATCTGAAATACTTGTAATCGGTTGGTGAGTTATAGTTGAACCTGAGCATGAGAAGATAGATCAATTGAGGGGTCGTGATATTTTTGGCGCATGATCAGATATGTGGATCTCACAGTCTAGGGCATATTGGAGGACTGATAATTTGACTCCATTCAGAGGACCGCAGGCGAACCACAGCACACGTGCAGAGGTACGCAGCTCAGACAGGGGTGCAGTGTGGAGGAGCGCATTCCAAACACAGATTCAGGTGCGGAGGAGGGCAGTTTAGACATGGGTATAGGTGCGTAGGTGTGCAATTCAGCGACAGGAACTAGTGCGGAGGTCTGCCAGCTAGACTCAGAATAAGTGCGAACATCCGCAGGTTGCTATTGGTGAAGTTGCAGACTTTTCTCTTGATATATGTTTTAGCTGCTTCTGTCTATCACTGTTGTGTTCAGGGTTCTGAATTGGTGTCTGATTACTGGTACTGTGTTCTGAGAAGTTCTTAATTCAATATTTGCACAAGGAAGTTGGTTGATTGCAAATCTAATTGATGTTTGATTAATATTCTTGGATCCAGTCTGAAAATTTATGAAATGTGGTCCCTGGACGAAAAGAGAAGTCTTATGTAGGTCAGCACCTACGTACTAGTACTTCAGCTAGTACAAGAGCTAAGGGGGTTGTAGCTCCCTTCCAGAAGAGTCTGGAGAACGATAGAGGGTTGTAGCTCTCTGCAGGTTGCAGCCTACATACTGGTAAAGGACTGCACTGGTACAGAATTATTGTAAAAGGAAGCTTCTAATTGAAAGAAGATAGAGACACATTGCAGTAGGTGGTTTTCACCCACATTGGGTTTCCACCTTATATCTAGTGTTCTTTGGTGTGACTGTCTGTTTTCTTGTTCCTGTTCATTATTATATGGTATTGACATTCAAATTAATGGTCAACATATGAAGAATAAATTAAATTATAAATCTAGAGGGTATATTGAAAAGAATTTGATAATACTGATTCACCCCCCCCCTCAGTATTATTTCCAACAATTGGTATCAGAGCCTGGTCCTTCATAAGAAGCTTGATCGCTTGAAGGAAGATCTATCATCATGAGCAACTACGAGAGAGAAGCATTGATCATGCCACCAATTTTTGATGGGATAAACTTCGTATATTGGAAGGTAAGAGTCACTGCCTATCTTCAATCTCTTGGTACATAAGTCTGGGATATCATAGATACAGGGTACACCTTTCCGTCAGCAACACCTACAGATCCGGTTGGTAAGAAGCAATATGAAACAAATGCAAAGGCTATCAATACTCTATTAGGATGTCTATCTCAATCAAATTTCGTCAATTTTATGCAGTACAAATCCGCAAAAGAAATATGGGATAAGATCGTTCTGAGCTATGAAGGATATGAACAGGTAAAACGAGCAAAACTTCAAACCCTCAGAATTCAGTATGAAAATCTCAAAATGTACAATGATGAAAGTGTGGCTAACTATTTTCTACGTATAGATGAGATTTTTAATTGTATGAAAAACTTGGGTGAAGAAATAAAAGAGGCTGTTGTGGTTGAAAAGGTACTAAGATCTTTGTCCTCTAAGTTTGAATCAAAATTTTTTGCAATAGAAGAAAAACAGAATCTACAACAACTTACCATGTCACAGCTGCACGGAATTCTAACTGCTTACGAAATGAGGAAAGGAGGACCATCAGATAGGAGAGAAGCTGCATTCAAGGCTTCAGGCAAAGGAGATTACTATGGGTCAGAAGAAGAGGAAGAATCAAATTTTGTCAAGAACCTCCAACGGGGAACTGGAAGATTCAGAGGTAAGTTACCTTTCAAATGCTTTGCTTGTGGAAGAGTCGGTCACTATGCTGCAAAATGTCCTCATAAAGATAAGCTTGACAAAGGTAAGGAACCAGTTAGATGGAACAGAAAACAGAATAAGAAAAGCTATTACACTCATGAAGATAGTGATGGACTTTCAAATAGTGATGAAGATGAACAAGGTAATAATTATAAACTTTTAATGGCTTTTGAAGATGATGATTTTCTGGATGCTATAGATGAAGAAGGTATTTATGAAGAGATTTCTAGACTCAAAGTCTATTTAGAGGAGAAGAATAGGATTATAGATACTCTAACATTCCAAATTGATGAAAAGGATAAACACAATGAAGAGTTGGAATGTGAAATTGTGGGTCTTAGAAAAGAGATTGAGAAAACAAAATCTCTTAATCTTAGATTTGTTAAAGGATCTGAAACTTTAGATGAGATTATCAAAGTGCAGCGTTCTCCACTAATCAAGACAGGTCTGGGATATAAGGAAGAAGCATCTCAAGCATAGAAACCATCCACCTCCAAAAGTTATCTTGATGGAGCAAGGAGGAATGAGCAAAGGCCCAATGGAAATCACCAGGTAAATCAGGGACAATTTACCTAAAGAATGAACAAATACTACCAGATAAATCAGGGGCAATCCACCTTAAGGATGAACAGAAGCCACAACCAGCCACAGGTAAAACCTTCTCAATTTGCCTCAAGAATGGATGTCAGTAGAAACTACAATCGTTTGGTTGGTAGATTTGATAATCGCAGGAGTTTTTTCAATGGCCAATGTTTCTCTTGTCATAACTTTGGTCACAAAGCAGCTTAATGCGTTGCCTATAAGACAATCATGACTAGAGAAGCTCAAAAACAAAGAAGTATGACTGGGATCATGAAAAGGACCTACAATAACTTTTCTACTCTTGAAAATCAAATAGAATGTTCTATTTGTAACAACTTCAGTCATGAAGATTCTGAATGCAAGAGCAGGTTTCGATAGACAATTCAGAAGGAGCAAGCCTCAAATGCCAAAACATGGAGAATAAAAGAACCAGAAGTAGAAAGATGTGGTATAGCCTTATATGCGGAAGAGCAGGAAAATCAATGGTACATCGACAGTGGATGTTCAAAACATATGACGGGTGATAAAGAAAAACTTCAGTCATATTGTGCATTAGAGAAGGAGAAGAAGATATCATTTGGAAATGACACCCCTGCGCTCATAAAAGGTAAAGGTTTGGTTCAATTGAAAGAAAAGGTCAAAGCTGGAAATGTTATGTATGTTGATGGCTTAAAGCATAATCTATTGAGTGTCAGTTAGATGTGTGATCAAGGAACTGAGGTAATATTTCGATCAAATGGACGTAGTGTTCGTGATCTTGATATAGGAAAAAAAGTAATCAAAGGCATAAGGACTCCAAATAATTTATACATATTCAAAGAAGGACAACATCAATGCTATCTAAGCAAGAATGATGAACACTAGTTATGGAACAGAAGATTGGAGCATCTTATCTTCTCACAGATAAGGAAAGCATGCAAATACCAGGTAGTTCGTGGTCTTCCAGACATCAGAATTCTAGACAATACAATATGCAAATCGTGTCAGTTTGGTAAGCAAACCAGAACTAACTTCCCTGAGAAGGAAGGATCAGCTAGCAGGCCACTTGAACTTGTCAATACTGATGTATGTGGTCCATCTAGGAAAAGGCCACCTCGAGGAGAAGAATAGTTTATATTATTCACTCACGACTTTTCCAGGATGTGTTGGATAGGACTTATGAAGCACAAAGACGAAGCCTTTGAAAAGTTCAAATCATTCAAAGCCTTGGTGGAGAAAATCAGATCACAAAATCAAATGCCTCAGGTCTGATAGAGGTGGGAAGTTTAGCTCGAATGAATTTTTCAATTTTTGTGAAGAGCATGGAATAAGAAGGGAATTCTCTGCAGCTAGGACTCCTCAGCAAAATAGAGTAGTGGAAAGGATGAACAAAATGGTTCAAAAAATGGCTCGTGCTATGCTTGATGAGTCTGGAACTCCCACAACCTTCTGGGGTGAAGCGGCATTTGTTGCAGTTATTATTCTCAACAAAACAAATATCTAGGTGAACAACACTCAAACTCCTCATGAGCTCTGGTATGGTGAGACCCCTTCAGTAAAACATTTCAAAATTTCTGGAAGCAAATGCTATATTAAAAATAATGATGAAAATCTTGGCAAGTTTGAACCTAGAGCAGATGAAGGCATTCTCCTTGGTTATTCTCCTCACAGCAAATCATACAAATGTTACAATAAAAGGCTTGGAAGAATTGTCGACGGTATTGATGTAGTGGTGGATGAAGAAGAAATCACTCCCAAACAGGTAAGATCTAAAGACTTCGAAAATGATGAGGACTATCCATCAACATCAAATTAGATTCATGATGAAGAAGAAACCCATGAGGCACCGGAGGAACAGATAAGGATAGAAGAAAAGACTCCATCCAGGTATGTTCAAAAGAATAATCAAGAATCTCAAATTTTGGGGCAAAAGGAGGCAGGTATACAAACAAGAAGAACAATTGCAGAAGCTTCAAGCTATTTGGAATTACTCTCCTCCGCTGAACCACAAAATGTAAAAGAGGCATGCAAAGATGAATGTTGGGTCAAGGCAATGGATGAAGAACTTGAGCAGATCGAAAAGAATAACACTTGGGAGTTGGTTCCTAGACCAAAAGATAAGAATGTCACAGGGAAAAAATGGATCTTCAAAAACAAGTTGAATGAAAATGGGGAAGTAATTAGAAACAAGGCTAGACTCATTTGTAAAGGGTATGCTCAACAAGAAGGAATATACTTTGAAGAAACTTTTGCTCCTGTTGCTAGACTTGACACCATCAGAATGTTCCTTGCTCTCTCTAGCTTTCAGAAGTTCAAAGTATTTCAAATGGATGTGAAATCAACCTTTTTGAATGGAGACTTAGAAAAAGAAGTGTACATTGAGTAACTAGATGGTTTCATCCTTGGGAATGATCCAAATCTTGTATGCAGACTAAAAAAGGTTCTCTATGGTCTTAAACAGGCTCCAAGGGCTTGGTACTATCGCTTGGACAAATACCTTCATCAAAGGTTTTTCAAAAGGATCAGCATATAGCAATCTTTATATAAAAATTGAAAATGACAAATTACTAATACTTGTTGTGTATGTAGATGATATTATCTTTGGCAGCAATGAAGAAGCTCTGAGTCAAAACTTTGCCTTGGTAATGCAGAAAGAATTCGAAATTTCATCGCTTGGAGAGCTGACATATTTTCTTGGTCTACAAATCCAACAAAATGAAGGCGGTATCTTTTTATCTGAAACCAAGTACCTCAAGCAAATATTGAACAAATATGGCATGGAAGATTCGAAACCAGTATGTACCCCTATGGTTACAGGATGCATCCTCAGTGCAAATGATGAATCAGCAACAGTGCATCAACCAACCTATAGATCCATGATTGGAAGTCTGCTTTATTTGACAGGTACCCGACCAGACATCATGCATGCAGTGGGAATAGTTGGGATATTTCAGGCAAATCCAAAGGAAACTCATCTTCAGGCAGTTAAGAGAATCTTCAAGTATCTTCAAGGAACTCAAAACTATGGCTTATGGTATCCTATAGATACAAATGTCACACTTCATGCTTATACAGATGCAGATTGGGTCGGAAGCATGGATGACAGAAAAAGCACTAGTGGTGGTGCATTCTTCATGGGTTCCAGATTAGTATCTTGGTTCAGTAAGAAACAGAGTTCAATAGCGTTATCTACAGCTGAAGCAGAGTATGTGGCTGTTGCATCTTGTTGCACAAAACTTCTTTGGATGATGCAAACTTTGCAGGATTTTCAAATCACTTGTACTCCACCTATCTCCATCCTATGTGATAATACAAGTGCTATCAGCATTTCAAGGAACCCAGTCATGCATTCAAAGACCAAGCATATACCTATCAAATATCATTTTCTTCGGGAACAAGTGCTTGAACAAAAGGTCATGTTGGAGTATGTTCCCTCTAAGGAACAAGTTGTTGATATACTCACCAAACCACTGCCCAGGGAGACTTTTGAATACCTAAGACAAAAGTTGGGGGTAGTTGATGCATCATCTTGCTATTAAATCTTGTCTATTTCAAAGATTGTTGGCTGTACCGAGTTTCATATGGGGTATATGCGTACATCCGCTGGTTTATGGACTGGTCAAAGACCAACTGGCATAGGTTCAGAGGGAGGATATATTCTTCTAATAATGCATTGTTGGCATTATTATAGAAGATCTTGCAAAAGCATGTACAGAAGAAGAACATAGATGCTGATCTGAATAATGTTGCTAATGTTTTGTCTCTATGTCTTATATTTCTTTTGTCAAGGTCATGTAATGGCCTATTTTGGTTTCCCCTCTATGCTTGGGATGAATGATATAATGTAGTTGGTTGTCATATGTAAATTTCTGATGTAACCCCACTTGGTTGGGTGGATGATCCCCACTTGGTTGGGTTATGAATGTATGTTCAGAGTTTTTTGGTGATAGGAAGGTCATTTATGATGTATGGTGGATTATGGTTCTTCTTGAAGAAAATTTCGTTTGCAGATATGGCCTACAGTCAGCACAACAGAGCAGATTTTTTAGCATGTTCTGAGGGGAAGCATAACCCTTTGCCCTTGATGACAAAGGGGGAGAATGACTTTGAGGATCTTGGGGTTGCCATCAAGTCCAAAGGGGGAGATTGTTGGCATTATGACACAGATGTGGTGCTATGGCATAAGTGTTGTCCTTGATGGCAACTCACTCAAGTGGAAAACCACTGTTCAGGCTCTCAAAATGATAGAAAATGAGATACCTGTAGGTGCACCTAACAAAAGTTGTGGACCCGTAGGTGCCCCGAACAAGAAGTGCAGACATACCCGCAGGTTCTCCGAACAAAAGGTGCGAATGTCAAATTCACTCACTTTCATGCAGAGAAGTGTGCGCACATGGGAATTTTTATGATTGATCCATGGTATTTAGTCCGACGTTTTTGATCCTATGGTTTTGGTCCGTGGTATTGCATCTAAAATATTAAACCCTGGTTTTGGGTCCCTTGTATTGGCTTTCTATGGTTTCGATCCATGGTTTGAATAAGGGCTTGCCTATAAAAAGGAAAGGAGATCAATTGGCTAGGACTCATGTGTTGAATATCTTAAGATGAACAAGATCTGAAATTCTTGTAATCGGTTGGTGAGTTATAGTTGAACCTGAGCATGAGAAGACAGATCAATTGAGGGGCCGTGATCTTTTTGGCGCATGATCAGATCTATGGATCTAATAGTCTGGGGCATATTGGAGGACTGATAATTTGACTCCATTTAGAGGACCACAAGTGAACCACAGTGCAAGTGCGGGGGTATGCAGCTCAGACACGGGTGCAGTGTGGGGGAGCGCAGTCTAGACACAGATTCAAGTGCGAAGGAACGCAGTTTAGACATGGGTACAGGTGTGGAGGTGCACAGTTCAGCGATAGGTGCTAGTGCGGAGGTCCGTAGGCTAGACTATGAATAAGTGCGGGACATCCGCAGGTTGCTATTGGTGAAGTTGCGTACTTGTCTCTTGATATATGTTTTAGCTACTTCTGTCTATCACTATTGTGTTCAGGGTTCTGAATTGGTGTCTGATTACTAGTACTATGTTTTGAGAAGTTCTTAATTCAATATTTGCACAAGGAAGTTGGTTGATTGCAAATCTAATTGATGTTTGATTAAGATTATTGGATATAGTTTGAATATTTATGAAACGTGGTCCGTGGAAGAAAACAGAAGTCTTCTGTAGGTCAACACCTATGTACTAGTACCTCAGCTAGTACAAGAGCTAAGGGGGTTGTGGCTCCCTTCCAGAAGAGTCTGGAGAACGAGAGACAGTTGTAGCTCTCTGCAGGTTGCATCCTACGTACTGGTAAAGGACTACACCAGTACAGAATTATTGTAAAAAGAAGTTTCTAATTGAAGGGATATAGAGACACATTGCAGAAGGTGGTTTTCACCCACATTGGGTTTCCACCTTATATCTGGTGTTCTTTGGTGTGACTATTTGTTTTCTTGTTCCTGTTCATTATTATATGGTACTGACATTCAAATTAATGGTCAACATCTGAAGAATAAATTAAATTATAAATCTAGAGGGTATATTGAAAATAATTTGATAATACTGATTCACCCCCCCCTTCTCAGTATTATTTCCAACAATCATAAATCCCCATTATCAAATATTAAGTGCACGAATGTGAAATCACATGGGATTACCATGTCAACACATCAGAGGCATTATATGGGAGAAATGTATCGGAGGAATGTATCAGATAGTTACAATAATCTAATTTTCTGATGTGGAAAGGTTCTCTAATATGATACGACTATGAAGGATATGGAATGAAAGACTCCAATGGAAGAGGTGCGAGGCATAATGAGGAAATTATATCAGGGGTTTTAATAAAAGACTTCTGATAAAATAATTCTGATAAAGAGTTTCGATGGAAATATTAGGGATATCACATATGAGAGGAAGAGGCTATTAGAAGTGCAATGTGATAGAACTTACAATACTTGAATTCAAAAGAGTGAAGGGAACTCTAATCGAATGGTTCATGAGGCACAATACTTGCTAAGGTTTTGCAAATGGGGTAGCAAGCTAATTGGTCTTGATTGTGGGATAAACTCCACAATTAAGAATGCTTGAGCCATAGGCGATCTGGGATGGGTGACCCCCTGGGATGTCTTGGTTAGCCGGTGCAAGTCCCAGAAGTGATGATTGGCGCTATCTGATTCATTTCACAAGTTTCAATCCCACGTCTTCACCCCTATGAGCATCACCGAATGCAATGAGTTCTAAGTGGACTATTCAAAAATCATGAGAAATTAGTCAGTTACGACTACCTCTCATGGAAATGGTCATACATGAATGACTTACTCAATGCAGTTGAATCCCAAAAAATTATATCTAATATAAAGCACCATGAAAACCCCTTAAAACTTAAATATGAAATGTGTCAATATAATTAATGATAGTTGTGAGGCCGATGGATAATATAATTTTACTTTTTGTAGAAACATACAAGCCTTTTATAAATATTTATAAAAACCCTTCTATATGAGTCTTTTAATAAAGAAATAATCGAGGATGAGTTTTATCATAACATTCTTTAAATTAAAGTTATTATATAATAGAGTTCCAACAGAAGTATTTTGATATAGCTTTAACTTTGATAGTGGGGCCTATCAAAGCTTAGATTTATTGTAAGTCTCCGATAAGGAAAATACCTCAATATTTTTAAACTTCATAACTAATTCAAACATGCTCCAATTTTATTGAAATCAAAAACTTTATTAAAATAAATTAAAATATAAAACGTAAAGGCTCCCCATTATTTATTGATAACTAAGTATACAAACGTGGGGGTTGTTGAATGCTACAACAATTGGCGACGTATTGGGCGAAACATTTATCTCTGTAATAATAAATGAAATTTTAATAACTAAAGGAATAATACTTAGAAAGATCAAAATGTTCGAATTTAGATTCTTTAAAATAACTCTGAATAAAACAAAACTCATTACTTCTATATCTCATAACTTGCTATTTATAAGAACCTACATTATCTTTGTCAGTCATTTTCTCAGTTGAAAAGGTGAAATAAATAACTATTTAAGATTTTCATTAGGATAAATTTACTTGTCACTGGTAGAGCCAATGCTTCCAAAAGGCATCCATAGCCTCAACAAAGTTACCATTTAACTGAGTAATACTAGTATCCCATCCACTATAATAAATTTTAGAGGTATTAATATTTTTTTAATACTTTTTCTTTTAATTGCTTGAAATTTTTTGTCTTGGTTTGGTAGTCAAATATTGATAATTCCATTCATAGGTTATAATGATATTGAACAAGCTGACTCATTATTGTCTTACAGTGATGCAACCATAAGCCATTATCTTGGCTTGGTGACCAATTGTGATAATGTGAGTATCATTAGCTCCCCATGATCATGGTAAGTTGGCTCATAATGAGACCTCTTATCTTTCAAGTTTAAATATTACTGAATTACACTCTAAAAATTTAAAATCAATGGATGGGGAGGTAAAACTACTCCTTAAGAGTTATGGATGATAATTGAAGTCATAAGGTGTTAAAACTTTGAAACAATCTTATTTTTTTTAAACGAAATTGTAGATGACAAATCAAAGGATAAAAATATATTTTAATGTTTCAACTTCTAAAAACTTCACATATGAATGGAGATAAAGATATCAGAGAGAAGAATAGGTGTAATATTAAACTTCAATGTGTTAATCTCTTTCTAAATAATTCTCCTTTAATTCATAAATTCCATATTAATGATGAGAGAACCTGATACAAATTCAAAAGAGTAATATTCAATATAACTAATCTAAATACACCTATATGTACAAATGATTATTTACATATTTATAGTAGAATATGCATTCTCAAGAAAAATATTTCTTCAAAACGAGCCCATTTACGGGAAGAAAATCTCTCTTACTTTGTAAATCTTGGAGGATAAAATTTGATGGGGCAATTTTTCCAATGATCTGAAATGAGCCAAGCTAATGTTTTTGGAACTTTGCATGTTTTCACTTTTCTTCATGGGATTTATTCCATTTCAAAACCAAGTCACCAATTTCAAAAACTTTATTGCTTACTGAACTTGCATCAAACCAATACTTGGTTGTATGTTGATCTTGAGTATGAGTTTGTTTGGATTTATCTCTTCCTCTTTCTAGTTTAATAATGTGATACATTCTTAGTTATAAGGTAGAGCAAGTTTTTCCTCTACTAACTGCACTAGGTCTAGTGAAGAAAAAGAAAAATTAGGAGGCAAGACAACTTATTTTCCATATACTGAGTAATAGGGAGAAGTGTGTAAAGAAGACTTGTGAGTAATTCTATTAGGCCATAGAGAAAAAATTAAAGCCTTATTCTAGTTCTTTTGGTTTTCATCAATAGCTTGCTTCATAATTCTTATGAGGGTTTTATTGGTGGATTCAGCCAATCTATTTCCATGAGGATAGTATTTTTCATAATATTTAACTTTAAAATATCTCTTGAGTGAAAATTCAGTAATGGCATTTTGCTAAAAATATGATGCGTTATCAAACATGAGAACACTAGGAAGGCCAAACTTGGTAATTATTTGTTGATCGATAAAATCAATAAAAAATTTAGAATTAACCACCTTTAAGGGTATTGCTTCCACACACTTGGTCAAATAATCCGTAGCAGTTAAAATATACTTGTGTTATTTAGAGGAGTTTGGAACAATCTCAGCTATGATATCTAGCCCCCATTGCTTAAAAGTTTGTTCAATATTGACTGGATGCAAAGGCAAGGCTGCCTTCTTTTCTTTCCCTAATGTTGTTTGGCATATTTTGCATTTTCTTGCATAAGCATGTGTATGTTTGAACAAGGTTGGAAAATAGTAACCAACATGAAGGATTTTGTGAGCAGTTGTATGCTCACTATCGTGTCCACCAGCTAGTCCATCATGTAATTTTTGCAACACTTTTTCTTCTTCGGGCTTCTCTAATCATCTAAGTAAGATAGAGTCGAAATTTCTTCTAAAAAAAGATTATTAACAAGTTGATATTGATTGGCTTTAAATATTAAGGATCTCTTTCTCTTGTAATCAAGTTTGATTGGAGCTTAACCATTTTTTAAGTAGTAAATTAAATGAACATACTAAGATTCAATATCAACAGGACATACCTCTGAAATTTGAACATTGTTATATCAATCCTCTTCAGATGAATTATGGAAATCTCTAGTTATCAACCTAGAAAAGCCTTGACCTATAACTATTTTAGCAGGTTTTATTTCTAGGTCATATTGTAGTGAGGTTGTAACCCAATTATCTCTATTTTCTCCTAATTCTCTCTGAATAAGCAGCTTCCTAACTACTGTGAAGTGAACAATCACTTTTGTATGTGATTTCAAGAGAAAAGGTCTAAAGTGTTTTACTGACTTAAAGGCTAAAAAAGCCTTTCTTTCTACTTTTGAATAATTCAACTTTTCACCTTTTATATTATAAGTAAAGAAGGAAATGGGAACTTCAACTCGTTCTTCATTTTTTTGAGTTAAAACTACTACATAGGATTGTTTAGAACAAAAAGTATATATGACAAATTATTTAGAATATTTGCGCGATGATAATGAAGGAGAATCTATTATGGATTTCTTTATTTATTCAAAAGATGTTCTTTTAGTTTGTCCCCATTTGTATATTGTTTTTTTATCATATTATGTAAAGGGATAATGTTCTATGAAAAATAAGGGACAAAGTGTTTAAGAAAATTGATCTAACCAAGAAAGTACTGCATAGATTTTTTGTTATGAGGTAAGGATATTTATAAAATAGCCTTACCTCTTTCTGGATTTATACTATTTCTTTCTTTTGAAACAATAAAGCCTAAAATATTTCCCTCACTAAGAGCAAAGAATTGTTTCTTAGGATTCAAAGAAATCCCAAACTTTCTACATCTTTCAAAAATTTGTTGTGAATCATTAAGATGATTATTCCTTTCGTTTGAATAGATTGTAATATCATCTAAATAAAAAAAATGACTCATTAATCAAACCTTTGAAATAAATATCCATGCCTCTTTGGAATGTAGCTCGAACATTTATCAATCCAAATAGCATTTTTTGATATGCATATGTTCCCCATTTAGTTCTGAAAGTAGTTTTTCGGTTGTCTTCATTATGTAAAAGAATCTTCTTATATCCTGAAAAACTATCTAAAAGACATCAATTGAGAACCTGAAACAAATTGTAAGATTTCTTGGACATTGTTGTTAAAGGAAAACTGTCTTTTTCACATGCTCTATTTATATTTCTAAAATCAATGAAAATACCAATGTCTACATTTTTCTTTCTAACTCAAACAAGATTTGAAACCCATTTTGAGTGTCTAACTAGGATAATACTCTTGGATTTTAGTAATTTATTTAACTCAGTCTTGATTTGATCTTCAATATTAGGAGGGATTTTCCTAAGTTTTTGTTTGACATGTTTTGCATTAGGCAACATGAATATATTATGTTGAATGATAGATGTGTCATATGTTTTTAAATCATCGTAACTCTGGGCAAAAACATATTTGTATCCCTTTAACAAATGAATGAAAACCAATATTTGATTAGGTGAAATTCTAAAGCCTAAATTGATATTTTGAGGTTTTTCATCATGCCCTAGATGAACTAGTTAAAATCTTAAGGTATTACTATGGAGTTTATATTTGGTATATATCTTGAAACTATCTTTCAAATCATATAAGTATTCTAACTTTATTACAGGTTTTGGCAAGGAATTTTCTTTAGAAGACTTATTAATTTGTTTATCATGTTCATCTTCATCAATGATCTGATCTGAATAAGAACCTTCAAAAGTTAAAAGTCTTTCAATACCATTATCATCATTGAATAAGTTATCTAGAATGGAGGGGTGAAACATCAACTCTATTGAAAATATATTAGGATTGAAATCTTATGGAGGAATTATCTTTGAAGCATCAACATTCTAGGAATTGGAGTTATATTAAATGTTGTGAAATGATTTGTTAGATCCTGAATTAAGGATTGATAATGTTTAACATGATTATAAACATAATGAATATTGTTCCTTACTTGTTTAATAATAATTGTTTAATCGCCATAAACTTTAAGATGCTTGACATCAAGACTAATAGCCATTTGCAAACCATGAACTAATGATTCATACTCTGAAACATTATTAGTACAATCAAATTCCAATCTACGTGCAAGCTTGATATTCTCTCCATTTGGATTAATTAAACATCCAGCTCTTAAACAATCACTAGACTTCTATCCATCAAAATAGAGAATCCAAAACAACTCATCATACTTATTTACAATATTATCTACAATATTAATACATCTTGATGAATCTTTTTGTGAGAAATTTTGTATTTCTAATCAAACAGAATCAACATGAAAACAAGAATTATGAGCAGGGAAAGTACCAAAGAACGATTCCGAAGAATAATTTCCCAGGATATTGTTTGTGAAAACCACAATTTCATTTTCTTCATCTAAATCAATCACATAATATTTCATGTTATTTTCCCTATCAACATGAATTTGATTAGGTTTTCCATTGTAAGGGAGCCAAATATGGGACCAATCAGTTGTGAAATAAACATGTAGTTTCTTAGACCAATCCCTGCTTAAAATGAGGCCATAAAATTCATGGATATTAACAACCAATATATCAATTATTTGACAAACATTTGAATTTGAATATAGTTTGATTAATACAAGATTCATTTCTCCTAAGAGCTTGAAATTTGTTCTATCTAATTAGATAATTTTCACAACAAACGTCTGAGGTGTAACATTCAATTTAAGACATAACTAATAAGGCATGGTATTGGAGGATGCATTTGAATCTACTAAACAATTGTGAACATTTTTGTTCAAGATTTCAATAGTCAAAAAAAATATATGACTGTGAGAATTTGTTCTATCTTCAATCGAGATGGAATTTGAAGGATCAATTTTATCTATAGGGAAATTTGGGGGTTTATGTTTTCCTTCTGATTCTTTTGAATTGATAGAAGTAGAAGGTAATGCGGATGTAAGAACAACATTCAATTCATTAAGTGAATTTTTTTGTTGTTATTTCAGTTTACTAACCTCATACAAGAAAATATTGGTTTTAGTATTTTTCATGTCCTCTACAATATTATATTCAATGGTATCTAAAACTATCAAAGTTTTATATGATGAAGTAGATGGAGAAGAAGGCTTAGAAGTACTCAAAGAGGAATCAAAAGTCTAAGTAGGAGTGTTTTTAATCGTACCTTTCTTTTTAATTGAAGGAGTGGAAGTTTTTTTATTTTTTCTTGATGAAGTGGTATCAATATGTCCCTTGCTTCTAGTACTTACTGTCAAAGCTTATTCTTCTTCTTTATTTTATGAAGTGGTCAAGATAAAGTCCTGTAAGGCACGAGCTTCAACTGTTTCCTCTTCTTGTGCTTCATTGATAGATGGAGATGTTTCTTCCTCTTCTTCATCATCATAAGATTATTCATTTGATATTTTAGCAGGTGGTTGATATTGTGAAGATTTATTCATTTTCAAAGGTCGATGGGATTTCCTCAAGGATTCAACAACTTGATTCTTGATTTCAACCATGCCATTTGACAACATTTTTAGCACTTTCTGTAATCCTTCCAAATCAAAAGTATCTTTAGAAACATTTTTCTTGGATTCATCTTGGAATGTTACCTTCTTGGTCTGTTTTCTATCTTCGATGGTAGATTTCTTTTCAAGAGCTAGAACTCTTTTCTCAACAGATAAAGTTTCTTTCATATTATCTAGAAGTACCATTTTCTCTGATCTATCTACAACCATTGAAATATTTGAAGGAAGGGCACTAATATACAATTCAATTTGTACATCAATGTCAGGTCTAGAAGTATCTTGTATTTTATGTAATAATTTGTTGAATCTTGAATTGAAGTCTTTGATTTTCTCATTTGTGTTAGATTTGAGATTTGATAAATCACTATTTAAGGTAGTTATTGTTCGATCATCACCAAATTTTAACAAGAAATATTCTTCAAATATATCCCATCTTGTGATTGATCCATATGGTAAGGAGAAATACCAGGACCCTACAGTTCATTCAAATGTATAAAGGAATAGTCTACAAACTATGTCTTCTTCCGAAACCCCATTGAGATTGATTGTTAGCATAAAATTATGAATACGTTCCTCTGCAGGTAAATAATTATATGGATTATATCTATGTAACCATAATTATGGGTGTTTAGGAAGAGGCTATAAATGTGGTGTCATTGCAACTACCCCTGGATTATTTCATAATCTGTTTTCCATTCTCAAAGCATTAGGAACAAAAGAAGTTGCACTTGATGAAGAGGCTGAAGGAGATTGGACAATTGAAGAGGTTGCCCCTGTATTACTACTCATTAGAATATAACTAGTTTACTATAGAATAGGAGTGTGAGTGGAAGAAGGGGATAAATGATGATAGGAAGAATGCAAAAGAAAATGAGAAGAAGCGGGATCGACTAAAGGAGTAAGATGTGGGGAAGATGATACAATCCCACTAGATGAAGATTTAGTATCTAGAGTATTTGTATTTTTGTAATGAGTAGGCAACGGAAATTCAAAAGTTTTGATTCTAAGTTTCTCACTCTAATATATAGTTAAAGCTCTAGAAGATTGAAGAGACAAAGTTACGCTTCCTTCATATGAATCAGTCTAGGCATCTTTTTCTCTGGAAATTGAATTTCCTTCCAAACTTTGAATTAAAGTCTACACTTCAGGAGACTCTTCAGGTTATTCTATAGAATTTTGACCGATTAGTTTTTGAAGTGAGGTAGGAGATTTAGTGGTTGGTTCAACAACCTCAGATCTAGAACTAGGAGACTTAGAATGAGATATTTATGTTGGTCGAGACTTTGAGGAAGTTTGACTCTTATAATGAATTTTAGTTTTAGGTTGAGACTTTATTTGCATTCATATTTTGATGACCCTCTTTCTAGCACCAAAAAATTTAATGTCCCTCAATGACTGCATCAACATTGGGGGAAAACACCAGGTCGAGACCTTCGAAAAAATCCTTTTCTGTTTGGGATGATGGCTCCGACTAGAATTATGGGACTAGTTTCCCTTTCTATAAGAGTATATGAAATGGAATGAATAAATATATAATTCTCTAATATTTCTAGAAACTGAAATAAAGATTAATATACTACTATTTATCCTAGGTAAGCTGCTAGTATATGTGATTAAAAAGATTTCACAAGTATCATAACAATGTAGATCATCATGTAATTATGAAGTTAATGCAAAGAAGGATGACTATTTTAATTAAGTAGTTAATTAAATTAGCTGGTTAAATCACCACATATATTGATATCTCGTTATGCACATATAATTTGTAATTTCAATTAGACATATCAATAGTGATAGTGAAAGATTTCCTTAGCACATATGTTATGAACAAAAATAGAATTCCATTCTACTCTAACAAAATAAACAAATAAACGGTAATAGTAATTGATATATTAGTGATCTTCTTATCACAGAAAGGAAATGGTTGAACATGATATTAAGAAAAATATTTTTTACAATAGTGCAGCTTAAGCTTTGTCTTTCAAAATTTAGAACTCGTTCTCCTATCTGAGAGAGGGGATTTATAGTTTCATAACAAAAGATAAATATAGAAAATACAATAACAACTTCAAGCAGTCATAAACAACAATAACTACAAGGAACATATTTGGAATTAGCTACAACAAATTGTATATGCTTGGGAGGAAGATTGTCCCTCAATGCGCTATTGCAACTCATAGATATCAATCAAATTCTTCAATTCGTGTGGAGACTTGGGTTGTATCCACATATGGCTCGTGAAGATCGTATCTCTCAAAGTTGGCATAATTTTTGTGGTAGTGTTTGATAAGCATTGGAGCATAAGCCACTGACTATGTGGTTTCACTAAGAACTATCAATGACTCTCTAAGTTAGTCCTGGTTAGTTGATCAATAATCCCAGCCTATTTCTTGGAGATTTTTTGCCACGTCTTAGTCATTAGTTTCATATCTGATAGATTTCCCTTGGGACATATTTAGGTGAGATTAGCTTTGAGAAAGTTATCACTAACTTCTTCGATGATATTACTTAAAATATCTTGTCGCTAATAAACTGTTGCTCGTACTTGTTTAACATGAATTTCCCATTCTCTAAAAATAATATCTTTATGGGATTCTTCTATTTTAGGAATATTGGCTAATCTTCCATCTAAACTTTCTTTCTAGGTCAAGGAACCAACAATTTTATCCTCTATATATTCAAAAAAACTTTTAATATCTAATATTTGGTCTACTAGGGAATCAATTGTCCTACAATGATCATGAATAAATTCCAACTTCTGGTGAAAAACTATATGTTATTGGGAAAGAAGAGTATTCAACTCTTTAGCCTCTTTCTTAATGTCACTCAATTCTTGATTGAAACTCATATGTTGAATCCTTCTCTGCGGCTCTTGAATTTATGAATCTAAGGCCACTGTACTAAAATCATACTAGGCTATGAGAGAGTGAACCTGTGCTAAAGCTCTGTCACCTAGGGCTTTTGATGTTCTATTATATTTTGGTTTTCAGTTTAAGCACTTTGTTCTAATATTGAAATTATCTATTATTTATCCTTAAGTAGATGTTGAACCTCTATGCCTTTATCAATAGTAGCTAAGGCATAGTCACCTATAAATTGAGTCAGTCTACCCAATTCCTCTATAGGAGTTTCTATAGAGCCTTTCCATAACACTTCAAAATATGCATTTATAGGAACCAATGCCTATGATTGGTTGAGTTTCCTTTAATTTCTCTCCCTTTACTAAAGCGTTGTGTTGAGGGTTGTAGCGAATATCCAGTGGAGGGATCTCCTCGATCCTTAAAATGACTTCAGAATAAGGGAATGCTAGTATGATTTCTACATCTTTATCAAAGTCTAATCAAGATTCTTTAGAGTTTGCTACACTTTCATTTGTGGAGGAGTCCTGGAAGTGTGAGAATAATCATCCTCGGAATTAGAAGATTTATTGTATTCTTCCCAAATTTATTCTAACCTAACATCAGGCACAAATCCCTCTGCCTGAGAAGAATAAGAGGCAACTGCTACTCTTGGTTGAGAAGGATCAACAAATTATGTATAACAAATAATTTCAACACTATCATTAACAATCTTCTTTTGAGGAATATATAATGAATACATAGGAAGTTTTGCTAGCCTAGAGGCTTTGTATTGAGTAAACTGATCCATTTCCTTAGGTGGTTTATTGTTTCTCTACTCTTTATGCCACCATCGAATAAGAAGAATCTCCCTCAAATAAATCATCAAACTTATCAGGCTCATGAAAAATTTGTTTCATACTTGATATAGTTGTAGTATATTTAACCACTTGATGAGGATCATATTGTTTGTTAGGTATAGTAGTAAAACCAAGATACTGAATAGCCTTGATTTGAAATTATGCATTCTTATAAAAATGTAAAGCAAATATACCAAATTGGGCTAGAAAGAAAGGCCAAATATTTTTTTTGATTCCTTCAAGACTTTAAAAATACCATTACCCATAGTCTAATAGACTATCTCTCTAGTAAGAAGTTTAGCAGGAATGAATAGAGGTAAAACATGACGATTGGCTAGACTTCCATATACCCCGATGTAGGTGAATGATTCTTGACCAAAAAAAATTTCCCTACTCGCAGAATATCAGATTCAGCCTCTGGAGACATCTGAGGAGCCCTTTTGTCAAAGATAACATGATTTGTTGGTAACATGAACCAGAGGTATATTTTATAGAAATTCTTCTAATATTTGGAGCCCATAGAATATCATGATAAATACGAATATGATTTGGGTCTTGCAGAGTCCACTTCCATCCCATAGATGAAAAGTCCATAGAAAACCGTAAAGCATCCATGATATAATCACTCGTATATAAACGAGGGACTATTCTCAAAAACTTTGTGTTTACTCCTAAAATCTAGCATATGGGTAGCTAAGTTGTCTAAAATTATAGTAGCCCAATAAAAACTAAACCTTTTTGAATCCCCATCTATAAGTGGTACACATTGTTCAGAAAATTTTTGTACATTAGGCATTGCATGAATTATACACTTCATAACAGCTACCTTAGAATAAGGACCAATGAGAGAGTATACAACATCATTAGGGTGGAATCATAATTAGTCACTCTTATCTACGCAACCCTAGGTCCTTCATATTCAAATAAATGGTACATCACTTCCCATGAAGAATGCCCAAAATCTTTTGTACAAATTGTATCAAAAACCAACTATGAAACATCAGTCTTTTTGTTCAATACATTCAATTAAAGGAGGGGAAGATTTTCATTGTGCTACAAATTTCTTCTTACCCTTTCCTACCTTCAATAACTCTTCTTTGTTACAATATTCAAAGCTTGCTTGAATAGAAAACACAAAGATCAGTGGAACAACTCTCTTCAGTGAGGAGTTAGTGCAAAGAATGCAATTTTACCCTACTAAACTTTTCCTTTAAAGAAACTCTTCACAATATTGATGAAAATTGAATGAAATCATTTAAAATATCAGAAAACCATAAATCCCCATTATTGAACATTAAGTGCACAAGTGTGAAATCATGTGGGCTTACCATGTTAGCACATCAAAGGCATTATATCGGAGAAATATATCGGAGGATTATATTATAAAGTTACGATAAGCTAATTTTATGATGTGGAAATGTTTCAAGATGAGAATAGTTATGAAGGATATCAAATGAAAGACTCTGATGAAAGAGGCATGAATCATATAAGGGAAATTATACCGGGGGTTTCATATCGAGCATTTTAATAAAATAATCCTGATAAAATAGTTTTGATAAAGAGTTCCGATCAAAATATCAAATATATTAGATATCGGAGGAAGGGGATATCAGAAGCGCAATGAGATAGAATATATGATATGAATCATGTTGATATAATGAATAATAGTTGTTGGGTTAGCGGATAATATAATATTAATTTTTGTAAAAATTCACAAGTCTTTTATAAACATTGATAGAATCACTTTTATATGATTCTTTTAATAAAGCAAGCAGCGGGGATGAGTTTTATTGTAATATTATTTAAAAGAAAGTTACAATATAATACAGTGCCAACAGAAACTTTCTGATATAGGTTTAACTTTGAGAGTTGGGCCTATCAGAGCTTAGGTTTAATATCGTAGCATATTTTAAAGTGTAGCTCTGATATGTGAAGTTCCGATAAGGAAAAGACCTCAAGCTTATTAAACTTCATAACTAATTCAAATATGCTCCAATTTTATTAAAATCAAGCACTCGATTAAAATAAATTCAAATATAAAATGCAAAGGGTCCCCATTATTTATTTATAGCTAAGTATACAAATGGGGGGGGGGGGGGGGTTGTTGAATGCTACAACAATTCCCTACGAAACCAAACCATTCATGTACGAGGTACTGTGTGACATTGCTCCTCTTAAATTTTGTGATGTATTATTAAGGCAACCATACTTGTGGAAGCATCATATTGTGTATGAGTTGAGGCCTCACACTGTTATTATTACTTTGGGTAGTAAGTTATACATGATACCAGAGGTATCCTTGCCTACAACCAATTTTTTTTATCTCTACTAAGAAATATAGTAATATCATCTCCTAAATCGAGGAATTCGTTTTATTTTATATTCATTCTCAAAGTAAGGGGAAGATCATGGTCACATCATTGGCCCCCACGAAGGGTTCCACTGCAAAAAAAAAGAAGGTGGATAAGGTCATGGAGGAATATAGTGGCATCTTCTCCTCGCCCACAAAGGTCCCTTTTCACTGTCAGGTAAAGTATTCGATCTATCTGACACCCTGAGCGCCTCTACCTAGTGGGTTGATATACCGCCACTATATTTTAGAAAATGAGGAAATGAAGTAGTAGATCCTGAATTTGCTGCAAAAATGGAACATTCGACGAAGTTCCTAACCTTGTGGGTGCCTGATTTTAATTATTCAAAAGAAAAATGGGACTTGGAAGATCTGACACAGATTAATGATCCTCTTGACCAACACGAAGGGGCCAAGTAATTCAGAAAGATTTATTTAATTTTTGGTTATCACCAAGTTCCATTAGAACTCATGGATGTATGTAAGACCTCCTTCAAATCCAAGATGGGCCTTTTTGTGTGGTTCGATGTGCATTTCAGGTTGAAAAACTCCCTTGAAACTTTTATGAGGATGATGGATGACACCTTGTGGCCCTTTACTGACTCATTTGTGATTTTATATCTAGACAACATCCTAGTCTTCAACAAGAGTTGTGAAGAGCAATTGGAACACATTCAATAAGTCCTTCAAACCCTGTGGTAGCAAAAAATATGTGCTAACTTAGAGAAACACCTTTGGCCTGAGCCATGTCTAATATTTGGGTTACACCATTGACGGGAAAGGCGTACATGTTCATCCGGCTAAAATCCAGGTCATTCAAGCTTAGCCATGCTTGAAAAACCTGAAAGAGCTTCAAAGCTTTTTGGGCCTCACCAATTTTTATTGGAGGTTTATGTTGGGATTATCTTGTATCACATGGCCTTTGAGTCAAGTTACCAAGGAAAGAGAAAAAGAAAAAAAATTCTGGTCTGAGTCCAAACAAAAGGCATTTGTTGAGGTAAAGCACCGTGTCTTCTTTGCACCAACACTCACATTGCTATACCTACAACAACCATTTGAAATTGAGACAGATGCCTCTAACTATGTTATTGGTGCAGTTCTCACCCAATAAAGGCATTTGGTGGCCTATCATAGTGAGACACTATCCAAGACATTTAAGAAATACACCATGTATGATAATGAGATTTGTTCCATCGTGTAGTCTTGCTAACAATGGAAACATTACATTCTCTGTAAGGAGAAGATCATCCACATAGATTATGGCCCCTAGAATTTTTACAGAGCCAAGGGAAGTAGCAAAATGATCACCATCAAAAGTCGTCCATATATCTACAACAATTCTATTTGAATATTAAATATAAGAAAGGTAGGAGTAATCATGTTGTAGATTTCCTCAATCAAACCCCTGTTGCAACACTAACCACTATTCTCAACTCGTATCCACAAGACCTCTCGATGGTGAAAACTCTAAAAAATGGTCTAATGTTTGCCACCATGTACCAGATGCTAGTGGATGGCAAGAAAGTTCTACACTTATTCCTCTAGGATGCATTATTATGGTAACTAGGCCACCTTTTTGTATTAGAAAATTATATATTATAGAGCAATGGAATGCATAAAATATTCCAGAAGAAAAAACACAAAAAATGCATAAAACAAGAGAGACAAAGATATACATGATTCACCCAATTTGGGCTACATCCACAGAGAAACAACCAGTCTTTACTTTTATATTATCCATCAAAATAAAGAGATACAACCTACAACAGATCCGTTGTAATTTCCTCTTCGCTCTCACACAATCCCCTCTCTTTCTTGCTCAGAATACACATATATACAACCGCAATACAATTCCCTCATATATAGCAAGGGGTTTCCTTCTAGGGAAAAATTCCCTAAATTAAACATAACTTCTACCATGAGATCATCCACCTAATTAACAACTCAAATTCACTATGAAATTACAACATTTTACAAGGAAATTTTACATCTATTTTTTAGCTTTGTGGGCACTACCCCCGAACCCTAGCTAGCCTCGGACCCCCAGCGTCGAGGGCTATATAGTCTTCCTAGGGTATACATCCAACTAAAACAAACATGTCTGAATAAAGAAGATAATTAGGCTCCACACCCAAAATTGTGTTCCTTCAAGTGAGTGCGGAAAGCTGATTTGGGAGGCGAACTATAGCCAAGTCGAAAGACAGTTCGGTGTGGAGAAATATTTGGTTGTATTGCATAAGTATTTTATTAGCCAAATCTCAAATAGGATGTTGGAAATTACATCGAATATTGCACTTCGTGTTCCATCACCAAGGCAAACATTAGGAAATAAAGCTTGCATACTCCTATTCCTACTCCTAGCTAGCCCAGGGAATCCATCTTCATGGGCTATATGTCCTGCCTTCCTTCTACAAGCATGGAAATTAATGTGTATTTGTGGCCATCGATAGATTTTATATAATGGAAATATTGGCTACCTACAATAAGAGTATCACAAGAGAGGCCACTACCAAACTCTTCTTTGAGTAAGTGTCAATACATTTTGGGATCCCACAAAACATTATATCAGATCAGGATAGCAGTTTTGTAAGAATGTTTTGGTCAAGCCTATAGTCATTGTTGGACACCAATCTCACCATGTCAACTAAATTCCACCCCTAGACTGATGGCTAAGAAAAGTTTTTCAAAATGATGATTGTGCACATACTATGCATGTACAAATCTAAGCATATGAGGACACGGGATGAGAGTCTTCCCTATGTGCAACACAACTATAATGGATCTCTCCATAGCTTGAATAGCCACAACCCCTTTGAAGTGGGTCTAGGATTTCAACCATTATGTCGCCTTGATGTTGCACTACCTTATGCAACTAACTAGGATGAATCTTCCCATGTTTACCATGAAGTTAATAAATCCACTAGGTTTCTTGAGTGAATTCAGCACATCCTCTAGTAGGTTCAGGACATATTGGATAAAGCCAATGACAAATACAAACAATGGCATGATCAGCATGGGATTCCCCATAAGTTTCAAGTGGGTGACAAAGTTTGGTTACATTTGTAGAAAGAGTGTCTCATTCAATATTGGGTGACTCAGGGTTGTTACATCTTTGCATTATTTTGATGTCCCTATTATCACTTTTTATTTCCTTCCTTTCCATTTCCTCTTGCCATGTTTATAATCTTCCCAATGTCCCTTTACATCAACCCAATATATTTCACCTTCTTCTAGCCTATGTTTTCAAGGTATTCTTCATATACACAAGCCTTTTCCACCATTCAAGGATTGAATAACATCACTTGGTTCAAAGGATGTCTCTATAGACCCCGCAGATAATTGCGAAGTACATCTAGGTTCTTCGAAGAGATACCCAATATTACGTCGATATTCCAAAATTCTATGGTGTACTATTTTACTCTCTACCTCAAGCCATTCCATTGGATCCACTAGTTCTCTACATACCTGATAGGGTATAATTGGGAATTTATGATAATTTTGAAATCTTCCCACATAGTTACTATTGAGAAATGGAAACAAGAAATTCCAGTTTAATTTGTCCTTGAATTAAAATGAGAATTAAAATTGAATTCTATTCTCATAACAACTTGTAAATAGTTAATTAAGTTTAATTAACTTAATTAGATTAGGAATTTCGAGTTGGAAGTCTTTCTATAGCCATGTATATGTTCTCGCTAAGTTTTAGGGGTACAATATGAGTTTAAATAGAGTTGTAAATTAGATCGCTCATTTTACTGAGTTAATTTCAGTTAAACTAGTTCTAAAATGTTTTTGGAACTAACAGATGATGGACAGTGAGTTGGTGCACTAATGCATCCACTAGTGCTACTCCAGTTAACTGAATACTTCCTCATGAGAAACTCATGCATGTAGGTTTAGAGAAAGACGCAGTTGAGACTGGAGTGTAGGGACGATGTACTATTAGTTGTATGATTTAGTGAGTTTTATAGATCATGCATGCAATCAGGACCTGGACCTAGTTTGGATTGCATAGTTTTGGAAGCACTGGATTCCCCTTAATATGGGCTTTTCAGCCATAGAAATTGTGCAAGGAAATAGGGGCTTGGAGAGCTATAGAATAGACTAAGGATTTAGCATGAGATTTCTTTTGAGCTAAGAGAGTTTAGCATACTTGTGCAGAATTGTTCTAGTGAGAATAAGATTTGTATCTTCACTCATATTTCTAATATATGCAATACATATAGTGGGGTTTTGAGAAGTGCCTTTCCTCAAATACATCTTGTGTTGTGAGCCATTGATTTATCTTCTTCTTGTTCTTATTTCTTTCATCATTCTATTGGCTTCCGCCGGTTGAAAGTAGAAGTAGATTCTTGTCTTGTGCCTTAGTACATTGCATGACCTTGTGAATCTACAAGATTTTCTACATGGTATCAGAGCTGGATTTGTAGATATTTTCTACATTGTATCAAAGGTGAGAACAATATACTAGAGTAGATTTTGAAGTTTTGAATTTTGGGTTACAAGTGAAATTCAATTTTGTAATACATACTTCAAGATCGATAAATGACCTTCTACAGTTTGCGGCTCGAGTATGCCTTGGAAGGAAGCTTGAATTTTATAGCCTAGAGGGACAGAATGGAAGTTGTGCTAGAGTATAATGGCTTGAAGGAATTCATTGATCAATAAATTCCTAAGCCAACAGCATTATATGGACATAATTTGGTCGAATGGAAGAAGTGTGTGGCAAAGTCCTTAGTCCTTACAATCTCCTAGGCTGAAAAAGAGATCAGGAAGGGTAACCTCAAACCACTTCAGCTCAGTAACTAGCCCTAATGAGCATGAGAGGGATCTCTCTAAGTCTCCTATCAGTGATATGACTTTAAAGAAAATTAATTTTAGGCTAGATATGTGTATTTGTTTGTTTATTTGTGAAAGTTTGGTTTTTAGGGAACTTTGTTGAACTCTGAGTTTCGAGCCAAAAATAGGTCTAGGTTGTAGGAGTGCATGAGCAAATATGAGAAGGAGCTAGATATCAAAATCCATGGTGTATTTTGAATATTTTCAATGTTTTATAGAGGATATAGTGTGGAAGAAACTAATGAGCATAAATAAACATGATTTCATTAGCTTAGGAATACATACACATAACTATGAAAACTAGATAATAGAGCTTGAAAAACAAGAATTCTGTGTATTTTACTGCAAGGAATCCATAGAAGGAAGAGATATAATGTATATAGAGATGTTTAGACCATTAGAAAACAAATAGAATGAATTACAAGCACCATGAATTCACTAGGCTATAGTTCCTTGAAAATAGTTGCAACCTGCCTCTATATTAGCTGAAAAGATGATTACATGCAAGCTTCCTTAACAAAAAGTTCAACCCTCTTCTCCTAAGGAGAAATGATACATATAGACTCTCCTAGACCACTTGCCTACCTTCAGGAGTCAAATTACTTGGTGGAGGAACTGACTCCAAGATTCTCTCAACCAAAAGGTGAAAGTTGGAAGGTGAAACTCAAACACTTGATGGAGAGTTTGTTTAGAAGTTTGCTTCTTTTATGAGGCTTAATAAACATCGAAAACAACCTATGATGTACATTTATTCATGCCTACATCACCTATCCTCGCAACTAGTGCCATTACATAGAGCATCTTGACTTTGACTAAGTCAAACTAGAAACTAGCAATTTACACAATGTAATTTACAATTTGAAACACAGAAAAGTGCAGAAGCACAATGGCAACTTTGAGTTGCTTTTCATGTACCTTCAAGGGGTCAAAATGAAAACGTGAGAGAACAGTCAACTATTCCTTCAACTATAGTTTCCAGAAGAGTTTGAATTTCAGAATTTGGGCCATGGGAAGGCCTTCAAAAATCCATTCTCCCAAGGTCACTCCAGAAGTGCAACGCCTGTCAAAAAATGGTCCAGAAAGATAGTTTTTCGCCACTTTTTTGCCTTTCTCTTCAAAACTTAGCCACCTCTAGAAAATCTGAGCAAATGGGATTTTAGAGGATGACAATATCTTTGCAAAAATATAGATGTTTCCTCAAATGGAGGCCTGAGGAAAAATCACAGCGCCAAGGCGCTGTGCTTCTCCAACAGCTCAAATTTCTGAATTTGGACCAAAATATCTCAAAAAACTCAAAATGATTAGAATTTGCTCAAAATTTGAGGGAGGGTATAAAACCATGTTTTTATAGATTCAATGATGCTTCATCAAGCATATCTAAGTTCTCATCATCCTTTGGGTCTTTTTTGGCCTCCTTGATATTATTTTCAAGTTGCTTTACTATGACATTGGCGATCATGTTTTGAGCTTGGTAGTGGTGTGCCATGTGTCTAAGCAGCTGATTACCCCTATTTTCCTTCTCAAGGAACTTCTCCAAGTGTTAATTTACCCTATTTAGCCAATATTTCTTATCTTGATGAACGTTTAGGGCAATCCTATCTTCTAAGTCAAGGTCCTCATTCAACAGAATTTGTTCTTGCTCTTCTTGCAAAGCTTTGTTGAGGCTTGTTTTTCTGGTCTTTTCCTTTTTCCTCTCACCGTTGATGCTTCAGGCTTGCTTGAATCCATGATCTCCTTACCTTTTCCAACTTGCTACAATAACTTGGCATTTTCCTTTTCTAGGATCAACTCCTTTGGTTTGAGTTGATTGTTTTCCTGTTCAAGGAATGATATGACATATTTTTTTCTTTCCAAATTGATTGCTAGTTCCTTGATTTCATAGTCCTTATCCTTGATTTTTTGTCTCATGTTTGAAGTTTGATCCTCCATCTCTGGATCAACTAGTTCAAACTCATGCTCAACTGTGTATTTCTCTTTTAATGTCGGTTCCTACTTTTTTGATGAAGAAGGCTTGGCCCCTTTCTCTCTATGAGAAGAAAACACAAGCCTCTTCCCTTTCTTATATGCTTTAATCACCTTAGATTTGGGTAGTTGAGTATTCTCCACTATTTTACTAGAGTACCCCACCTCTGTTTGTCATTTTGGCACACTACGAGACTGAGATGATGCATTTTTCTCATGCCATTTCAAGGTTGCTTCCAAAAAGTCTTCCCAAGCCATACCTTTCATTGCGAGTTGGTGAAGGACATGGTTTTGATGAGACTTTTATGAAACAAGGTTGGGGAGTGCTCTTTGTCCTTTAATTGTATTTTCAGACATTTTGGAAATTCTCATGAATAGATAATTACACATGTTGAGTGGCTTTTGAGAGGTGAAATGAACAAGGAGGCAAATATGATAGGCATAGAACTTGGAGAATCTATGTTCACAAGTGAAGAATATCATGACAGTTTTCATCAAAGGGGCATATTTCTCCAATAAATATCTAAAATGCCTGAGGTGAGTATGTGTTTCTCTGTATGGCATATTTAAGAAAGGCTTGTAGTATTCAAGATCTAGGCTCATTCCTTTGAACCAATATTCACCATTGTCAAGTAAGCCTATTGCAATTGATATTGAGGCCACTGAAAAACTGAACTCAACACCAACCATGACAATAGTTTCTCCTTTCAGTTGATTTTCCACCCAATCTGTTAATTTCTCATGAGATCCCACCTCTCTCACCCTTTTGAAAAAATCTAAGCAACGGACATCCTCAAAGCATTTTTTGATGAAAGGATATGATTTGATTGTATTGCAGTTTGATGGTTCATTTCTGAGGATATTCCCTCCTTTATGGTGTCTTTTTCTTTCTAGTGAATATTCCTCCTCCGTGATGACACAAAACCCTAGCAACTGGCAGCGAAAAATAAAATGTGAGGTGTGAATGGAAATGAAGTGATATGAAGGTGATTTTTTGAAAAAATGATGGAGGGGTCTTGGGAAAGGTGAAAATACTTTGGAAGCTGATGAAAATGAGTGGAGAAATAGTGGAAGAATGATTTGGATGCAGGCAGAAACAATAGGGTTTATAATGAAACTTGCCCAAAAACCTCTAGTAATGAGCTAGGGTTTTTCTTTTTTAGTGTTAAAACTTTCTTCTGAGGTGGGTAAAATGGTTAAAATGTCGTATTAAACATGTATGCAGGTGTAGGATATCATTTTACATGTTTTAGAAATAAAAAATAATGATGGCCATTTTCACCCTATCATTTACCATGCAAATTTCGCTACAAACCCTAACTCCAAGAATCATTGACATGAGATGAAATTGGAAAAGCAAAATAGGGATGATGATGGTGTACTTACTTGTTCGTTAGCTTAGAAGTGAGTAAAATCAAGCTTACAAGTGAAAAAATGAAATTTGGGATGGTTTTGAAGGATTTTGGGGCACTCTTTCCTACGTGCAGTGCAATGTTCCTGAGCACAACATAGCTCATCTAAGCACAGTGCCGGCCTCCTAAGCGTAGTGCTTGAAATTGTTTGCCAATTTTACCTAGGAAAATGACTTTTTTCCTCTCTTGAATGGGATAGCTTGATAAAAAAGAGTGAATAGGAGGTGAATGAAGGAGTTTGGGGGCTTTTGAGTTTATATAGGGAAATTTTCTTCACTTTTTCAAAAATAAATGGGACCCACCCTCCTTTAAAAAACTAATTTTTCACTTTATGAAATGATAGTTACCATTACCATTGAAAACCTGAGATGTCCTTTACTTTCCTGAATGCTTGAGCTTCCTTTTATTGAACTTTTGGGACATGAGAGTATGAGGAGTGCGTGAAAATTCAAAATCAACTCCTAAAAGTTATTTGTCATGTTTTATTCACTACTAGTTTTATTCATGAAAATGATGTACCTTGGAAACCTTAGGGACCTAATGGATGACCTGAGACCAAATTGAATGATGATGATGACTGACCCGTTTTATTTGTGACACTTCCATAAAGTGTGATAGATTACCAGCATGAGTGAATTTCCAAAGAGTGACTTCATCTTTAGACTAACCAAACAATGACCAAAGTTTGTTGTGTAAACCTATTAACATAAAAAATTTGATTTTGAAAGTATGGAAAAAACATAGTAAAAACATATTTGATCCAAGTGACAGGCTAACAAGAATGACACTAACATTGGCTCCAACAGAGAATGGTAGCTCCTTGGAGATGTCAAGAACACTGTAGACCAAGTAGCCTTATTCATTGGGAAATGGAGTCAACATGCATAAAACAAAAAATTGATTTAAAACTGACTGACCTTTCGACACGACAAATATCTGGAAAATAAAAGTGAAAATAGTGTTGACTTAAAAATCCTTAGTCACTTCACTTCAGGCTTCAAACTCCTATGGCAACCATCTAAAATGTTGGAAGTAAAATACACGTTAGTATGTACAATGATGATGAATTTTTAGGACTTTTTTGACATAGTAGTGCTTGAGAAGCCTACCATTGGTCATCCCTCCTGAATAATCTCTTCCATATATTTCTTCCAACAAGAGAGCATTATTTCCTCTAAAGGCAGAAATTTTGTAGGGCCCCTTCCATAAGTTTTCAAACTTACCATGATTGCGTTTTTATTCATTTCTAGCATCCCAATGAAGAAACAAATCTCCTAGATTGAAATTTTCTTCATTGTTTTGGGGTCATAAATCTTTTAAATCTTCTTGTGGAGTTTGGATGTGTTTAGAAAAACCTATTCTATTGTCTATTGTAAATAACTCATCTGATTTATCCTCCTTTGCATGTCATTAGTTTCACTATCCAATTCTTGTAGAATTTTCATTACTGGGACAACAAGAGATGAAGGAAATACTATATCAACTCCATATACCAGCTGGTTTTTTAGTGTTGACCCTATCCACCCACAAGGAATTGATGATTTTTTTATGCCAATTGTTCTTCTTTACCTCTAGGACCTTCCTGATGATATTGAACAATGATTGGTTGGAATATTCGGCAAGAGAATTCCCTTGCGGATGATAAGTAGTAGAATGTCCTAGCATTATATGATATTCGACACAAAAGTGTACCATTCTTTTTTATTTGAAGCATTAGAATTGTCCATAATTATTTTCTGTGCACAACCAAATCGAGACAAAATATTAGACTCCAGGAATTGAATAATGACATAATCACTAGTTTGCCTAGTTGGGATAGCTTCAATCCACTTTGTAAAGTAGTCGGTGGCTGTTAATATCCATTTATGTTGTGCTGAAGATGAAGGATGGATTTCGCCAATGAAATCAAGACCCCATTGTTGGAAAGGAGCTGAAATTAAAATGGGTTGTAGTGGTAATGGAAAAAGTTTCCTCTTTCCTTGAAAAATTTGACATTCATGGTAGCTCATGACTGTTTTGTATGCATCGGAAATGAGGGTGGGCCAGTAGAAGCCAGATATTAAGATCTTATTTATTGTATTTTTCCAAAAGTGATGACCACCACAATCTCCTTTATGAAAATTCTTCATTACATATTTAGCTTCATTTTCTACCCAAAAATTCAGCATCACACCTCCAGGACATTTCCAAAATAAAACACCATCTAGAGTACAATATTTAGAAGCTTTCAGTTTCAATGATCTAGCTTTACCTTTCGGGACTTCCGGAGGGGTATTCAAGTGCTGCAAGACATAGACAATGTTGGAATACCACGATGAGGACATGAACATATAAGACACATGCAGGAAAGGGTCAGCTTCTTCTTGTTCCTCAAACATTGGAGTAATCAAATTGATATCTACTGCATGCAGATTTGATTTGGCCATAAGTATGGATAACCCTTGTCCTTTTATGAGCTTTGTAGGCTTTATCTCCAAGTCATACTACAACATGGATGCAATCCACTTTCCTCTTATGCCTTCGATATTTGTTTGCACAAGAATTTCTTTTACTACTGTAGTAGGAACATACGCAATGCTATGAGAATGTAGAATATAAACTCGAAAATCCTTGAGGGCTTTTACCAACGCCAATACCTGCTTTTCAATGATATTGTATCTCAGTGCTGCATCTCTTACAGTGTGACCGAAAAATGCTATAGGCTGCTCATTTTTCTGATCTTTCTTCTGCATTAGGACCATTGCTAATGTATGCTCAGAAGCAAAAGAAAATAGGATGAAGTCTGAAGTATAATTTGGCCTAATAAAAGTATGAGTAGTAGGTAATGCAAACTTTACAACATGAAATGATTTCTTAGCCTCAAAATAATACTTTACCTCACTATCCTTCTTCAACATGTTTGTCATTTCTTTCAAGTGCTCAACTAGTTTAGAAATAAATCTTCTCAAAAAATTATTTTTCCCATTCAAAGTTTGAATCTCTTTCTTGTTCATGGGAAAGTCTAGTTGTTGAATGGCCTCGACTCTTGCAGGATCAATGTAGATGCCATCTTTAGAGATGATGTGTCCTAGTAGCTTACCTTCTTTGATGGCGAGCAAACTCTTCTTTGGGTTAAGTGAGATGCTAAATTTTTTGCATTTCTGAAAAACAATTCTTAAGTGATGCAAATGATCTTCATCAGATTTTGAAAACACTCTAAGATCATCTGGATAGATAACCAGAAATATATATTTTTCATTTGCAAAGGCTATGTCCATATCCCGTTGAAAAGTAGCTCTTGCATTCTTCAAGCCAAAAGGCATCTTGGAATACATGAATGTACCCCATGGCATTGTGAAGGCTATTTTGAGTTCATTGTCCTTGTGTACCAGAATTTGATTGTATCCAGAGTATCCATCTAATAATGACATCCTAGAGGATCCAACCACACTCTGTAGTATGTGACCCATCTTGGGCAAGGGATAGTTATCTTTCAAGGACACCTTGTTGAGATTTATTAAATCAATACATAGACGAATTTCCCTGGTCTTCTTTCTCATAGGTACTAGATTAGACATCCATTAATAAAACCGAATTGGGACTATGATTCCAAACTTATAAAGTCTATTTACGTCCTTTTCAATCGATGGCAACAACTTGGGATTGATTCTCATCAATTTCTGGTGAAATTGATTCTAATTGGGCTTACTAGGAATGCTGTGTTGAATGATACTTTTGTCATAAACTTTAAGATCTGAATGGTCCCAAGCAAATGCATCAGCGAATTCCTTCATTAAATACATATACTTAGCCTTTGTTTCAGGAGATAAGGACTTTGATAACTTAACCATTTTGGGATTTTGAGCTGTGCCAATGTTTACATCTTCAACTCCCTTTTCTATAGGAACCATGGTGGGATTCTTGGCGACATCATCTCTGTTAAATTACTCTTCCAAAGGAATCGAGCCTCTTCGATATCATTGTCCTTGAGATGTAATACATCAATGTCACCAACTAGCCCTTCAAGTCTAGTTTCTAGAACAGTTTGACTTTCTGAATTTTGGCCATGAGAAGGCCTTCAAAATCCATTCTCCCAAGGTCACTCCAGAAGCGCAGCACTTGTCAAAAGATGGTCCAGAATGCTAGTTTTTTGCCACTTATTTGCCTTTTTCTTCAAAACTAAGCCACCTCTACAAAATCTAAGAAAATGGGATTCTAGAGTATGGAAAAAGCTTTCCAAAAATGTAGGCCTTTCCTAAAATGGAGGCCTAAGGAAAAATCATAGCTCCAAAGCAATGCGCTTCTGGAGCAGCTGAATTTCTGAATTTGGACCAAAAATACTCAAAAAACTCAAAATGATCAGAATTTGCTCAAAATTGGAAGGAAGGTGTAAAAACATGTTTTTTATAGCTTCATTGATCCTTCAGCAAGCATCTCTAAGTTCCCCTCATCCTTTGGCTCTTTTTTGTCCTCCTTGATCTTATTTTCAAGGTGCTTTACTTTGACATTGGCGATCATGTTTTGAGCTTGGTAGTGGTGCGCCATGTGTCTGAGAAATTGATTATCCCTATTTGCCTTCTCAAGGAGATTCTCCAAGTGTTCATTTAGCCTATTTAGACAATGTTCCTTATCTTGATTAATGTCAAGGGTAATCCCATCTTCTGGGTCAAGGTCCTCATTCAACATAATTTGTTCTTGCCCTTCTTGCAAAGATTTCTTGAGGCCTCTTGTTCTTGGTCTTTTCCTTTTTCCTCTCCCCTTTTATGCTTGAGGCTTGCTTGATTCCATGATCTTCTTACCTTTGCCAACTTGCTGCAATAAATTGGCTTTTTCCTTTCTTGGATCAACTCCTTTACATTAAGTTGATTTTTTTCCTATTCAAGGAATGATATGACATATTTTACTCTTTCCAAATTGATTGCTAGCTCCTTGATTCGATAGTCCTTATCCCTAATTTTCTGGCGCATGTTTGAGGTCTGATCCTTAGTCTCTGGATCAACTAGTTCAAACTCATGCTCAACTATGTCTTTCTCTTTTGATGTCGGTTCCTACTTTGTTGATGAAGAAGGCTTGGCCCCTTTCTCTCTCTGAGAAGAAAACACAAGTCTCTACCCTTTCTTATACACTTTATTCACCTCAAGTTTGGGTAGCTCATTCTTCTCCATTGTTTTGCTAGACGACCCCACCTCTGTTTGTTGTTTTGGTGCACTAGGAGACTGAGATGCTGCAATTTTCTCATGCCATTTCAAGGCTGCTTCCAAAAAGGCTTCCCAAGCCATACCTTCATCTACTAGCTAGTGACGGACAATGGTTTTGATAAGAATGTGATGAAACAAGCTTAGGGAGTGCTCTTTCTCCTTTAATTGTATCTTTTGAGAAATTTTGGAAATGCTCCTAAATAGATAATTACACATGTTGAGTGTCTTTTGAGAGGTGAAATGCATCAGGAGGCGAATATGATAGGCATACAACATAGAGAATCTACCTTCACAACTGAAGAATATGATGATAGTTTTCATCAAAGGGGCATATTTCTCTAATAAATATCTGAAAGGCATGAGGTGAGTATGTGTTTCTCTGTATGGCGTCTTTAAGAAAGGCTTGTAGTATTCAAGATCTAGGCTCATTCCTTTGAAGCAATATTTGCCATTGTCTGGAAACCCTGTTGCAATTGAGATAGAGGCCACTGAAAAAATAAACTCAACACAAACAATGCAAACAGTTTCTCCTTTCAATTGAGTTGCCACCCAATCCATTAATTGCTCATGAAATCCCACCTCACTCACCCTTTTGCAAAATCCCAGGCAACAAACATCCTCAAAGCATTGTTTGATGAAATGATAGGAGTTGATTGTATTGCAGTCTTAGTTGATGTTTGAGGATATTCCCTCCTTTATGTTGTCTTTTTCTTTCTGGCGAAGATTCTTCCTCCATGATGACACAAAGTCCTAGTAGCAGGCAGCGAAAAATAAAATGTGAGGTGTGAATGGAAATGAAGTGATATGAAGGTGATTTTTTGACAAAATGATGGAGGGGTCTTGGGAAAGGTGAAAGGACTTTGGAAGATGATGAAAATGAGTGGAGAAACAATGGAAGAATGATTTTCTTGCAGGCAAAAACAACAGGGTTTATAATGAAACTTGCCCAAAAACCTCTAGGAATGAGCTAGGGTTTTTATTTTTGAGTGTTAAAACTTTGTTTTGAGGTGGGTAAAATGGTTAAAATGGCTTATTAAACATGTATGCAGGTGTAGGATATCATTTTACATGTTTTAGAAATCAAAAATAATGATGGCCATTTTCACCCTATCATTTCCCATGCAAATTTCGCTACAAACCCTAACTTGAAGAATCATTGACATGAGATGGACTTGGAAAATCAAAAGAGGGATGATGATGGTGTAATTACTTATTCCTTAGCTTACAAGTCAGTAAAATCAATATTGCAACTAAAAAAATGAAATTTGGGAGTGTTTTGAAGGATTTTGAGGCACTCTATCCTGTGTGCAATGCAGTGTTCCTGAGCACAACACAGTTCTTCTGAGTGTAACACGAGCCTCCTAAGCACAACACCTTATTTTTTTTGCCAATTTTACCTAAGAAAACAAGTTTTTTTCTCTCTTGGATGGGATAGCTTGATAACAAAGAGTGCATAGGAGATGAATGAAGGAGTTTTGGGGCTTTTAAGTTTATATAGGGAAAGTTTCTTCACTTTTTAAAAAGTAACTAGGACCCACCCTCTAAAAAATTGATTTTTCACTTTATGAAAACAATGTTACCTTTACCATTGAAAACTTGACATGTCCTTTACTTTCTTGAGTGTTGGAGATTCTCTCTCTGGAACTTTTGGAACATGATAGTATGAGGAGTGTGCGAAAATTCAAAATCAGCTCCCAAAATTTATTTTTCATGTTTTATTCACTGCTAGTATTCTTCATGAAAATGATGGACCTTGGAAACCCTAGCGACCTAATGGATGACCTGAGACCAAATGGAATGATGATGACGACTGAACCATTTTATTTGTGACACCTCCATAAAGTGTGATAGGTGACCAACATGAGTGAATTTTGAAGGAGTGGCTTCATCTTTAGACTGACCAAACAATGACCAAATTTTGATGTGTAAACCTAGTAACATAAAAAAGTTGATTTTGAAAGTCTGGAAAAAACATAGTAAAAGCATATTTGATCCACATGACAGGCTAACAAGACTGACACTAAAAGAAGGCAAGGCAGATAATCCTTGAGGGAGTTCGAGACCATATTTTCTCGAGTCTCCATGGCAAGGAAACTTTGTATGCTATGTGGAAAGCATTTACGAACTTGTATGAGAACAACAGTGACCAAAGGAAATTCACATTGAAGGAAAATATTTGAAAAACCAAAATCGAGAAAGCCGAGACTATTCCAAAGTACTTGACCAAGTTCACTCAATGTCATGATGAACTTGGAAGTGTTGGAATCATGGTTGGTCAGGATGATATGGTGAGTCTTGCTCTTCAAGGACTCCCAAAGAGTTGGCATAGTTATCAGGACTCTGTCAATGGTTAGGAGAAGCTATCAGTTTTGGAATGACTATGGTCAGATTTGATACAGAAGGAGATCAAGAGGAACACCATGGATGGCTCTTCATCAAAGAATGATGATGAAGAGAAATGTGCCATAGCGATTAAGGCGAAGAAGGGGAAAGGGAAAGACTCCCATTCCAAATTGGATCCTTATCAAGGAGGTAAGAAGAAAGAGATGACGAAAGCTAAGTGCTTTCATTGTTATGAGCTGGGCCATTTTGCTATGAATTGTCAACGCAAGAAGTCTGAGAAGAAGTGCTGAGGAGGAGCGCGGCTAAGGCTTTGGCCTCTTAATTCGAATTGTACTTTTCCTTCATTTCATGCATGGTGTCATCAATCATGGGATGTGTATGGTACTTATAAAGTGGAGTTTCATTCCACATGACTGGTAACATAGAGCTATTTAGTGACCTAGAGGAGAAAGATTTTTAGATGCATATCAAGATGGGTGACGACGGGAAGTATAGTGTTACTGGATTGGGGATGATTAATTTTTATAGGTAGCATGGGGCTCCACTCACCTTGAAGAATGTTATGTATGTGCCTATGCTGAAGAAGAACTTAGTATTCGTTTCCATGCTTGAGGATAGAAGCTATGATGTGATATTATTCAAAGGAAAGGTGTTCCTTCAACACATAGCCAACGGTCAGGTAAAGAAGATGCAGATTCGGGTGAAGAATCTCTATAAGTTGGAGGTAGAGAAGTGTACTACTTTGAGGACAAAAGCATAAAGGGTGTAGATCTGAGATGTTGGTGAGTTTTGGCATAGGTGATTGGGCCACTTGCATCATGGAGCTTTGAGGATCTTGCAACAGATCTCTACCAATCTTCCCAAAGGTATGCTTCCGCAAGTTGATACATGCAAGGGGTGTACTTTGGGAAAATACACCAAGTCTTCCTCTCACAACAAAGACAATCAAGAAGAGGTTATTCTAGAGAGAGTCCATTCAGATGTGTGTGCACCATTGGCGATAGCATCCACGGCCAAACACATGTATTATGTTATATTTTTTGATGACTATTCTCGTAAATGTTGGATAATTTTCATGTCGAAAAAAGGATCAAACTTTCACAAATTTTTGTGATTTTAAATCATTAGTGGAGAAAAAGTGGGGAAAGATGGTTGAATCTCTATGGAGTGATAACGGTGGTCAGTATGTCTCTAGTGAGTTTACGGACTTCTGTGTAGCAGAAGGGATTAAACGAGAGTTTATGACACTCCATAACATTCAATAGAATGGGGTGTATAGGAGGAAAAACATAAGCATAGTAGCAGTGGTGAGGGAAACGTGGCATGATCAGGGCATACCACTAGACTTGTGGTTTGAGGCATGCAACACAACAGTTTATGTTCAGAATGTTGCCCACATCAGATAATTGAGATGAAGACACCAGGGGAGGATTATTCTGGTAAGAGGCTAGATGTTGGTCAAATGAATATTTTTGGACCATTGGTATATTTCCATGTGACCAAAGATGCATGGTGGATGCTAGAGTTGACAACAGATTTGGAGATATTTTTGGGGTACACTAATACACCTGGCAACTATCAGGTGCACTTGTTGACCAATAGGATGAAAGTGGTTCGCAGGGATGTCAGATTCGATGAGGAGAAGGCCATGTGAGTATCCCTTGAGATGGATCTTGAGCTACATTTCGATGAGGAGATTTTAACTCCTAAGGTTGAGGAACCTCATATTGATGTGGAGAAACCACATGCAAAGGATTTGTGAGTGGTGACATTCGCTCAGGAAGAATCTTCTAGAGAGGGAAGAAATTGCACCAGAGAGGGTGACAGATTATTGGATGATGCACGAGAGAATGTGGGATCACTCACTTCTTAGCACAGGGAGAGGATGTCACCTGAGAGGTAAACTGGATACATGGCTCTTATGGGTGAATGTGCTGTGACAGAGCCATTTTCCTTTAAGGAAGTAGTGTAGCAGTCAGTTTTGGTTGATGCCATGGTGGAGGAATATGACTCCATAGTTCATAACAGTGTTTGGGATGTGGTCGTGAGACCAGAGGACAAGTATGTGGTGAGCTCCCATTATCTTTACAAGGTAAAGCAAGCCGCACATGGTAATGTGGAGAATCATAAGCCTAGATTTGTGGTCTGTGGTTTTTCACAGGTAGAGGGGATTGACTATGATAAGACCTTTGCTCCTCTTGCAAGGTACTCATCAATTATATCTATATTGGCACTATCAACACAGATGGGCTGGAAGATACATCTAATGGATGTGAAGACAACCTTCCTTAATGGCATGATTGAGGAAGAGGTGCACATAGAGCAACCTGAAGGTTTTGAAACCTTTGACCATGAATCGCATGTGTTCCGGCTCAAGAGAGCGTTGTATGCGCTGAAATAAGCACCCTCGTGCTTGGTAAACCATGATAGATAGCTACTTCACCAAGTTGGGCTTCACAAAGAATGAAGCGGATGAGAACCTGTACCACATAGTGGTGGAAGGTAAGTTATTGATCATTGTACTTTATGTTGATGATCTCATACTGATAAGTGATGATCATCTGATCAAATATTACATGGAGGACCTTGAAAGAGAGTTTGAGATGAAGGAGATGGGGCTCATGCATTACTTCCCTGACATGGAGGTATGGCAGGGAGATGGCGAGTTGTTTGTGTCTCAGGGAAATTATGCCAATGAGATACTTAGGAGATTCCACATGCAGAGAAACCAACCCATGGAGACTCCTATAGTAGGTAGCTGGAGGAAGGAGGATGCTACTTCAAGGGAAGTAGTGGAAGCTATTGTTTACAGGAAGCTTTTGGGTTCACTCATGTACTTGGTGAACACATGACCGGATATGTGCTATGTAGTTAACTAGCTTAGTCAAGCGATGGTTAGGCGTACCAAGCTGTATTGGAAGGCGACAAAGCATGTGTTGAGATACCTCACGGGAACTTATCTATATGGATTATGGTACAAAAAGATAAAGGGAGTGAAGCTTCAAGGCTTCAGCAATGAAATTGGGCAGGGATTCCATTCAATAGGAAGAGCACATCAGGAGGGATCTTCAGTATTGGGGCAGTGGTAGTTTCTTGGTACAACAGAAAACATAGATCAAGTGCACTCAGTTCGAAAGAGGCGTAGTATATGGTTGCGAGTCAGGAAACATGTGAGGCCACCTAGATGAGGAAGATCCTCGTTGGTTTGTTTGGTCAGTAGATGGATCCAACAATTATTTACTGCAATAATGAGAATTGTATCAAACTCTCTCAAAATCCAGTTTTTCATGGTCGATCCAAGCATACTGATATTCGATATCATCATCTCATAGATTGTGTATTGAGGTTGATTATGTTGTTAGAGTACATTCCCACAGAGGAGAAAGATGCTAACATTTTCACAAAGGCATTATCAAGATGTAAATTCGAGTTTCACAGGGACAAGATCGGGGTAGCTGATAATCCCTTTCTTCTTGAGAGGGAGTGTTTAGAAACGAAAACAAGAAATTCCAGTTTAATTTGTCCTTGAATTAAAATGACAATTAAAATCAAATTCTATTCTCATAACAACTTGTAAATAGTTAATTAAGTTTAATTAGCCTAATTAGCTTAGGAATTTCAAGTGGGAATTCTTTCTGTAGTCATGTATATGTTCTCCCTAAGTTTTAGGGGTCCAATATGAGTTTAAATTGAGTTGGAAATTAGATGACTCAATTTACTAAGTTAAGCTCAATTAAATTAGTTCTAAATTGTTTTTGAAAATAATAGAGGACTAATAGTTAGTTGCTGCGCTAATGCATCCACTAGTGCTACTCCAGTTAACTAAATATTTCCTCATGAGAAATTCATGCATGTTAGTTCAAAGAAAGACCCAGTTGAGAGTAGAGTGTAGGGACAATGTAATAGCAATTGTATGATTTGGTGATTTATATAGATCATGCATGAAAGCGTGAAATGGACTTAGTTTGGATTGCATAGTTTTGGAAGCACTGGAATCCCATTAATATGGGTTATTCAAGCACAGGAATTGTGCAAGGAAATAGGGGCTTGGAGAGCTACAAAATTGTCTAAGGATTTATCTTGAGATTTCTTGTGAGCTAAGAGAGTTGATCATACTTATGCCGAATTGTTCTAGTGAGAAAAATATTTGTATCTTCACTCATATTTCTGATATATACGTTGTAGATAGCGGGGTTTTGAGTAGTGGCTTTCCCTAGATACATCGTGTGTTACGTGCCATTGATTTATCTTCTTCTTGTTCTTATTATTTTCATCAATCTATTGTCTTCCACTCATTCAAAGTAGATATATATTCTTTTCCTATGCTTTAGTGCATTTCATGAGCTCGTGAATCTACAAGATTTTCTACAGTTACAAGGTGATCCCCCTTTAGGCTCATTGTTTTCATGTGGCTTTCCCACTAGGTCAGGAAATGGACATTTACTTTTAGTGGGTAAATGAAATTTTATGTTCCTCATCTATGTCACGTACACTAAAATAAACCTTCAACTGTCACAACCATGATTTAATTTCCAAGATCAATATCTTTTTGATATGGCTTGCAATCAACCTTTTTTTCCACCTTTATTAGGGACTATGAATGGTTCATGGAACTTGAATTGCATTGTTATTTTTTGGTTTCTCTCTTAGATTCCATCTTTGGTTCTTCTCGACCCCTTGGTTTTCCCCTCTAATCTGACCTCTCTGTTGGAACCTCTATCTTCTCTAATTCCAAGCTTATTTGTGAGATTCTCCATGAGGGGGTTCATATTACAACTGAAATTTGTAACTTGCTTTTCTTTCATTGTCAATCTCTCCTTTGTCATATATCAGGGGTCATTAATAGATTCTTTGGCCACGAGTGGAATTTTATGACATTTTTCTTAACTGATATATATCCCCTCCAAATCTCCAAATATACTGAAATAAATTGGTATGATGCCCATATTATCCATAAATTGTCATTTATATTCCACTAGGTAGTTCATCACAATAGCTATGGTATTGTTTTACTAAAATATGAAAATCTGTATTGTTCGGTGTGAGGGTCAATTTTCCTTAGAATTTCTATATTTATTAAATTACTATTGCTAATTTTGCATTCAATATGTCAAATTTATAAAATAAATAAAAATGGAAAAGCCACTCACAAATCCATAATAACACAAGGTATGACCTAAGAAACCCTTAAGGGGAAATTCTAGATAGAAGGTGAGGATGCTTTCCTGTCTCTTTCTCTTAATGTAAATTCTGCAAATACAAAGGAGTGAGACTTGTGTCCTATTCCCTACCAAAAAACACAAACCCTCTTTGTTCTTCCCTCTCTCTATCCATTCTCAACTACTAAGCTCTACTATAAAACAAGAGGCACTAGAATGAAATCCCCTTTCCTCCTAGTGGATTGGTTATAATGCAAGAAAATAACCAACTAGGGTTTACAACAATGTAAACTTTGAAACGGGAACTGATACTGTTACCCGTTTTGTAGAGATAGCAAAAAAGTGACCCGATTTTCAAAAAGGGGTGATGCAGAACACACATGTTTTGTAGAGATAGCAAAAAAGTGACCCGATTTTGAAAAGGGGTGATGTAGAACACACATGTTTTTTTTAGAGCATAGTTTTTGGCACTTTAATTTTTTTAATTTTTTTTATGTACATTGTGTTTTAGAATGGTAGTGATTTTCATGCTGATTGTAAAAAGTGGTTATTCTACATCAGACCCTTTTTTTAAAAGACCTATTTTTTGACTTTAACTTTTCTAATGTAGGTAATGTAAATAATTATTTTGTAAATTTAATAATTTTGGAAGTGGTCTTCTTCTTCATATTTTCTTGTTTTTATTTTTATTTTTTATTTTTTTGGTAGTGAGGTTTTTATTGATTTGCATATTTAAAAAAGAAGGTCAATATTTTGCATTTTCCATATTTTACATATTTATACATCGTTAATTAAATTTTCAATCCAAATGAAATAATTGTCTCTAAAAATCAAATATAAAATTATATATAAAAAAAGACAAAAGTAAAAAATAAAAAGTGTTAAAAAAATTATCTTATAAACCATAAAACACTTTGGAAAAAAAAAAAAAAAAAAATTATATATATATATAAGTCGATAAAAATTTGAAAAAAAAAAAAAATTAAAAATTAAAAAAACTAATAAAATAAATATTAAAAAAAAAAGGGTTAAAAAAATTATCTCACAACCATAAAAGAATTTGGAAAACAAGAAAACAAAATTTTTATATATATATATATATATAAACTAAGTAAGTAAAAATAGATAAATTAAAAAAAACATTAGCAAAACTGGAAAAAAAAATTAAAAATTTTAAAAAAACTAGTTTAAAAAAAAGATAGAAAATTAAAGAAAAAAATACGTAATTTTTATTCAAAAAAAATGTAATTATTTTTTATTAAACATACATATTTTATTTAAAAATATATATATTAAATTTTTATTTTTTTTTAAACAATCTTTTTTATTATTTAAAAAAAATTATAATTTTTTTAAAACAATTTTTATTTTTATTTTTATTTTTCTTTAAAAATACAAATTATTAAATCTACGTTTTATATTCTAAAAAATAAATAAATAAATAAAACCTACATTTAAAAAAAAAAAAAAAAATACATTTCTTTTTTTGTTTTAAAAAAAATTAATAAAATTAATATTCTTTTTTAAACAATTCTTTTTTTATTAAAAAAAAATTCTAACTTTTTTTTTAACATTTTTTTTGTTTTTTATTTAAAAATATAAATAATAATAAAAAATAATGATTTTTTTGAAAAAATATAATTTTTTTATTTAAATATTAAAAAACTATAAAATAAAATAAAATTTAAAATTTAAAAAATTCAAAAAATTAACATTTTTTTTAATTATTAAAAAAAAAATTATGAGCCCCGGCCACGCCACCACGGGCGGCCGGTGGGCGGCCGTCGGCGGAGGGCCTGCGTGCAGGCCCCAGGCCCTCCGCCGATGGCCGCGCCACCACGGGCGGCCGGTGGGTGGCCCGTTGATTCCCGGAATCGACGGGCCGCCTGTGGTGGTGCGGCCGTGGGCGGAGGGACTGCGTGCAGGCCCCTCCACCCACCGCCGCGCCACCACGGGCGGCCGTTGGGCGGCCCGTCAATTCCGGGAATCGACGGGTCGCCCACCGGCCGCACGTGGTGGCACGGCGGTGGGCGAACGGGCCTGCATGCAATCCCTCCGCCCACGGCCGCGCCACCACGGGCGGCTGAGGCTCATAATTTTTTTTTTTTTTAATAATTAAAAAAAAATGTTAATTTTTTGAATTTTTTGAATTTTTTAAATTTTTTAAATTTTTCAATTTTTTTTAATAATTTTTTAATATTTAAATAAAAAATATATATATTTTTTTTTTAAAAAATAATTATTTTTTTACTATTTATATTTTTAAATAAAAAACAAAAAAAATGTTTAAAAAAAGTTATAATTTTTTTTTAATAAAAAAAGAATTGTTTAAAAAAGAATATTATTTTTATTATTTTTTTTAAATAAAAAAAGAAATGTAAACTTTTTTTTAAATGTAGGTTTTATTTTTTTATTTTTTTTTTAAATATAAAACGTAGATTTAATAATTTGTATTTTTAAAGGAAAAATAAAAATAAAAATAAAAATTGTTTTAAAAAAATTATAATTTTTTATTTAAATAATAAAAAGTATTGTTTAAAAAAAAAAAAAAAAAATTAATATATATTTTTTTTAAATAAAATATGTATGTTTAATAAAAAATAATTACAATTTTTTTTTAATAAAAATTATGTATTTTTTTGTTTTTGTTTTTGTTTTTTTTTTTTTTTTTTTTTTTTTTTTTTAATTTGAATTTTTTTTTGTTTTTTTTAATATTAATTTTACTAGTTTTTCAATTTTTTTCGTTAATTGTCTATTTTTTTTTAAACTAGTTTTTTTTTTATTTTTTTATTTTTTTTTCCAGCTTCGCTAATGTTTTTTTTAATTTCTCTATTTTTAGTTACTAAGTAAAAATAGATAAATTAAAAAAAAACATTAGCAAAACTGGAAAAAAAAAAAAAAAATAATAATAATAATAATAATAGAAAATTAAAGAAAAAAAATTGAAAAAATAGTAAAATTAATATTAAAAAAAAAAACAAAAATAAATTCAAATTATAGAAAAAAAAAACAAAAAAATAAGTAATTTTTATTAAAAAAAAAATGTAATTATTTTTTATTAAACATACATATTTTATTTAAAAATATATATATATATATATATATATATATATATATATATATATATATTAAATTTTTTATTTTTTTTTAAACAATCTTTTTTATTATTAAAAAAAATATATAATTTTTTTAAAACAATTTTTTATTTTTGTTTTTATTTTTCTTTAAAAATACAAATTATTAAATCTACGTTTTATATTCTAAAAAATAAATAAATAAATAAAACCTACAATTAAAAAAAAAAAAAAAAAAAAAAACATTTCTTTTTTTATTTAAAAAAAAATTAATATTCTTTTTTAAACAATTCTTTTTTTATTAAAAAAAAATTATAACTTTTTTTTTAAACATTTTTTCTGTTTTTTATTTAAAAATATAAACAATAAAAAAAAAATAATGATTTTTTTAAAAAAATATATTTTTTTTATTTAAATATTAAATAATTATAAAAAAAAATTTAAAATTTAAAAAATTCAAAAAATTAACATTTTTTTTTTAATTATTAAAAAAAAAAAAATTATGAGGCCGCGCCACCATGGGCAGCAGGGGCTCATAAATTTTTTTTTTTTTTAATAATTAAAAAAAAAATGTTAATTTTTTGAATTTTTTAAATTTTTCATTTTTTTTAAATAATTTTTTAATATTTAAATAAATATATATATATATATATATATATATATATATATATATATATATTTAAAAAATCATTATTTTTTTATTATTTATATTTTTAAATAAAAAACAAAAAAATGTTTAAAAAAAAGTTATAATTTCTTTTTAATAAAAAAATAATTGTTTAAAAAAGAATATTATTTTTATTATTTTTTTTTTAAATAAAAAAATAAATGTAATTTTTTTTTAAATGTAGGTTTTATTTATTTATTTATTTTTTAAATATAAAACGTAGATTTAATAATTTGTATTTTTAAAGAAAAAATAAAAATAAAAATAAAAATTGTTTTAAAAAAATTATAATTTTTTTTTTAAATAATAAAAAGGATTGTTTTAAAAAAAAAAAAAAAATTTTAATGTTTTTTTTTTAAATAAAATATGTATGTTTAATAAAAAATAATTACATTTTTTTTTTAATAAAAATTAAGTATTTTTTTGTTTTTTTTTTTTTTTATAATTTGAATTTATTTTTGTTTTTTTTAATATTAATTTTACTAAATTTTCAAATTCTTTTCGTTAATTTTCTATTTTTTTTTAAACTAGTTTTTTTTTTAATTTTTTTATTTTTTTTTTCCAGTTTTGCTAATGTTTTTTTAATTTCTCTATTTTTACTTACTTAGTTTTTATATATATATATATATATATATATATATATATATATATATATTAAATTTTGTTTTTTTGTTTTCCAAATATTTTTATGGTTTGTGAGATAATATTTTTTAACATTTTGTATTTTTTTATTTTTATCTTTTATATATATTTTTATATTTGTTTTTTAAGTAATCAACATTTTAATCTTAATTTTAGTAGTTTTTATTTTTTTTTGTTAATTTTCTATTTTTGTAGATCTAGTTGGTTTTTAATTTTAATTTTTAGTTTTTTTGTTTTTCCTTAATTTTTTTTTTTTTTTTTCTATTTTCACCTACTTAATTTTTTTGTTTTTTTTTAAATGTTTTTTTTTCTTTTCCATTTTTTTTTGGGCAATTTTTTTTTATGTTTTACAAGATAAATCTTTTTCTTTTTTCTCTCCATTTTTTTAAATATTTTTTTTACTATTTAATTGTTTATAGTTTTTTTTTTTTAGTTTTTTAATTCTTATCATTAATTTTGTTTTTTTACATTTTTATGATTGACTTTTTTTTTCGTTTTTTATTTTTATTTTATATTTTCATTTTAGTATATATTTTAATCTATGTTTTGTTATTTTTTTATTTTTTTAAAATTTGTGTTTTTTCATTGTTTTTTTTTTTTTCTTTTTTTTTTCTTTTTTCTTTTTTTTTCTTTTTTTTCTTTTTTAATTTAATGTTTTTTGGGTTCATGATAAAATATTTTACACCATTATTTCTAAATGTTGAAATTTTACTTTTGAAAAAAAAAAGTGTTCTCCCAGCATCAACACTTTTCGTTTTGAGGGTGTTTTTTGGATATTTTTTGCTCAAAAAATTTGTTTTCACCGCCATTTTTAAAATTTGTTATTCCAGCATCAAAACTTTTCATTTTTAGCACTGTTTTTGATGTTTTTTCGAGGTTTTTTGGCCAGAGTTCCCGTTTTGAGTTTATAGTTCCCGTTTCATAGTTTACATTGTTTTACCTATTACCATTTCAACCCTTAATAAGAGTTGCAAACTGGTAATTCTAGTGTCTTTTCATCAATGCAGATTTTTATCCCACTTTCCATGAGAAATGGGGCTGATGTGCTATCTTCTCGAATCATAGTGGATAAGAAAAGAGAGTTAACTTTTGGGTCACATAACGGAGTCTTAATATGACAAATTTTATGGCATCTTGTTGGACGTAGAGTGGAAGTCACATGTCATTCTGGTTAGGAATAGCTAATATCGACTTTCCAAAGCAAGTCATGCCTTTCTAATTTATCTTTTGTCTCTAAAGCTTTCTAATTTATCTTTTGTCTCTAAAGCATGATATTTTAGCCAAGGTAGAAGCTTCTTAATGTCTGAAATGTAGCTCAACTTTGATTATTGAAGAATAGAGTAATATAAAGTTTTTACACAAATTTTCAAGTCATAGGAAATACTTGAACATGATATGGGAAATTAAGAATATGGATGGTGTCTCAATTTCTTGGTTCAAGAATGAGCAGGAAAGAAGAATGTATTTTGTGAATTTTTTTAAAGTTCCCCTAGGATTCCCAATTTCTAATATTATGAAGGTGATTATCTCTTCCCCATGGTAGTTATAGAGTAAATGAGTGATTTATTTTTGGGAGAGGTATTTGAGGAACAAATTCATGTTACCGTTTCCTAAATGGAAAAAAAGAAAATTCCCTTAATAGAATGGTATTACAATTCAATTCTATCTAGGTTTATGCAATTACATTAAATGCAATATTCTAAATATTAATAGAGAACCTCAAGAAGCTAGCAAAATCCATGTAGCTCTTAACACACCCATTTAGCCTTAATTCCAGAAAAATAAGGAGCCTTGTCATCAATGGTTTCAAAGTAATTCCACACCACAATGTTATTTACAAAATCATATCCAAATTGGTAGCAGGAATGGTCAAGCCCCTAATAATGAATTTATATCTGAGGAATAGTTTAGCTTTCTCCTCAGTAGAAAACATCATGATGTTGTGGCATTTGCATGGGAGGAAATTAATTATATTAATCTTGATAAAGTCCCTTCCATGAACCTTAAGCTAGACCTTTTCAAGTCATATGATAAGGTCTTATGGGTTTATGTTCACCTTTCTCTCATTAAGATGGGAACATATATGTCCATGATAAACTAGATGATGGGTTTCATTTTCATTAAATCCATTGTAGTTATTATAAATAACATTCCTTAAAAAAAAAATCACCCCTCTAGAGGTGTGAGGTAATTCCTCGCCTATCTCATATATTTTTTCTCCCAATCCCAGTAGGGCTGAGTAAACTAAGAAGTGTTGCCAAATATAGGGGGAATTTATGGAGGTGAAAATTTCCTCTTATGAAATGATTTTGTGCTATTTATTTGTTAATGAAATGCTTTTGTTTGGTATAGGCTCTATGTCAGAATTTTTAGTTTTAAGAAAATATTTGGTCTTTATTTCTCAGCATCTAGTATGGAAATTAATATTGTAAAATACTTACTACTTAATCATTTTCATTAGAAATATATTCTAGCTCAGTTAGATTAAACTCTCATTCCCTGAGAAGAATTTGGATGACGGAATGAAATATATTGGGTTCTTTTTGAAGCCTAATTCGTTCTCTTTTGAGGAATGGATATCTTTAGTGAAGAACTTAGAAGCTCGGATTTATATTGAGATAAATCAATGGCTTTCAAGAGGAGGGAATTTGGTACATTTAAAAGAATTTATGGGAATTAACTTAGTATATTAGAATTCAATGTCAAAGGTCCCAAAAGAAAACCTTACAAAAATTTGGAAAGAAATATTTCATGTGCACAACATATAAGGGCATTCCTTTAGCAAAGGTGATTCCATATCAAGTAACCAAAGGGATTTGGAGGTAAGGGCATAAAAACATGTATATGTTTAACTAGGTGACCATATCTGAAACTCTATGCAAACTCACATATATTCAATTATTGTGAGGGTATGTGAGGGAATCAAAATACCATAGTGGTATCTTAGTTAAGGAATGGTTCCCCCTTCCATGGAAATTTCTCAAAATAATTTGATAATCTAGAAATCATTTGTGGATGTTTTCTCTTTGATTGGTTATTGTATTCTTTAGTGTATAGGGAATGCTAGAAAGTTTAGGAATGTGGCGGATGGGTATATGGATGGAGATGAAAATTATAAGTTGTTTATGTATCTCCTTACTGGACTACACGATAAGGGTTTCTACAAAATTTAGGACACAAATACCCTCATCATGAATATATTGGTAGAGGAAGTTGGCTTTTTACAATAGAATTAGAATTTGAGGGCCATCTTGTTGATGAGTGGTCTTTCTATGTCAATAGATTTGTACCAAATTTTGTTAGACTAGAGGAATATAGGGAGAATCAAGTGTGGAAGGTTCATGCCTGATTAATCGAAAATTTCTTGTTTGGTATTAACTTTGACCAGCAATTGGCTCACCTACGACAATGGATTGAAGAGAGGGTGGGAATGCCCAAGTAGGTGTGGAATATGTAGAGAAGAGGTGGAATAGAGATTGGGTTTTTTTGTTACTTGCCTATTCCTTGTGAAAGTCTACAACTCTCTAGTCATTAAATCTAATCCTAAATTGCTATGGAATGCACCTAGTTTGGAGGAATTCATTAAGAGTTCATTTCTTTATCACACAATGAGTTTTTATGGCTCTCTTCTAATTCTATTCATCAACTTTATTTGTTAGGGATGTAATCTTTGTAATTTCCAAGATAAATCAATCTGAATGGTAGTTGTATTTGCATGACTAGGAAGTTGACCTGAGAACACAAATGCCAACCTAAGTAGAAAAAATCATGAAATCCAATTATGACCTCTCTAGATTTTGAGATCCCCTAGGGATACTAAAATAGGGCCAGTAAGGTCATCATCCTAATTTTGGAGTTTTGTGTTATCCTCCATATACGCTCTTCACATTTCTATGATCTCTAATTTTCTACTAGTGTTACCTCTAGTACGAAGGAAATTTTGTAGCATTACAACTCTTATGCAGTATGCTAAACATCTTGATTTAACAAAATTGCAAATTCTTGTGGATTCCAAAGTTGTGATTGAATGATTCAAACACAAGCTCAAAGTTTAGAATGTTCATTTCAAAACTTCATAGGCAAAATTGAGGACTCTCTTTGAAGTTTTGAATGGACCTCTTTTTCTCTTATTTACGAGTTGAACTAAAGGCAGATGAACACTTTAAGGAAACTTTGACTCTTCTAGATGATATGTTTTTTTCGATGTGTTTCTTGAATGTCAAATGGTTCAAGGATAGTCCTTTGTGTTATAATTCTTGAGTTAATTTTTATTAGATCTTGGCAAGTTCTAAAATGAAGGGGGATATACTTGATACCTATTTAAGATTTATATAAGTTTTCTTAGTTTTTAGGTAGGCTGATGTTTCTATATTTAAAATGGCCAATTTTATATTCAACTATTTTGGAAATCAAAGTAGAAAATTAGTTACCTTATGGAGATCCTAATATGTAAACTCTTTGGAAAAATTGTATATATGTGTGTGTGTGTGTGTGTGGCATGTGGGAAAATAAGATTATTAATATTTATATAGCTATTTCTATTATTAATAACAATTATATAACTATGCTCATTAATATTAAAATTATAATACTTTTTTCATATCCATATATATTAAAGGGGTGTGAAGCCCTAGGAAAAGGTTGCCTCTAACTTTATTCACTGAACCGTATGTACATACATCAGACATTTTACAATTTGAGGAAATTATCATTAAACCTTCCAAAGCATCAAAAATATATTCCTTGACATCTATATATATAAAGTTCTATATAACCTATATCCACAAGATTGAGTTCCATACAATGATGATATGTGCTAATCAAAATATAAGATGACGAAATTGTCGTGAATGAATATCACATTTTTTAATAAGTGAAGATACCTGACTATATAAGTTGATGAAAATATAAGGTGACCAAATTGCTGGGCCATACTTTTTAATAAGTGAAGGTACCAGTTCGCATCCTTTTAATGAGGAAATAATCTTTTAAATTCTCACATCCAATCATGTTTTAAATACATCTCAATTAAATCATTCAAAATTCAAAATATGATATAACATGGGTTGGCCCATCAAATCTTCTAAAAGGAAATTGTTCTAGATTCGTGACATTTCCACCATTTTTGTCATGCCCCTACATTGGTGATACTCTTCGAACCTATCTATAGCGAGCTGCGGCACCACCAACCCTTTTATTTTCACCAATAATCATGGTCATAGACTATGCCTAACATTCAATACTTAGTTTATTTCTTCTTTATCAAGTATTACGTTTTCCTTTATACATAGTGAAACCATTAACATTCACCATAAACAGCATTAACACATAAATGCACAACAATATAAAGGGAGGGGCAACGCCCTATAATGAGTCTGCCAAAATAATTTATATATATATATATATATATATATATATATATAAGTTAAATCTTGAGGAAACCCCAAATTTACACTTAGCCAAATTTTACATTCATCAGCAAATTCCATTGCGCAACTCTTCAACATGCCTGAATGGTCGCCAAATGACTCTTGCCCAACTCGTCATTTGCCTCCGCACGTTCACCTGAACACGTTTCATTCAACTCATCCAACTCGTCGGGCGCTTCCACCAAACACCCATCTAGTCCACTGGTGGGTCGTGTCACCTGTTCAACGTTTCACTCGGTTCACTGCTTGACTAACTCGGGTCATTCGAGCGGACGCCCTCGAACAACTCTATGAACGACCATTCGAGCGGACGCCCTACCGTGCCCTCGAACGACCTCGAACGTTCCTGCCCAAATGTCCTTGAACAACACTACACGAACCTCTCGAACGACGCCCTCGCACGCCCTATTCGGTTCGATTAGCATGCAGGCACATTTTCACGTCTTGCGCCACCGCAGAACTGTGCCTTAGCTCGCACTTTGACTCCACTTGCTCGTCCAGGTTCGAATGTCCTCCCAACCAACTTGCCGCTGCCTATATGTATGGTCGCCCACTCATCATTTGGTCGTTCAGCCGACCTGCCTCCACATTGCACTGTTGTCGGCCCATTCACTTGTCCACGCGTCGACCCATCCATTGGCTCGCACGAGATCACGCACCCGTGTGTTGGTTCGCCCGTCAGCTCGCCTGCTCGTTGGGTCACACGGGACCACCCACACTGTATAAACATACCTCCACCAAAACACATCGCATTTTTCACCGTTCATTTCGTGTGTCTCCCACCTACCACAGAGCATCCACCCGCCCGTGCGCCCAAATTAACACTTAGCCCAATTTTACATTCATTAGCGAACTCGGTTGCCCAGCTCGTTGGCACGCCCGAACGGTCACCACATGACTCTTGCGCAACTCCTCGTTTTCCTCTACACGTTCACCCGAACAGGTTTCGTTCAACTCGTCCAACTCGTCGGGCACTTCCACTAAAAGCCCAACTAGTCAACTGATGGGTCGTGCCACCCATTCAAGGTTTCACCCAATTCACTGCTCGACCAACTCGGGTCATTCGGGCGGACGCCCTGCCGCGCCCTCGAACGACTCCCTGACCAATTGTTCAAACAGACGCTCTGCTGTGCCCTCGGACGACCTCGAATGATCCTGCCCGAACGCCCTCGAACAACCCTACACGAACTTCCCGAACAATGCCCTTGCATGCCATGTTTGGTTCGCCCGTCGTGCGGCAGATCCACACGTCCTACTCCACCACAAAATTGTGCCTTGGCTCGCACTTTGACTCCACTTGCTCGTCCAAGTTCGAATGTCCTCCCAACCAACTCGCCGTTGCCTATATGTATGCTCTCCCACTCGTCGTTTGGCTGTTAGACCGACGTGCCTCCACATCGCACAACCGTCAGCCCATTCACTTGTCTGCCCTTTGGCCCATCCATTGGCACTCCCGGAACCGCCCACCCGTGTGTTGGTTCGCCTGTCGGCTCGCTCGCCCCCTAGGACCACCCACATGGTATAAACATACCTCCACCAAAACACATCGCAATTTTGACCGTTCAATTCACGTGGCTCCCACCGCACCGCAAATCATCGACTCTCCTGCGTGCCCGAACACCTTGCAGCGTGGGCCTTACAATTGTTGTCCCTTAAACGTCATGAGATTCTCTTAATTGAGAAGAAATTGTAATTCCTCCACTACCCCGGCATGTCATTTCTACGTTCCAATTGCATAGTTATTAATAATATACGATTTTACTTTAAGTGATTTTATAGTTATTAATATTTTATCGTTATGCTTTAATTTATTTTCATTTTATTAGCTAGCGATATTTAGCTGATGATAATGACTGGACTATGTTGCGCATATAGTGATAACCATTCTTAACAAAATATAATTTTATAATAAAGCCAAATAAATTTATTCTGCGATGTGTCATATCACTCCTTTTCTCCTTGGTATAAATCTCATTTATGTGAAAGTAAATCCGGATAAATCATCTTAGGTTGATTCTTGAATTAGAAAGTCATTTATCTATTTAAATTTGGATAAACCATGTTTATGTTAATTGTAAATTTCCTAATATGTAAATAAAGATATTATTTCGTAGATTGATTATGTTAATCGCAAATTTTCTAATATGTAAATAAAGATATTATTTGGTAGATTATTATTACTAAAATTCAAAAACCTATTTTATTATTATAAAATTAAAATTATTTTTATGTTAATTGTAAATTTCCTAACATGTAAATCAAGATATCATTAGGTACATTATTATTATTTAAATTCAAAAAAATATTTTATTATTATAAAATTAAAAATAATACTATTTTTTTTCTAAAATTTTAAATAATTATTATTTTTATTTTTAAATCAATATTTATTTGACATTTATTTAATAAATGGATATATAAATTATTAAATAAAAATAATATAAAATTAAAGGTTGAAGAAAGTATATTTATGTTATAATCAAATTCAAGCTTTTCTGATCCATATCTAATTTGAAAACAATTTTGGAAGAAAACACATTAGTATATTTAGGGTAACGTGTTTCGAATCAACTTGTATACCTGTGTCGTTCATCATCACGACAACATGAAAAGTTAGATCTAATCCTAAGATAAATAGGGAGTCAAGACCTTATATTAATTGTAAATTTCTCAATATGTAAATAGAAATGTTATTTGGTAAATTATTATTATTATTTTTAATATTTAAATTCATAAAATTATTTTATTATCATAAAATTAAATTTTAAATATGAATCATTTTGGATTTCTAAATCAATGTTTATCTCGCATTCAATTAATAAATAAAAATAAAAATTATATAAGCCTAAGGGTTAGCTCAATATATCCTATAAGCATTTAGCTAATAAGAAGTCACTAAGTCAATTTCCCTTACACTTTTTGGGTTAGAATAGTAAAACAAAAAATAATATATATATATATATATATACACACAGATATATATATATATATATATATATATATATATATATATATATATATATATAATCATAATCTTACTTTATTAGTGTTATTGTGAACATGATGTAAATCAACTACTCTACTTCACTTAAATTTTCTAAAATATTCAAAAATATTCCGATATAAAGTAAATAAAAAAGATGTGATTTTGGTTGCCCGATTAAAACATTAACTATGCCACCAATTGATACAAATCTCTCACAAAAAAAGATGTGATTCTGGTTAACCAATTAAAACATTAACTATGCCACCAACTGGTCGAAATCTCTCATCATTGACTTTCCCGTGATGGAATCCGGCAGAAAAAATTGATGTGAAATCTTGATTTGTGTCATTTAAACCAATTTTTGGACATAGATTCCATACCTGAAAAACCCTTAAGACACTTGGATTGTGCAAAAGTTACCCATGAGACTTGTGATTTCAATAAATTCCTGCTAGATTTTAAAGAAATTAGACCAAAAAAACCCACTTTCCAAAAAAATCACACTAAAAACAACTAGATTTTCCAATGGAATAAAGAAAAAAAATGTCATGATCCCATTTACAAAACAATGAAATACCATAATTATTCCATAAGGCGTTACTCTATGAAATAAACTCTCCTATGTGCTACGATGTACTATTTTGCGCCATTGATTTCATATGTTAGATGACTGAGAAAATTCCCACCATCTGATGATGAGAGACAGTTGTAAGTTTGTTACCCTAACTACCCACAACGACGTGTATCTTGATTCCCCTTTCTAAGTAACGACTTTTCCTTCTTCTCCTACAGTGGATTATTTCTTGGTAATGTCATGATGTCATCGTTTATGTAGTGCTGCAATTTGAGGGGCGATTGTCTTACTTTCTTTCTATGGAAGGGGGAGGCGCTGTATGTCGCTATTCAATTGCGAGGGCGCTCGCTATTTAGATTATAATAGGGGAAGAGAAACACAAGGTGGGGGGTCTCCACTACCACATTGGGATAAAGAATACGACGGCAAAACACTTGAAAGGAAATCTTATTTGAGGTCCGATTCATACCCTCTTATTTCATGAAGAAGGGCGAAGTCAACCCAGAAAGGTCGGTCCTTGCGATATCGCTTGCTCGAACAAAGCCCTGGGGTGCATTATTAGTTTAGCATTGTATGAATGAATATTTATCGAAGACGGTAAATTGTGGTGGACAGCTCACTTGGTTTCTCAGCTACCTGAATCGCTGGTTTGAACTGCCTATTTTCACTAGTTCGATTCTCGCCTGATCGGAGCTCAAATCTTCCATTCCAGTTCCATTCCAAGCATTTCTAAGGTCACATTATAGTTCACGCGGGTCGCGTAGCATGTTCCATTCTCACCAAATCAAAGCTCTCAAATCATATCTCCCACGTCGAAACTCGTGTCACATGTTGTATTCTCACCAACTCAGAGCTCTCATATCAGATTGTAGTTATCTTGCTTTCAAAGTGGAATCTTGTCCTTGTCGAAGATATTATTTAATTTTTTCAGTAACGAATCTCGTAAAATGGAAATCAAACATAAGACTTCAAGAACATGAACTTCAATAAGTAAGACTCGCGTGATTGTCTGTAACAGGGAAGAATCATGCTTTCTCGATTTTCTGCAATGGGGAGAATCACACTTTCTTGATTTTCTGCAACAAGTAAGACTAGCACTTTCTTGGTTTTTCTGCAACATTAGACTCACACTTTCTTGATTTCCATATTTGATTCCCTTCTCTAATGCTTTCATTTTTTTCTCTGAATTGAATGTCTTTATTTACAGACTATCCTCACTGGGGTAGATTAAGAACAATGAGCCTAGGATTTGGGAATGGTCATGAAATAAATATGGTAGACTATCCAATGTTTTGTATTTCTCTCCATCTTTCATTTTTGCAAGGTGCATGCCGTTTGGCATTTTTTATCCAAAGACGTCGTGGGTGACTAGGGTGGAGAAAGTGGATAATATGTGGAGATTCGAGCAATCGTTCAAGTTGTCATGCATAGTTTTTCTGCGTACTTGTATACGTCCATTGAAACAAAGTTGATGAAATATAATGTTGCAAAAAACTATTGGGTTATTCAAAGCCTTCTTCTAACAAAAATTCACAACACTATGTACTGCAAAGTTACGTAGCCATATTTTTGTGAGTAAACCCTAGACCCGTTCTTGTAGTCAATTTTGTTATCTATTGAATCCTTCCACCAATGAGTTGATTGAATTCGAGGTACCTGAAATTTTTTTTGGTGCAACTATACCTGCTACAACAATGGAGATCTGAATAACACGTCGTGTTGAAAAGGTTTCGGGCTCCTGTTTTGGATAGTTGTATTTGTCTTATGATTCAATTCTTTTTTACTCAATTCATATTTGAAAAATGTCTTTCCCTATTTGATTATATTTGAAAAACTAGTACATATCTTTTTTTCTTCTTATTTGTATATCATTAGATAAATTTTCTATCTTTTTATTTATTTGAGATAAGTCCAGTTTCAAAAATTAGTTGAGTTTCCTAATTAAAATATTTGTGTTAAAATACATTTTTTATTAAGAAATCAAGGATTCAATTCTCATAAATACTTAATGAATTTTGTAAATACAGGCATTTCTAGCGGGATCTCCTCTAAGTTGGAAGGTTCCTGCTGGGAGAAGAGATGGAAGAATTTCACGTGCTCCAGAAACTCTGACGAATTTACCTCCCTCGTTTTTCAACGTAGAATAGCTTACACAGAGTTTCGCATTCAAAAGTTTATCCCAAAAAGATATGGTCAGACTTTCTGGTAAATAAATGCATGCAATGTTATGTATTGGACCTTCAAACCAAGATATCTTGTGTATGCTCAGGTACTGAAGGCCCAGTGCCCCATAGGGAGTGAACGCAACAACAAGAGGACCATGGCCATGGAGGATGTAACACCGAACACCCTCGACAATGTGTACTACGACAGTATCATAAAGACGGTATCATAAAGAATAAGGGTCTGTTGACCTCTGATGCAACGCTTCTTACAAATGAAAACACTAGGAATTTGGTGTTTGCAAACTCAGAAATGTATTATAATATGAAAGAAAAATATGTGATTTTTCATAATATTACATATTCATAAATTTTGTGAGATGAATAAAAAAAATCAATTGATCTATTATTTAAATTATGATATTAAACTGTGGCTCTTTAAATTATAATATTAAATTGTGGCTCTTTACTAGTTTAAAAAATTAAATTTTAAATTGAAATATGGTTAAGTTTTCAAAATTTAAAGTTTAATTACATCATGATTTTAATTATTTTTTTAATAAAATATTTAGACAATCCATGCATCATGTTTTTGCTTAACGAATTTCAACACCTTAAAAATATCTTTAAACTTATTTTAAAAAAATAACTTAATTTTCGATTATATATGATTACTTTTCATTAATAATTAAATTCCTCTCTTTCTCTAATGTAGGTTTTTCCCAAAATAGGTCTTGTAATTAATGACTAAATTTTCTTGTTTCTAATGTAGATTTACTAGCAATATTAAGAAAATTTTGAAATTTAAAATGAACCTCCAACTCACTTTTGCACTACAATCCATGGAACTATGATTAAGTTAAATTGAAGAATGACCTAAAAATATAATTAATAAAATAAATATTATTGATGTGATTAAAAATAAATAATTTTAATATAAATAATAATAATGTTTTCTAAAAAATAGTTATGGTTATATAACCATTAATGCCTTTGTAATTTGTACCTAAATAATTAGAAGTAATTTCATAATTTATTATTTAATCAGTTAAAATCCAAACTTAGAATTATATAATAATATATAATCAAAATACTAAAAAAAAAAAAATCTAATATATAAACATTATTTACCATAATTATGTGTATTTCACTATAATAGTATGTTATATATTATAGTGTTATTTTGAGTAGTTTAAATTAATGATTGGAACACTCTTAATCTAGATTCATGATATGTTATATATTATAGTGTTATCTAGATTTATTTTGAGGAATTTGGATTAATGAATGGAATATTCTTCACCTAAATTCATTTTTTACAAATAACATGATAAATACTAATGTAATGAATTCTAGAAATACAATATATTGTATATTACAACATCAAAAAAAATAATATATAATATATGAGGTGGAAGCGGTATCATATCGTACATCACATAATACTTAAATATTTTACTAAACCATGTTTCTCTATTAAAAAAACTCATAAATATGAATTTAATAATATATATATATATATATATATATATATATATATATATAGCAATGAGTTTTTATCCACTACTTATAATGTGATAGATAAGTATTTTTAACTCAACTAATGTCAATATATTTTGAAGGCATGATGTTATTTTCTAGCATTTGAATCGATTTTGGATACAATTAACTTCTAACGTATGAGTAGTTCTAGTAAAGTTGATTTTTATAGTGCATTTTTTGTTTTGAGGTTAATTTTAGAGTTCAAAATTCCTCTAACGGTTATAATATTATTTTCTCATAAATCTAGATAAAACTTCACTTTAGAGATTTCAAATATTTTATTCTTATTTGTCTAAAATAAAATTAAATTGAATGAGATTGGAATAATAATTAATCTAATAATTCTTGCAAGTCTTCTACACCTACTTTATGTTGAATGAGACTCTACCTTGAAATTGAGCTATACTTAGTTAATTTAGTTATATTTCCACTCATTTCTCCATTGTGGAATGTGAGCTATACTTTTTTAATTTAGTTATATTTCCATTCATTTCTCCATTCAAGTACTATTGCCCTTACTTAGTTAATTTAGTTATATTTCCACTCACTTCTCCATTTTTCCTACCACTACAAATCTTCTTCTAGGGCTAGTTTGGATATTCAAACAACCAGCCTTTAGCTACTCAAAAGATTGATCTGTAATTTTCCTACTCTTCTGTAATTTTCCTACTCTTCTAGAGATCTGAATTCACTGCATTTAACTTCTGCAATGCTCCTACACCTAGGCAAGGACCTCTTCATTTCTTTTACTTGCATTTTGTTCAGCCTCTTCCTTCCACTACTTCAAATCTTCTTCTAGGGCTTGTTTGGCTATTCAGACAACTTGATCTATAATTTTCCTACTCTTCTGTAATTTTCCTACTCTTCTCTGAGATCTAAATTCACCGCATTTAACTTCTGCAATGCTCCTCCACCTAGGCAAGGACCTTTTCTATTCTTTTACATGGATGTTCTTCAGCCTCTTATTCTTTCTTGTATAGCAAATCATACCCTTCTTTTGTAATTGATGCAAAATTTTCATCTGATTTCTTAGATGAAGCTAATTTTCTTTGTCCGAAAGAGTATCTTTGACAATAGAAATTTCCATATTAGCACTTTGTGCATCTTCTTTTGCTACAACGATATCAGCTTTAACTTCTTCAAGGGAATCTAATACTTTAGTTGCATTTTCTTTGGCTATGTTAACCTCAACTTCGGTGCATTAAACAACTTCAACTCAATATCCTTGACATTGGTCAATTCTTTCTTCAACAATTAAACCTCTTCATTAGCCTTACTTGCCATTGCAAATGATTATTTGGCTTCAGATTCCCATTTTGCAACAATATCTTCCTTTTCATCCTCAACCATTGAACGTGATGCATATGCCGAATCGAGAGCCTCTTTCAGAAAACATATCTCTGCATACAATTCCTCTGTTTTTTTGGCATTGGCCTTTGAAGCATTGACTGCGTCCATGCCTTGTTTAGCTATGATGTCCTTACAATCCATCGCAATGGAGAGGTTTTTCTCGACCCATTGAAGCTCTTGATGTGCATATTGCAAGGAAACTGCATCAAAAGCATGTTGTCTCTACACAGCGTCAATTTTAGACTGTCAGCCTTGATCCCTCTTCTGAGAAGCCTCAAATATGTCCTACTCAAGCCCATCGGTCAACAACTTCTCACTCTTACATTTCTTTAGTGCTCTCTTCTTAACCACACGACATTCACTCAATCTCACATTGGCTTCATCTAATGCCCTCTTATAAAGAAGTTGATCAGAACTATTGCTTGGTTGAAGTTTATGAGATTTATAAGCAATATTAATTCAATAATTAATTAAAAATTATAGTCTTACACACCCTAAATCAACTTCAGTTTATACAATAGAATTTCATCTCTGCTACATCTCTCCATCTTATTTAGATGGTTTCTCAATTTATGCCACACCTCTCCATCTTATTTAGATTGTTTCTTGATTTATTCCTTACAGAATTTCCTTTGCAACATTTGGTGCAAATGCTAGCATAAAAGAAAATTTAAAAGTATTACATCATTGTTACCGACATTAGCCTTAATACAAACTTAATTGTAGCAGGGTTTCATGACTACAGAAATTGAAACATAGTGCAGTTTATTAAATTCCTGTTGTACCACTAAGCCATCTGCTACGGTCAATCCACTATCTGATTTATTTAATAGATGGTCACACCCACTTGGATGACTCAACTCGCACCCATCTACCACCAATCATTCTGGAATTTAACTCTCCGCTTTGCCAATGGGTTGGCTTGGCAGTATTGTCAGGACACCTTGGGATCCTTCATCACATCAACGACAGAGGCTGTGAGCTTTCAATCTGATGGTTGAGAGTTGTCGAGAAGGTTTTTCCTTTCCCTTTGTTGGGCTACATGTCTCATTTGCATCGTACTGCCTTGGTGCTAGGCTCTGCCTCTCCTCTTGCAAGTTTCTTGGCCTGTAGGTTTGTCCATTGCACACTTGGATTGTCTCACAAGCAGCCAAGGGTTTCTTGTTCATGGGCTACGAGTGCACCATCCGGTTATAGGTAAAAGTTTCTCCTTGGCTTCACTGCTGTGTTGCATTTGTTTTTTTTTTTTCCAAGCTTGTTTACAGAAATTGTTTCTAATACACTTCCCTTTGTAGGCACAAAGGTAATGGAGATGCAGTTTAACACGATGTCGAAGGAGGGGTAGCTCGCTCACCTGTCTTAGAAGTTCAATGAAATACGAGTAAGTTATTTGGCTTCCTGCCTGGTTTTTATTTTCTTTGCTGAGCAAGGAAAGTTCCTCGGCTTGAGTTGGGGTTCTAGCTTTAGCCTTCCTGGAAGGGCTAGCTCTAGCTACTGTTTTGTTTAATAAGGCTCTTGCCGTGAACAGGTACTCTCGATTTTTCAATTGCCCAGTGGGGGACTTTGTCTTAGTACATTTGGGAATTGCAGTTCAATCTTTCGAGTCTGTTCATAGTTATTTGAAGGCTACAACCTTGTAATAAGTTGTGTTGTGAATTGATTTGGTTCTACTCAGGACTTAGTCCATTATGCTATGTATTTAAAATAGAGGATTTTAAGGTTGTTGTTTAAAGGTTGCTGACCCTTTTGGGCAAATGTGTTTATCTCAGTTGTATGACTGAGTTATCATTCTGCTTTAGCTCTTTCCATGTCTAAATATTATATGAGATCCATTGGTTATGTTGACAGTAAATACATGGCTCCATTTGGTTTATGTTTCCAGTGTTATTATTACTTTTGTTTTGCAAAATATTTTTCTTCAAAAATGTCTATTCTGGGTGCTTATTAACTCTTTCAAGTTTAATTTTCGTTCTTTCTAGTTGCCATTGCCTGTACTATCTCTACGTGGGATTATTTCATTTGGAGTGCATCCTTACGCTAATTATATACCGTTGTATTGATTTGGTGTCTTAAACTTTGGTTTGTTTTTTTTAATAACTTATTGCAGAAAAATAAGATCCTCCACTAGGGTCATGATTCTGGTAGTCACAAGAATCCGGAGTGAGCAAGATCTCTGGTTATAGTTAGCATTTAGGGTCTCATATTCAAAGGAGGGGTTCAAGATGTAGAATCTTATCTTTCTTGTTCACTGCCTAAAGCAACACCTCTCATTCGGCTTTAGGGTTATTACCTAACTCCTTTTCCTGTAGCTTGCTCCACATTTCTGAGTTCTGAGCTTGCTAACCGCGGCTCTCAGGTAGTATTCTGTATCACCATGGTACTACATCTTTATGTTTCTTAATACACACAGGTTTGAATTATTCAGAGGTCTTTAAATCCTACAGGGTCTTATTTCTGCAGATTACCCTTTAGTTAAATTTTATACTTACTCTTACTTAGTCCGGGTTCATAAGTTCGGTTTTGTATATGTTTTTATACAGAACCCCCCTCTGTTGGGGTCACCTACTATTTTAACAAGCCTCGTCAATAACTGTCACTACTGTTGAGGATGCTTGTTTGCGCAGACCCTTTGTTAGAGTTAATGCCAGTTAGACAGGCCCAATCGGTTCTGGGGCAATAAGTCCTTCTCAACCGATTGTCTCGCAGAACTAAGTCAGATGTGCTATTAAATTAATTCTATAGCACTCCTATAGTATTGATTTGCTGGAAATAAGGGTTTCATCCCGTTTCCGCTCATAGCCCCTTATAATCCTACTGCTTTGAAATATGTGATAAATTATAATTTATTAACCCTTATGATTATTCTGACTATGCATTCTCTGATAAGATAATTATAATTCTACTAATTATGAATTTCTCTGATAAATTTTAATTCTACTAATTATGAATTCTCTGATAAATTATAATTCATAAACTCTTGTAATCCTATTCACAATGAGAATACAAATAATCTATAAATTAAGAATTCTCTGGATAAATTATAATTTATTAACCCTTATGATTCTTCTGACTATGCATTCTCTCATCATTATAATTCTACTGATTATGAATTTCTCTGATAAGTCTGACCATGCATTCTCTCATCATTATAATTCTACTGATTATGAATTTCTCTGATAATTATAATTCTACTCATTATGAATTTCTGTGATAAATTTTAATTCTACTGATTATGAATTCTCTAATAAATTATAATTCATAAACTCTTGTAATCCTATTCACAATGAGAATAGAGATAATCTATAAATTAAGAAATGGCTCTCGCTACAGTACTCACAATTTAATTAAATACAATAGCTTCCATATATGTATGGTTGTTGAAGGGCAATGCTAGATCCCAACGATCTCAGGCACGTTTACAACCTCTGCATGTCATCCTCCGGTCCATGAGATTCGTCTTCAAGATCAAATTTCCCCCAAGCATGCTTGCAAGACCACAGTCTTGAACAAGACTGTCACACACTTGTGACTTGGAGTGTTTTTCTGTTAGGGGAGATAGTTAAGGTTTTTCCGTTTTTTTTACTGGCAACTGGCTTTTTCCAACTTCTTTATGAGAAGTTACAATCTGTTATTACTCAGTCATTCTCTAACTTCAGAAATTAACAATATTATTAACCAAACAGAAAAATAACATTAACAATATTATCGAGTTTTTCTTACAGTGATAAATACAAAAATTTACAGCTTTTCTTGGCACATTACAAAAAAGACATTAGAACAGCTATGGTTCACCTCACAGGGCCTGAATCCACCAATTCTACTTTATATATGCCATATTCTTTCTTAATCAATCTCCACATGCCCAGAATTTTCTGATGCAGTGATTTGCTTTCTTCACATATTTGCTTTAATTGACCCACCATCCACTGCTTTCTTACTGAGTAAAATATTTCGGTCATTCCGTGATAAAATATAATAACGAATATGATACCGGCTATTGCCCATATCCAATTCGTTGGTCAAATGTAGAGCTCAGAAATTTTTCGGTGGAGTCTTGATTCATAATTCGTTTCATAATTCTCCACGTATTCGCAACCTATTGCGATCAATTTAGGTCAACACTCTAGATAGGCAGATCATTTCTACTCGGTTTTTGTTTATTTATGAATAAGAGTGCAGACAATGTGGATTATGAAACTGTGAAAGTTAGTGCATAGAGGAGAAGCTCCAGCCCTGACGCTGCATTGGCAATTTATAGAAAGAGAAGGGAAGGGTTGGGCGTTTGTGAGGGTTTTTATTTGATTATCAATGGGGAAACTAATTGAGAAGTCAATACCTTATGTAGCGATGATATATTTGCACTTTGGATATGCGGGCATGAATATTATCTCGAAAGTCTCTTTTAATAGAGGGATGAATCACTTTGTGGTTATACCGGAATGCCGTGGCTACGGTTGTGCTTGCTCCTTTCGCCTTCTTCATTGAAAGGTAAGGGTATTCTATTAACAACATCTGCACTCAATATTCTACCACGTAATCAGCTCATCAGTTAACATGTTACAATTAATTGCAGGAAATTGCGACCGAAACTCACCTTTCCCATATTCTGCCAGATTTTCGTATTGGGTTTGTTGGGGTATGTACCATTTCATAATTTCAGGCCTCTCGCTTCTGTTTAAAGAATCATCTTCCATTCTATTTCCGATCTAATGAATGAAAATTGTTGGTGAGTATTTTAATTTAAATATGGAGCATTCTTAATGCATCTCTGCAGGCCTGTAATCGACCAGAACTTCTACTTCATGGGTTTGAAATTAACAGCTTCAACATATGTGTCTGCACTAAGTAATGTTCTTCCAGCTATGACTTTCGTGATGGCTCTTCTATTCAGGTAATCAAAGCACAATGTTCACTTCAAGTCATATTTTAAAGGGGTACTCCTTGTCATCAATTGCCTTATTCTATGACCTTGATGGAAAATATATATTGTGGTAGGATGGAGAGAGTTAACATCAAAAAGCTACGCAGTCAAGCAAAGATGGTGGAAACGATCGTTTCCGTCGGCGGAGCAATGCTGATGACATTATACAAAGGTCCTACTGTTCCCATGCTTTGGTCTGCACATCATAAATCCCACCAGATAGCTTCAAGTGGAATGTCAGCAGCTTCTAACATTGATAATAAAAATTGGATAATGGGTTCCCTTCTGATAATTGCGGCCACTCTTTCTTGGTCATCCTGCAGGTGATGATTTTTTGTTTTTAATGTTTGAGCCCACGCCGCCGCCCGCTCCCCCCCCACACATATATATATATATATAATCCTGTTCAATCATTTGAAACTACGACTTTAATTAACTATTTTGAATGTGCAGGCCGCAGTACTGAAGAAATATTCTGCTCAACTATCCCTTACCACCTTAATATGTTTACTGGGAACATTACAGGCAACAGTTCTCAGCTTAGCTGTTGTAAGTGATTCTTCCAAGTGGGCTTTAGGATGGGACATCAACCCTCTCACTGCAGTCTACACTGTAAGTTTTCCTCTTTCCTTCAACGAGAGGGAAACTTTAAGTGTTTCCTTTTAAGTTTGAATTAAAAAATTGGAGATCGGGATATGAAGGTAAATTACAGAGAACTGTGAAAATAATGCAGAAATAGATTTAGTTATGAAGCAGTTGAACAGAATTAGTTATGAGCAGTTGAACAAGAATTAGTTGTGAGTGGTTAGGAATTGGTTGCATAAGTTTTCATATATAAGTGTGATGTAATTAAGCAATTGAATTAATGAAGTTGTGTGTCTTTGTGTTGTATTTGTTTTTAATTTGGTATCAGAGCACAGAGCTCTTTTGTTTGCGCCTCTCTTCTCTTCGTGGGCAGGGAGTGACTCTGCCATTAGAGTGTGCGTGAAGAGACCTGTGTGCGTGAATTAGTGTGTGCGTGAAGAGACCTCAAGACGGCTGCGTGGAGGTTTTTAAACTGTTGACCGCAAGAAAGGCTGCGTGGAGTGCTGTGTGGAGTGCGTCGAGGTTGGCCCTGTCCAGGCCCTGTCCAGAACCCGGTGCTGTCGAAGACCGTTGAGAAGCCTTGTCTGCCAGAACTCGGAACCGCTTGCTGGTGGACGCGAGACAGTGAGGAGTGCTGTCGAGAACTGTTGTTGGTGCGGTCGAGAACTGTTGTTGGTGCTGTCGAGAACGGGCACCGTTGTGCGTGCTTGTGTGCTGCCAGAACTCGGGTATTTTTTAATTTTTTGTCTCAGGAAACTTTAAAGCTGTTTTGCCTCAGAAATTGTTTCCAGAAAGCAGTCAAGATTTGATCCAAGTGTATACGCAGAGTTTTATTTAGTAAATTTCTCAGGCAGTGAGGCCTGCGGTATTATTGTTTAAGAAGCTTGCGATTTTTGTTTGAATTTGGTCATTGGTGGAGAGATGGCTAATCCTCTTGCAGATTCATATTTAAATGAGTCTTCAAAACTTGATGGAGAAAACTATGTAAATTGGAAATTTAAGATCATCACAGTACTGGAGGCATACAATCTCTGGCCGATTGTCAAAGGTGACGAGACCAAGCCTCCACCTCCTACTAACACTCAAGATTGGGAGAAGCGTGAAGTGAAAGCAAGGGTGCTGCTACGCATGTCAGTGAAGGACAATATTATTCCTCACATTCGGGACTGTGAAACTTCGAAGGCGACATGGGACACTCTCAAAGGTTTGTATGAGACTTCTAATGCAAACCGTATTTTATTTTTAAAAACAAAGCTGCTATCTATCAAAATGGATACCAATGAAAGCATTAGCAACTTTGTTTCCCGAATTAAAGACTTTAGTGATAAGCTTGGTGATATTGGTGAAAAGGTTTCTAGTACAGACTTGGTAACTGTTACGTTAAAGGGGTTAGTCCCAGACTATAAAGTCTTTATTTCAGCTCTCTCAGCTAGACCGACACCCCCTACATTTGAAGAATTGGCTGGAATTCTTCTTCAAGAAGAAGAGCGCATAAAAACTTTTGAACTGGAGTCAAATGGTTCTGATTTGGCTTTGACTGCAAGAGGCCAAAAACCATTCCGAGGGAGACCATGGGACAGAAACAGAGGCCGTTTTCAAGCAAAGCAGAAAGGTATGGCACCTCCTGATTCTTATGTTAAAAGGAACATTGAATGTCATTATTGTGGAAAACCTGGACATCTGGCTAAAGATTGCTATAGGAGAAAGAATAATGAATCAAATCAAATCAAAGACTATGCCTTAATGTCTAATATAATGAATGTTGAAGAACCAATTGATTATGAGCAGGCTAAACAACATGAACCATGGATTAATGCTATGAATGATGAGTATGCTTCTATTATGAAAAATCAAACATGGGAATTAGTGGAACTTCCTGAAAATAAAGTTCCAATTGGAAGCAAATGGTTGTACAAAACGAAATTTAAAGCAGATGGTACAATTGATAAATTTAAGGCAAGATTAGTAGCAAAAGGATATGCTCAACAGGAGGGAATTGATTATGAAGACACTTTTGCACCAGTAGCTAAGTTGAATACAATTAGATTACTGATTGCCTTAGCCACAAAACATAATTGGAATATACATCAATTGGATGTCAAATCTGCTTTTCTCAATGGTGATTTAAAGGAAGAAGTTTATTTGGTTCAACCTGAAGGGTTTGTCAAACAGGGACAGGAGCATCTGGTTTGCAGGTTAAGAAAGGCATTGTATGGTTTGAAACAGGCACCAAGATCATGGTATGTAAAGATTGATACCTTCTTTCTTCAGAATGGATTTGTGAAAAGCAAAAATGATCCTAACTTGTATTTTAAGAAAGATGAAAAAGGAAATGTTGCTTTAATATCTTTATATGTGGATGATCTCATTATAACAGGCAGCGCTCACAAATTAATTGAAGAAATTAAAGTTCAGTTGTCACAGGTTTTTGAAATGAAAGATTTGGGTGAAATGCATTACTGCTTAGGAATTGAGGTATGGAGAGAACCTGGTAAAACTTTGATCACTCAAAGCAAATATACAAAGGAGATTCTTAAAAAGTTCAATATGACAGATTGCAAAGCTATGTCAACTCCCTTAGAACAGAATGCAAAGTTTTACAAAGAAGATGGATCGAAAGAGGCAGATGGAACATTATATCGTCAGTTAGTGGGAAGTTTGAACTATCTCACCACTACCAGACCAGACATTGCTTACACAGTCAGTATCCTTAGTCAATTCATGGCTAAGCCTTCAGGAAATCACTGGATTGCTACAAAGAAAGTTCTCCGATACTTAAAGGGAGCAGTGAATCTTGGTATTATGTATACTGATGTATCTGATGTTGCACTGACAGGTTTTTCTGATTCAGATTGGGCAGGAAATCCAGATGACAGACGATCTACCTCTGGCTATGCATTTCATATTGGATCAGGAGTCGTATCTTGGAGTAGTAAGAAACAGCCAACTGTTTCTTTATCATCAACAGAATCAGAGTACAAAGCTTTGACCAATGCCACCTGTGAAGCCATTTGGTTGCGAAGAATTCTTGCAGATCTTGAAGAAGCGCAAAGTGGTGTAACATGTATTAATTGTGATAATCAGAGTGCTATCAAATTAGCACATAACCCAGTTTACCATGCTAGAACAAAACACGTTGAGTTACAGTACCACTTTGTCCGTGAGAAAATTGAGTCAAATGAAATTGGATTGATATTTTATAACACCAAGGATAATGTGGCTGATATATTTACTAAGCCCCTTGGTAAAATCAAATTTGAAGTTTTTAGAAGTCAGTTAGGTATTGTAGAGAATCCATTTCTCCATTAAGGGAGGATGTGAAAATAATGCAGAAATAGATTTAGTTATGAAGCAGTTGAACAGAATTAGTTATGAGCAGTTGAACAAGAATTAGTTGTGAGTGGTTAGGAATTGGTTGCATAAGTTTTCCTATATAAGTGTGATGTAATTAAGCAATTAAATTAATGAAGTTGTGTGTCTTTGTGTTGTATTTGTTTTTAATTAGAACATCATTTGCTATTTTTCGGCGCAGGGAGTGATGACGTCAACAATTGCATATTACTTACAAGGTTTATGCATGCGCTGAAAGGGACCTGTATTTGCCACAGCATTTAGTCCGTTGAGTGTGATAATCGTTGCAATTATGGGATCTATCATTCTCTCTGAGAAGATTTTCTTGGGCAGGTTCGTTTAGGAATTCCTTTTCAACCCACTAAATTGAATTCGAGATTAATAGTGTAAGCAAATAGGAAGGTTCAAGGCTCTAACTGCACTTATTAATTGAATACAGTGTGGTGGGAGGAGTTATGATCGCAATAGGACTATACGCTGTTCTCTGGGGAAAGGTGAAGTATGGCAAGATCTCAACCGATAAAAATGACTCCCAAGAGCTTTCCAATTCTCAAGGAATATTCCCTAAAAATCAAAATAAGGTGCATGATGTAGAAGTTGCTTCCAACACGCCAATTTGTGAAGAACCTGAAGCTCATCAATTCAATGGTGGAGATAGGGCCATAGTTTCTATCACTGAAAACAATAATGCCAAAAATGTGAGCATCGAAATGGACGTCCGAAGAGCTTGGAGTTCCCATGCTCGTCCTCACCATGTATTCCAACATACAGGTTTTCAAAGAAAAATAGGATCAATGTTTTCTTTTTAGCGTTGTATTAGTTTGTTTGGTTTACCCCTCTCAAAGCGGATTCATTATTACGGTTTTCATCGTTGTCTGAGATGGAAGCGAGATGTGTTTATACAACTGTCAGCTAATGAAATGAAATAGCCTATCTGTTAGTCACGGTGTTATGTACGGAAATTGAATAAATTAGGATTTGGTAAACTTATGAATCTTAGTCATTCCCTTTTTAAATAATCAGATATGTGCAAAATGCTAGTACGTAATATATATGTGGTTACAATATGTCATACAATTTGATTGCCATGTGTTCAAAGATGTCAGAGCCAAATATAGTACATCATTCAGTAACCTACCTAAAATGAATAGATAGATAAGTTGGATTTGATTAGGAAGATGCTCTCACGTTGGAGGTAGCCTTCCAACATGTAAATGACTTAGTTCGAGATCATGTAAATATTTAAGTAGATAATTTTCTATTTTCCTATTAAGTATTGTCAAGGTGTCAAACTTATATATATAATATTATTATTTTTTAATATTACTATTTTTTAAAGATAAAATTATTTTCATGATTATCTGAATGATAGTTCAGATCAATTTATGATTAATTTATTAATAGTTAGTTTGGTTTATTAAATTTTGAAATAATATAAAATTATTTAAAGGAGATATGTGAAAAATGATAATATGTAATATATATATATATATGTGTCCGCGCAAAATGCTAGTATATATATATATATATATATATATACTGACAATATGTCATATTGTAATATATATATATATATATATATATAGGGTTACAATATGTCATATTGTAATATTTATCTATCTATATATGTTTGGGTTACAATATGTCATACAACTTGTAGAATATGCCCATGTGTTCAAACATGTCAGAGCCAAATATAAGATGATCTCACCTTGGATGTCACCTTCCAACATGTAAATGACCTAGTTGGAGATCATGTAAATGCATTTTAAGTAGATAATTTTCTATTTTTAAAGGTGTTAAACTTACTTTTATATATATATATATATAATATTATTATTATTGAAATTGTAATTTAAATCTAATATACAAATAAAAAAATATTTTATAAAATATTTTATTTTTTTATTTTAATATAATTTAAATTTAGATGTTTGTTTTTTAAGTTGTAGGTTCAAGTTTATATGCAATTACAATATCACATCTCCTTAACATTTTTGTTTTATAGTGATTTAATTTCACTTAAAACCCTTTGTGAAATATTCTAAAACTTTTATATAAATAAAATAATTATTTTTTATGTTTTTCTATGCTAGTTTCTATACCAATCAAATTTCTCTTTTTATTATATATGTTTGTATTTTCGTTGGGTGGCCTATATCATTATAATTATTATTTGTCATAAATGTTATATTTTTTCATGTCTAAGTATACTATATTGAGTCTGCAGTAGTTTAGAGGAATAATTCTTCTCTTTTTCAATTGGAAAATATACATTAAACCTATAACAATATGAAAACTAATTTATTTTAAAATATATTTTATATACATATTAAATATTAATTTCAAAATGCCCACGGGGCTTTGGATTGACGGTGAATGGGTGCCTTGTTAAGACACTCCTTGCGATAGGTCACCGGTTCAAATCCCCCGTGGGTACTTAGGTTAGTCTTAACATAGAAAAAAAAAAAAAAATATTAATTTCAAAATATTTTATTTTATATTGTTAACTTTTATAATTAAAAATATAAAAAAAATTAATTAACTCTTACTATCTAAATCAGTTTAGATTTATCTTAACACCGGATTTATCAAGCATCGAGAGGGATCACTCGAGGTGCAAACCTATTTTTTGAGTGCAAAAATTGAGGATTTATGGGTGCAAAACTTGAGGAAAGGTTTGCGCCTCTCCAGGCTTTATAAATCTGGTGTTAAGATGGAACTAGGCTAGTTAGGTCATACAAAATTTGCTAAACATCTAATTATTTTGATCATTTTAAATATGCTAAATATGTCTAAGATTAATTTGGTCAATTTAATTTAAAATTTGCTTAGTTACCTTATTTTGTTGAGATCAGAGAGATTGTTAGTAACTTGAATCATGAAAAATGATAAATACAAATTTTGAGTGCAAAGTGTCAATATAACAATTTTGATAGATAGAAAATGTCAATACTAAGAATACAACCAATTACAAACAATCTTCATTACAATCAATCTAAAACTATTTTCTTCTTCTAGTGTTCCTATTTTCACACCTCAATCTGAAACTATTTTCTTTAACTCTTCATATTGTAACACCTGTTATTTTTAAAGAGTAGCTGGAATCATAGACCATTCAATTATTTAACTCCAACTACTGTACTAAACAACATAGCTTACTGTTCCTGTTTTCACACCTGAATCTGAAACTATTTTCTTTAACTGTTTGTCACACCCATTATTTTTAAGGAGTAGTTGGAATCATAGACCATTAAAATATTTAACTCGAGCTATTGTACTAAACAACATAGCTTACTATTCCTATTTGCACACCTCAATCTGAAACTATTTTCTTTAACTGTTCCTATTGTCACACTTATTATTTTTAAAGAGTAGTTGGAATCATAAACCATTCAAACATTTAACTCGAGCTACTATACTAAGTGTTGCTTTCCAATATTAATAGTAGTTTTCTCCATAGTCAATCATTGTGACTTCTGGAGTGTTAAACTCCAAATAATTTTTATTGGTAGTTATTTTCTATTACTGCGTTTGAATGCAAAGTAATTAAGAATGTTGAATGATGGAAAATGGGAATAATAAGAATGTACCCAATTATAAATAGTTTATAGTTTCAAGAAGAAAACATTTGGGGTAAGAAAATGTTTTATTTAGGATGAAAATTCAAGTATTGTATTTATGGTTGAATTATTTTTATGTGCTTATATTGAGAGATTGTGTGTGTGTTTTGGTGGTGAGAAGGAGAGAGAAGGGGAGAGAGAGATATAGATAGATCAGGGACAGGGAGGAATATATATATATATATAGATATATCTGGAGAGATAAATGTTAAAGAGAGAGAGAGAGGGAGGGGAAAGGGAGATAGGGAGAGAGATAGATAGATATAGAGAGAGAGTGTATGTTTAGGCGCTGGGATAAAGAGATAGAGAAGAAGAGACAATGGGAGATAGAGATATAGATGGAGGAGGTAGAGATGTGCTTACATTGAAATCAATGCACACTATTAATCTAATTACATTGAAATTAATGTACATCATACATCTTGTTGCATCAAATCATAAATCAACATCTACACTAAAATCAATGCATCTAGTGCAAACAATGAAATAGGATTAGAAATCAACATCTATATTGAAATCAAAACATCTAGTGCAAGAAATGAAATAGGATTAGAAATCAATATCTACATTGAAACCAATGCATGTAATGCAAGAAATAAACTATGAGTATAAATCAACATCTACGTTGAAATCAATGCATCTAGTGTAAGGTATTAAATATGATTAGAAATCAACATCTACACTAAAATCAATGCATCTAGTGCAAGCAATTAAATAAGGTTAGAAATCAATATCTGCGCTGAAACCAATACATCATGTGCAAGCAATCAAATAGGAGTCGAATTCAATATCTACACTCACACCAATGCACCTAATGCAAGTAATCAAATACAAGTAGAAATCAATATATATGCTGAAATCAATGCATCTAGTGTAAGGTATTAAATATTATTAGAAATTGACATCTACACTCAAATCAATGCATCTAGTGCAAGTAATCGAATTCAATATCTACACTCACACCAATGCACCTAATGCAAGTAATCAAATACAAGTAGAAATCAATATATATGCTGAAATCAATGCATCTAGTGTAAGGTATTAAATATTATTAGAAATTGACATCTACACTCAAATCAATGCATCTAGTGCAAGTAATCAAATAGGATTAGAAATCAATATCTACATTGAAACAAATGCATCATGTGCAACAAATCAAATAGGAGTACAAATCAACATTGACATTGAAATCAGTGCACATAGTGCATGTGATAAAAGTGGATTAGAAATTGACAACTACATTGAAATCAATACATCTATTTTAGTGAAAATATAAAATATTCATGACTTTCTAGATTCAACTTCTATGTCTATATTTGTCACTGTGAGACTCTTTATTCTTCCCTCTCTCTCTACCTTCCCTTCTGTGTCTAAAACAATGCATCTAGTGCAAGCAATTAAATAAGATTATAAATCAATATCTAAGCTTCTATGTATGTATTTGTCTCTGTGAGACTCTTTATTCTTCCCTCTCTCTCCACCTTCCCTTCCGTGTCTAAAATCAATGCATCTAGTGCAAGTGATTAAATAAGATTAGAAATCAATATCTACGCTAAAACCAATGCATCATGTGCAAGCAATCAAATAGGAGTAGAAATCAATATCTAGATCGAGCTTCTATGTCTGTATTTGTCTCTATGAGACTCTTTATTCTTCACTCTCTCTACCCTCCCTTCTGTGTCTAAAATCAATGCATGTAGTGCAAGTGATTAAATAATATTAGTAATCAATATCTACGCTGAAACCAATGCATCCTGCAAGCAATCAAATAGGAGTAGAAATCAATATCTACACTCAAACCAATGCATCTAATGCAAGTAATCAAATACGAGTAGAAATCAATATATATGTTGAAATCAATGCATCTAGTGTAAGGTATTAAATATTACTAGAAATCGACATCTACACTGAAATCAATGCATCTAGTGCAAGTAATCAAATAGGATTAGAAATCAATATCTACATTGAAACCAATGCATCATGTGGAAGAAATCAAATAGGATTACAAGTCAACATCGACATTGATATCAATGCATCTAGTCTAAGGTACTAAATAGAATTATAAATCGGCATTGACATTGAAATCAATGCATATAGTGCATGTGATAAAATAGGATTAGGAATCGACAACTACATTGAAATCAATACATCTATTTTAGTGAAAATATAAAATATTCATGACTTTATAGATCCCGCTACTATGTTTGTATTTCTCTTTATGACACTCTTTATTCTTCCCTCTCTCTCTACCTTCCCTTCTATGTCTATCTACCCCCCTCCTTCTCTCTCTTCCCCTTCCTCTCTCCCATGTCTCACTCTATTTGCCTCTCCCTAACTTTCTCTATCTTTCTCATCTTTCCTCTCTCCCCCTACAATCTATATTTATACCTCCATCCATATCTCCTTATTTGTATCTCTATCTCAACCCCCTAAACATATGTCATGCTCTCTCTCTTGCCCCATATCTATCTATCTATCCATCTATCTCTCCCTCTTATTGTCCACCTCTACCTTTTCCCCTTCTCTCTCTCTACCCCCTCCATCTATATCTCTATCTCCCATCTATCCCTCTACATCCCTCCCTCTCTTTACCTCTCTCTTCTACCCACTCCCCCGCCCCATCTATATCTCTATATCCCATTGTATCTCCTTCTCACGCTAAAAACATACACATAGTCTCTCTCTACCTTGCTACTCCCTCTCCACCTTTCTCTCTCTATGTATTTCTTCCCCTTCCAACTCCATCAGTTTCTCCCCCTCTCTCTCCCCTTCTCTCTAACCTCCCTCCATCTCTCCCCCATCATACACACACTCTCTCTCCACCCTCCAACTCTATCACAATCTCCCTCTGTGTCTCCTTCTCTCTCTAGCCCTCTCTCCCCACTCCATATCTATGTCTCCCTGTCTCTTTCTTCCCCTTCTTTCCATGTCTTTATCCTTTCCTTTTCTCTCTCGTCCATCGTCTTCCCTCTCCCTCATTTCATCATCATCTCTCCCTTGTCACTCCCTCTCTTTCCCCCTTCAAATCCATCTCTCTCCCTCCCTCTCCCCTCCTCTCTCTCTCTCACTGTGTCTCTCACCTCTATCACTATCTCCCACACTCTATTCCTTGTTCCATCTCACTCTCTTTCTTAAATATCATCCCATTGTATTGTATTTAAGAAAATATCTAAATTAATAAAATACATAATTGGTTGTAAAATATTAAACATATATTTTCGATCAATCATGTTAAAGAAAATACAATAATAAAAAAATTAAAAGAATCACTCATTATATTTCTTCTATCATTGTTAATCACGTTGCTTTCTCACTTCACTTGGATCCTTGGTTAAGATGCATCTATCCTAGTTCATTATAATATTATTTATATTATATAAATTTCACATATGTATATCTAAAAGTATTTTCATTTTTTAATTTATTAAAACCTCCATTTAATCTCTATGAAAATATTGTTAGTAGTCGTGAGGATGGAGGGTTTAGATATACCTCGAAAGTTATAAGTTATTTTTTTTGGCATGTGGTCTTGATAAATCACTGTATTGGCTCATGGTATTGTAAAAATTAAAAGTCTAGATCCATAGCATAATAATCCAAAAACTAGATGGCCCATGGCAGTAGCCCATGGTATTATATTTTCTTCCCTCCTTTCCCTCTCTATCTTTCTCTTGTGGGTATTGGCTCATGGTATTGTAAAAAAACCTAATTACAAGTTAATAATATCCATGGTAAATATTCATGATTAAAAAACTTGTATATAATATAATAAACTCTTTATGAAATATACTTAACTTTTGGATTTATTTTCAACCTCTTAAATTAAAGTAATTGGAGTTTATAAATTTTTTGCTCTTAAATTCTTTTCATTAATGAGCTGGAATAATTTATAATGTGTTCACTTCTAACAAAAGAAAGCACAAAAAACAACTATGCTTTTTAAATAATATTTATAATTTCATAATTCACATAGTAAAAGTAAATAATTTTAAATTTAAACAGAAATCACAGCAAAATATAAATTTACTTCATTATTATTATTACAGATATCACTAAACCCTGAATGCCATGAGTTATTATTACACGATATGCCAACGCCATGAAATTTACCTCCTCGTTATTATTACAGGATATGCCCAATTGAAGCCTCCTTCCTTTACCTAATTTTCCTTTTTATTCCACGTATAAGCTAATCAATCTCTTTTTAAATTGTGTATTTATCATTTTCAAACTTGAGTTTGTGAATATTAGCCGATAATTTTTTTTATTTTAATAATTTTACAATATATATTAAGCGACACATATATAGTAACTTTATACATATCTTTTTGAATAATGAGTCCATACAGGCTGAGTGTATTGAAAGAATATGGAATGACCTCTTAAAGAGTTTTAATAACCCAATAGTTTGACTGTGGTTGAGCACAATTGACTATAGTTGTTAATGTTCACCACGGTTAAACATCGCTAACAATGTCTTGACTATGAATGATTATGGTTAACGATTATATGAATTTCGTTAACAACTACAATTGAGCATGGTTTGACTATGATTGACCATCATTTTACCATCACTTGACTATGTGCAACCACAGTTGAAAGTTGACCATTGTTTGAATAAGGTTTGACTATGCTCGACCATATTTTGAGTATGGTTTTTCTATGGTTGACCATGATTTGACTATGATTACCATTGCAATGGTAGCTATTCATGCTTAACCATGGTTTGCCTATGGTTAAACTTAGCCATCTATCATATGCCTCCATGGTTAACACCTAGCAATAGATTTTGAAACCAAAAAATGGTGTCGATTGAGAAACCTTAAAGACTATTTAAAACTATATTGGAAACACTTAAAAACTATGAGAAAAAAAATTCGGCCTAAGTCACATGATAATACATTTGTCCAGGCATTTTGAACCAACGAGTGTGGTTCATCATGAGCACAAGTTGAAGAATCAGATCATGGATGCATGTTAAATAGGGAAAGCAGATCTTCCAATGGCTAGGTTTGATTGGAAAATGGCTATATTGGACTAGACTAGACAAACGACTATAATTGACCATGAAACACCTAGATTTGACTAGTCAAATTATTTAATTATAATAATATTATTAGATAAATAGTTAAATACAATGAATAACTATTTATGTAAAATATTATTATAATTAAATAATTTGACTAGTCAAATCTAGTCATTTCATGGTCAACTATAGTTGTTTGTCTAGTCTAGTCCAATATAGGAGTTTGCAGTCAAACCTAGCCGTTGGAAGATCTGCGATCCCTATTTAACATGCAACCATGATCTAATTCTTCAACTTGTCATGATGATTAGTTTGAAATGCTTGAAAAATGTACTATCATGTAATGATCCCTATTTAACATGCAACCATGATCTAATTCTTCAACTTGTCATGATGATTAGTTTGAAATGCTTGAAAAATGTACTATCATGTAATTTACCCTGAAATTTTCTTTTCTCATAAACTTGATATGGATCAGAGAAGCCTCAATTCAACAACTTAAAAACTATATTAGAAACAAATTATTATTGAGATGTTGTTAATATTAATGTGAATGTTGCTATTGTAGTTATTAATATTAATGATATGTATTAATATTAATATTATTAAATGTTATTAATATTGTTATTGATAGTATTACTATGAATACAAAACTGAATTTCTACTTGGAAAATTATTATTACATTAATAATATATGTTACAAATAATGTAATATAGTTAATGTAATGAAGTAACAGAATATTATTATAATTATTAATAATGTTATTATTAATATTAATATTATGAAAGCGTGAGATTTAATGTTAAAATATTATTATTATTATTATTATTATTATAGAATTTACATATATTAAAAGGAATTATAAATCAACAAAAAAAATTACTATGGGACTCATCATTATTGACAATATTAATAGAAAATTATTATTATTATTATCCAATTTTATGCTCAACATGAAGCTAGACACCAAATTGGTGTATGCAACCCTTTGTTTGTGGGACAAAAGACTCTTGATCATTAAACCTACTCAAGATCTATATTAAATATTATTATATTATTAAGAATATAAATAATAGTATTATAAAACAAAGGAGAAGAGGAAACCCAAGGGCTCACCGATATGAACCCTTGCCGTCACAACCCTCTGTAATTTTTTTCTCTTGCTCTAATTCATTAGCCACAGTTGCTCATTCTTTTGTCAATGTCGTTGTCTACCAAGATGCTCTGTTCATCCTGCCATGTTGTTGTGCCTCTCACCTCTAGCTCAGCCTTTTCAAAGGGAGTTGACGTGGCAAGGGTATTCTAGCTTCATGCCACTCTTCTCATTTAGCGAGTTAAGGGGGCTAGAGCTTAGGCGGCTACATAGTTTTTTACTTCTACAGGTTCGTGTCTCCCTTGGTTAGTGTTTCAGCGGTGGTGGGTGGCGATGGTTTTGGATTTGTGGCGTGTTGGGGAGTTTTTCTCTTATGCTCGAGGGTGTTGCTGCCGTGGTCGTGGTCTCTTTTACTGGAAGCTTTTTGCCTCTGATCTCCTGTGAGGCCTACTATTGTTGCTTTCGCCCTTCCTCATCGCTTCATAACGTGGTTGGATGTTGCGTTCGTTTGGCTCCTTTTGTGGGTGGAGTAGGTGATATTTGGGGGTTTTTCCTTGTTTAGTCTTTGTTGCCCTATCTCAGGGCTTGTGGAGCCTCATTTCATTTTGTCACAGTCGGTGGTCTCCGTTGTAGGACGTTGGGTATTGTGGGGTTGTTTTTGGAATGGTCCCCTTGTCGTCTTTGGTGTGGAGATGGGAGTTGAGCTGGCAGGGTTGATGTGTCTTCCTAATTATATTGGCCCTGGTTTCATGCCTCTTGTCTTTTCCCTTCTGGTTCATCTCATTAATGTTGTGATTCTGCCATAATCGTTTTGGGGTTTCTAGGCTATTCAGACTACTTTTGCCCAGGTTTTGTTTAAATAATTATGCAATTTTTTTGCTAGCTTCTCGATTTTTTCGTTCAGCCATAAAACACTTTTTTTTAACAAGTTTTGACTAATAGAAAAATTAATTTTATCTATAAATAAAATTAGGGTTTCTAAAGAAAAAAATATTATGAAACATTATTTTAATATAAAAATTAAAAATGATATAAAATCAAAATTAGCTCATGCAGAGAAACGTAGAAAACCAATGTTATTATACACCTATAAAACTTGAGTAATAAAATTTAAAACTTAAATAATAAATTTTAATATTATTATAATCGTAGTACCCTAAAACCTACTGCCGTATATTATCAAATGGAGATTACAGGGTGATGAGTTGTTATTGGTGTAAATGAAACTAAATGCACTGATCCGTTTGAGTTTGATCCACGTGAGATTAAAATGTCTCTTTAACCATATGCAGCTACATAGAGTAATGTCGAAGAGGTTATATAATTCAATACACTTGAATCTAGTTATTATTTGATGCACGTTTGAATACAGGTGAATTTAGTTTTTATTAATCTTATTATCTATTGTTTAATTGTATTGCAGAATGTCACTGGGAATTACATCCTTCTTATTTTCTTTTGGGAGATTTGGAGTGGAAAAATAACATCATTTAAATTTTTTTTAAAGAAAGATGGTGCTCATTAGAATCACACTCTCTACTAGACTACAAATTGGTATAGGTAGTGAAAAAACTAAAAAAAACAAACATGCACTAATGGGTTCTTTGACATTGCATCTCAAAGAAGCAGATGGGATGTGGTTTCCTGATCTTACATTTATGAGAATGGCCCTTTGGATTCACTGGGTGTAGGAATTGGCACAAATACAAAGGCAAAAGCCATGGCATTATGGGGGCTACTGTGGTTCACTAATTTCATCAACATTCCTACAATTCACATATACGGAGATTCCAAGATCATCATCGATTTTGTATGTGGCAGTGCAACAATATCCAATTCACATATACAGAGATTCCAAGATCATCATTGATTTTGTTTGTGGTCATACAACAATATCCCAACCCGCACTACAATGTTGGTTGCAACAATTCACATGGAATTCACACAATCTCTCTACAATACAACATATTGGCAGAGAGTTCAACCAAGTTGTGGATGGACTATCTAAGAAAAGACTACAGGACAAGTTGGATGGTTTACATATTGATGTCAAGATGGAATAGTCTTGAGGGTGTTTCCACTCTTCTCCCTGATTTCAATTTTTTGTTTATGTGATGGACTTACACAGTTTTTTGCTCTTCTACTACTATCTTCACTATTGTTGTCTTTCACATTACATCTTTCCTATTTCACACAATGCTTGAAGTATCTGATCTTTTTAATATTGTATATACAATAGACAGTGTATATAAATGGGCACTAAATAAATGACAATATGTTTGACTGGACTATGAGACTACACCCGTTTCTATTCTCTGATATTGTAGTTGTATTGGGTGCTTCAGCATAAAGTGAAGTATATGTATTTACTTTGTGAATGAATATGTTGCTTTGGACACAATAAATTTCATGTTTTATAAATTTTAGATAAAAAAATAAAAATATTCCATTAATTTAAAAGAGCAACTTAATAATATGCGAGCAGTATATTTATTGTTATGAAACCAGCTCACAAAAAGATAGAAAATATAGATCAATGCCTTAGAATTCAGCCTCTGCGAGGGGGAAACCTTCTTTTACACAAATGAACAATTCTTGGATTATTCAAATGACAAAACCTCCTTTCTATATATAAGAGTCTAAGGGATCACAATATAACCAAGCCGACCTAAGAATAATAATATAAAGGCACAAAAATAACAATAGAGGGATTCTATGGGGCATAGTAATAACAATATGGGGACAATAGGGGCACAACAATATTAATAAGGGATATAACTACAATAGTAATGGGGGAATCAATAGTATTATAGGGACCCAACATGCCCCTCTCCTTCAAAAAAATGTGGTCCTCAATGCTTGAGTAGTTTTAGATGCTTTTGTATAAAATTCTCATCCTCCCATGTGGAATTTTCAGCAAATAAGTTCTTCCACTTGATGAGATACTCCGTAATTGATCGATTTCGTAGCTACCGAGTTATTGTTTCTATAAATACTTCTGGTTCCAATATAATTTTTCCTTCCTCGTCAAGTTCTGGCAATATTGTTTGAACTAGGAGCTTGTCACCTATAACCTTCTTTAAACTTGAAGCATGGAAAACTGGGTGTACTCAAGAAGCTGCAGGAAGATCCAATTTGTATGCCATAATACCAATCTTTTGCGACACCTTGTATGGACCATAATACTTTGGTGATAATTTATTATCCTTCTTAGCTTACTTGAGGGACATTTGATTATATGGTTGTAGCCATAGGAATACCTAGTCACCTACATCAAAACTTCTTTCACTGCGATGTTGATCTGCCTGTTTTTTCATTCTATTCTTCACCAACATGAGGTTATCCTTTAAGAGTTGGAGAACTTGTTGTTGATGCTTGATGTGATGTTCCACTTGTTGAACTATAGAATTTCCTCTTAAATATGATGTGATGGATGGTGGCCGATATCCATAAAATGCCATAAATGGGGTCATTTTTACTGCAGTATGGAAGGAAGTGTTATACCACCATTTAGCCAGAGGCAACCATTTGACCCATTTTGTCTATTCATCATATATAAATCAAGGAAGATATCCTTCCAAATATTTCTTTACTCTCTCAGTTTGCCCATCAGATTGAGGATGATAATATGAGCTATGAGCTAAGTACCAAGACCAAAAAATAATTTTGTCCAAAAAGTTCCAGTGAAAATGGGATCTCTGTCACTTACAATAATATTTGGGTTTCCATGTAGCTTTTGAATTGCTTCCATAAATGCAGTAGCAACTGTACTGGATTTAAATGGATGTGATAATGCACAAAAATGTGCATACTTGGTAAGTTTTTCAACTACCACCATGATGACACTCTTTCCTTTAGACTTGGGTAAACGTGTGATAAAATCCATTCAAACCTCCTCCCAACATTGGCTTGGAATGGATAAAAGTTGTAATAGATCTAGGGTCTTAATTTTTTCAACTTTATTTTGTTGGCAAACCAAACATTCTACCACAAATTTTTGAATATCTGATTTAAGGCCAACTGTTATGAAACCAGCTCACAAAAATATAGAAAAAGATAGATGAATGCCTTAGAAATAAGCCTCTTCGAGGGGGAAACCTCCTTTACATTACACAAATGAATAATTCCTGGATGATTCAAATGACAAAACCTCCTTTCTATATATAGGAGTCTAAGTGGGTCAAAATATAACCATGCCAACCTAACAATAATAATATAAAGGCACAAAAATAATAATAGAGGGATTCTATGGGGCACAATAATAACAATATGGGGAAAATAGGGGCACAACAATATTAATAAGAGATACAACTACAATATTAATGGGGGCATCACTAGTATTATAGGGACCTAACATGCCCCTCTCCTTCAAAAAAGTGTTGTTCTCAACGCTTGAGTAGTTCTAGATGCTTCTGTATAAAATTCTCATCCTCCCATGTGGAATATTCAGCAGATAAGTTCTTCCACTTGATGAGATACTCTGAAATGGATCGATTTCATAGCTGTTGAGTTCTTGTTTCTATAACTGCTTCTGGTTCCAATATAATTTTTCCTTCCTCGTCAAGTTTTGGCAATATTTTTTGAACTAGGAGCTTGTCGCCTATAACCTTCTTTAAACATGAAACATGGAAAACTGGGTCCACTCAAGAAGCTACATGAAGCTCCAATTCGTATGCCATAGTACCAATCCTTTGCAACACCTTATACAAGCCATAATACTTTGGTGACAATTTGTTATCCTTCTTAGCTTGCTTGAGGGATATTTGTTTATATGGTTCTAGCCGTAGGAATACCCAATCACCTACATCAAAACTTCTTTCACTGTGATGTTGGTCTGCATGTTGTTTCATTCTATTCTGCACAAACATGAGGTTATCCTTTAAGAGTTGGAGAACTTGTAGTTGATGTTCGATGTGATGTTCCACTGCTTGAACCTTAGAATTTCCTCTTAAATATGATGTGATGGATGGTGGCTGATATCCATAAAGTGCCATAAATGGTGTCCTTTTTCTTGCAGTATGGAAGGAAGTGTTATACCACCATTCAGCCAGAGGAAACCATTTGACCCATTGTGTCTGTTTATCAGATACAAAGAAACGAAGATATCCTTCCAAACATTTGTTTACTATCTCCATTTTCCCATCAGATTGAGGATGATAACATGAGCTATGAGCTAACTGAGTACCGAGACAAGAAAATAATTATGTCCAAAAATTTCCTGTAAAAATGGGATCTCTGTCACTTACAATAATATATGGGTTTCCATGTAGCTTTTGAATTGTTTCCATAAATGTCGTAGAAACTGTACTGGCTTTAAATGGATGTGATAATGCACAAAAGTGTGCATACTTGGCAAATCTTTCAACTACCACCATGATGACATACTTTCCCACAGACTTGGGTAAAGCTGTGATAAAATCCATTGAAACCTCCTCCCAACATTGGCTTGGAATGGATAAAGGTTGTAATAGACTTGGTGTCTTAAATGTTTCAACTTTATTTTGTTGGCATACCAAACATTTTGCCACAAACTTTTGAATATCCGATTTAAGGCCATCCCTAAAAAATTCATTCTTAACCCTGTGGTAAGTTTTTAAAAATCCTGAGTGCCCTCATAAGGGAGAAGCATGCAATTCCAAAAGAATATTTTGTTTGAGTAGTGAATTCTTACATAGGTATAAGTGATCTTTGTACCATAACGAATCTTTTTTCCAGCTAAATGTATCAGATGTATTGGAATCTTGTTGTAACTTTCGAATAAGTTCCGACACTTCTTCATCATTCTTGCATTCTTCGCTTGCTTTATTTATCCAATCTAGTTGGATAATAGAAATGGCGCACAACAATGCTTCCACATACTCATCCTTTCTTGAGAGTGCATCCGCCACAACATTTTGCTTCCATTTTTTGTATATGATTTCAAAGTCATAATCCAACATCTTTGTGACCCATATTTGTTGTTCTTCATAGGATAATCTTTGTTCTAAAAAGTATTTAAGGCTATCATGATTAGTTTTTATCTTTAAGTGTCTTCCCATTAGGTAGGGTCGCCATTTCTTAAGTGCATGTAGTATTGCCAACATTTCCTTCTCATAAATAGCTTTGTGTAAATACTTTCCCATGATTAGACGACTTTCAAAAGTAATGGGTATTTCATCTTGCATTAAAATAGCACCAATTCCCTTTCCGGAAGCATCACATTCCACAATAAAGGTTTTCGTGAAGTCTGGTCTAGCTAAGACCGGTACTTGGCACATTGCCTCTTTAAGATCTTCGAAGGCCTTTATTGGTTCTAAAGTCCATGAAAATGCATCTTCCTTCAACAATGTTGTTAGAGGTGCTGCTATTTTCCCATAATTCTTAACAAACTTGCGATAATACCCTGTCAACATGAAAAATCCTAGCAAATGCTTTATGGATGTGGGGATTTCCCATTCTTTAATGGCTTTAATTTTGCTAGGGTCTACCTTAACTCCTTCATGAGATTCAATATGACCCAGATATTCCGCCTCTTATACTCCAAAGAAATATTTGGAGCTTTTTGCATATAATTGTTTCTCCTCCAATAGTTGTAGCACCCTATCAATATGTTCAACGTGATCGTTCCAAGACTTGCTGTATATTAGTATATCATCAAAAAATTCTAAAATTTTTTTTCTAAGGGTTTGATGATGGAATTCATCAAACCTTGAAATGTGGAAGGTGCATTGGTAAGGCCAAAAGGCATGACCCAAAGCTCATAGTGACCCTCATGAGTTCTAAATGTTGTTTTCGGAATGTCTTGAGTCTTCATTCTGATATGATGATAACCTGAACAAAGATCAAACTTGGTGAAGTAAATTGATCCATGCAATTCATCCAATAATTCATCAATGACAAGAATGAGAAATTTATTCTTAATAGTGTGCTTGTTGAGCTCCCTATAATCTAGACACATGCACCATGATCCATCCTTCTTGTGCACCAATACTACTGGAGTAGAGAAAGAACATTGGCTAGGTTGAATTATACTAGCCTCAAGCATTTCTGCAAACATACATTCAATTTCACTCTTTTGGGCATAGGGATATTTGTACGGCCTGATGTTTGGAGGAACATTTCTTAGAATCAAATGAATAGCATGAATGTGATCATGAATAGGTGGGAGACCTTTGGGAGTCTCAAATACCTTGGAATGATTATCCAAGGCTTTTTGGAGATCTGGAGAAATAGATGATTTCGATGTGGTAACATCTAGCGAACATAATTGTGCAATTACACCTCATTGTTCCTTTTTTAGAAGCTTTGTCATACCGTTAGAGCTTATTACCTTTCCCGGTTTCCCTGCAATACCCCTTAATTCAACTTCCTTTCCTTCCGCATAAAATTTCATGAAAAGTTCTTGAAAGTTAAAAGCTATTGTACCCAAGGATTGTAGCCATTGGACTCCTAGTACAACATCAGCACCTCCCATTGAAATGGAAAGCATTGGGATTTTCAATACATATTCTCCCATGGACAGCTTGATATTATGGCACTTTATAGAGAAATTTATTGTTCCTCAATTTGTAACCATCACTTGACACACTGGTGCTGGATATAGGAAGCAATTCAATTCTTTTGCTATCTTACAATGAATAAAATTGTGGGTACTTCCTGAATCAATCAACACTATTACCTTTTTCTTCTTGATTTGTCCTTCTATCTTGATGGTTTGAGGAGTGGTAATTCCAGCCAATGCATTACAAGATATCATCGGATTCATTTTTTCTTTATCTAGGCATTCTTCCTAGGGTATATCCTCTTCTTTTGACCTTTCTTGCTCCTTTTCTTCTTCCTCTTCACAATCTATGTAGAATAATTTCTTCTCAACACACTTATGACCTTTAGTGTATTTGCTATCACAACTGTAACAAAGCCCTTTTACTCTTTTGTCTTCCAATTGTTGTTGTGTCAAACTTATAAGTTGTGGAAGGCTATGGGCAACAACACTTCCATCTTTATAGTTGTGGGTGGTATGCTTCCTGTTTTCCATAATTTTTTTTTCAATTTTTCTTACTAACCTGAATGCCTTCTCTAATGAATCAGGTTCCCAAAGGTGAACATCATGTTGGATATTATCATTTAAAGTCCCTATGAACACATCAATCATATGATCCTCTGGAATATTTTTTACCCTTATGTTCAATTTTTGGAACTCCTCAATGTGCTCCATTATTGAACCCTTTTGTTTGAGACTTATCAATTGGCTGAAAAAGGTGTTGCTTTTTGTATCCTCAAAATGTGCTGTCAATTCTTCCATAAAAATTGCCCAAGTGATAATTTGTGTACGAGAGAAAAGCTATTGATAACATACAAACTAATTTGGTTCCAAATATAAAGCTGCAATACGTACCTTTTGTGTGTTTTGCACATTATTGAGATTGAAAAATTGCTCCATCTGTAATATCCATGTTGCGGGATCCTTGCCATCAAACTTCCTCATATCAATTTTTGGAATATGGTGGGTCTTCGATCCAACATTAGAGTCTATCGAATCATGATTAACATTTCTTTTGTTCTCATCATGAGTTTCCTTTACTACCCTTTCAACATTAGTGACCATTTCTTGTAGCAACTTAGTCATATTTATCTTCACTTCTTCCATATTATCATCCATGCCATTCATTTTAGTGTCCACGCCATTTATCTTAGCTTCCATGCCATCCATCTTAGCTTCTACGCATTTCTTTAAACAATCCATCTTAGCTTCTACACTTTTCTTTAAACCATCCATCTTAGCTTCTACATCTTTCTTTAAACCATCCATTTTATATTCTGTTACTTTTTGTGCAAGTGACACTTGTTGCACTTGGTCTCATAATTTTGATATATCATATTGGATTTCTTCCTCTTCTTCATGAGTCATGCTAGAACTTTCAGACTACTTACTAGGTGTTTTCATTTTCTTTCCCTAGGGCATCAATTACCGATAATAATTCTTTACTATGCCCTTTGAATTCCTTCTAACTAATTTTTCAAATGAAGCTTATGCAAAAATTTAAAAAAAACTACACACTTTTTTTCACTTTGTAGGAGCTTGATATTGAATCTGATGTATCTCTGTAATTTTGAATCATCTAGTTTTGAAATTGCAACCTGTAGTAGCCCTATGTGTCCTTTTTCGAATTCCATAAGTCTGATCCAAATTGGATTCTCCAAGGAAGAGCTATGTAGAATCTCCCAAGATGAACTAAATATAGAACTTTCTAGAAGAGCGAACTTGTATGAAGTGCCACGTGTCACTGTTTCGACCTTTGGCTTTGAAAAATATATACAAGATACTAAAGTCCGTCCTCTTTCTGTTCCTTCTTATAAAATTTCAATCTGATGCTCAAAGAGAAAGTTATGATGATTTTCCCCAGGTCACCTGTTTGGAATGTAATTCAAGAGTCTACAAAAAGACCAAATTCCTGAGATCATATATCCGTAAATATAGCGCGAAAAGCTCTGAAATTCGGACCCGAGGTTCAGTGCGATTTTTTCTTAAATGTTTTTTTTTTTTTTTGCTTCTGAAATATCACAGAAAAATGTTATAGCGAAAATTCCACGATGACCTATTTGGAGCAGCAAAACACTAGAATCCAAAGCTCTGATACTAAATGTTATGAAACCAACTCACAAAAAGATAGAAAAGATAGATGAACGCCTTAGAAATAAGCATCTTCAATGGGGCAACCTGCTTTACATTACTCAAATGAACAATTCATGGATGATTCAAATGACAAAACCTCCTTTCTATATATAGGAGTCTAAGGGGTCACAACATAACCAAGCCGACCTAACGATAATAATATAAAGGCACAAAAATAACAATAGAGGGATTATATGGAGCATAGTAATAGCAATATGGGGACAATAGGGGCACAACAATATTAGTAAGGGATATAACTACAATATTAATGGGGGCATCACTAGTATTATAGGGACCTAACACCAATCCAAAAAAATTCCTTTTTAACCCTGTGGTAAGCTTTTAAAGATCCCGAGTGCCCTCTTAAGGGAGAAGTGTGCAATTCCATAAGAATCTTTTGTTTCAGTTGGGAATTCTTACATAGGTATAAGTGATCTTTGTACCATAACGAATCATTTTTCTAGCTAAATGTATGAGATGTACTAGAATATTGTTGTAACTTTTGAATAAGTGCCCACACTTCTTCGTCATTCTTCCATTCCTCCCTTGCTTCGTTTATCCAATCTGGCTGGATAATAAAAATGGCGCGCAAAAATGTTTCCACATCCCCATCCTTTCTTGAGAGTGCATCTGCCACAACATTTTGCTTCCATTTTTTGTAGATCATTTCAAAGTCATAACCCAACATCTTTGTGACCCATTTTTGTTGCTCTTCAGAGGATAATCTTTGTTATAAAAAGTATTTAAGGCTATCATGATCCATTTTTACCCTGAAGTGTCTTCCCATTAGGTAAGGTCGCCATTTCTTAAGTGCATGTAGTACTGACAACATTTCCTTCTCTTAAATAGCTTTGTGTAAATACTTTCCCATGATTGGATGACTTTCGAAAGCAATGGGTCTTTCATCTGGAATTAAAACAACACCAATTCCATTTCCTAAAGCATCACATTCCACAATAAAGGTTTTTGTGAAGTCTAGTGTAGCTAGGGCCGGTGCTTGGCACATTGCCTCTTTAAGATGTTCGAAGGCCTTTGTTGCTTCTGGAGTCCATGAAAATGCATCTTTCTTCAATAATGTTGTTAGAGGTGCTGCTATTCTCCCATAATTCTTAACAAACTTGCGATAATACCCTATCAACCCGAGAAATCCTCGCAGATGCTTTATGGATGTGGGGATTTTCCATTCCTTAATGGCTTTAATTTTGCTAGGGTCTACCTTAACACCTTCATGAGATACAATATGACCCAGATATTCCGCCTCTTATACTCCAAAGAAATATTTGGAGCTTTTTGCATATAATTGTTTCTCCTCCAATTGTTGTAGCACCCTATCAACATGTTCAACGTGATCTTTCCAAGACTTGTTGTATATTAATATATCATCAAAAAATACTAACACAAATTTTCTAAGGAAGGGTTGAAAATGGAATTCATCAAACCTTGAAATGTAGAAGGTGCATTGGTAAGGCCAAAAGGCATGATGAAAAGTTCATAATGACCCTCGTGAGTTCTAAATGTTGTTTTCAGAATGTCTTAAATCTTCATTCTGATTTGATGATATCCTGAATGAAGATCAAACTTGGTGAAGTAAATTGATCCATGCAATTCATCCAATAATTCATCAATGATAGGAATGGGAAATTTATCTTTAATAGTGAGCTTGTTGAGCTCCCTATAGTCCGGACACATGCGCCATGATCCATCCTTCTTTTGCACCAATACTACTGGAGCGGAATAGGTTGAATTATACCAGCCTCTAGCATTTTTGCAACGATACATTCAATTTCACTCTTTTGGGCATAAGGATATATGTACAGCCTTATGTTTGGAGGAACACTTCCTGGAATCAAATGAATAGCATGATCTTGATCATGAATAGGTGGGAGACCTTTGGGAGTCTCAAATACCTTTGAATTATTGTCCAAGACTTTTTGTAGATCTGGAGAAATAGGTGATTTTGATGTGGAAACATCTAGCGAACATAATTGTGCAATTACACCTAATTGTTCCTTTTTTATAAGATTTCTGATACCATTAGAGCTAATTATCTTTCCTAGTTTCCCTTCAATACCCTTTAATTCAACTTTCTTTCCATCTGCAGAAAATTTCATGAAAAGTTCTTGAAAATTGAAAGCTATTATACCCAAGGATTGTAGCCATTGGATTACTAGTACAACATTAGCACCTCCCATTGGAATGGAAAGCATTGGGGTATTCAATACATATTCTCCCATGGATAGCTTGATATTATGACACTTTCGAGAGCAATTTATGCTTCCTCCACTTGCAACCATTACTTGAAACTCTAGTGCTAGATATAAGAAGCAATTCAATTCTTTTGCTATCTTACAATGAATAAAATTGTGGGTACTTCCTAAATCAATAAACACTATTACCTTTTTCTTCTTCATATGTCCTTCTATCTTAATAGTTTGAGGAGTGGTAATTCTAGCCAATGCATTACAAGATATGGTCAGATTCATTTCTTCTTTATCTAGGGTTTGTTTCTAGAGTATATCCTCTTCCTTTGACATTTCTTGTTCCTTTTCTTCCTCCTCTTCACAATCTATCTAGAATAATTTCCTCTCGGCACACTTATGACCTTTAGTGTATTTTCTATCACAACTGTAACAAAACCCTTTTTCTCTTTTTTCTTCCAATTGTTATGGTGTCAACCTTATAGGTTGTGCAAGGCTAGGAGCAACAAAACTTCCATCTTTATAGTTGTGAGTGGTAGGCTTCCTGGTTGCCATAATTTTGCTTTCAATTTTTATTTCTAACCTGAATGCCTTGTCCAATGAAACAGGTTCCCAAAGGTGAAACTCGTGTTGGATATTATCCTTTCAAGTCCCTATGAACACATCAATCCTATGTTCCTTTGGAATATCTTTTACCCTTATGTTCAATTTTTGGAAGTCCTCAATGTGCTACATCATTGAACCCTTTTGTTTGAGGCTTATCAATTGGCTAAAAAAAGTGTTGCTTTTTGTATCCTCATAATGCAATGTCAATTCTTCCGTAAAAATTGCCGAAGTGACAAATTTTTTATGAGAGCAAAGCCATCGATACCATACAAACTGATTTGGCTCCAAATATAAATTTTCAATACGTACCTTTTGTTTATTTTGCACATTATGGAGATCGAGAAATTGCTCCATCTGTAGTATCCATGTTGTAGCATCCTTGCCATCAAACTTCCTCATATCAATTTTTGGAATAGGGTGGGTCTTCAATCCAACATTAGAGTCTATGAATTCATTATTAACATTTCTTTTGTTCTCATCATGAGTTTCCTTAACTACCCGTTCACCATTAGTGACCATTTCTTGTAGCAACTTATTCAAATTTATCTTCAGTTCTTCCGTCTTATCGTCCATGCCATTCATCTTAGCTTCCATCTTAGCATCCATGCCATTCATCTTAGCTTCCACATCATTCATCTTGGCTTCATTTACCTTTAGTGAGAGTGAAATTTGTTGGACTTGGTCTTGTAATTTTGATATATCATGTTGCATTTCTTCCTCTTCTTCACGAGTCATGCTAGAGCTTTCAAGTTTCTTACTAAGTGTTTCCATTTTCTTTCTTTGGGGCATTAATTAATGCTAATAATTCTTCACTATTCCCTTTGAATTCCTTCAAACTAATTTTTCAAACCAATCTTATGCAAAATTAAAAAAAATTACACACCTTTTTTCACTTTATAGGAGCTCGATATTGAATCTGATGTATCTCCATAATTTCGGATCATCCAGTTCTAAAATTGTGACTTGTAGTAGCCTCCTGCATCCTCTTTCCAATGCCACCAGTCTGATCGAATTTAGATTCTCCAAGAAATAGTTATGCACAATCTCCCAGGGTGACCTAATTATATACCTTTTCAGAAGAGTAAACTTGTATGAAGTGCCACGTTTCACTGTTTTGACCCTCAGGTCTAAAAAATATACACAGGAAACTACAGTCCGTCCTCTTTCTGTAACTTCTTATGAAATTGCAATCTGATGCTCAAAACAAAAGTTATGATGATTTTCCCAAGGTCACCTATTTGGAATGTAATTCTGGAGTCTGCAAAAAGACCAACTTCCTTAGATCATATCTCCGCAAATATAGTGCGAAGAGCTCTGAAATTCAGACCCAAGGCTCAACATGATTTCTTCTCAAACAGGTTTTTTATTTTTCACCTCTAAAACATCGCAGAAAAAAAGTTATAGCAAAAATTCCATGATGACCTATTTGGAGCAGTGAAACCCTAGAATATAAAGCTCTGATACCAAATGTTATGAAACCAGCTCACAAAAAGAAAGAAAAGATAGATCAACGCCTTAGAATTCAGCCTCTTCAAGGGGGCAACCTCTTTTACATTACACAAATGAATAGTTATTGAATGATTCAAATGATAAAACCTCCTTTCTATATATAGGAGTCTAAGGTGTCACAATATAACCAAGCCGACCTAACAATAATAATATAAAGGCACAAAAATAACAACAGATGGATCCTATGGGGCACAGTAATAAGAATATGGGGACAATAGGGGCACAACAATATTAATAAGGGATACAACTGCAATAGTAATGGGGGAATCACTAGTATTATAGGGACCCAACATTTATGCCAATAGGCATCCCCCCTATCAGAATTGGAAACTTAATCATTTTCTTAATTAATCTTCTTGATCAGATGGCGTGAATTGAAAGATGCCAGTATATTCTCATAGTCATTACTAAATCAATGGATAGAATTCACAATAGTAACTTTCTTGCTTGTCTAAATCACATGTTTAAAGCATACTTAAATTAATCTTTTACAAAGCATGGTTAAAAATTCACTGTGCTTATTATTTATGAACATATATAAGGATTAGGAAAAATAAAATTCAAAAAAATAAATAGTGAGACATGCATGGTCATTTCATTTCATTACATTAACCTAATGACACCTGGATCAAAGAGGAATAGCCAACCGACGATTTTCCATTTGTGAAACAACTAAAAGTTGAAGCATGCATCTTATACCTCTTGATATTCTAAAACGTATGTCTATTCAACTATTTGCCAAGTGTTTTGTCCATTAATTTAACAATTACATGACCCATCACACTACTCAGCATCTAATTTCTTTAGTACATCGTAAGGTTTTCATTTATCATTGACGGAATTCATTTAACTCTAACTTATCTCTTCTCTACTCCATAGAATTGGTAGGAGTAGACCTCAGAACCTCTGTTTTCTGCTCACGAGCTTCCTATCCTTTCTCAGTATCCTCATTCCATCGAGGGCTATGCAAGCTCAATCTCATCTGTTGGAAAATCCCTTGTCTAGCAGCTTCGATTAAGCCTTAGATAAGGTCCTTGTTCAGTTGTTTTCTTGTGTTTAGTATTTGATTTACGACTTTCTGGATTATGTCATGAAACCCTGGTAGGCCGTCCCATGCAGTTCCTTTGCATCTAGAGAGTGACCCTGATGCTCTGTCTCTATGGTGGATTTGGCTCATTGTGCAGCCTTGGCAGGTAAATTCCTCTCTCTAAAGGTTTAATTATACACAACAAATTTTGTTTCTTGATTACTATCATAACGAATAATGTTGTTTGTGGGTTTACTACAGGTACTTCTGGAGGTCTTTCGGTGCCCCTGGTATCACTACAAGGCACCACCTCCGGTGTTCTATCATGCTTCTATGCCCTGATTCAAGCCATTGCTCTGGGTGTATTCAAGTTCTCATCCATATTTAGGGGTTCTAATAGGTCGTGGTTTCCTTTTGAATACCACTTCACGGGGTTAATGCTTTAGAAAGTTTATTTGTTTACTTGAAGTGATTACAATGTTGATGAACCCTTTTGGGTATTATGGAATGTGTCAATATCTCCCGAGGATTGTTTCTGTCAAGATTTTATTGTGAAGTTAACTGTTAATTTTATGTGACAATGTTTTCCCTTGGGTTTTGTAAGTTTTACTCACAAGACAATATAGAAGTTGTCCTACAACGGTGTCAACTCTTTATGAGTTTTGTTTAACTTATGTTTTTTCTTGACTCAATAATTTTAAATGTTGAATTCCTCTTTACATATATATTTATTAATTTAATGCTCAGTTTTTTCTTTGAAGAGTGATTTGCTTTCACAATTGTTTTAAGCGAGGGTTTGTCCCCTGTTGTCATTCCAGATTGTTTATATGGTTCAACTCTATTTCAGCTAGTGTTTTTGCATATAATCATGAAACCAAAATAGCACTTAATACACTTATTTAGTTTAGCTAATGGATTTTGAAGTCTTTAATTTCCCAAATTGTTTAGTCTATGCCGAAATATCATCGAGCCTAAGCTTCGATTTCTAGTTTTCTCTGTGTTTCTAATTCCTTGATTAATGTATGTGAGTATCGATCGAGATTCAGGTTGTTAGAGCCCATATTGACCTCAGGCTGAAGGAAGGCAATGCTGGGATAACCACAAACCAAGCTTAACCTGGTAGCTAGCCCTACTAGGTCGGGAGAGGGCTCTCTCATTATTAATATAGGTCAAGATGACTGGATCACATATGGATTTTAGGCTAGGTATAGTAGCTCCAGTGTTTTTGATTGATTTTGCTGGGTTTTTTGCTAGATCGAATGGAGTCAGGTAGTTTTGGGTCTGGAAAATTAAGTCAAGATGCAGGGTGTTCTATGGGGCAGGGTAGGTATAGGCTTTTACACTTGAAATTGAGTGAAATGAGAAGTCTAAGACTGGTGAGGAGCTAAGGAGGGCATGTATAGCTTACGTATCCCTCTCAAATAGTGGAAAACATTTAAAATTGAATGGCTTCCTAAGGTAGAGCACTGTAAACAATGAATTCTACCTATCTATCTTGATTTCATTCAGCTAGAAGCAATGAATTAGATTGTGGCACACATTAAACATGTGAAAAATTGATTACAGAAGAAGAAACTATGAAAAAATACCATACCAAAAGTATCCCATAAAAATAGCAGAAAATCCTGTATATTTCCTTGCGAAACTACTGATAATGATATACAATATAGCTCAGAGCATCCAAGTGAGTCCAACCCTTGCCAATGACAAAGAAAATACATAATATAGACATCAAAACCACTCATCCTGACTATCAGGGGTCGAATACATGAGAATATGGGTTGTTACAACCATTTCCAAACATGGACCATGAATATAGAGAGTCAAACTACTTGCATCTATAAGCATGGAAACTCATTCATTAGCATCAAAACCACCCCTAACTAGTGAATCTACATTTTAAGACTATTTTACCATTACATCTACATGCCATGTCATCAATTACATCAGTGAAATCATCGATGAGGAGAAAGAAAGTGAATTTACAGTGAAAACAAGCGAAATTTTGATTTTCTGCGCAAACCAGTAAATAGCACATCGCCACTCGTCAAAAGTGCAGCGCCGCTTTCCACCTTCTTTTCGAGGCCATCCCCTTAACCAAAATGAGCCCAAGATAGCTCATTGAAAAGTTTTGCATGTCTAGTTTCTAGAACAACTTGAATTTTTGAATTTGGAGTTCACTGGCCCCCTCAAAGCATGTATCTCCCAAGACTTCCTCCGTGTGTCCAAAAAGAGGCAGAGAGGTCATTGTTAGGTAGTTTTTGGACCTTTTGGTGACCTAGATTTGCTCCAAAACTTCTGAAAATTTCCAGGGTGCATGTCCTCATCCTCCTGAATCCAAATATGTAAATTTTTTCTCCATCTGATGCCCCAGGAAAAAGCACAGTGCCACAAATTTTCTACATTGTGAATTTCAAAATTTCAAAAATGAAAAAAGTTCTCAAAATTTGCCCAAATTTGGCATGGAGCACCACCATCAAGTGCTTTGGTTGGCCAAAGGAGCTTCAGCCAATATTTTGAGTGTATCTTCCTCTCTTGTGTGGTTTTCTTTGTTGCCTAGCTCTGCCTGCTGAGGTGTCACTGCCTATGTTTTCCTCCTCCTTATAGTCTTAGTCTTCGTGGTCCATGTTTGCAAGGTTGAGGTGTATTAAGGGAATGAGTGAAAGTGGTTTTAGGAATGAGGTGATAGGAGATGAGCTTATGATCTAGAAAATGAATGAGGGAGTAGGAATCATAAAATGAGAGGGAGGGCTTGACTTGTTTGAGAAATTGCGCTTTGGGAAGAGGGATAAAGGGATAGGGATCATATGGAATAGTGATAAAGGGATAAAGGAATAGGGACAAATTGTAGAGTTGTAGTGATATGTGATAGGAGGAACAATGGGGGTTTTAGGGTTTAGGCATAACCAAGGGAGATTTTTAGGGTTTCATAGTTGCCATGGGGAATGATGCTAAAAAGTTTGAAATCAAAACCAAAAATGTAGTAATGGGTGTTAACTTACCTGTGTTGAAGGGAAGAGAGGACAATCTTGAGGTTTCTAGAAGTTTTGAGGCCTTTCTGGCTCTCCTGCCAAAAGTGTAGTGCCACTGCCAAAAGCGCAGCGCCACCCTGCCAAAAGCGCAGCGCCACTTTCAATACAACTTTTGACTACCTTCACAGTGTCGAAATTAGATGTGGGATATCTTATTGGAAAGCCTGTCGAGTATACTTTCTATAAAATCTTTAATTTTTCACTTTGGAGTTCATTTTCCCTGTCAAAGGTCCAATCTCCCAAGACTGGTCAAAATGTGCAGAATGAGGCTACCAAAATTCATAGTGTTGTTGCAGTCAACTTTTGAAGGTCTTCCTCAACTCCAAATTGAGCTCATGATAGCTCATTGGAAATCTCTTTGTGTCTAATTATCATTTGACTCATCAAGGAAGTTATTTGGTCATTCCATATAAGATAAAAATTGATTTTTACCAAGGTCACTCTAGAGGTGCATCAACCCTTCTGAGGCAAACGATGTTTTCGACATTTCTCCCATATGAAACTTGTGTAAAAATTGAAAAATGTTTCTCTTCCTGGGCCAGTTATGGAAAAAAAATCTATCACTTTTTTCAAATTCATCTTCTATTTCTCAGAAACATCATTTGAATAAACCTATCTCGATATGTGAAACAGGGGATTTGTAGAAATGAAGGGAAATGAAGGGTATAAGGGGCTTCTAAATTTTTGACAAAATTTTGGAAAATAGGGAGGGATGTTAGGAGGTAGGGGAAAGTGTAATTTCAAATATTGAATGGGGGGAATTGGTCCAAAAGAACAAAACACAGGCGTAGCCTAGAAAATTGTCAAATTGTAGCAATAAGCTAGGTTTTGTGGAAAAATGATGAATTTGAGGGATATCAGTGATGGGAAGTGCTTAGGAAGGTATATTAAGGATAGGGGAAGGTGTATGAACATCAGGATACAATTTTTGTTGATTATTTGACCATCCAAGAAAAATACCTTCAAAAACCTAGGAGAGGAAAATGAGCCTTACCCAAGTACAACTAAAGCACGAACAAGGTGTAAAATGAGCCATTGGAACCTGAAATGATGATGGAAACTTTTTGAATGATGGTACACTCAGCCGAACGGTGACATGGACCAACACTTGGAAAATTTTGAAAGGAGTGAAAACAAATCCTAGACCTAATACCTAGTGACCAAATTTTACTTGAAGATTCACTGAAATGACAAAATTTGACTTTGACATCCTAAGACCACTTTGTAAGAGCATGTTTGATCGCTGATGGAAGATTTCAAATACTGACACTACCATTTTCTCCATTGGGGATGGTAGCTCCTTGGAGGTGCGAAGAACACCATAGACCAAGTAGCCTTATCCATTGGGCATGGAGTCAAAAACTCAAGATGAAATTACATAACTAAAAACTGACAACTTGATGACACAAACTAACTCTGAAACTGTCTTGAAAATGATTGAAAAAATGACTCAAGACTTACTTAACTTAAAAGAAGTACTTACAAATCTTTTCAATGGCAGCAGACCATTGATATTTAAGGGCTTGAAATCATGATGACAACCACCTACCTACTGATGAAATATGTACAATCATGTGAAGTGGGCCTTCCAATGTAACCAATCTAGCAGATGGCTGCTTAATGAAATTCTGCTCTCACTTTCCCCGAGAAATTAGAATGATGTACATGTAGGCAACTCACAATAACAACTGAAACCAAGGCTTATGCTAATAAACCAGGCAACTTTTATCTTCTCCAATGCTTGCAAAAGAATACAAAATGGATCTTGAAAATCCTGAAGCACTAACTTGTCTCAAGATCCAACAGCAAAAATACAGGTACTCCCTCCATTATGATCTGAAAGAATAGTTGGTTGTTGATTGATAGGAAGGCATAGAGAAGTATAAGATTCTTCTATCTGAGTTTTGGTTGTAAATTCCTTGACCATGAGAAATTCTGACTCGATTTCTAGCATATTATCTCTCTCAAGCTCATATTCCTCAATTTCATAGTCTAAGTCATTCTTAAACAGAAAACATTCTTAAAGGTTATCAAACATGACAGCCCTATCATCTTCCTGAAAGAATACAATATATGTTTGTTGATCTATAAATCTAATTTCAAGACTATCATCATTTTCAAAAGTGGAAGAAGCTTCAGTAACACCTTCTTGGCTATGTGAACACTACAAACCTGCATTAGCTTGGGCTGTAACATGACCTTTCAAGAGTTGATCTATCTCATCTTCAGACAGAGGAGATAATATTTTTTGTTTTCTTTTGATAAAACAATAATTTTCTTCTTGAAATAATAATTCAAAACATGAAAAACCTGAATGACAGTCCTCAATTCCCTAGTCTTCTGAAATTTGAAAACATTGTTGATCATCTTCATATGACATGACAAACAGATTGTCATGTTTCTTATCGCACTCAACAGTCATACGAGTGAAAAGTTCAGATAGATCTTGAAACTCAAAACTAAAACTTCTATCATTTACCACTGAGTTATACAAAGAAGATTTTTCACTTACTTGAACAAGGATCTTATCTTGTTTTTCATAAAAGGACTGGATTACCTCCTCGTGAAGGCTTTGTTGTAATGAAATGAGAACAATTGGGTCAATAACTTTGTCTTCTTCATTCCAGATGATCTCAACAGCAGAGATCTCCTTCATGGGATTCAGAACATGGTACTCTTTATCATCATGATCTGAATCTAGATTAGAAATAACCAACTTGACTTTATCACAATCTAAAATTGGAACTTGATTTTCCTGCATACTATCTTCTTCTATGAGCAGATCTGAAATAAGACCTTGTCTTCCATCATTTTCCATTGTACTAAGATCTTGAACCTGCTGCAAATTTTTCTGAGCATCTTGATAAATATCTTCTAAGCTCTCTTTATGCGGCTGAAATGGATTTTCATACAGGGCTTCCATGATCTCATCGTCCATGAAGTCATCATCTTCATAAATTTTCTCAAGATTTTCAATAAAACTATAAACATGTTTGTAGTAGTTCTGAGCTAATATTAAGGATGGACAAGATTCTTTATACCTTTCAAAGAACATTGTATGAAAATCCCCCAAATAGTAAATACAGGCAGATGACAAAATCTCATACCAAGATTGGGCTTCACCTTCGAGAGTGGCCATGAATATCTTCATCAAGCATTCTTCAGGAAAATCAACCTTCAACTTGTGAATATGCATGTGAAATCTAACTAGATGTAAAGTAGCATCATTCCTATCATCATCTTTAAACATAGGCAAATTTCTTTGCCAATCTACCTTAGGACTTTTATTTGGGAAACATGGAATGTGATCTCCACTCATGGGAGCATACCTTCGAGCAAACACATCCATTTTTGATAACCATGAGTTCACCAATAAATTCTTCAAGCTATTGGTTCTTTAAGATTAGAGTTGCCATAAAAATTCTGAACCTTGGGACTTTTCGACACTGGAGTCACCAGGTGAATGATTTCAGTCTTCTGGTGTCTGATCATTTTCCACCATCAACAATTAGATCTATACTTGATACATTTTGCTGAGAAACATAAAACTACATTCCCCAGTATGGTTGCCACTATGTTAGAGCCTAGATTGACCTCAGGCTAAAGGAAGGCAATCCTAGGATAACCAAAAACCAAGCTTAACCTAGTAGCTAGCCCTACCAAGTCGAGAGAGGCCTCTCTCCTTATTAATCTTAGTCAAGATGATTGGATTGGATATTTATTTTAGGCTAGGTATAGTAGCTCTAGGGTTTTTCATTGATTTTGGTGGGTTTTTTGCTGGATCGAATGGAGTTAGGTAGTTTTGGGTCCGCGACATCAAGTCATGATGCAGGGTGTTCTACGGGGTAGGGTAGGTATAGGCTTTTACACTTGAAATTGAGTGAGATGAGAAGTCTAATACTGGTGAGGAGCTGAGGAGGGCATGTATAGCTTATGTATCCTTCTCAAATAGTGGAAAACATCTAAAACTGAATGGCTTCCTAAAGCAGAGCATTGTAAATAATGAATTCTACCTATCTGTCTTGATTTCATTAAGCTAGAAGCAATGAATTAGATTTTGGCATACGTCAAACATGTGAAAAACTAATTACAGAAGAATAAACGATGAAAAAACACCATACCACAAGTATCCCATAAAAATAGCTACAAATCCTGTATATTTCCTTGCCAAATAGCTGATAATGATGTACAATATAGCTCAGAGCATCCAAGCGAGTCCAACCCTTGCCAATGACAAAGAAAATACATAATATAGATATAAAAACCAATCATATTTACCATCAGAGGTTGGATCCATAAGAAGAGGGGCTTTTACAACCATTTCCAAACATGGACCAGGAATATAGATAGTCAAAGTACTTGCCGCTATCAGCATGGAAATTGATTTGTTAGCCTCAAAACCACCTCTAACTAATGAATCTACCTTCGAAGACTATTTTAAGATTACATTTACATGCCCTGTCATCAATTACATCAGTGAAATCATCCATGAGTAGAAAGAAAGTGAATTTACAGTGAAACACATGCGAAATTTTGATTTTGTAGGCAAACTGGTCAAAAGCACAGCGCCACTATTCAAAAGCGCAGCGCCGCTTTCCACCTATTTTTGGAGGCCTTCCCCTTAGCCAAATTGAGCCTAAGATAGATCACTAGAAAGGTCTTCAAGTCTCATTTCTGGAACAACTTGAATTTTTGAATCTAGAGGTCATTTTCACCCTCAACACTTGAATCTCCTAGGACTGCTTCTGTGTGTCCAAAAAGAGGCAGAGAGGTCATTTTTTGGTAGTTTTTGGACCTTTTTGTGACCTAGATTTGCTCCAAAAATTCTAAAAATTTCCAGGGTGCATGTCCTCAACCTCTTGAATCCAAATATGCAAATATTTTCTCCATCTGATGCCCCAGGAAAAAGCGTGACGCCAGTGGCGCTGCGCTTCTAGGCAAATTTTCTGTGTTGTGAATTTCAAAATTTGAAAAATCCGAAAATTTCTCAAAATTTCCCCAAATTTGGCATGGAGCACCACCATCAAGTGCTTTGGTTGGCCAAAGAAGCTTCAACCAATAATTTGAGTATATCTCCTCCCTTGTGTGGTTTTCTTTGTTGCCTAGCTCTGCCTGGTGAGGTGTCACTGCTTGTGTTTTCCTCCTCCTTATTGTCTCAGTCTTCTTGGTCCATTTTTGCAAGGTTGATGTGTATTAAGAGAATGAGTGAAAGAATTTTTAGGAATGAGTGGATGGGAGATGAGCTTATGGGCTAGAAAATGAATGAGGGAGTAGGAATCATAAAATGAGAGGGAGGGATTGACTTGATTGAAAAATTACCCTTTGGGAAGAGGGATAATGGAATAGGGATGATATGGAATATGGATAAAGGGATAAAGGTATAGGGAAAAATTTTAGAGCTGTAGTGATAGGTGATAGGAGGAACAATGGGGGTTTTAGGGTTTAGTCATAACCAAGGGAGATTCTTAGGGTTTCACACTTTCCATGGGGAATGATGCTAAAAAATTTTAAATGCAAACCAAAAACGTAGTAAGAGGTGTCAAATTACTTTCCTTGAAGGGAAGAGAGGACAATATTGAGTTTTATTGAAGTTTTGAGGCCTTTCTCGCTCTCCTGCCAAAAGCGCAGTGCCACCCTGCCAAACGCACAATGCCAATTTCAAGACAACCTTTGACTACCTTCCCGGTGTTAGAATTAGGTACAGGATAGCTCGTTGGAATTCTTGTCAAGTATACTTTCCCGAACAGATTGAATTTTTCAATTTGGAGTTCATTTGCGCTGTCAAATGTCCAATCTCCCACGACTGGTCAAAATGTGCATAATGAGGCTACCAAAATGTATAGTGTTGTTCCAGTCAACTTTTGAAGGTATTCCCCAACTCCAAATTGAGCACATGATAGCTCATTGGAAACATATTTGTGTCTAATTATCATTTGACTCATCAAGGAAGTCAATTGGTCATTCCATCTAGGAGAAAAAATGATTTTACCAAGGTCACTCTAGAGGTGCATCAACCCTCCTGAGGCAAATGATGTTTTCGACATTTCTCCCAATCCATGAAACTTGTGTAAAAGTTTAAAATGTTTTCTCCTTTGGGGTCAATGATGGACAAAAACCTCTCTCACTTTTGTCAAATTCATATTCTACTTCTCAGAAACATCATTTGAATAAAACCTATCCTGATATGTGGAACAGGGGATTTGTAGAAATCAAGGGAAATGAAGGGGATAAGGGGCTTCTAAATTCTTGAGAAAATTTTGGAAAATAGAGAGGGATGTTAGGAAAGGGTAAAGTGGAATTTCAAATATTGAGTGAGGGGAATTGGTCCAAAAGAGCAAAACACAAGCCTAGCCTAGAAAATTGTCAAATTGTAGCAATAAGCTAGGGTTTGTGCGAAAATGATGAATTTGAGGGATATCAATGATGGGAAGTGCTTAAGAAGGTATATGAAGGAGAGGTGAAGATGTATGAGCATCAGGATACAAGTTTTGTCGACGATTTGACAATCCAAGAAAAATTACCTTCAAAACCCTAGGAGAGGGAAATGAGCCTTACCCAAGTACAACTAAAGCACGAACAAGGTGTAAAATGACCCATTGGAACCTGAAATGATGATGAAAACTTTTTGAATGATGGTACAGCCAGCTGAATGGTGACATGGAACGACACTTGTTAAACTTTGGAAGGAGTGAAAAGAAATCCTTGACCTAATACCTAGTGACCAAATTTTACTTGAAGACTCACTGAAATGACAAAATTTGACTTTGACACCCTAAGACCACTTTGTAAGAGCATGTTTGATCACTGGTCGAAGGGTTCAAAAACTGACACTAACATTGGCTCCATTGGGGATAGTAGCTCCTTGGAGGTGCCAAGAACACCATAGACCAAGTAGCCTTATCCATTGGGCATGGAGTCAAAAACTCAAGTTGAAATTACATAACTGAAAACTAACGACTTGACGACACAAACTAACTCTAAAACTATCTTGAAAATGACTGAAAAAATGACTCAAGACTTACTTAACTTAAGACAAGTACTTACAAAGATTTTCAATGGTAGGAAACCATCGAAATTTGAGGGCTTCAAATCATGATGAAAACCTCCTGCCTACTGATGAAATATGTACAATCATGTGAAGTGGGCCTTCCAATGTAGGAGATGGCTACTTACTGAAATTCTACTCTCACTTTCCTCGAGCAGGTAGAATGATGTACATGTAGGCAACTCATAATTGCAACTAAAACCAAGGCTTATGCTAACAAACCAGACAACATTTATCTTCTCCATTGCTTGCAAAAGAATAGCGAAGGGATATTGAAAATCCTCTAGCACTAGCTTGTCTCAAGATCCAGTAGCAAAAATACAAGTACTCCCTTCATTACGATCTGAAAGAACAGCTGGTTGTTGATTGATAGGAAGGCATAGAGAAGTACAAGCTTTTGGTATCTTAGTCATGGCTGTAAATTCCTTAACCATGAGAAATTATGACTCGATTTCTGGCATATTGTCTCTCTGAGGCTCATATTCCTCAATTTCATAGTTTAAGTCATTCTTAAATAGAAAACATTCTTCAAAATTATCAAAGATGACAACCCTATCATCTTCATGAAATAAAATAATATATGTTCGCTGATCTATAAATCTAATTTTAAGACTGTCATCGTTTTCAAAAGTGGAAGAAGATTCAATAATGCCTTCTTGACTATGTGAACATTGCAAACCTGCATTAGCTTGGGCTGTAACATGACCTTTCAAGAGTTGATCTATCTCATCTTCAGATAGACAAGATAATTTTTTTGTTTTATTTTACTAAAACAATAATTTTCTTCTTGAAATAACAATTCAAAACATGAAAAACCTGAATGACAGTCCTCAATTCCCCGGTCTTCTGAAATTTGAAAACAAATTTGATCATCTTCATATGACATGGCAACCATATTTTCATGTTTCTTATTGCACTCATGAGTCATACCAGTGAAAAATTCAGATAGTTCTTGAAACACAAAACTTAGATTTCTATCATTTACCACTGAGTTATCCAAAGAATATTTTTCACTTACTTGAACAAGGACCTCATCTTGTTTTTCATAAAAGGACTGGATTACCTCCTTGTGAAGGCTTTGTTATAATGAAACGAGAACACTTGGGTTAATAACTTTTTCTTCTTCATTCCATATGATCTCAACAACAGAGCTCTCCTTAATGGGATTCACAACAGGGTACTCTTCATCATCATGATCGGAATCTAGATATGAAATAACCAACTTGAGTTTATCACAATCTAAAATTGGAACTTGATTTTCCTACATATTGTCTTTTTCTATGAGCAGATCTAAAATAAGACCTTGTCTTCCATCATTTTCCATTGTACTAAGATCTTGAACCTGCTGCAAATTTTCTTGAGAATCTTGATAAGTATCCTCTAAGTTCTCTTTATGCTGCTAAAATGGATTTTTAGACAGGGCTTCCATGATCTCATCGTCCATGAAGTCATCATCTTCATACATTTTCTCAATATTTTCAATAAAACTATAAACATGTTTCCAACAATTCTGAACTAATATTAAGGATGGACAAGATTATTTATACCTTTCAAAGAACATGGTATGAAAATCCTTTAAACAATAAATATAGGCAGAGGACAAACTTTCATACCGAGATCGGGCTTCACCTTCGAGAGTCGCCATGAATATCTTCATCAAGAAGTCTGCAGGAAAATCAACCTTCAACTTGCGAATATGCATGTGAAATGTAACCAAATGTAAAGTAGCATCATTCCTATCATCATCTTTAAGCATAGGCAAATTCCTTTGCCAATCTACCTTAGGAATTTTATTTTGGAAACCTGAAATGTGATCTCAGCTCATGGGAGCATACCTTCAAGCAAACAAATCCATTTTTTATAACAATGAATTCGCCAAGAAATTCTTCAGGCTACTGGTTCTTGAAGAGTAGAGTTGCCATAAAAATTCCCAACCTTGGGATTTTTCGACACTAGAGAAGCTAGGTGAATGATTTCAACCTTCCGATGTCTGATCATTGTCCACCATCAACAATCAGATCTAAACTTGATACATTTTGTTGAGAATCATAAAACTACGTTCCCCAGTATGGTTGCCACTATGTTAGAGCCTAGATTGACCTCAGGTTGAAGAAAGGCAATCTTAGGATAACCACAAACCAAGCTTAACCTAGTAGCTAGCCCTACCAGGTCGGGAGAGGGCTCTCTCCTTATTAATATCAGTCAAGATGACTAGATCAGATATGGATTTTAGGCTAGGTATAGTAGCTCTATGGTTATTGATTGATTTTGTTGGGTTTTTTGCTGGATTGTATGGAGTCAGCCAGTTTTGCGTCCAGGAAATCAAGTCAGGATGCAGGGTGTTCTATGGGGCAGGGTAGGTATAGACTTTTACACTTGAAATTGAGTAAGATCAGAAGTCTAAGACTCATGAGGAGCTGAGGAGGGCATGTATACCTTATGTATCCTTCTCAAACAGTGGAAAACATTTAAAACTAAATGGCTTCCTAAGGCAGAGCACTGTAAACAATGAATTCTACCTATCTATCTTGATTTCATTCAGGTGGAAGCAATGAATTAGATTATGGCATGCATCAAACATGTAAACAACTGACTATAGAAGAGGAAACTATTGCAAAACACCATACCACAAGTATCCCATAAAAATAGCTGCAAATCTTGTATATTTCCTTGCCAAACTATTGATAATGATGTACAATATAGCTCAGAGAATCCAAGTGAGTCCAACCCTTGCCAATAACAAAGAAAATACATAATAGACATCAAAACCACTCATCCTAACCATCAGGGGTCGAATCCATGAGAAGAGGGGTTGTTACAACTATTTCCAGACATGGACCAGGAATATAGACAGTCAAACTACTTGCCTCTATAAGCATGGAAACTTATTCATTAGCCTCAAAACCACCTCTAACTAATGAATCTACCTTCTAAGACTATTTTACCATTACATTTACATGCCCTGTCATCAATTACATCAATGAAATCATCCACGAGGAGAAAGAAAGTGAATTTACAGTGAAAACAAGTGAAATTTAGATTTTCTGGGCAAACTGGTCAAAAGCGTAGCACCACTTTCCACTTGCTTTTGGGGGCCTTCCCCTTAACCAAAATGAGCCCAAGATAGCTCGTTTGAAAATTATTCAAGTCTCTCTTCTGGAAAAACTTGAATTTTTGAATTTAGAGGTCATTTTCCCCCTCAAAACTTGAATTTCCGAAGACTGCTTTTGTGTGTCCAAAAAGAGGCAGAGAGGTCATTTTTTTGGTAGTTTTTGGACCTTTTGGTGACCTAGATTTTCTCCAAAACTTCAGAAAATTTCTAGGGTGAATGTCCTCATCCTCCTGAATCCAAATATGTGAACCTTTTCTCCATTTGATGCCCCAAGAAAAAGTGCACTACTAGTGGCGCTGCACTGCTGGGAAAATTTTCCACATTGTGAATTTCAAATTTTCAAAAATGAAAAAAGTTCTCAAATTTTCCCACTTTTGGCATGGAGCACCACCATCAAGTTCTTTGGTTGGCCAAAGAAGCTTCAGCCAATATTTTGAGTCTATCTTCCTCCCTTGCGTGGTTTTCTTTGTTGCCTAGTTCTGCCTGTGTTTTCCTCCTCCTTATAGTCTCAGTCTTCTTGGTCCATGTTTGCAAGGTTGAGGTGTATTAAGGGAATGAGTGAAAGTGTTTTTAGGAATGAGGGGATGGGAGATGAGCTTATGGGCTAGAAAAGGAATCAGGGAGTAGGAATCATAAAATGATAAGGAGGGCTTCACTTGTTTGAGAAATTAACCTTTGGGAAGAGGGATAAAGGGATAGGGATGATATGGAATAGGGATAAAGGGATAAAGGGATAGGGGAAAAATTTAAAGCTGTAGTTATAGGTGATAGGAGGAACAATGGGGGTTTTATGGTTTAGTCATAACCAAGGGAGAGTTTTAGGGTTTTACACTTGCCATGGGGAATGATGCTAAAAAGTTTGAAATGAAAACAAAAATCATAGTAAGGGGCATTAACTTACTTGCATTGAATGGAAGAGAGGACAATCTTGAGGTTTCTTGAATGTTTGAGGCCTTTTTAGCACTGCTACTAAAAGCGCAACGCCACTACCAAAAGCACAGCGCCACCTTGCCAAACGTGCAACACCATGTTCAAGACAACCTTCTACTGCCTTCCCAGTGTCTGCATTCTAGAACATCTTAAATTTTTCAATTTGGAGTTCATTTGCCCTGTCAAAAGTCCAATCTCCCAAGACTAGTCAAAATGTGCAGAATGAGGCTGCCAAAATGCATAGTGCTATTGCAGTCAACTTTTGAAGGACTTCCGCAACTCCAAATTGAGCTCATGATAGCTCATTAGAAAGAAATTTGTGTCTAATTGTCATTTGACTCATCAAAAAAGTCATTTTGTTATTCCATATACGAGAAAAATTGATTTTACCAAGGTCACTCTAGAGGTGCATCAACCCTCCTGAGGCAAATGATATTTTCGTCATTTCTCCCAAACCATGAAACTTGTGTAAAAATTGAAATAATTTTCTCTTTTGGGGTTAATTATGGACAAAAATCTCTCTCGTGTTTGTCAATTTCATCTTCTATTTCTCAGAAACATCATTTGAATAAAACCTATCCCGATATGTGGAACATGCGATCTATAGAATGAAGGGAAATGAAGGGGATAAGGGGCTTGTAAATTCTTGGGAAAATTTTGGAAAAGAGGGAGGGATGTTAGGAAGTAGGGGAAAGTGGAATTTCAAATATTGATTGAGGGGAAGGGGTCCAAAAGAGAAAAACACACACATAGCCTAGAAAATTGTCAAATTGTAGCAATAAGCTAGGGTTTGTGGGAAAATGATGAATTTGAGGGATATCAGTGATGGGAAGTGCTTAAGAAGGTATATAAAATATAGGAGAAGGTGTATGAGCATCAGGATACAAGTTTTGTTGATGATTCGACCATTCAAGAAAAATTACGTTCAAAATCCTAGGAGAGGGAAATGAGCCTTACCCAAGTACAACTGAAGCTCGAACAAGGTGTAAAATTACCCATTGGAACCTGAAATGATGATGAAAACATTTTGAATGATAGTACACTCAGCCAAATGGTGACATGGACTGACACTTGGAAAACTTTTAAAGGAGTGAAAACAAATCCTAGACCTAATACCTAGTGACCAAATTTTAGTTGAAGACTCACTAAAATGAAAAAATTTGACTTTGAAAACCTAAGACCACTTTGTAAGAGCATGCTTGACTGCTGGTGGAAGGCTTCAAAGACTAACACTAACACAGGTGATATCCCCTTAATGGAGGTAATCTCAGTCCGACGTTCTGCTCCTTCGAGGTGACGGTTAATACATGGCAAACATTGCCCTGAAACCTATGCAGTCACAGGTGACCCATCGCGGTATGATAATATGGGTAATTTTTCATTTTCAGATGGGTAGTTTTGGTTTTATTTGTTGAGTGCATTAGCACTTTTTTGGCCATAATGCTCAACCTTTATTGGTTATTCCTTTGTTAATGAAAAGTTATTTTGTAGAATAATACTTTTACTATAAATGGTTTTCAATATTTGGTTATATTGTTCCTCTTTGTTAATATGTTCATCTTCTAGATATTTCATCCTTATTGTGATATCTATCTATAATTTAGATATAAAGTTTTTCTTTTATCAAGATGTTTATTCTCGGAAATTATATTTTTATAGTACTAGCTATCTGGCAAATTTGTTTATATTTCCTTTCTAAAAATCTAGTAATGAATATACAGTGAAAGATTTCTCCTTCTGTTAATTTCACAACCCTGTATATTCTATAATTTCACAATATTGTGTATTTTGTAGTTTCACAATACTTGAATTTTTCCGTGTTTAAATATCTACAGTTTCTCTTCTTTTATACATATATTTTTGCAAGGTTCTCTTTCTTATATATTTCTATGTTAGCGTAGTTCAAACTGAAGCCCTCAGGTCATCTAGAAAGAAAATTTAAAGAATATTAATATATAAATTCAAAACTGTTTATCCCCATATTTATGAAATTATTAATGTTGAAAAAGTATCTTTATAATGAAATTATCGTATCAGGCCATAGAATATAAAATTAATTAAAAAATCTTGTGTATCTACTAAATTATACATGTCCTTATTTGTGAAATAGTAAATTTTGAAGCTTAATTTTAAATTTCTTTAGTTTCACTAAACATAAATTTTAGAATGTAATGTGGAAAAGAACAACAGAGTATTATAAATATACATGGTTTAGAAAGAGTAGAAAAACATTAAAAAAATTAATGTAAATTGGAAAATAACAACACATCATAAATATATAGATTCCAAGTTGTAATTATAACACATTAACTTTTGAAATATTGTATTAATTTTGTCTTTATAAAAGATACAAATTTTAAAATATGAAGTGTGTCTTAAAATTAATGAGAAAAAAATGGATATGTATCAAATTATCCATGTTCATTGTGAAACAACAAATTTTTAAATGTAATTGTAAAACTTATTTGTATTAAACATATAAATTTGAAAATGTCAAGTGGGAAAAAAAAAAAAAAAACCATCAATTTAGTTTTAAAGTATGAAGTGCATCTTAAAATTATTATAAAAAAAATGGATGTGCATCAAATTATCCATATTCATTGTGAGACAACAAATTTTGAAATGTAATTGTAAAGTTTATTTTCATTAAATATAGATATTTGAAATGTCAAGTGGAAAATAACAACAAGGCATCAATTAATAAATGATAAGTATTTATTTTTGAAAAATAGTAAATATTGAAATATAATTCTAAAATTTATCTTTGTTGAACATTAAATTCTTAAAATGTAAAGTAGATTAAATTTAATTTGAAAAATTATAAACATCAATACTCGTGAACCAGTGAACTTTGAAATATATTTTTTAAATAATAATGTTTGAAATGCAATTCTAAAAGAAAATCAAGATATGAAATAGATTAAAAAAATAAATTCAAATAGATGGTGAATATAATTAGAAGAATAAATTATGCATTCAATTATAGATGTCCAATAAACCTTGAAATGTAATTAAAAAAAAAACATATTTATTAAACACACGCACACACACACACATATAAATTTAATATGGAAAAAAAAATATTAATATATAAATACAAAATTGTTTATCCCCATATTTATGAAATTATAAATGTTGAAAATGTATATTTATAATAAAATTATCATATCAGGCCATAGAATATAAAATTAATTAAAGATCTTGTGTATCTATTAAATAATACATGTCCATATTTGTGAAATAGTAATTTTGAAGCTTACTTTTAAAAATTTATAGTTTCACTAAACATAAATTTTAGCATGTAGAGTGGGAAAGAACATGACAACATTATAAAAATAGATGGTTTTGAAAGAGTAGAAAAACATTAAAAAAATTGATGTAAATTGGAAAATAACAACACATAATAAATATATAGATTCCAAGTTGTAATTATAACACATAAAATTTTGCAATATTATGTTAATTTTGTCTTTATTAAAGATAGAAATGTTAAAATATGAAGTGTATATTAAAAAAAATGGATATGTATCAAATTATCCATGTTCATTGTTAAACAACAAATTTTGAAATGTAATTGTAAAACTCATTTTTATTAAACATAGAAATTTTAAAATGTCAAGTGGAAAATAACAACAAAACATCAAATAATAAATGATAAGTATCTATTTTTGAAAAATATTAAATTTTGAAATATAATTCTAAAATTGATCTTTGTTGAACATTAAATTCTTAAAATGTAAAGTAGATTAAATTTAATTTGAAAAGTTATAGATATCAATACTAGTGAATGAGTAAGATTTGAAATATATTTGTTAAATAATATTTTTTGTAATGCAATTCTAAAAAAAAATCAAAATATGAAATAGATTAAAAGAATAAATTGAAATAGATGATAAATATAATTAGAAAAAAAAATTATGCATTCAATTATAGAATATATTGTTCTTATTATTATAATAATATATTATTATTATTATTATAATACAATATAATCGTTTGTTTTTTTATAATTATAATAATATAATCATTATTATAATAATATACCAATATTATTATTATTATTATTAGAACCATAATATATATGGAGTTTATATAATTATTATCATATTTATACAGTAATATATATAAATAATTGGTCTTTATTCTTATTATTATAATAATATATTATAATAAAGTTAGTTATATTATTATTATAATAATATAATATTATTATAATCAGATATTATTATTATTTTATAATTTTATATTATTATATTATTTTAATAGTATAATGATAATCTAATATTATTATGAGCTATTTTTATTATTAATTAATATATATTAGGAGTTTATACAATTATTATAATATTTATATAATAATATATATAAATAATCTCATTTTTAATATCTATATAGTTAGTAATAATACTATATAGTTATTTATATAGTTAAATTAATAATCCTAAATACTGATAATAATTAACCCTATGTATACAAACCTTAAGATAAATATTAAGAATAGTAATGCCTAAAAAAAATAATAATAATCATATTATTATTATTATTATATTCTCTTATTATAATAATATTACAATATAATTGTTATTATTTTTTTTTATAATTTTATATTATTAGATTATTTAAATAATATAATGATAATCTAATATTTTTTTTTTTGTAAGCTTAGGTGGGACCTTCTCATTTTCGAGTTTTTACATGTCCGTTATTCACCCCATTTCCAGGGAGGGTAGCACAAGAATCGAACCCAAGATCTCCGGTTCGGTGAGACTTCATTTCCACGGCCATTGCCACTTGAGCTACCCCATGCGGACTAATGATAATCTAATATTATTATGACCTATTTTTATTATTAATTAATATATATTAGGACTTTATATAATTATTATAATATTAATATAATATTTATACATTATTATATATAAATAATCTGGTTGTTAATATTTATATGGTTATTAATAATTCTAAATACTCGTAATAATTAACCCTACGTATACAAATCCTAAGATAAATATTAAAAATATTAAAGAATATTACTACTATTATTATTATGAGTTTATATTATTATAATAATATAATATAGTAATCATAAATATATAATTATATAAGAATATAGTTGCTATTATTTGTAGAGTTGTTAATTATCATAAATAATAGATAATTGGTCTATTGTTCTTATTATAATAATATATTATAATAATATTGATTATATTATATTATAATAATAATTATATTTTTATATTATTATAATAATATAATATTATTATAATATTATAATCATCTTATTATTATTATTAGGTTGCTTAAATAATATAATAATAATCTAATATTATTATGAGTTATTTTTATTATTAATTAATATATATTAGGAGTTTATATAATTATTATAATATTAATAAAATATTTATACAGTAATGTATATAAATAATCTGGTTGTTAATATTTATATAGTTATTAATAATCCTAAATACCCATAATAATTATTAATGTGGTTGATATAAGCCTATCAATATATATCAACCACATTAGAATATGTGTTTATATATATATTTCATATATGCTTATCAGCTTATATCAACCATATTGATAAATATAGTTGTGCTAGTATTAAAATATGAGCAACTTTTATTTTTAATCATAGCGTTGAAATATGTCAATATAAAAATGAAAGAAAAATAATATATAATAATATATTATAAAATAGTATAATTTTTCAGGGTTCTTAAATTTTCAAGCTATTTTCCACTTAGCTTTCACTGAAATTATGAGATTGAAATAAAACTGCACCATAGTTGCAATTTCCTCAAATCCCACAACACCAAAGTTTCCCTAAAACTTTGGGGGATTTTTGAATATATTCTATATAATCGAAATATACGATCTGAATAAAATCGACGTCTGAAATTTCATATCCCACATCACGAGTGTTCCCTTCAAATGTTGGGTGACTTTTGAATATATTTTGCATCATAAAAAATAGAATCCGATTAAAGTCCATTTCTGAAATTTCGAATCGTCTAAATCGCCGAATTCGAAAAAAGGTGGGGCGGTGTAGCCAATGTTTAGAAAGTTTCTGATGAGAGGGTGCATGCCAGTGGGTGTAGCCAATGTTTAGAAAGTTTCCGATGAGAGGGCGCATGACAGTGATAGCATGAAAGTTTTTAATTTTGGACATATATTTTAGATATCATACTTTTTATTAAAGTAGCATAATCATATTAATAAATGTGATAGATATACATCGTAAATATTAATTTAATATATATTATATTATAAATATAATATGCTAAATTAATATAATATTAATAATGTTCATATTAATAATAATATTGTTAGATCTCATAGTTTTGTGATCCATGACGTAGATAAATATCTTTAGGATTAATTACATTTTTAAGAATGGGTCGATGTTTCACACCAACTAATGTGGTTCATCCTTAGAACAAGGTGGAAAAAATCATACAATCATCATGAATAAATAGTAGGGATTTATATTAAAACCTAGGAATAATATTTTAAACCCAATCAATATTATTATACCCTAGGAATATGAATCCTTTGGTTAATAAACCCAATATATTTATATTATAAATATAAGGCACTAATAAACCCAAGAAATTAATATTGTAAACCCAAGCTATATAAACCCTTGGATAAATATTATAAACCCTAAAACAAACATGGTTGACCATAGATGATGATGATTGATTTTCATATTGAGACAATCTTTGTCACAATGTGCTATTGGACCATGGCTGACCATGATTGATTTTCATATTGGGAGAATCTTTCTCACAATGTGACATTGGACCCTTGTTGACCATGGTCGACTGTGATTGATGATGGTTCATGATGGTTGATTTTCATATTAAGACAATCTTTGTCAGAATGTCATTGGAACAAGGTTGACCATGGTTGTCACAATGTGACATTGGACCATGAGATAAACTTTGACACAATGTGACCATGGTTATTGACGATGATTGACCATGGATGATTAACGAATAATAAACCCAACGGATTAATACTAAAAATCCAAGGGATTATAAAACCAAGGAAATAATATTAAGGGCTAAATAAAATAAACCCAAGGTATATAAACCCTAAGATAAATATTATAAACCATAAAATAGACATGGTTGACCACAATTGATTTTCACATTGACATAATCTTTGTCACAAAGCGACATTGGGCAACTGACCATGATTTATTTTCATATTGAGACAACCTTTGGCACAATGGGACGTTGGATAATGGTTGGCCATGGTTGACCATGGCTGATTTTCATATCGAGACAATATTTGTCACAATGCGAGGTTGGACCATGGTTGACCATATTTAACCATGGGTATCGAAATGTGACGTCAGACCATGATACAATATTTGTCATAATGTCACCATGCTTATTAATCATGGTTGACCATGCTTCACCATGATCAACCATGTTTGAGCAATGTGGACCATGGTTGACCATAACTGACCATGATTGCCCTTGGTTGGCCATGGTTAACCATGATTGATTTCTCTATTGAGAAAATCTTTGTCACAAAACCATATTAGCATTATTATACATGTAAGGGATTAATAAACCCAAGGGATTTATAAATGAAATGAATTTATATTATAAAACCAAGGGATTTATATTAAACCCTAGGAATAATGTTATAAACCTTATCAATATTATTATACCCTAGGAATATGAAACCTTAGGTTAATAAACTCAAGGGATTCATATTATAAACCCAAGACACTAATAAACCCAAGGGATTAATATTGTAAATCCAAGCTATATAAACCCTTAGATAAATATTATAAATCCTCAAAAAGCATGGTTGACCATAAATGACGATGATTGATTTCCATATTCAGACAATCTTTGTCACATTGCACTATTGGGCCATGGATGACATGATCGATTTTCATATTGAGTGAATCTTCCTCACAATACGACATTGGAAACTAGTTGACCATGATTGACGATGGTTCACGATGGTTGATTTTCATATTAAAACAATCTTTGTCAGAATGTGACATTGGACCAAGGTTGACCATGGTTGTTACTATGTGACATTGGATCACGAGACAATATTTGACAAAATGTGACCATGGTTATTGACCATGGTTGACCATAGATGATTTTCATATTGAGACAATCTTTGTCGAAATGCAACATTTGACCATGGTTGACGATATTTGGCCATGGTTGGCTATAACTCACCATGGTTGACCATGATTGACATTATAAACAAAAGGGAATAATACCCGAGGGATTGATATTATAAACCAAAGGGAATAATAAACCCAAAGGATGAATACTAAAACCCTAAGGGATTATGAACCCAAGTGAATAATATTAAACTCAAGGGACTAATATTATAAAACCAAGGTATATAAACCCTAAGACAAATATTTTAAACACTAAAATAAACATGTTTGGCCATGATTGACCATGGTTGACAATGATTAATATTATAAACCCAAGGGAATTTTATTATAAACTTAAGGGACTAATACCAAAATCCCAAGGGATTATGAACCTAAGGGAATATTATTAAACCCAGGGAACTAATAATGTATACCCAAGGTACATAAACCCAAGGGAATAAACCGAAAGAATTTATATATAAACCCAATTGATTATAAACCCAACGGATTCATATTAAAACCTATGATTAGCATTCTAAACCCTATCAATATGATTATACCTTATTAATATGAAACCTTAGATTAATAAACCCGAGGGATTGATATTATAAACCCGAGGCACTAATAAACCCAAGGTGTTAATATTGCACACCCAAGCTATATAAGCACTTAGATAAATAGTATAAACCTTAAAAAAATATGGTTGACGACGAATGACAATGGTTTATTTTCATATTGAGACAATCTTTCTCACAATGCACTATTGGACCATGGTTGAACATGGATGACCATGATCAATTTTCATATTGAGAGAATCAAAATGCCACATTGGACCATGGTTGACCATGATTGATGATGGTTCACAATGGTTTATTTTCATATTGAGACAATCTTTGTCATAATGTGATGTTAGACCAAGGTTGACCATGGTTGTCAAAATGCGACCATGCTTATTGATGATGGTTAACCATGGTTGATTTTCATATTGAGACAATCTTTGTCTAAATGTGACATTTGACTATGGTTGACGATGATTGATAATGGTTGGATATGATTGGCCATGGTTGACCATGATTGATATTATAAACCAAAGGGAATAATCAACCGAAGGGATTGATATTATAAACCCAACGGAATAATAAACCCAAGGGACTAATATTATAAACCCGAGGTATATAAACCCTAAGATAAATATTCTAAACGCTAAAAGAAACATGGTTGACCATGATTGATATTATAAACCCAACGGAATCATAGACCAAAGGTATTAATACTAAAACCCCAAGGGATTATGAACCGAGGGAAATATTATTAAACCCAAGGGACTAATATTATAAACCCAAGGTATATAAACCCTATGCTAAATATTGTAAACATTAAAATCAACATGTTTGACCATGATTTACCATGATTGACCATGCTTGATTTTCATATAGAGACAATCCTTATCACAATTTGACCTTGGACCATGGTTGACCATGCTTAACCATGGTTGATTTTCCTATCAAGACAATTTTTGTCACAATGTGACGTTTAACCATGGTTGAGCATGATTGGCCATGGAAGACAATGTTTGAGATTATAAAACATGGTTGACCATGGTTGGCCAAGGTTGACCATGATTGACCATCGCTGACCATGATCATCATATTAATGCAATCTTTGACATAATGCGATGTTGGATCGTGGTTGAGATAGTGACTAATTTTCATATTGAAACAATCTTTTTCACAATGCGACATTAGCTGATGGTTCATACTAATTAAACATGGTTGACCGCACTTGATTTTATAAAACATGGTTGACCTTCGTTGAATAATATTAAACCAAAGGGACTAATATTATAAAGCCAAGGTATATAAACCCTAATATAAATATTATAAACACTAAAATAAGCATGGTTAACTATTGTTGATTTTCATATTAAGATAATCCTTGTCACAATGTGATTTTGGACCACGGTTGACCATGGTTTATTTTCAAATCGACAGAATATTTGTTGTCCATGACCATGTGAAATTAGAACATGGTTGTCCATGTTCGATTCTCATATTGAGACAATATTTGTCGCGGTGCGAAGTTGGGCCATGGTTGATCATGATTGAATTTATAAAACATGGTAGACAATGGTTGGCCATGGTTGACCATGATTGACATGGTTGACCATTGTTAACCATAGTTGACCATGATTGATAATAAACCTAAATAAATAATATTAATCCCTAGGAATATCAACCCTTACATCAATAAACCAAGGGGGTTGATATTGTAAACCCAAGAAAATAATAAATCTAAAGGGTAAAAATTGTAAACCCAAGGTATATAAACCCTAAGATAAATACTCAAAACCCTAGAATAAACATGGTTGACCATGTTTGATTTCCATATTCAGACAATCCTTGTCACAATGTGATGTTGGAGCATGGTTGGCCATGATTTCTTTTCAAATCTAGAAAATCTTTGTCACAACACGACATTGGACCATAGTTAACCATAGTTGATTTCCATATTGAGACAATCTTTGTCACAATGCGACATTCGACCATGGTTGACCGGGTTGGCTATGAGTGACCATGGTTGACCATGATTGATATTATAAACCCAAGGGAATAATAAACCTAAGGGATAATATTATAAAACTAAGGAGTTAATACTAAAACACCTAGGGATTATGAATGTAAGAGAATATATTAAACCAAAGGGACTAATATTATAAGACCAAGGTATATAAACCTTAAGATAAATATTATAAACACTAAAATAAACATGGTTGACCATGGTTGATTTTTATATTGTGACAATCCTTGTCAGAATGTGACGTTGGACCATGGTTGACCATGATTGATTTTCAAATCAAGAGAACCTTTGTCACAATGCGACATTGGACCATGGTTAACCATGTTTGATTCTCATATTGAAACAATATTTGTCATGATGTGACATTTGACCATGGTTGACCATGATTGAATTTATAAAACATGGTAGAAAATGACTTGCCATGGCTGACCATGATTGACCATGGTTGACCAAAGTTAACCATGATTGATAATAAAACTAAAGAAATAATATTAATCCCTAGGGATATTAACCCTTATATCAATAAAGCCACGAGATTGATATTATAAACCCAAGGTATATAAACCCTAAGATAAATACTCTGAAACCTATAATAAACATGATTGACCGTGTTTGATTTCCATATTTAGACAATCATTGTCACAATGCGACGTTGGACGAAGGTTGACCATGATTGATTTTCGTATTGAGACAACCTTTGTCACAACTCGATGTTGGACCATAGTTAACCATGGTTGATTTCCATATTGAGACTATCTTTGTCACAATTTGACATTCGACCATGGTTGACCATGGTTGACCATGATTGATATTATAAACCCAAGGGAAAAATAAACCTAAGGGATGAATATTATAAACTCAAGGGGTTAACATTAAAACCCCAAGGGATTAGGAATCCAAGGGAATAATATTAAACCAAAGGGACTAATATTATAAACCCAAGGTATATAAACCCTAAGATAATTTCTATAAACACTAAAATAAAAATGGTTGACCATGGTTGATTTTCATATTGAGATAATCCTTAACATAATGCGACATTGGAACATGGTTGACCATGGTCGATTTTCATATGGAGACAATCTTTGTCACAATGTGACATTGGACCATAGTTTACCATGGTTGATTTTCATATCAAGACAATATTTGTCACAATGTGCCATTCAACCATGATTGACAATGATTGACCATGGTTGACCATGTTTGATTTTATAAAACATAGTTGACCATGATCAACCATGGTTAACCATGGTTAACCATGATTGGCCATGGTTAACCATGATTGACCATGATTGTCCATGATTTTCATATGGAGACAATATTTATCTTAAAGTTTATATACCTTGGGTTTATAATATTAATTCCTTGGGTTTAATATTATTCCACTCGGTTTATAATCCCTTGGGTTTTTAGTATTAATGTGTTGAGTTTTTTATTCCCTTAGGTTTATAATATCGATCGCTTAGGGATTTTAATCTAATGATTCATATTCCTAGGGTATAATATTATTGAAAGAGTTTATTGCCGAAAGGATTTATCCCTTGTGATTATTGTCTCTTTTTTTTCTCAATAATTCAAGTATGGAGCACGAAACCTTGAAAATTATAAATCTATATAAGCAAATAAATATTTTTCTTTTTATATAGTTAATTATAAATTATGAAATCTATTTTTTTTTCATTATATATAATTAATTATAAATTATAAAATCTACATATTTTTCATTTTATATATAGTTAATTATAAATTATATTTTTTATTTTATATAATAATAATTGAATTATTTTAAATAAATAAAAATAAATGAAATAATATAATAATATTTAAAATTAAACTACTTCTTCTTTATTATTATTATTATTATTAAAAATTACTATTTTATATATATATATATATATATATATATATATATATATATATATATATATAAATCCTTTTTATAATTATTATTATATTTATTTATTTATTTTTAATTATTTCATTAAACGCATATTTAATTATATAGTTAATTATATTTTATTATTTCTTCTTTTTGGTAGGTAAGCACCCATAAGGGATTTGAACTAGTGATCTATCACAAGAAGTGCCTTAATAGTGCATCCATTCACCGTCAATCCAAAGTCCCTAGGCAAATTATATTTTTTTTATTTCATTTTACATAGTTAATTATAAATTATACCTCACATAAAATATTTCTATTGGAACTCAAATAATTGAGAATTACAAGAAAATCAATTCAAATTACTATAAGATATTATATCAAATTGCTATTGATAATCATGGTATCATGTTGTTATTATTTACTTGTAAAGATTATGTATAGAAAATTCGAATCAGTATTTTGTTGTTATTAAAATTGAATTCATTATCATTTAAAATATGTTTCTAAATATATAAATAATTAATTAATTAAGTAAAACATTTCAGTTTAAAAAAATATCATGAAAATTTGAAGGAAATTACATGACACAATCCAAAAATTCTTTTATTTTTTTAAAGGCACCATGTAGTTGTTCGAAGTAATGCTTCTATGTAATTAGTAGATGTCATTATGAGTCCCCATGTGTCATTATAGAAGCTTTTTATTCTTATGTAATGAGTTGGAGTGAGGTGTCGAAGTGAGTGTGTAATTTCATATATATGTAATTGTTGAAATGAATAATATATAGTGTGAGATTTCTATTGTGAAAAAACACTCTCCACTCTATCTTCTATTTTTCTAATAGTAGTTAATAATAATAATAATATTCGTCTGCCATCTTTCACTACTTGTGCTTTTCCAACGTGATGCCCGGTTTTCTTCCTAACTTTCAGGATCTTCATTTTCAGTTTTGAGCTAGAATAATGTAATGATAATTAGCAGTTGAAGTTGATGGTTAGCCACAAAATCTCTAGTATAAAATCCCTCTCACTCTCCTACAGTTTCAACACAATGAAAGATTGCATGGACTCGATAGAGTTGTTGAATATTGTCAGAACTACTTTGCGTGCACCCCTCCCTGAAGCTTTATACGAATATATCTCGTCCTATATAATTACTAATATTCCAAGACACAGAAACCACACATATGTTAACATTATGATGTGATTCGATCTGTGAATTTAAATGTTAAGTTGAAAACAGAAAAAAAAAATTAAAAAATAAAATAAATAAATAAATAAAAAATAAAAAAATAAAAAAAATAGAACATATCATACCTTCTTCACCGTTCATCTTTATTATCACCATCATTAACTTGCATAGAAACATAACAATTAATAATTTTATTGTGAAAATGATTTTTAATGTATTCTATGTGTGAAATAATGAAAGAGAAGTTGATATGAGATGAGTTGAGAATGATACGATACCATTTGATCGAATTGGATATTGGCGGCCACCCACCTATCCCCCTTAGGCCTCTAATCAATTTCATTTGTTTCCTTGTTTGTTTCAACATTTACTATTTTTAGGAGTTTTTCGGGTCGTAAACTTCCAGAGCAGTTTTGACACCCTAAACGGCATATTTTTAGTTCTGTTGCAGGCCCCTCGGCATAGAGCTTGCAAGAAAAATTGTATTACATTGATAGACCTTTCCAGTGAGGTATCTCACGTGACAAACGAAGATAGTATGACCAAGTTATGACCCTGAGAAGTTGGTTGCCCAATTAACCCTAATGGGGCCCACAAACACTTGTTGTTGCATCTCCTAGGGTTAGGGTGTTGGGTTTTTTAGGGTCTTCTCATTGTAACACAGTTTAGAGGCATGTAGCTGCTACATCTCTTCTTAGAGATAAGCTACCATCGCCTGAGATAGTCTTATTTCAATTCTGTTTGTAAGCATATTTCAACAATTGATATTAAGGAAATAAAGTCTTAGTTCTGCTTCTTCTTTTTAGTTATGCTTATATATTTAATTGTTGCATTCTTGTTTAAATTCAGATCAGTGGTATCAGAGAAGTCTGGTCTTTCTCTGTTTTTCTTTCCACATTCCCAACGAGGTCGAGATATAAGGAGTTAGGGCTTGAACTCGTCGAACCTTTGCAAGACCAGCCTCACAAATCCTGACAACCTCTCATGGAGAAAGAAAAGGACGATGAGGCGGTAGGAGATCTTATCAGAATATTGCTCCAAGAAGCCCTCGAGTGACAAAGGAATGCAATGATGGACAAATTTTCCCATATCCTTCAGCGACTACCCAAGGGTGACACATCTACTTCCAGAAGCAACTCTGGAAGCACCACACACTTTAAGGTACAAGTTAACTTTGACATTCCCATATTTGAGGGTCAGATAGATGCGGATTTAATAGATAAATGGTTAAATATGTTAGAAGGATATTTTTTCTGTTCATGATTTTTTCAGTGAGGAAAAGATTATTTTTTCTCTTCTTAAGGTTTCCCCCCACATCAAGGACTAGTGGGAAACCTACTGAGAGCAAAAGGATGAAAGTATGCCCTCAATATTTTTGGTCATACCCACTTAGGATTTGTTATGGGACACCATCTAGGAGAAGTACTACTCTGTCAGGATCTATGAGGATAAGTACATAAAGTAGATCACACTGGGATATGGAAGGGATCAAGACATGCTCGAGTTTACCAATGTTTTCCATACCCTTCGCACAAAGTTGTGTATCAAGGATTATGAGAAACATCTAGTACTCAAGTACTTCAATTGCCTACACAGGTACATCCAGGATGAGATGGAGTTCCCGGATATCTTGTCGCTCGCCATGGCATACCAATATTCTATCAAGATTGAGCAGAAGGTTAAATAGAAAAAGTGAGACTTTGGATCTTCGAATCTGAAGCAAGTGAAAGGCATCGCCTGTTAGGCCAGGAAATAACTCCTCAAGGCAAAAAATGATTCATATATCTTATTCCATCAGGTAGGTATTCATTATATACATGACAGAGAGACTGTTCACTTCATCTCCTGATGACTGTTCATATTACTTATTTATCTATTTACATATATTCACCCAATCATGAGGATTAGGTTTCAACATTCCCCCCCTTAATCTGAATGTATGTTGGTGAGTCTAAGCATCGTTCTGAATCGTTCAAGCTTTTCTCTTCCAAGCGATTTGGTGAAGATGTCCGCAATTTGCTCATTTGTGGAACAATGACAGAGATGGATTGTTTTGGCCTCAACATGATGTCAAATCAGATGATATTTAGTATTGATGTGCTTCGTTCGATCATGGAACTTTTGGTTCTTGGCCAACTTTATTGCAGAGGTATTATCAATCATGAGTGGAGTTGATTGTACTTGTTTTACTTGCAAATCTTCAAGAATTTTCCTGAGCCACACAATTTCTTTTATTGCTTCAGCTGCCACCACGTATTCTACTTCTATTATGGAATTTGTTGGAACTGATTGTTTGCGTGATCTCCAGGAGACAACTCTTGATCCAAGACTCATAGCATATCCTGAAGTAGATACCCCAGTTTCTTTGTCTCCATCGATGTCTGAATCAGAGTATCCAATCAAGCTGAAGTTGTCCACCTATGTATACTTGATTCCAAAGTCTTGAGTTCCCTTCAAGTACCTTAGAACTCTTTTTGCAGCAAACTAATGTCCCTCACAAGGCTTTTGCATAAACCTGGAGAGGATTCCAACAACAAATGAAATGTCTGGTCTGGTAGTAGTTAGGTAGTTGAGACTTCCTACAAGCTGTCTATACTTTGTTGCATCCTCAAATTCTTTTCCTTCAATAGATTTGAGCTTTAAGTTTTGTTCCATTGGAGTAGTAAGAGGATTGCATTCTGTCATGCCAAACTTGTTCAATAGATCTCCAATGTATTTCTTTTGAGAAAGAAATATGGACTTTAGATGCTAGGTTACTTCAATACCAAGATAGTAATGAACATAGCCCAAATTAGTCATTTCAAAACTTTTCCCCTATTCCTTCTTTATGGATGCAATGTATCTTTCATTGTTCCCTATCATTAAAATATCATCTACATATACCACAATATATACAATTGTTTTGCCAACTTTCTTGAAAAATAAAGTTGCATCATCAAGATCAAAATGTTTGAAATTGAGTTTCAAAAGATGCTCAGTTAGTTTTTCATACCAGGCTCGTGGTGCTTGTTTGAGGCCATACAAGGACTTCACCAATTTGCATACTTTATGTTCATGTCCTTTCACAACAAATACTTCAAGCTAGGACATAAAAACATTCTCTGTTAGATCTCTATTCAAGAAAACATTTTTTACATCCATTTGATGGACTTTCCAACCATTCTGAGTTGTTAGGGCAAAGAGTGTCTGGATGGTAGCCCATTTTGTTGTGGGGGCAAAAGTCTCCTCATAATCGACCCCTTCCTTCTGTGCAAAACCTTTTGCCACAAGCCTAGCTTTGTGCTTGTCAAGTGAGCCAGCAACTTTATACTTGTTCTTGTAGACCCACTTGCAACCAATTGGTTTGGTTCCTAATGGAGGATCAACTAGCATCCATGTTCCGTTCTTTATGACGGCATCATACTCCTTTTGCATCGCTTCTTTCCATTCATCATGAGAAGTAGCTTCTTTGAAGGAAGTTGGTTCGAAATCTGTAGACATGTTCAATTCACAATCATAAGAAACATCCATATCAACAGGTGAATTAGAGTCATCTACATCACCTCCATTTTGCCGGTTTGAATTTCGAGTTCTTGTCTTTCCAACTTCATCAGGATGAACACTTTCAAGTGTCTTTGTTAGCCACTTTGGGGGACCTTTCTTATATGGTCTAGGCTACTCTGTTGATTGAGTTGGGACTGAATCAAGATAGAGTCTCCCAATTCTATCAATCACATCACTTAAAGCATCATCTGTTGTTGGAGTTTCATGCGGGGAAGAGTGTTCTTCAGAAAAAGATTCCACATGTTGATCTAGTATAGGAATCCCCCCTTGGAGATGTGGAATCTGATTATCAAATTCTTGCAATGATTTTTCTTTTGTGAATCTATCCAAGCGATCAAGTTGTCGCTCAACAACACTGCCAGTTTTGGATGATTCAAGAAAAATTACATCTCTAGATATAACAAACTTTTTATTTACTTCATCAAAGAGATGGTATGCTTTGGAGGTGTTTGAATACCCCAGGATGATACACTTACAACTTCTAGCACCAAGTTTGTTTCTATGTACCTTTGGTATCAAGGCATAACAAGTGGAACCAAAGACCCTGAGATGCTTTACCGAATGAACATGTCCATACCACATTTCATATGGAGTCTTGTTTCTTATAGAATTAGATGGACATATATTCTTCATATATGCAGCACATAGAACATCATCGGCCCAAAAAATTATCTTTACATTTTTGAAGAAGAGCATGGATCGTACCATATTTAAGATTGTCCTATTCATTCTTTCAGCTACACCATTCTGTTGGGGATTATAAGGCATAGTTGTTTGGTGTTTGATCCCATGTTGGTGAAGATAGTTTTCAAATTCATTTGATGTGTACTCTTCTCCATTATCAGTGCGAATAGACCCAATATGAGATTGTGCATCATTTTCAATCCATTTATGAAAATTCTTGAATGTTTGAAAAGCATCAGATTTTTTCTTCAATAAGTAAACCCAACACATTCTGGTGTAGTCATCAATAAATGTCATGATATATTTATTTCCATTTGCAGAAGGAATAGGCATTGGACCACATAAATTTGAATGAATGAGTTCAACTTTTCTATGTGCTCTTGAATGTGAATCATGAAAAGACTATTTGCTATGCTTTCCTAGAATACAAGCATCATATTGCTTAAGCTTCCTAGGAATTGTAGGCAAACTAGCAACACCATTTTTCTTCAACAAGAGGAGACTGTCATAGTTCAAATGTCCAAATCTAGCATGCCATAATAAACTTGATGGAAGTGTAACTTCTTCATGATGAGAATTGTATGAAAAATGTTGTGCATGAGAAGAGGTTCCTTGCAGCTTGAGAAGCCTTTCTTCTTCTATTCCCCTCATGACAAGTGAGTGGTCAAATGCTTTTCTTACCTCAATCTTGCCATCAAAAATATGAATGGAGTGACCTTGCTGGTGGATGTGGAACAAGGACAAGAAGTTTCTCTTGAGTTGTGGGAGATATAGAACATGATGCAGAAGAAAGTCTGGAAGACTAGGCAGTTTAAGCCTGATTGTGCCAAGCCCCGATGGCTTGATTTTTGATTGGTCTGCAAAGTATATTGCTCCATCAACATTGTCAGTAAAATCTTCAAAAAAATATTTTCTATGAGTCATGTGGCAGGTTGCTCATAAATCAAGCAACCAATCATTTTTCCAAGTAACTGAAGCATTAAATAAATCTTCATTTACTCCAATGTTGCATAGTGCCACAACATAGTAAGCGGTTCAAGTGCTTTACCTTTGTCTGTATCATCAGTTTTACGTTTCTGTTGGTTTCTTTTCTACTCAATTTTTTCCCATGGTAGCTTGCGTGTAGAGGCATCATGTCATCCATTTCTTTTGTAGTGTATGTAGTGAAAATCTGACTTTTCTCTTTGAGAGTGTCTGCCCCCCCGCCTCTGAAATATCTTCCTCTAGAAGAATCTTGGGCAAGATTATTTTCTTTATGAGCGAGGTACATAGCCTCTTCAGAAGAAGATATGATTGAATGCATTGAAAAATCTTGTACTGTAAAAAACTGAGTACTGTAAAAATATACTTCTGCTAGCAAAAATGTGCTTTTGTGGAGAAAACTTCTGCTGATAGAAAAATACTTTTGCCAATATACAGTAAAATTGTACTTCTGGTGGTAATTTTTTTTTTACAAAAAAATTACAATTTAAAAACTTTTGACTCTTAGTGCAGATTGTTAAACAATAATGCAAAGCCAATCAGCACCCTATTTTACATTCATCAGTGTCAAAACTCTGTTCTAAATCTCTGTCCCACACCCTATTCTCCACTGTACAGGAAGCAAGAAAACGCCAAATTTTGTTGTCTGCTTGCCCAGTATGGGCACTGACATTTCATCCTATAGCTCCTCACAACAGTCGTTGCTGCAAAAACTACACTAACAAGCCAATGTAAATCAACTACATCGTGTTTATTTTTCACTCTGGAAAAAATATATTAGCGCACGCATTCATTATCGTACCTAACACATGTTTCATTCAGGTTGCAGCAGATTCTACGTTTTACAAAGACCTTCCTCCTCCCAACGGACTGATTGCTTTATCTGGCTTTGAATAAAGTGTTTAAAGTCCCAAAATGGCCTGTGTACAGTGCTTATTCCAAGGAGCAGCGTATACCATGTCAACAGCATATATATGGAGCAGACCAATGTTAAAAAAATACCATGTCAACAGCGTATATATGGAGCAGACTAGCGTTAAAAAAATACCATGTTAACAACAACAACGTATATATGGAGAAAACCAGTGTTAAAAAAATACCATGTCAACAGTGTATATATGGAGCAGACCAGCGTTAAAAAAATACCATGTCAACAGCGTATATATCAGCGTTTACCAAGATTTTCATAAATGGATTGAACCTAGAGCACTATTATACTAGTGTGGAGGGAGGCCTGCTAGCATAAACAGTACCATACACCACAACACCTATGGCTTCAGTGTGTTTGATGCAACAATCAGCTCCAATACAACGAATCGACTCCTTCAAGAGGTAACGCACTTCAACGAATACATTAAACAATGAATGAGATTTCATAGGGATTTGATAGAGATGTCAGCTTGCAAAACATGGGCAGAATATAAGCAGAATATGCAGGAGGGAGTTACAAAGTAAAGGGAAACTAAAAATAGGTGTTGGCTCTGAGACCATGTTAGGCCAAGCAGTAACTCCTCAAGGCAAAAAATGATTCGTATATCTTATTCCATCAGGTAGTTCTTCATTATATACATGATGGAGAGACTGTTCAATTCATCTCCTGATGACTGTTCATATTACTTATTTCTCTATTTACATATATTCACCCAATCATGAGGATTAGGTGTCAACACCGCCAAACCCTAGAGAAAAGGTCAAAGACAAGGCAGGGTGACCTAGGATAACCTGTCAAATTCGAAAGAAAAGAACAACACCATAAAGATAAAAAAAGGGCACGGGAAAGTTGTGTGGTTTCCATAAGATCTCCACTCACAACACAAGTGATTTTCGGTCCAAACAACCACCGATGGCCGGTATGAAGGATTCTAAGTCTGACACATGTTCCTACTCTGAGAAAAATTCTGACAAGGGGAAGGACAAAGGGAAGAGGATCATTGACATGGAACCTAGTGCCACTATGGCCACCACCACTATCTACAATATTGAGGTTGAAGATCCAAAAGAGGGGTTGTGCCTGTTCCACTCACATATGTGAGTGAATGATTCTCTACTTTAGTTCATTGTTAATAGTGGGAGCCAAAAGAACCTAATGTTAGCATAGGTCATGAAGTAGATGGGTCTACTGACTACAACACATCCACAGTCATACACCATCGGGTGGCTTCAACAAGGATGAAATCTATGTGTGAGCCAATTGTGTCACCTTCCCTATAACATGAAGTCCTTCACCAATGAGGTACTATGTGATGTTTCTCTTCTTGAAGTTTGTGACGTATTATTAGGCCAACCATACTTATGGAAGCGACATGTTGTATATGAGTCTAGACCTCGCTCTGTTATTATCTCTTTAGGTACTATGTTATATAGGATACTGGAGATAGCCCCACCTACTGCCATATCTTTGATCTTTGCTAAGAAATGCAGTAAGGTAATCTCCCAGACAGGGAATGTTTTCTTCCTTATGATTCCCTCTCAAATTAAGGGCAAGGGCATATCGACATCGATGGCCCTCAGGAAGGGTTCCTCCAAGAAGAAGATGCAGGTGGATATGGTCGTGGAAGAATACATACACATCTCGTCCTCACCCACACGAATACCCTTGCATTTTCTGGTCAAGCATTCAATCGATATGACTCCCAGAGCACCTCTAACCAATGAGCTGATATATCGACACTCCATTCTACAAAATGAAGAGATCAAGTAGCAAATCCAAGAGTTGCTACAAAAAGGGAAAATCGGACCAAGTTCCTCACCTTGTTGGAGCCCAAATGTACTTATACAGAAGAAGGTTAGGACCTGGAGACTCTGCATTGATTATCAGGCACTAGACAAAATCAACGTCAAGAAAAGGTATCCAATGCCATAGATTGATGACCTGCTGGACCAACTCAAGGGGGCCAAGTATTTCAGCAAGATTGATCTATAGTCTGGTTATCACCAGGTTGTAATAGAACCCATATATATATGGAAGACCACCTTTAAATCCAAGGAAGGCCTTTTTGAATGGTTACTTATTCCCTTTGGGCTTACAAATGCCCCTACTACTTTTATGAGGCTAACGGATGACATATTGTGGCCCTTCACCAACTCGTTCGTGGTAGTTTATTTGGATGAAATCCTCATCTTTAGCAAGATTTGGGAAGAACACTTACAACACATTTGGCAGGTCCTTCAAACCCTTTGGTAGCATAAACTATGTGCCAACTTGGAGAAATGTACCTCTGGCATGAGCCAAGTCCAATACTTGGGTTACAACATGGATGAGTGTGGCATGCATGTAGACCTGACCAAGATCCAATTCATTTGGGATTGGCCAAACCCGAGCACTCTACCAAAGTTTCACAAATATTTAGGCCTTGGAAATTTCTATCGGAGGTTCATGTTAGGATTTTCCCTCAATCAGATTACCAAGGGCGGGACAAAAGCAAAGTTTTCCTGGTCTGAGTCCCAAGGGAGGGTGTTTGTTGAGTTGAAGCAACACCTCTACTCTACACTGGTACTGACACTGTGAGACCTGTAATAGGCATTTTAAATTGAGACAGATGCATCAGATTATGCTATTGGTGCAGTCCTCACCTAACACGGGAATCTAGTGGCCTATCATAGTGATACTCTTTCTGATACAATTCGGAAGTAATCCACCTATGATAAATTTATTTATTCCATCATGTATGCTTGCTGACAATGAAAGTGCTACATTTAGAGGAAGTAGGTAGTCATCCACATCGATCACCAACATCTTTAGTTGATACAGGCACAGTGGTTGTTGCATAATGATCACCATTAGAAGTGGTCTACATATCTGCAACAATTCCACTAGAACATCAAATACAAAAAGGGCAACACTAATCATGTTACAAATTTCCTTAGAAAGCCCCGAGTTGTAGCAATGACTATTGTTCTCAACTCTTATGGCCATGAGACCTTTGGATGGTACCAAATTTACCAAAATGATCTAGAGTTTGCCTCAACATACCAAATTCTAGTAGTTGGCAATAAAGTTCCTAATTTCCACCTCCAAGACACATTATTATGCTACCTGAGCCACCTTTGGGTTCCTTCAAGCAATTGTGCCAAGCTGATTTGGGAGTTGCACTACAATCGGGTCAGAAGACACTTTTTTGTGGAGAAAATTGTGGTTTTACTACAAAAGTACTTTTATTGGCCGCAACTCTGACTCGATGTTGGGAATATATCATATCCTACACTACCTGAGACAAAGCTAAGCCAACCATCAAGAAGCAAGGCTTGTACACTCTTCTTCCTACTCCCAACCTGCTGTGGGAATTCATCTCGATGGACTATATGTCTTGCCTCCCTTCTACCAAGTATGGTAATGACTATGTATTTGTTTTCGAGAACAAATTTTCTAAGATGGCCATATTGACGACCTCTAAGAAGAGTATCATAGTAGAGGACACTACCAAACTCTTCTTTGAACATGTATGGGTACGTGGGATCCCATAGAACATTAGATCAGATTGGAATAGAAAGTTCCTCATCATATTTTGGTCAAGCCTCTGGACACTATTTGACACCAAGATCATGAAATCGAGTGACTTCCATCTCGAGACTGATGGCCAGACGAAGGTCATCAATAGGATGATAGTGCACATACTCCACATGCACAACTCCAAGAATCCTCTAAACTGAGATGAGAATCTTCCACATGTGCAACACAATTATAATAGATCTTTCCATAGGTCTACTGGTCATAGTCCCTTTCCAGTGGGTCTAGGGTTTTAGCCATTGCATGTGATTGATGTTGCCATGCCTTATGCAACTACGTAGACATAATCAAAACATGTATTTTTTGAGGTTGATAAAGCGACCAAATTTATTGAACTCATCCAACACATCTTCCAGTAGGTTCACAAAATCTTGGAGAAGTGAAATGCCAAGTACAAGCAATGACATTATCAACCTCAGCTGCCAAAAAAGTTTCAAGTGGGTGACAAAGTTTGGTTGCATTTACAGAAAGAACACCTTACCAAATCCCATTAGAAGCTTAGACCACTCCAATATGGTCCTTGAACCATTACCAGGGCTATGGGAGACAATACCTTTGAGCTCAACATTCTGCCATTCCTTGGCCTACACCTAGTGTTCAATGTGGATCGCCTTTGGTCATGCTTCCCACCATTGCTGGACACATCAAACATTGTAAAACAACTCACACAAACAGAGTTAAACCCAGACTATATGGAATAGGCCACCACTAATCAGATTATGGACACATAGGACAAGAACACTCACCAACAAAATATCCAACTATATCGGGTTGTCAAAGATGATCAATTCCTACACCAAGGCAAGTGGCTCACCAGGGATTAGGTTCAACAGAAATTTCATCACCTCATGGAGCATCTGCACACAATGGGGACCATTGCTTCCTAATGGGGGAGAAATGATCTAGGTGGATATTGTTGGCCATCCACCTATCCCACCTAGGCCTCCAGTCAGTTTCACTTGTTTCCTTGTTTATTTCATCATTAGTATTTTTAGTAGTTTTTCAGGTTATGAACTTCCAGAGCAGTTTGGACCCCCTAAATTGAATTTTTTGAGCTCCATAACAAGCTCATATTCAGGTAGGGGCATACTATGAAACATTTAGTACTCGAATAGACCTTTCCAACAAGGTATCATACATGCCAAACGGAGATAATATGACCAATTTATGACCCCGGGAAGTTGGCTTCCCAACTAGCCCCAATGGGGCCCACAAAATCTTGGAATTACATCTCCTGGGGTTAGGTTTTAGGTTGTTTAGGGTTTTATCACGCTTTCAATAATAAATAGGCCCTTGATCCTCATTGTAACATAGTTCATAGTCATGTAGCCGCCACATCTCTTCTTAGAGATAAGCTACCATCACCCAAGCTAGTCTTATTTCCATTTTGTTTGTAAGCATATTTCAGTATTTGATATTAATGAAATGAAGTGTTATTTCTTTTGAAATTTTGTATTTATGGTTATGTCTATAATTTTTTGCATTTCAATTTAAATTCAGATCACCATTGTATGTATTCCCCACCAGAAGGGTCACGATCTACCATTACCTAATAACATGGATTTATTAACAACTTAATATTTTAGATATCATTTTTGGGATTCAACTGCGTTAAGTAAGTCATTCAAACGTATGACCACTTCCATGAGACGTAGTCGTAACTGACTAATTTCTCATGATTTTTGAATAGTTCACTTAGCACTCATTGCATCGGGTGATGCTCACAGGGGTGAAGAAGTGGGATTGAAACTAGTGAAATGTGGAGAACGAATCACATAGCATCAATCATCACTTCCGGGGCTTGCACCCGGTAACCAGGACTTCCCAGGAGGTCACCCATCCCAGAACTCCTCTGGCTCAAGCGCGCTTAACTGTGGAGTTTTTCCCACAATCAAGCCCACTTAGCTTGCTACCCCATTTGCAAAACCTTAGCAAGTATTGTGCCTCATGAACCATTCAAGTAGAGATCCCTTGACTCTTTTTGAATTCAATTGAAAAAAATACAGATAATTATTTTATCATTATGAAACATATGAATTGAAATATAAATGGCGATTAAATTACGAGTACTACTAAGTTAATACCCCTGAGGTCTTAATATGTCTTGTGTTGAATACAAATAAGTTTGTGTTAAATTTCTGAGTGTGTTGCTTCTTCACTTAATTTGATTTGCTTATTCTGATAGCACACTGTTAAATCTAGAAGAGGATGTAAATATTCAATGAATCTTTCAGTGACCATTAATTGTTGTAGCCATCATCGCCCTATCTATTCCCTCAGTAGTCACCCAGACCACCATGCCCTCCGGGGCCTCCGAGGTCTCAATCCACATAGAGTCCCTGCTACCTTTGAAACCCCTGTAGTGATGTGAAACCCTTGGTCATGAAGCGACCATATTCCACCTGGCATCCTCTATTGTTTGTGGTGGAGCATAATGGTAGAGGATCCATTGTAGAAAATGGACAACACATCTGAAATATCTGGAGCAAAAACACGAAATCAGAAAGAATTAATGAAACAATGGATAGTGCTTCATACATCTCCAAATGACATTCCTTTTAAATAGATTTTTCGGAGAAAGTGATACTCTATCGACAAAACACTCCACACCTATGTGTTGTTACAATGCTCCCACCCTATCAACGAAGCAACTGATTTGTCCATGCAAAGGATGTGAAATGATCCTTGTGACCATGTGGCATACAAACTCATCCAATGTTCATTTTAAGTAAAATCCATCCTTCACCATTGATAAATTTCACACAAGTGCACCATATTACGAGAGGCAACAAAAAAACTCATTTTTTTTGTTTTCCAATATTTCATTCTCTCTCATTCTCTCTCACACCACAACTGTGGATGTGGGACTCAGAAAAGCATATTCTAGTTCTATTCCTCCAGATTAAATTTGATTCGTTCATTTGAAAGAAAAAAAATCAATTCAATGACACCCCATCCACTACGGTCGAAGTAGGAACGCCTATGGAAAATTATACAAATTTGGAATGAAAATTCTTATATAGAAATTAGAACTTTAAATATATTTGAATGAATATATGTAGATGATGTTGGTTTACTAGTACTTCAATCTATATAAAATTATATGGAGGGAATAAAATCATATGGAGGGAATTCAATAAGATCATTTAGTCTTTCATCTAATGGACCTTATTTCTCAAATAAAATATAACTATTTTAGAATGAAGATGTTCCTCTTTCTTATAGGATAATTGGTCCAATCTTACAAACAATTGAAATAAGTTTTTTAAAGTAAATGAAAATCTAAAATTATTTTATGGATATCGCTACAATCTCCAAGTAAGAAAAAAAGAAAAAATACTATTTAAAATATTCAACAATGCATTTTCTATAAAATAAATATAACTTATAAGAATATATTTCCATAAGAATTATAAGCATAATGATTGGTCGACATATGCATTATAATGCAAAACAGCAATTAGAAAACAACACAAAACTAGCATTAATTTCCATAAGTCAGTGAATCCCGGTTATTTCAAGTTGAGTTTCTAATAATAAGGAATCATACCAACATTGAATCACTTTTGACCCTTAGTGGTTATTGTTGTGTCTTCATATTAAATAAGCATAATGAAGACATGCAAATAAAATTCATAAATGCAAGTTGAACAAGTAGTAAATGCAAGAAACTAGAGTAGGAAGCAAACACAAGAAAATTGAGAAGGAAGTAACAAGATCTACAGGTAGAGCCATGAATATTGGAAGGTATTATTTGTAACTTGAAGGAGCAAGACGATTGAGATCTAGTTCAAATTGGAATTGTTTCTCCTTTATGAGAAGAAATATGGTTCACCACAACTAAAACTTTTGGTATTCAGTGTCCACTACTAAGAAGTAATTTCAATAAGTAGATGGCACATCCATGCATGATCTTCATAACAAAAATATTTTATTGTAAGAAAATGACAAAAAAAAAAAATTTAACTATCACGATATAGGGAAATATTGTTAATATTCATTTTTTCAATTATCATGATATATATATATATAATGATTAATAAAGAAGAAACAATATAAACATAATGGAAAGTAGAACATATTATAGGTTGTAACCCCATACAGAAATTCCCCACATACGAATTCTAAAACACAGAAAATAAACAATGCCAGAGTATAACACATAAAACACATATACACAGAGATTTTCCCCTAGATCCCAAAACAAGGACTGCCAGCCTGATTTTTCATTATGTTCCTTCCAATGTTATAATACATATTTAAACATGCCGAAGCATCCAATACCATGGACCAAAAACCATCATGTCCAAACTGTGTGCGAAAATTATGCACAAAACCATAGGTGGGTCCGCCCAACCTAACATAGCGTCCAAAAACAAAATTTTCTGCGGCACTCCCCTAGACCCCATAAAGTGGGGTTGCGGGTACACCTCAAACCCCCCGTGACTCCCCCCCCCGCTACACAATCGGCGGAACGAATGGGGGCTCCGCCCCCCCTCTAACCCCCTGGTTAACTACATGGGCTAGTCATGGAAAAAATATAACACAACCCAACATTCTCCCACTTGTTGTTTTCTTTCCACAGGTGGCCACAAGAGAGCTTAGTCATTTTTCCAGCCCTGAAATGCCCATTGTCTCTCTACACCAAGAGAACTTCTCAAAGCTCACAAATTTTGTCAATGCAAATGCAGTATTCTTCAAAGTGTCTTCCTTTACCAGCAACACCTTTTTGTCTTCTATCATATCCCTCACAAAGTGACACTGAACATCAATATGAGTTGTATTTGAATGAGTTCTATCATATCTTCCTTGCTTGCATGAGTGGTTGTCATCTATTCTACCTTTGTAGTTGATAGTGCCACTATAGATTGTTTCTTACTCATCCAGCTAACTGCACCTCCAGATAGGTTAAACACATACCCACTTGTAGATCTTCTTTGATCGAGATCTCCAGCCCAGTCTGCATCAACAAATCCATGAATATCCAACATCATGTCCAATCCTGGTCTTCCTTGGTAGCACAAACCATAATCATTAGTGCCATGCAAATACCTGGAAACCCGCTTCACTGTTGTCCAGTGCTCCTTCCCTAGTTTTGACATGAACCTACTCAATACTCCCACTGCATGTGTAATGTCTGGTCTAGTACAAACGATTGCATACATCAGGCTACCTATTGCACTTGTATATGGAACATAGGACATGTCCTCTTCCTCTTCTTATGTCTTGGGACACTGTTCAGCAGATAACCTCACACCTACAAGAATAGGAACCTTCACCAGTTTACTATCCTGTATATTAAACCTCTGCAGTATTGTCTCGACATACTTCCTTTGGTTTAACCAGATCTTCCCCTTTGCCCGATATCTTTTAATTTCCATGCCCAAAATATAGTTTGCAGCACCGATATCTTTCATGTCGAATTTGGAGGACAATTGGGTATTCAAATCTTGAATAATTTCTTTGTCATTTCCAACCAGCAACATATCATCCACATACAAGACCAAATAAATAACACGGTCACCAATTAATTTAAAATACACACAGTGATCTTCTTTACTTCTAGTGAAGCCAAGTTGTCATATAAATGTATCAAATTTCTGATACCACATCATTGGTTACTGTTTTAACACATAGAGATACTTCCTTAACTTGCATACCAATTCTTTCTTACCCTTCACCACAAAGCCTTCAAGTTGCTTCATGTATCTTTCCTCTTCCAAATTGTCATGAAGAAATGTTGTCTTCACATCCATCTATTCTACGTCAAAATCAAAAGCAACAACAACAGATAAAAGTAATCTAATAGAAGTTACCTTGGCAGCAGGAGAAAAAATATCAGCAAAATCAATTCTCAGCACCTAGGAATAACCTTTTGCTACCAACTGAGCTTTGTCTTTCTACACCATTCCTTCTACATTTGTCTTCTTCTTGAAAACCTATTTGCTGCCAATAGGTTTCCTTCCAGCCGGTAACTCCACTAGATCCCAAGCCTCATTTTTGTGCAAATATGCCATTTCATCTACCATGGCCTCTTTCCATAGTTTTCCATCTTCTGAATCAACTGCTTCCTTCACAGTTCTGGGATCATCATTAGTAACAAACAAAGAAAAATTTGAACAAAAAGTAGATGGACTATACCTTTCTGTTTGCCTTCTTTCTCGAACTGATCTTCTCACACTCGGAGTTTGTGGCTCTTCATCTTCTGACTCCTCCTCTGCTATAGAGTCTGATTTTTCCTCCTTTAGCTCCAACTCTATCTTCTCAGCTTCATTTGGTTGGACTTCATGTTTAATAACATATTTAACCTCTCTAAACACCACATCTCAGTTGTACACAACCTTCCTTGTTACTAGGTTCCAAAGCTTATAACCCTTTAAACCATCCTTATACCTAATAAAGATGCACTTTTCAGATTTACTATCCAACATAGTTCTTTTCTCCTTTGGAACATGTACATATGCATCACATCCAAATACCCTCAGATGTCAAAGAGAGGGTTTCTTACCAATCCATACCTCTTGTGGAGTCTTATCCTCCAACGTTGATGAAGGTGATCTGTTGACCAGGTAACATGTTGTCTCCACTGGCTCTGCCCAAAATTCTTGTCCTAACCCGGCACCAGTGAGCATGCTTCTTGCCCTTTCCATCAATGTCTTGTTCATTCTTTCTGCAACTCCATTTTGCTGAGGTGTATATGGAGTAGTCATCTTCCATGCTATACCACACTTCTTACAGAATTCTTCAAATTCCTTATTGCAAAACTCTCCACCGTTATCTACCCTCAACACCTTTATCTTCTTCTCTGTCTAGTTTTTCACCAGAGCCTTAAATTCTTTAAACCTGTCAATGACTTTAGATTTCTTCTTAAGGAAATATATCCATGTATTCCTTGAGAAGTCATCTATAAATGATACATAGTACAGAGACTTACCCAGTGATGGAACCTTGACAGGTCCAAACACATCACTGTGCACAAGATCTAATATATGTTTTTCCCTCTTACCACGAGAGGGGAAACTCACCTGATTCTATTTCCCGTATACACAATTTTCACAGAAATCAAAATCCAAAGAGCTATTACTCATACCTTCTACGATACCTTTACCATGAAGTACTCAAAGGCCCTTCTCTCCAATATGTCCAGGCGTTTGATGCCACAACATGGTCTTCTCTCCAGAGACCACAAGATTTTCTACTCCACTTTCGGGAACCACAGAACTATTGCACCCATCAACAATAGTGGTACATTGTAGCTTGTACAGAGTTCCAATCCGAACTCTCTGCATCAATACTAGTGCTCCCCAAACCATCTTGCAAGTATCCTTCTCGAACACTGTTTTTACACCTGCATCATCGAGCTTATTTACAGAAATCATATTTCTAGCCAATGCAGGAATATGCAAAACACCCAAAAGTGTTCTAGCCCTTCCACCTTGCAACTTCAACTGTACTTTTCCATTACCAATGATTCTAGCCTTCTGGTCATCCCCCAAGAAGACATCACCACCATCATATTTCTCATACTCACAGAACCACTCTCTATGGGGAGTGAAGTGAAATGATGCACCTTAGTCAATCAACCATGCCTCACAATATACATGTGTACTTGAAGAGGCCAAGTACACATCCCCACCTTCATCTGAGGTGGTTTTAGCCTCTACAGAAGGAGCATCATCAGATCCCTTTCCTTTATTAGGAGCTTTAGATTTACAGTCCCTTTTGAAGTGTCCTTCCTTTCCGCATTTCCAACACACCATCTTTACATGTTTTCCCGGAGATTTAGATCTCCCTCTAGATTTAGATCTCCCACTCGATGACTTATTTTTGTTTATGTTCTGGGACCATCCTCGTACAAACAAGGAATCACCATTCTGGCTCTCCATATTTTTCCATCTCGTCTCCTTCGTCAGTAAGGATGAGACTATTTCATCAAACTACAAGGAAGTTGCATTGCTACCTATTGCAATAACCAGAATATCCCAGAAATCTGGTAGAGAACAAAACAAACTGATGCACTTATCTTCATCTAAAATTTAATATCAATGGATACTAACTAACTTACCATAGTATTAAATGCGTTTAGATGCTCTGTCACTGAGTCTCCATCTTTCATCCTCAGGTTATACAACTTTTTCTGCAGGAATAGTTTATTCACCAGAGACTTAGATTGGTATAAAGTCCCTAACTTGTCCCACAAATCCTTCACCGTAGCTTCCCCTGATACATTCAACAATACTAAATCTGAGACACATAATCATATTGTGCTCTTTGGCTTCCGATCTAACTTATTTCATTCTTCATCGGACACTCCGATTGGTTTAGTACTTGGATCTACCGTGATCCACTAATCTTTATCCACCAACAGATCCTCCATCTCAAGTTTCCACAACTCAAAACTCTCGCCATTTAATTTCTCGATCTCTATCTTTCCACTGCTCGCCATCTTCTTTCACCACCAGAATTGATCTTGCAAATCTCCCACTGAACAGGGTCTACCACAGGCCCGTGCAAAACCCCTCAACAATAAAGGCGTCCCCTTGAAGCCAAAACTTCTCTGATACCAAATGTAGGTTTTAACCCTGTATAGAAATTACCTGCATACGAATTCTAAAACACACAAAATAAACAATGCGAGAGTATAACACATATACATAGAGATTTTCCCTTGGATCCCAAAACCGGGACTACCAGCTTGATTTTTCATTATGTTCCTTCCAATGTTATAATACATATTTATAGATGCCGAAGCATCCGATACCATGGACCAAAAACCATCGTGTCCAATACCATGGACCGAAAACCATCCCGTCCAAAAAACATGTGTGAAAATTATGCACAAAACCCTAGGTGGGTCCGCCCAACCTAACATAGGGTCCAAAACCAAAATTTTCCAGGGCATTGCCGCAAACCCCATAAAGTGGGGTTAGACATCTATTTCACACACTAATTAAGATCCACCTCTCGATCAGAGTTTTGTTACTATAATATTCTATTGTTTCGGGAAGGATGAATTGAAGGTAAGGAACACAATTATATATATATATATATATATATATATATATATATATATATATATATATATATATAATTTAAAGGATTCATTTTTAACTATAATACATATTTTATATTTTTCATAAAATCAAAAGTCGACATAAATATATAATACCAAGGATAATTACGAGGTTGATGTGTTTGATGTGGGGTAATCTATGTAGCGACAATTAATTGTGAAATGGAGAAGCCTTCTGGATGTCATGTTTGCGACATGAGCTTTCTGGATGCTTTGCAAGCAAATCGAGGAATAGATGGTTATTGGCAACCATGCGTTTCAACCATCCACGTTTCAGGACATAACACTGCCACCTTGGAAAAGAACATAGCATGCATGGACTTCAATATCCTGTCTTCGTGTCTGTCACTTGGGAGGAAATAAAGTTGGAGGCGCAAATTTAGAAACCTCTTCCCACGAAAGGCCATGGTCGAGATTCTGTCACTGAAGGTAATTTGAAGCGCAACCGTTCTTGAAAGAATGTATCATTGTATTTCCATTTCCATGGGATATTGGCTCAGTTCTACGGTTTGAATTGCTCAACAAGGTTAGTTTTCTAAGTTGCATTGTTGGCAAGTTAGTGAATCTTATTCTCTGCTAAAGGATATATAAGCAAAACAATTCCTTTTTATGTCAATTTTGGATTGCAAATATTTTAGAAATCTAAGAGACATGAGATTAGTTAACTAAGAAAAATTACTGATTTTTTGGTTACTGTTTTATAGATAGAAGAATATTTTAGAAATGTGAGGGACATGATTACAGTTAATTATTTGACTGCCTTGATGTACATCAAAATTTCAAAATTTGCAACTTATGTCTCAGTAACTAGTTCTTTCAAAATAAATACATTAATGTGGATGTCAACTTAAAAGTGTGTATATGTATGAGTGTGAATGAAAATTGCAATAACAAAATCTAAACAAATAAGGGATGTCTAAATCAAGATAGAAGATTGGATTAAAAACCAAAAAAAATAGTTAATTCAAATCCAAGTGGAATGCAAGCTGCCTTTTTACACAATGATGCCAAAATTTATTTCCATAAAGGTAATATTTCCCTGTGGCAACTCATAATGAGGAAGCCATAATATTATAATGTATTTGATGCATAAGGCAACTCATAATGAGGGAACCAAAATATTGTAATGTATTTGATGTTTTGATGCTTCTCATTCAGAGTAATTGTGAAACTTATAATAAATAAGGGAATGTCTAAAATATGTATTTTTGTGTCCTTAAAATTTTCAACATTTTCCACTTATGTCTTAATAACTTGTTATTCCTATCACTTCATATTTCGAAATAAATATATTAATATGGATGTAGTTTAAAAGTGTGTATATATACAAGTGCGTGAATGAAAAGTACACTAACAAAATGTAAACAAATAAGTGATGTCTAAATCAAGATAGAGGATTGGATTAAAAAAATAAATAGTTAATACAAATCCAAGTGCAATGTAAGTTGCATGTTTACACTATGATGCAAAAATTTATTTTCATAAAGGCCATATTGGGAAACCCAGAAAGGGGTACCTCTTCCTGTGGAAACTCATAGTCAAGGAGCTATAATATTATAATGTAATTGATGTTTTGATGCATGAGGCAACTCATAATGAGGAAGACAAAATATTATAATGTATTTATGTTTTAATGTTTGTCATGCATATTCATTGAAAAACTTATAATAAGGAACGGAATATCTAAAATATTTATTTTGATGTCCATCAAATTTTTAAAATTTGCAATTTATGCCCTAGCAACTAGCTATTTCCATCACGCACCACTTCATGTTTCAAAATAAATACACTAATGTGCACATAAGTTTAAAAGTGTGTATATGTACAAGTGTGTGAATGAAAACTATAGTAACAAAATGTAAATAAATAAGGGAGGTCTAAATCAAGATAGATTATTAGATTAAAAACAAAAAATATATATATTTAATTCAAATCCAACTATAATGTAGGTTAGTTCTTTACAGTATGATTCTAAACTTTATTTTCATAAAGGTAATATTGGGCAACCCAATAAGGGGTACCTCCTCTTGTGGCAACTGATAATGAGCAATCCATATTATTATAATGTATTTTATGTTTTGATGCATGAGACAAATCATAATGAGGAAGGCAAAATATTATAATTTATTTCATGTGTTGATGTTTCCCATGGAAATTAATTGAGAAACTTATAATAAGGAAGGGAATATCTAAAATATATACTTTCTTTTCCTCATTCAAACTAGTTGGTAAATATAAAATAAATAAAAAAATATATAAATAATGTTTTTTTGTTTCCATGCAAAGCTATTTGAAATAAGGTTAATAAGAAAGTTTCTTTCTTATAAAAGTTGACCCCTGCCTCATAATAGTATGGTGGTATTATTTTTAGGGTTTTGGTATTATCTCTCTTTTGTTTTATTTTGTCATGTATGATTAATAAATTTCCAATATATATGTAGATCAATTGTTATGAGAGCAGACGATTTCAACAAGCTACTACTCAACATGAAGGGGTAGAATGGCTCCATGTATTCAAATAAAATTAATTTTGTAGACTCGTGGTTCCATAGTTCCATGCCCTTAGTTGTTCAATGCCCTTCCCAGTGTGGCTTTCTCAAGGAAATTGGATCCATCTCATCATTGAGATCAACATTTGGACCCATTTGGGTGGATGAAAATCATGCCATGTGTTAAAGAAATATCATCCAAGGACACACCAATCCAGGATTTAGCCATACATCTCCACGAGCTAATCAATTTGCACCAATAGAGATTCCCTCTAGGTCCCATGCAACTAGATAGCTGCTTTAACTTGCATAAAATTTTGGGGCAGATGAATGGAGTTTTTGTTGATTATTAGATATGCAGTCTCTCCACCTATTTCAAAACATGTACACAGATGGAGAAAGACATTAAACTTCAAGTCACGTGCACATAATAGGAAGGCATGGCACAAGCATGATCGGATACCTAGTTAGTGCATATATCCTTGGACATTGAGGTTAGAGAGATAAGAGAGAGTAGCCCTACTTGCATCAAATCTTGGGATGACGTTTTCCACACATTAAGATCACACTTCTATCCCCCAAGATATCTTCTGAATATCTTTGGAAATTGGTTGCATCTTTTCCAAGTACCAAATCAATCAATATAAGCATACACTTATGTCATATGCAAGTTGCACATATAGCTATATATGTTTGACCTAGACCACGTACTCATTTTCAATTTTAATTCCATAATGTTAATGATTTTTCATGAAAAATTTGAGTTGTTTGATAGCCCTTTATTCGATAAGGCCTTTCTTTGAGTCTTAGTCCTAGAACATAAAGTGGCTCCTTGAATTTGATCTCCTCAACCCAAATATGCCCCCTCTTGATCTAGATCATAAGCCACACCTTTTTCATTTTGGGTATTGAAATTTTGAATAGGAACGAGCTCCATCAACTAGAATTTTATATAGATTAAGAAATTATCATGTAAAGGGATGCTTCCTAGTTTTAAAGGAATATAGGTTATCAGAGGAATTTTGATGAGTTGGAATTCCTAGTCATGTGGCATAATGTAAAAGAGCCAAATTATTGGGATGAGATATTTTGGGACTTCTAGAAGAGGGACAAATGTAGGTTTTTAGTAGGGATCTTAGTTACAACCTCTATTATGCAATTTAAATATTTTTCTTGGTTAAGGGTGTAGAGTATGAGATGGTAATAAGACCAAAAGTAGTTAAGAAAAAAAGAGAGGAAATAGCCAAGAGAGGCAAAGGAAGGAGAAGATTTGAGAGGAAGAGAGGAGAGGGAAATTACTATGTAAATTTGACCATATTGTACATATCCCCTTTTAATAGAAAATGTGTGATATTATCCTCGAACATGAGGTATGTTAGATCTCTATGTGAGTTCATGTTTGATTATGGGTTACTAAACCCTCTTTTCCTATCATGCTCATGTATTAATGTGCAATTGAGTATAAGAAAGTGGGTTTTCTCATTGTAACATGAGAGGATCCAAGAAGGATGGATTTTTAGAAGTGAGCATAAGAGCCCTAAGTAGTGTCAAGCTTGTGTATTGAGACTTGATGTTGGTGTGGTGAAGAGCCTACTAAAGGATCGAGAAATCATGGAGGTTATCCCTATAGAGAAGGACTACACGAGGTAGACTAGTCGACGATTTGAATTTTGACTAGGAGATCATGACGTATCCTGAGAACTAGATCAAGGAGTTTCCCCTTAGCATGATTCATGGAAGATTCATAGCAAAAATAAAGCTCCCCCTTATACAAATTTCCACACCTCCACTTATAGGTGAAACCCACGGGGGGCGAGGGATCTAAAAGTGCAAAGTGATGATGCAAAGGGAGGCCCCAGGATTAACATGTGCTGTCAACAAATTTCTTCAAAATAACTAGTGGCTTTATTTACCAGTTCCTTTGCCCACCGCCCCTTAACTCATGAAAACCCTAGGAGCCCTTATGAATGAGATAGGTCATTGATTTGATTTCCCCATAATTGTTTGTTAGTATAGGAAAAAGGTCCACAATGTTAAATATCAACAATAGTAGAGACCTTGCAAGCCATTAAGTTTATTGTTCTAATAATCCTAGATTTTAATGTGGACGTGTGTTAGTGGAGGGTCTCATAGTAGTAGATAGGCACCTCTCGATAGGTGCCAATTCATGTGGCTATAGCACTTAGCACTCGACACCAAAATATTTGGGCTCGAGTATAATCTACATAGGCATAGTTATGTGAAAAGGATTCGCGACTCAAAGGGGTCATTGTCATGTGAGTTCATCAATAGACTAACATTGCTACCCCATTACAATGGCTTTAAAGAGAGGAACCAGAGCAAGAGTTCAAAGCCAAAAAAAAGAAGAAAAAGAGGTCAGAGCATGAGAAAAAATCCAAATAGTGTTATTTGAGGAAAGAAAGAGGTTAGAATAGAAAAGTGCATCAATAGAATTGTTTGAATCAATGAATGGGATAATACATGCAATGAAGCATTGAAGGAAGAATAAAGGTAAATGATATATTATAATCTTAATAATAAATTTTAGTGTATGTGTATAGGAATAAGAAAAGAGGAATGAAGGTTGAGGGAAGAAATAACAAACAAAGGATTTGGTACAAGGGAGGAGACAATTTGATCCAAGGAGTAGAGTTGGGGAGAATCGTCAATGGGAGTCAAATGAGACTAACAGAAAAATAATCTAAAATAGTGTGAAGCACGGGCTTAAAAAGTTGTTGGAAGTGTAGATACAATGAGATATGATGAGTAATTTGTCTTAAAAGTTGTTTTAAAATTAATTGATGTGTAGGTAGAAACAAAGAGAGAGAGGAAAAATTTTGTGGTAACCCTTCTAGTAGAGTGAGGAGAAACACTTCTAGGTGAGGTTGCATAGATGTTGTTGAGACAGTTCCATAGTACTAAATGTGGGAAGATTTTTCAATAGAGAAGAGAAAGTGAATATTTTGAAAATGAGTAGAGTCTAGATTAATGAGAGGAGTAGAGGAAGCATAGAAGGTTCTATAGGAGAGAATCAATGATACAAAAAAGCCAAGTTTAAAGGATAGAATCTTGGTGAAGTATCTTATAGACATGTGAAACATACTTGTCACTAGAAAGGCTTATTTGCAAGTCACAATTGAGCATGGAGAAAAATAGAGGAGGAGAGAGAGATTACTGCTAATTTTCATGACAAGGGTTCAAGTGGAAGCAATCAAAAAATGGAGGAATATGCCAAAGAAGATGAAATGGGGAGAAAAAGGACGAGTTAAGAGGATATTGATAGATAATTTGTTGAGGTGAAGGCAAAACTTAGTGTGCTAAAGATGTTGTTACTATAAATTGAAGTAGACCAGAGATGTGGAAGGAAGATGAGGAAGAAGTTGAGGTACATTATGAGAGCCTAGTTGAACAGAGAAGAACTCAAAGCAGTGGAGAATGGGTATGAGGAAGAGGAAGTTTACTTTATGAACTAGAGTAAGCAAGTATCCTTGGAGAGGATGAAGATATGATACTTCATGAGATTCTCATAAATCATATGGAATGTGAAAATCAACATGAAGAATTGATGATAGGGTCATTAAGTGAGGCTAGAAATTATTCAATTTTCGAAATTGATATTTCGTGGACAGTTGTAGGTCACAACAATGATAAATATGGAAAACCATCTAAAAATATCAAGAATATGTAGGAAGATCAAGGAGTTCCTTTTCAAAGCATTGAAGAGGAACATGAATCAAATTATGTTTTGATGGCGAATGAGGTACAATTACCTGACAAAGGTAATCAAATAGATATCCATTAATAGTATACAAATGCAAGTATAGGAGAATAATTGCAAGGACCTATTGATGAATAAAATAGGGTAAAGATGGCCCATGGTGACAACCAAAAGAAGGAAAAGGATGAATATAAATGTTCAAACACAATGTTGGTGTAATTTGATGAGGAAGTAAAATTAATGAGGAGGTTACTGAGAAAACATGAGAAATCAATTTTATTTCTTTCAGAGATAAGGGATGATGGAATGTACAAGAAGGTTCTAGCATGTGGAATGAGGGATGTAAGTCTTATAAATGAAAAATTTAATGAATATTTGATGATGTTTGAAGGAATGTTAGTCAATATGAAGATTGAGGAGGACTACATCGAGATTGCAGGTAGTAGTAAATGTCACTAGATGTGTGAAAGAAGTAAACTAGAGACTAAAAAGAGACTAATGTGCATGGAGGGACATCATAATTCTTTTTTGTAGATGTAAGTGAGAAGAAGAAAATAATTATTCTTCTAACTGATGGTGATATTTGGAGATTTGCTATTTATTGTGGTAGAGTTTCTTCATGTGCAAATGTAGTATGGGGAAATTAAAGGAAGTATTTTATAAAGAAAAATTGGAGAAGGAACTAATTTAGCCTAATCTTATTTTGGGAGATGTAAGGTAAAGATGAATTGAATGAGAGTATTGGAATTGAAATTGAGGCCACAAAATTTTTGAATTTCGAAGCCACTAAGGGGATAAGCTCGACATTGAAGTTGATGAGTTATGTGTGCTAATGAAGGAATTTCCTAAGGATGGGGAAATAAAACAAGGAAGATAGGCAAGTAGGGCATTGCAAATCAAATTATGGAAGTTGAGACTACTAAAGACATCAACAAAAAGTGGAGGAGATTGAGTTGAATGAAAATTTTAGCCTTGGAAAAACACTTGATCAAGGACTTCACACTAAGGCTTGTGGATAGTAGAAAAGCAATGTGTGGGACAATGGGCGATGTCAATAAGGGGTAGTAGCAGGACTTAAAAACAACCAAGTAAGTGGACAATGCCAAAGACAAGTGTGGGATATTGAAGGATTCAACAATTAAAGGCACATTGATAGGAGGTCATAAAGTTTTTCAACTTAGAGTGTTTGGTGCATGAGCATAAGCTGCAAGTTTTTCATTTTTCCTAGACCTAAAGGGGTCTTGAAATTTATGAATTGAAGTGAATTCCATTTCCTGCAATTTTGTAAAAATTAAGAAATTCACATGTAAAGGAAGATTTCCTAGTCTTAGAAGGAATCTATGTTCTTAGAGGAATTTTGATGAGTTTCCATTCTTGGCCATGTGACACAATGTAAAATAACTAAAAAATTGGTTTGAAATGTTTTAGGATTTCTAGAAGAGGGACATATGTAGGTTTTTGAGAGGATTGTTAGTTATAGCCTCCACAATGTAATTTAGATATTTTTCTTAGCTAAGGGTGTAGACTATGAACTAGTAAGAGGAAGAAATGTAGCCCAAAAGAAAAGAGAGTAAATATCCAAGATAAGCTAAGGAAAAGAAGGCCTGAGAGGAATAAAAGAGAGGTCCATTACTATGTAAATTAGGTGATTTTGTATAGACCCAATTTTAATAGATAATGTGTGATACTATCTATTATTGTGGTGTATGCTTGATTTTTGTGCATATATGAGTTCATGTATGATTACAAATTATTGAACCATCTATTTTTATCATGGTTTCATATTAATTTGTAGCGGAATATAACAATGATGGTTTTGTAGCTGTAACATGAGAGTAACAAAAAAGGCCACCATTGAAAAACAAAGAACACATGGCCTGAGTAGTGTCTGGATTGATTGTTTAGAACAAATGCTGGTGTGGTGAAGACCATGTCAAAGGACCTAGAAATCGTCGATGTTATTGCTATAGAGGAAGATTGGGCAAGGGAGACTAGTCAAGGAGTTGTACTTTGACTAGGAGAGCATGAGGTACCCACTCAACTAGATCTAGGAGTTTTCCCCTTAGCATGAAACGTTGAATATTCACAACGAAAAGAAAGTTCCCCCACAAAAAGTTGCATAACTCTAATCATAGACAAAACCCACAACTGGTATCGAAGGGGGGTGGAAAAGTGTAATTCTTAATGGGTGGGGAGGCTCCACAATTTATGTGAGATTTCCACATATGTGACTATAACCATTGGTGCCTTTCCTTTCCAACATAACCCCTTAACTCATGGCATTCCTAGTGGCCCTTGTGAATGATGGGCCATAGATTTTACTACCCCATGATTACATTAATCAAAAGGTGACCATGCATCAAAAAGGGCACTGCAACGACTCAAGTGTTGAATATTGGCAAGCATAAAGGGCCATGAGCTATCAGATTTTTGGACCTAAGAATCCTAAATTTCAATGTGGATATGTGGTAATGGAAGGGTGCATGCCACTAGATAACCACTTATTAAGAAGTGTTAAGTCATATGGGTAGAGTTCTTAATACTCATCACTAAGATATTTGGGCTCAACTATAGTCTACACAACGAAAACCAAGAGAAAATGATTGGGACATGAAAGGGACTATTGCTGAGTTGTTATGTTGAACAACTGATGTCACCCCCACACCACTTGTTCTACTATTCCTCCTACTATGAATGCTACCTCATGTTCTACACCTTGGAATACATCCTACTATACCTTCCATAAGAATAATTGAGGTACCTCTACTAATTAGCAAGCACATAGAAATACATGCACCAAAAAGAATCCTTTTACCAAGGTTGACAAATTAGATTACCCTCCTCTACTTCAGTATTTTCTTTTGACAATCCTATAACATTCAACTAATCTCATCCTTATGATTTATAATGTAGCTATCACCTCTTTTGTACCTTTGTTTACCCATAATTGTTAGATCAACCATGAATTGGCTACTCTTATACTCGAAGTAGTATTCAAAGAAATCTTGTGGCCCATGACTTGGTTCAATTCCTTAACTTTCTCACCACTCCACACTCTACCCCATATGATCTTAGTTGGGTACATAAGGAAAGCCCTCAACTTATTGTCTTCCAACATTTTTAAATGACCTTTGGTATTATCCCTTCTTGAGATATTATTATGTGTTATGTTCCTCCTCTCGATTGTGCCTATATATTACTATAAATTTGATATCAATAGTATAGGGACATCATTTATCATGCTAAATATCATTAATACCACTTGCAACATAAATGTCATAACTATGTACTCATATCATCTTTGCTTGAACTAGAACACCCTCTTACTAGAAAATATCACATTAAGAATGTCAGTTTGATACAATGATTTTTTTTGTGTTTGGTTTGCCTTGTAAAACAAGATAAACTCACTAATCTGATAACCCTTGATATGGTTACCCTACTTCAAGATTTTTCATATATATTCACACAAACCACAAAGTTACCACTTGCATGATTTATTAGGCATACAATCAATCTTATTCTTGGAGCTTCCTTTACTAATGCCCCATCCTATCAGTTTATTAATTAAGAGGCAGCTAACATAGAATTCCAATTCAAAAAATTGTTGACATTGAGTTGTATGTAGCCTTCATCCTCCCTGTCTACGTATCTCACTTTCATTATTCTCAAAAGGGATAATTCAAAATAACATCTAGTGATAGACTACCATTCCCTTAATAAACCTACCATTAAAAATTGTTACGCCCTACCTCAGATTGAGGATTTATTGGACCATTTACAAGGGGCTTCCTTCTTCACCAAGATGGATTATACATCTCACTACAATCAAGTTCGCATGCATGCAATAGACCCATGGAAGACTATATTTATGTTATTTGAACTGTTAGTCATGATATTTGGTTTGACAAATGTGAATACTATATTTATGAAATTAATCAATGTGTTTTCACGACACGCCAGGTTATGTTTGCGGTTATTTATTTTGATGATATTTTGGTATTCAATAAATTTTTGGAAAAACATCTGCAACACGTTTGCAACACTTGAGTTACTACAAGAACATATAATTTATTTAAAAGAAAATAAATCCTAATTTTGGAAATCATCAATTACATATTTGGCATTCATACTTGATTCAGATTGAGTTTGCCTAGATCCCTCTGGAATAGCGTTTGGCATAATGGCTAGTTCCTTCCAAATCTCATGACCTCAAGAATTGCATGGGAGGTATTATTTTCTATGTAAAATGTGTTTTATTTTTTCCTAGTTGGCCTACCCATTACACCAGTTGTCCAATCAAGAAATATTTCTTTCGGATATTGAGGCTGAGTTCCATTTTTCTAAGCTAAATGATGACTCTTTTCTTCCATTCTCCATTTGTATAATACACATCAACCATTTAAAATAGAAATGGATGCATGATCTGGAATTTATTCGGGACAAAGAATTAAAGGTATTACAAACTCATGTGCATGGATGTGCCCATGTTACTTTATGCAATGGACCGATAAGATTGCCAGAATACATAGACACTGAGGCAATTAGAGAAAACATAATAGTCAAACATGTAAACACAACAAGTTTAATAAGGAGTTCACCCAATGATCCTGGGCTATGTCTCCTGGTCCAACCTTCAGTGGTGGCCTCTCTATTATGTTTTCAAGCAGTGTTTTAAAATAGTGAACTCAATTCAAGTCTTACTTAACAGATATCAGTCAGTAGGATTGGAGTACATAGACACTCCTTACTAAACTCAAACTCTAAGGGTCACAGTAGTATGACAGGCCTATGCCGAGGAGTTTTCTTGAACCTCTCAAGCCTTTTGGAGTACACAAACTCTCTGACTCCACTCTGGCTTTGTCTGGCTTTGTCTCGCTTGATATTACCTTTAGGTCAGCGTGGCTCCTACTCTTTGCTCTTAGCTAGCTTCGTATAACTAACTCTTGTCACTGCCTTTCTGTTTTGTTCCTCTTTGTTACTGCCTACTCTTGCTTCTGTCAGTTCATGGCTTTTAAAGCTAGCCTGCTCTTTGAGTGTTCGTTTCCGCTTCCCAGCCTTCTGCTTTCCCTACCTCTGTCCATTCGATTTCCTTTGCTTTGTGCCCTAATCATTGGGTAACGCTTCACAGGGAGGTGGCCACCTGTTCCCTAACAAACTGAGTGTCAGATTCTTTGAATCCTATTTGAATGGTTGTTAACTCCGTTTGCTTCAATATTGCCCGCGAATCACGATTCCTTTCCCAATTCATCATCCACGTCAGATTCCAAATCCCCTATAATCTTTGATTTATAACCTGTCAAATCTGGTCATTTATCGAGATGCGCCTCCACCATAGATCTGGGCCCCCCAGATCCTCTGGTCATTGCTCATATCGGGTGGGTAAGTTGCATGAAATTTACCCGTCTGATGCAGGCAGTTTTCTCTCTCATCTGCCAGATACGTGTCGCTTGGTGTGTGGCATCGGGCGGGACTCAGTCAGAACTTCTTACCACCTCGAAGCCTTCCGATATCTTTCCGGTTTGGGGAATCCCACGCTACGGAATCGAAACGGTTAATTTTCTACATTTCACAGGGTTTCCAGGTCTGGGCACTTCAGGGCTTTCCTTCACTAACAGGGATGCTCTGCAATACATGATTATCTCTTTAATTTTAATCACATATTAGAATCCACCTCTATTTCTCATTTTAGCCTCTGGTTTTGCCAATTTTGGTGCCATCACACTTTACCATGGGCCAATGGTCTGCGCGCTCGATCGAGGGTCCTCGTTGCTCCGCTTTGGCCACAACTGCAATTGTCATGAGGATTCTTTTCGATAGCTTGATTGTTCTAAAACTTGAATCTTTTTAGCATAATTTAAAACAGTCTTGAAATCTTAGAGAGTGTTTAGGATCCAATTCGAATCACGGTCTTACCACTAAAAAATCTTTTGGACCACCAAAAGTTGGTTTTTCTTTTAAGCATCACTCAAGTGAGGACATAGATTCCTCGCTTGCTCAACTTCTATCCATTTTAAACTACTTGGCTTTGAACCTTTGAGTCCAATCCTAAGGTACTCAACATTCCCTCTGCATGTGGCTCTCACCTTCCTATCTAGAACTGTATCTTCCTGCAACTCATTAAGATATTCAGGTAACAGATCATCAAAAGAAGGCAATTGACTCTACTCTTTGTGGTCTTCAATTAATGACAGTTCAAAGAGTCTCAAGCTGTCTGCATTAACGACTGAGTAGATGTGCATCTAAGCTGGTAAATCAAGGCGAAAAGCATTCTCACCAATTTTCTCAAGTATTTTGAAAGGTCCATACGTTATTGGCTTTAGCTTCTTACCTTCACCTTGCATTTTATCTTTGCTGATATACAGCTAGACTTGATCACCAACTTGGAAACTATGCTCCATTCGATGCTTGTCATGCCTTGCCTTGTACATGGCTTGGCTCTTTTCCAGTTGTTCCTGTACTACCTGGTGAATCTCTTGGATTTGTTCAGTGAACTTGGTTCCCTTGTTCACATCACTGTGTCCATCAACTGCTATGTCTTTGCCGAAGACAAAATCCAAGGGTGACCTTGGTGTGAAACCAAAATAGGTCTCAAAAGGAGATCTTTGTGTAGAAGAATGTTTAGCTCGGTTGTAAGTATGTTGCACAGAACATAAATGCTCATCCCAAAGCTTGGGATGCTTGTTGCAACAACCTATGAGCAACTAGATCACTGTCTTGTTGACCATTTCTGTTTGGCCATCTGTTTGTGGATGAAAAGTTTTTCTCTTTTTCAATTTGATGTCCATCAATTCGCACAAGCTCGACCAAAATTTCCCAAAAAATTGGGTATCTCAATCATATATAATGGAAGTGGGTAATCCAAAATGAACCCATACATGCTGAAAGAATAACTTTGCAGTTTGTTCAGCTTTAATTTGTTTGTTACAAGGTATTAAAATACACATTTTTCTGAACCTATCCACAACAACATATAAATAGTGATGACCCTTCCTAGATTTGGGAAGTCCTCCAAAAAATTACATGGAAACACTTTCCCAAGGATGAGAAGCAACTGGTAGTGGAGTGTACAAGCCTAGCTTTCTATTGCTAGGCTTGCTTTTAGCACACATGGTACACCCTCTTACATATCTAGAAACTATCTCATTCATTTTTGGCCAATAACAAAATCTTTGCAGTTGTGCAACTGTTTTACTTACACCAAAGTGACCTCATATTATAGAAGTGTGTGCTTCTCAAATTATCTTTACTCTTTCAGTTTGTGGAATGCATAGCTTCCCAAAATGATACAAGAGCTGGTCCTTAACATGATAGTCCAATTCTCCTACTTTCTTGTGTTGACTTAAAGTTTCATATACATCTTTAAAATCTATATCTTGAGCATATTGTTCAATGTAGCTTTCATGCAATACTGAATTATGCTTAAGTATAGTAGATGTATTTATAATTGGTCTGGACAACATGTCTGCAAATTTATTGTGTATGCCCTTTTTATATCTGATGACAAGATGAAACTATTGTAGAAAACCAATCCACCTATAGTGTCTTGATTGCTGCAATTTAGTTTGGGAGTGTAAATATTGAAGTGGTTGATGATCAGTGTGTATAACTGTCTCTTTACCCAATAAATAATGTTTCCACTTTTTCACACTTTGTACTAATGCATACAATTCTTTATCATATGTGGGATAGTTAACTACACTAGAATTAAATGTCTCAGAATGATAGCATATGGGTTTACCGTGCTGCATCAACATTGCTCCCATGGCATAGTCACTGGCGTCTGTTTCAATCTCAAATGGTCTCTGAAGATCGGGCAGTGCTAGTACTGGTACTGTACTAATCTTTTCTTTCAAGGTGTCGAAGGCTTTCTACTGTTTGCCTCCCCACTGAAACACCTTGTTCAATCTTGTTAAAGCACGCAGGGGAGCTGCAATTAACGAAAAGTTAGAAATAAACTTTCTCCAATATATTGCTGCTCCTAGGAAGCTTCTAACTTCTATAGCAGATTTGGGCTTAGGCCAGTTTACAATGACTGCAACCTTAGAGGGATCTATATTCACTTCAACACCCCCTACCATATGACCCAAGTAATTCAAAGATGTTTTGCCAAATTCACATTTTGAGAGTTTAACATAAATTTTTCCTCTTTTCAAAACATCTAGAGTCTGCTTAACATGCTTTAAATGTTCCTCCCACGTTTTGCTGAATATAAGGATGTCATCCAAATATACAATAACAAAATCATCAAGGGAAGGTTTGAGTACATCGTTCATTACTCTCATGAAAGTAGTAAGAGCATTAGTTAAGACAAAAGGCATAGCCAACCACTCATACAATCCCTGCTTTGTTTTGAAAGAAGTCTTCAATGCATCCTGCTTTGCAACTCTAACCTAATGATATCCACTATGCAACTCTAACTTGGAAAAATAAACAACTTCTTTTAACTGATCTAATAGATCATCTATGCGAGGAAGAGGATAACAATTTTTTATCGTTATTTTATTCAGTGTTTGGTAATCAATTCACATTCTCCATGAGCCATCTTTCTTTCTCATCAAGACAATTGGATATCCACATGGAAATGTGTTAGGCCTTATGAACCCTTTCTTGAGCAGCTCCTGTAGTTGCTTATTGATTTCTACATTCTCTAGAGCGGACAACCTATACATTCCGATGTTAGGAAATGGAGCATCTTGCTGCAAATTAATATCATGCACTACTTCCTTTTCGGGTGGCAGACCTTTAGGTTCTTAAAATAATATATCATATTTTGAAACAACTTTTTCAAAATCAGCTTGTTGTTTAGCATCAAAGCCCTCAAATACATTAGTTTTATCATGTTTCTTTTCCTTTACAACCATCAGTAAAAATTGTTTGCATGGATTTACAATTCTCTTCATCTGCCCTAAGTTTATGAGACTATAATTATTCTTGAGCTTATGAGCTCTTACAATATATTCGATTACATATTTAACAAGTAGATACTTGTTCTCAACTCTATGGAAAATAACTTTTCTATCATACAAGTAAGGACTTCCTAAAACAATTCCACATATATCTAAAGGAACTATATTTAACTCATCCTCATCTACAAATGTTGACCCAAAAGAAAACTTAAGTTTACATTGTCTAGTCACTTGAAGCTTTGCTTTATCACATAGCCAACCTAATGGATATGGTTTTTTGTGAGGTGTGGTTAGTAATCCCAACTTCTTTACAATTGCTTCAGAAATCAAATTTACTTGTGAGCCACTATCAAACAAAGTATCAATATTTTGATGATTGGAAATAACTCAAATATGAAAAGGCTCATGTCTTTTCCTCTCATTTTCTTCATTATCAGTAGACTGTGTAGAACTACTAGTAGATGCTTCAGAAATTTTACCTTTTATAGTTGTGGATGCGATTGTTGTTTCATCTCCTAAGTCTAACCCAAAATCCTTTTCAATAACTACAACAATCGTATTCCTTTTGCCCTCGTTTTTCTTGGGTCTCAGCTTTGGATGCATAATCCAACAGTTTTCATCATCATGCCCATCCTTCTTACAGTGAGTGCATGAAGACTTGCTCTTTTGTACAATATTTGTCTTCCTCTCTTTCCATTTATGTTTTCTTTTCTCCTTATTCTTGCTTGCAGTGGGTTTGGATGATCCCCCAACTTCTGGGTTCCCATTCTTACCTCTAACCTCTAGATGTGTAGCCTGAATGGATACCTCATCTATGCTAGTGGGATTAAACATGAGGATAGTGTGCCTCATGTAGCTGTGTAGACCACCTATATACTTCAACATAGTTTCAGGTGAGTCTAAAGAAATTCCTAGAATCAAAGCCCTTTTTATAAATTCTTGGGTGTAACCTTGTACACATTGTTGTTTTAATTGCTGAAGAGTTTGCCAGCTCATCATGGCTTACTGCATATAGGCTAGTGAATAGAATTGCTTTTTAATTACCGAAACAAATTCACTCTAGACAGAAAGAATCTTACCATGTTTCTTCATGTCAGCTTGTGTCCTGCCTTCCCAACATACCAAGGCAGTGCCCCCAAGATGTAGGCTGGCTATCTAAATCTTACTCTTGTCTGAATCAATGCTCTGCACTCTACAATAAACATCAATCTGTCTGATCCAATTATCCAGCTTCTTTGCATTCAACTCTCCATTATATATTGGTAAATCAAATTTAAGATATAATTTAATTTAATATGTCTTCTTTTTATTTTCAGGGCTATTAGGAGGGGTGAGAAATATTTCTTCTTTCCCATTGCCTTTAGAGTGGTCATAGAGGAGAGATTCTTCTACTCCCTTGTCTTGTTTGGAGTTCGATGAATCTTCATCTCTATTTTTCTTAAATTCCCTATACATTTCCTCCAGCATGGATCTCATGGTCATAAAACTATCCATGAACTGGGGGTCTGATTCTGAGGGACTTTCTTCTGACATTTTCCTCTTACAATAGACTCTTCCAATTTCTGGGTTAGTTTCAACCTACTCTCCTTCTCCTAATTTAAGCTTTGATCTAGTTAGCATTCAACAACAAAATCTAGCACAAGCTTGTCTAACCTTAATAACCTAGAGCTCTGATACCACTTGATCTGGAACTTATCCAAGACAAAGAATTAAAGGTATTACAAACTCATGTGCATGGATGAGCCTATGTTACTTTATGCAATGGACCGATAAGATTTCTAGAATACATAGACACTAAGGCATTTAGAGAAAACATAATAGTCAAACATGTAAGCATAACAAGTTTAATAAGGAGTTCACCCAATGCTCCTGGGCTACGTCTCCTGGTCCACCCTTCAGTGGTGGCCTCTCTATTATGTTTTCAAGCAGTGTTTTACAACAGTGAACTCAATTCGATTCTCACTTAACAGATATCATTCAATAGGACTGGAATACACAGACTCTCCCTACTAAACTTGACCTCTAAGGGTCACAATAGTACGACAGGCCTATGCTGAGGAGTTTTCTTGAACCTCTCAAGCCTTCTGGAGTACACAGATTCTCTGACTCTACTCTGGCTCTGCGTGGCTTGATGTTGCCTTCAGCTCATCTCATCTTCTACTCTCTACTCTTAGCTAGCTTCGTATAACTAACACTTGTCACTGCCTTTTTATTTTGTGCCTCTTTGTTATTGCCTGCTCTTACTTCTGTCAGTTCATGGCTTTTAAAGCCAACCTGCTCTTTGACTTTTTGTTTCCGCTTCCCGGCCTTTTGGTTTCCCTGCCTCTGGCCGTTCAATTTCCTCTGCTCTGTGTCAACATCACTGGGTAACACCTCCTAGGGAGGTGGCCACCTGTTCGCTAACAAACTGAGTGTCAGATTCATTGAATCATATTTGAATGGTTGTTAATTCCATTTTCTTCAATATTTCCTGCGAATCATGATTCCTTTCCCAACTCATCGTCCACTTCAGACTCCAAATCCCCTGTAATATTTTCTTTATAACCTGTCAAATCCGGTCATTTATCGGGATGAACCTCTGCCATTGATCTGGGCCCCCCAAATCCTACGATCATCTCTCATATCAGGCAGGTAAGTTGCATGACATTTACCTGTCTGATGCGTGCGGTTTTCTCTCCCATCCACCAGACGCGTGTCACTTGGTGTGTGGCATCAGGCAGGACTTAGTCAAAACTACTTACCACCTCGAAGCCTTCTGATATCCTGTCATTTTAGGGAATCCCACGCTACAGAACTGAAACGGTTACTTTTCCACATTTCACAGCTTTTTCAGGTCCGGGCGCCTCGGGGCTTTCCTTCACTGAGGGGGATGCCCTACGATACACGATTAGCACTTTATCAGAATCCACCTCCATTTCTCATTTTAGCCTCCATTTTTGCCAATTTGGTGCCATCGCGCTTTACCATGGGCCAATGGTCTGCCTGCTCGAACGAGGGTCCTCATTACTCTGCTTTGGCCACAACTACAACTCTCACGAGGATTCCTTCTGATAGCTTGATTGTTCTAAGACTTGAATCCTTTTAGCATAATTTGAAATAGTCATGAAATCTTAGAGAGTGTTTAGGATCCAATTCAGATCAATGCCTCTCTCTCTTCCATAGAAGTTGTTGTTAAATAGGGATCTCACCCCATATCATACCATTTCAAGACTCTTGTAGAGGCCAATATTATGTACAACACATATGAAAATGAATTTTGTAGCTTAGTGCAAGAATTAAAGAAATGGTGTCATTATATTATTTGCAAAGCAACCATACTCAATATCGATCATCATCCATTGATCTTCATCAACTTGTAGACTAAGATTCAAGAGAAATTCCATTTGATGTGGGTTGATTTCATCCAACAGTTCCATTTTGTGATTAAATATAATAAGGGCACAACTTACAAAATGCTTTATTTGTTAGGCTAACTACCTACTTCGGTCCTGCACAATCTAGAGCTTCATTGTGCCTTTTTTGATGCTTAGAAAGACATTTATGTACTATATATAGTATTTGGTTGGATATAGAAATCTTTACAATAACTTACAATAATCAACTAAAAAACCTTTATTGATTATGGAATTTTTTATTATTGGTTATATAAACTTAACTTTTTGTATGTGCCACAATATAATGATTTTATCTTTCTCATATGTGAAGCACATTCCTGTTCATGCAGGGGGAATTTCGGCATAGCTAAGACCATTCATAATCTCTAACACCACTTTCACTAAGCTTCCTTACCCAAGAAAGTAGAAAAATTCATTCGAGCATGTTCATTTTATTCGTAAAGGAAGCCATCAAACTATAAGCATGGTTTACACCAACATTTACATATTCCTTGTTTCCCTTTAGAAGCCATTTGTATGGAATTTTTGAGTAGTATTCCTACTAATTTTGACAAATATGATGCTATTTTGGTAATGGTATCTAGTTTTTCTCTAAGGTCTATCTTTCTTCCCTATCATAAGGCTAAATTAATTACTCAAACTATAGGTCTCTTCTTACATCATATTTGGCCATGCTTTGGTTTACTGAGTAGCATTATTTTTTATTGGGATTCTCAGTTTCTCAGTACCTTTTGGCATATTCTTTGGTCTATGCTAGGTTTTAAACTTCATTTCTTCAGCAGCTTTCACCCACAAACAGATGGTCATTCCTAAGTTCTCTATTATATTCTATTTCAATCCCTTACAAATATTTGGATTCCCATTTTCACATTATTATACATAATGACAATAGGATCATGTAATCCTCTACTAGGTTCTTCTCTTTTGATGTTTATTCTGGGTTTAAGCCATGTTTTCTCTATGAGATTCCATTGTATATCACCCTTATGGTTTTGTACATAAACAATAAGAAAAGAATTCAACTTAGAATATTATATACTTCATATCTTAGTGTCGTACTTAGATATTTGTAGTTTTTCATGTTTCCTAGGGTCATGCCAAAGAAAGGCATGAATAACATTACACACCCCTTTCATTCAACCATGAGATCATGAGGGCTCTTGTGGAAAAGAAACACCTCAAAGGCCAACACCATAAGCTACAATCCGAAGCTCTTTGAAACACCTATCCTTAATGAATCAACCATAGTTTAGCATCCTAAGGATAATATTCCTAACTTTGATCCTCACCCTACTGAAAGATACAATTATTAGTTCCAATTTGACAAAAATTCGCCAACACACATGCATATCATACCCTGTAGCTTGTAAGGGACACACACCCGCATTGGAAAAATGGATGACTACATGGATATTCGATCCATTCGATTATCAATCTGACTATTGACTATTATATTGTTGTGCCCATGTAGTCATCTGAATTTGCTTGTTGTTTCATTTGATTCTGCACGAAGGTGGCATTATCCTTTAAATGTTAGAGAACTTGTTGTTGATGCTCGATGTGATCTTTCACTACTTGAATCTTCTTCTCCTTGATATTTCCTTCTATCTTGAGAGTTTTAGGGGTCGTAATTTCTTCCAATGCATTACAAGATATGGTTGGATTCATTTCTTGATGCTCGATGTGATATTTCACTTCTTGAAAATTTTTCTTCTTTATATGTCCTTCTATATTGATATTTTGAGAAGTGGAAATTCCGTCCAATGCATTACAATATATTTTCAGATTCAATTCTTCTTTCTCTGGGGTTGGTTCATGGTGTATATCCTATTCTTTTGATGTTTTTTGATCATTTTCTTCCTCCTCTTCATAGTCTATGTAAAATAATTTCTTCTCAGAACACTTATGATCTTTAGTGTATTTGCTATCACAATAGTAACAAAGCCCTTTTTCTCTTGTTTCTTCCAATTGTTGTCGTGTAAAACTTGTAGGTTGTGGAAGGCTAGGAGAAAAAACACTTCCATAATTATAATCATGATTTGTGGGATTCCTTGTTTCCATAATTTCACTTTCAATTTTTCTTGCCAACTAGAATGCCTTCTCCAATGAATCAGGTTCCCAAAGACGAACCTCATGTTGAATGTTATGCTTTAAAGTCCCTATGAAGACATCAAGCCTTTGCTTCCCTGGAATATCATTTACCCTTATATTCAATTTTTAAAAGTCGTCAATGTGCTCTTCCATTAAACCCTTTTGTTAGATATTTATCAATTGGCTAAAGAAGGTGTTACTCTTTGTATCCTCATAATCTGCCATCATTTCTTCCGTGAAAATTGACCAAGTGATAAGTGATTTATGAGAACAAATCCCTTTATACCATAAAAATTGATTCGGTTCTAAATATAAAGATGAAATATGTACCTTTTCTAACAGTTGAACCTCATTTAGATCAAAATATTTCTCCATCTATAGGATCCAATTTACTAGATCCTTGCCATCAAACTTCCTCATATCACCTTTTCTTGATTTTAGGAGCTTGATATTGAAATGACTGTAACTCTATAATTTCAGTTCTCCGTGTTTTAAAATTACGTCTTGTAGTAGCCCTCTGAGTCCTCTTTCTAACCCCGCAAGTCTGATCAGAATTTAATTCTCCAAGAAAGAGTTATGCCCAATCTCCTAATATGCCTTAATTATATAATGTTTCAGTAGAGAAAACTTGTACGACATGCCATTTGTCATAGTTTCAACCTTTCTAAACAATATACATAGAAAACTATAGTGCATCCCCTTTCTATAACTTCTTACGAAATTTCAATTTGTTGCTCAGGTACAAAGTTATAACGATTTTCCCTAATTCACCTGTTTAGAATGTAATTCAGGAGTCTACAAAAACCCTAACTTCCTCAGATCGCATCTCCACAAATATAGTGAGACAAGCTCTGAAATTCAAACCCAAAGTTTAGAATGATTTCTGACCACATGGGTTTTGTTTTTAGCTTCTAAAACGTTTCAGGAAAAAAAAATCTATAGCGAGAATTCCATGACAACCTATTTGGAGCAGCAAAACCCTAGAATCCAAAGCTCTGATACCAAATGTTAGGAAATGATCTCACAAAAAGATAGAAAAGATAGATCAATGCCTTATAATTCTACCTATTCGAGGGGGAAACCCCTTTTCATTACACAAATGAACAATTCTTGGATGATACAAATGAAAATACCTCCTTTCTATATAGAGGAGTCTAAGGGGTCATAATATAATCAAAGCCGACATAACAATAATAATGTAAGGGCACAATAATAACAATAGTGGGCTCCTATGGGGCACAATAATAACAATATGGGGACTACATGGGTACAACAATATAATATGGGGGTTCTACTAATAACAATAAGGGGTTACACTAGTAGTATAGGGACCTAACGAGGGCTCTTGTGGAAAATCAACACCTAAAGGGACAACACCACAACCTAAATCTAAATCCCTTTGAACCACCTCTCATTGAATAATCAACCATAGTTTACAATCCTATGGATAATATTCCTAATTTTTATCCTCCCCTACTAAAAGATACAATTATTAATTCCAATATTACGACATTTCACTGGCAAACATGCATATCATAACTTGATGATTGACCCATAAAACTTGGTTACATAAGAAAACTTATATGCATAAAGAAAACTTACATGTATAATTAAAACACACATGGATGTATGTCTTCTAGTGCAGCTAGATGGTATGGAAATGGTTATTAGGAAAAGAGTAAGATGTACAATGAAGAGTTAAATGAGAATGAGGAATAAATTTCATAACAGTGGGTTACATCTTACATTAAGCAAAACAAGTGTAGTAATTATGTTTCAATTGCAATTAACTGTAATTTTGTTTGGAAAATTGTATGTGTTTGTGAATACTTTCGCTACGCAATTGGAAAAATGATATAGGATTTGTGTAAGGAATTAATGTTACATTGATATATATAATTAATCCATTTGAATCAAAAGTTTAGTTGACACATCTTCAAGTACTATCTTAAAACCTAAGTGAAAAAAAAAAAAAAATTCCTTTGATAAATTAAAATAGCTTGGATATCATTCCAAATAAAATGGAAAAGTTTTTGATGGGTAAAAAAAAAAGATGAATATAATTTGTTTGTGGAGAAAGATGGTTTATGTATTTTGTTAAAAAACCAAGCATAAAAAGTAACCTCTCTTTTTTTTTCTTCCGTACTGTGGGAATTAATGAGAATGTAAGGACAAGTAAAAAAGAGAAATAAGTGTCATTACTTAGCTTTACATTTTGTTTCTGATTTTCATTATTTGGAATGTTGCAGATGTAAGGAAAACCTACGAAATATTATGTATCCTTAACCTAAGGCATAAAATATAAGGGAAGCTATGAAGCAGCAAGTCCTTGTTACTGAAATATGAATCCAAATTCTACCATTGATATTTGAAAGTAAATTCTTGAATCAAATTTTATCGATTCACTGAAAAGCAAATGTTGCACAACTTAGTCTCTCTAAGATGTAATATTGCTGATAATGATAGCTAGTGAGACTAATGACTGTTAAGGTGCTCTATCTAAGGAAGCTTCTACACAACCAAGCATCTGTCAGATGTAATATGAATTCCAATGAGACTAATGACTATCAAGGTTCTTTTGCTTCTGGATAATAATGATTATCATGGTGGTCTAGATATAGCTTTTGGTGATTAATGATTTCCACAATGCTCTAGCTTATATATTAATCCTTTGGTGTTGTGTTAGAGTTGATAAAGAGTGATTTTGTAAGAGAAATGCAATGATCAAAATATATAAATTGGCATAAAGTGGAAAACTTGAAGTATAATGAAACAAATGTATGTTCCTACAATTGGATGAGGAACTAGCCATGGGGTTGGCTTGATTAACAAATGGAGATACATGATATAATTCACATTCAAATTGAGCAACAAAATAATTTTCAGACTACATACAAAAAAGAGAATCTAAATTGTTCATGTTTTCTTAATGAGCCAATATGCTATGCTTTTCATAACAAAATAACCAATTTTTTTTACCACACCATCTTATATGATTATTAGATCATACATCTGAAAAAATTTATGTGTGAATGAATTGAAGCCATTAAACTAGAGTTTGGTCTTGATAAATGTATTGAAATCCTATTGTTGAATTGGAATTATTCATCCATTGCTTAGATAACTACAAACATTGATTCATTATATGAAGGAATGGACTTTTACTCAACAATAACTAAAGCTAAGTCTAAATAAATGAATATGGATCTATTTAGAAAGTGCACAGACCTTGTGGAAAAGTGTTTGAGATGCTAGGATGGTAAGAGCTTTATCCATGATGTTGTTTTGGTTGGTATTAAATCTTAAAGTACCACAATTCTTTCAGGACTTATTTAATGGGAATGAAATCTGGAAAAGAATCCACCCCGATGATATAACCTCCCAACATAGGGCCAAAATCTGCAATTATTTTTTTATATCTTAAATGTAAAGTGGGACTTTTTTTGTTATAACTCTTGATCTAACATGAAGTTCCAATACCCATAGTGAAATAGAGTACTTTGGGATGTACTAGAATTTATATAGGTATTTCAATTAGTGGGTCTCTATTTTTGTGTTTGAAATAATTGCTTTCAATAAAAAATCTGTAGTATTTCTTATATACTAAATCTTCAAGTTCATGTTCAAATCAGGTCTCTAGACTGTTGTAAAATATATTAAATCTGAAATTTCATGTTCAAATGAGGTCTTTGCACTAGTTAAATATGCATAAAACTATTATGGATATGGATATGGATATGGAGAATCACGATCTTTGTTTTTATTCTAAATCTACATTGTTTATATAGAATAGTGTCGCAAACCTTATAACTAGTAATATGTAAGTGTGGAGATTACTCATATTCATTACTTACTAGGCCAGTTCAACTTTTTTTCAACATGTAAGAGCTTGTGATTATGAAATATGTGATATACAATTACAATTAGTGGAAATTTAAATATGAATATGATATTCATTAGTGTAGCCTTTATGAGACACAAGTCCATCATAATAATATATAAGTTAATTATACAAATCCTTTCAAGGAGAATAAATATGTAAGAAAAATTAATCATCTATTTCTTATGTGTAGCGACTGCCCCATGTGTTTTTCATTCACCAAAATTACAACTCTAGCCCAATATTCTTCAAACAAGAAGTTAGGCAATTTCCAATGACAAAGCATGATAAACTGCCAATTTGTGGTAGTATGTGGACATAAATTTTTGAAAATGCCATTCACCAAGGGTACACATTATCTTTCCTTCCTTTAATTTAGTGGCCTTCACATCGACCAAGCCTTTTAGAAAAGATCCAAATTTCTCCTAGGAAAAACCGAGACCAAATGGTAGAATTTGATGCTAGTAGTTTCTTACCTGTGTAGTCAGATAAGAACAAAACCACACAGAATACTCAAGGGGATCATAAGTCGCTGAGTTTCCAAGTTCTAAATCATAAAATATAGTTATTAATACTAAGGCATGCCAACTAATAATCCCTAGTCAATATCATTAACAATTACCCTATCTAAATAGGGTATCAAGGTTCACTATACGATAACTCTCAATGGGTGGTATGACTAAACATGAAGCATGAAAACATTGAATCTTCCACTAACAAGGAGCTCTAAAACATGCATTTGTTCTATTCAAAATATACCTTCACATAATAGAGTTTCCCTCCACTAGCACTATGTCATTATATCCCTGAAAATCGTCTACAATTCAGAAATATCAACCCTTGGGGTTTATGCTAATATTTAAAAGTCAATAATTTATGTGAACAACACCATACCAATTTTCCTCGCAAGGGGTATGGATCTAGAAGATATCAAAGAAAAAATTTCATTAAGGTTGATCTAGCAATGACTTACGGGCTATGGGGAAGCTGGTTAAATAGCCACATATATTGATATCTCGTTGTTCACATATAATTTGTAATTTCAATTAGACATATCAATAGCGATAGTGAAATATTTCCTTAGCACATATGTTATGAACAAAAATAGAATTCCATTCTACTCTAACAAAATAAACAAATAAAAGATAATAATAATTGACATATCCTTGATTTGCTTATCATAGAAAGGTAATGGTTCAACGTGATATTAAGAAAAATCTTAGTTACAATAGTGCAACTTAAGCTTTCTCTTTCAAAAATTCAGAACCTGTTCTCCTATCTCAGAGAGGGGATTTATAGTTTGATAACAAATTATAAACATAGAAAATACAATAACAACTTCAAGCGGTCTTAAACAACAGTAACTACAAGGAACATGTTTGGAAATAGTTACAACAAATTGTATATGCTTGGGTGGAAGATTATCCTTTGATGCGCTATTGGAACTCATAGATCTCAAACAAATTCTTCAATTCATGTGGAGACTTGGGTTGTATCCACATCTGGCTTGTGAAGATCACATCTCTCATTGTTGGCATCATTTGTGTGGTAGTGTTTAATAAGCATCGGAGCATAAGCCACTCACTGTGTGGTTTCACTAAGAACTGTCAATAGCTCTCTAAGTTAGTCTTGGTCAGTTGATTAATAATCTCAGCTTATTTCTTGGAGTATTTTTGCCACATCTTAGTCATCAGTTTGATATCTGGTAGATTTCCCTCGGGACAACTTGAGATGAGATTAGATTTGAGAAAATTATCACTCACTGCTTCAATGATATTACCTAAAATATCTTGTGGCTAATAAACTGCTCCTCCTACCTGTTTAATGTGAATTTCCCATTCTCTAAAAATAATATCTTTATGGAATTCTTCCATTTTAGGAATATTGGCTAATCTTCCATCTAAAATTTCTTTCCAAGTCAAGAAACCAACAATTTTCTCCTCTATATCTTCAAAAAACCTTTTAATATCTAATATTTGGTCTACTAGGGAATCAATTGTCCTGCAATGATCATGAATAAATTCTAATTTATGGAAAAAAGACCTTATGTTATTGGGAAATAAGTGTATTCAACTCTATAGCCTCTTTCTTAAACTCAGTCAAATCTTGATTGAAACTCATATGTTGAATCCTTCTCTGCGGCTCTTGAATTTATGAATCTAATGCCACTATACCAACATCATACTAGACTATGAGAGAGTCGAAGCCATGGTAAAGCTCTGTCACCTAGGCCTTCCGATGTTCTGTTATATTTTGGTTTTCAATTTAAATGCTTTGTTCTAATAGTGAAATTATCTATTCTTTATCCTTAAGTAGATGTTGAACCTGCATGTCTTTATGAATAGTAGTTGAGGCATAGTTGCCTATAAATTGAGTCAGTCTACCCAATTCCTCTGTAGGAGTTGTTCTAGAGGCTTCCCATAATAGTTCAAAATATGGATTGCCAGGAACCAATGCCTATGATTGGTTAAGTTTCCTTTAATTTCTCTCCCTCTTTACTAAATCGTTGTGTTGAGGTTTGTAGAAAATATCCAATGGAGGGATCTCCTCGATCCTTGAAACAACTTCGGAATAAGGGAATGCTAGTATGATTTCTACATCTTTATCATCCAAGGGCTTCTCATGAACATTCAATGTTATCAAAGTCTGATCAAGATTCGTTAGAGTTCCCTACACTTTCATTTGTGGAGGAGTCTCAGCAGTGTGAGAATCATCATCCTTGGAATTAAGAGATTTATTGTATTCTTCCCAGATTTATTCTAACCTAGCATTAGGCACAAATCCCTCTGCCTGAGAAGAAGAAGGGTGAACTACTACTCTTGGTTGAGAAGGATCAACAGATTGTGTATAACAAATAATTTCAACACTATCATTAACAATCTTCTTTTGAGTAATATATAATGAATCCGTAGGAAGTTTTGCTAGCCTAGAGGCTTTGTATTGAGTAAACTGACCCATTTCCTTAGGGGGTTAATTATTTCTCTGCTCTTTATGCCACCATCGAATAAGAAGAAGATCCCTAAAATAAATCATCAAACTTATCAGGCTCATGAACAAATTGTTTGATACTTGTTGTAGTTGTAGTATTTTTAACCACTTGATGAGGATAATATTGTTTGTTGGGTATAGTAGTAAACCCAAGATCCTAAACAGCCTTGATTTGAAATTATGCATTCTTATAATTATGTAAATCAAATATACCAAATTGGGCTAGAAAGGAAGGCCACATATTTTTGTTTGATTCCTTCAAGACTTTAGAAATACCATTACCCACAGTCTAATAGGCTATCTCTCTAGTAAGAAGTTTATCAGGAATGAACAGAGGTAAAACACAAGGATTGGCTAGTCTTCCATATACCCTGATGTAGGTGAATGATTCTTGACCAAACCAATTCCCTAGTTGGAGAAGATCAAACTCAGCCTCTAGAGACATCTGAGGAGCCCTTTTATCAAAGATAACCTAATATGGATGTAACATGACCCCATGGTAGATTTTATAGAAATGCTTCTAATATTTTGAGCCCCATAGAATATCATGATAAATATGAATATGAGTTGGGTCTTGCAGAGTCCACTTCCATCCCATAGATGAAAAGTCCATAGAAAAACATAAATCATACATGATATAAGAACTCATATAGAAAGGAGGGATTATTCTTAGAAACTTTGCATTTACTCCTAAAAGCTAGCATATGGGTAGCTAAGTCGTCTAAAAGTATAGTAGCCCAATAAAAACTAAACCTTTTTGAAGCCCCGTCTATAAGAGGTACACATTGTTCAAGAAATTTTTGTACATGAGGCATTGCATGAATTATACACATCATACCAACTATCTGAGAATAAGGACCAATGAGAGAGTCTACAACATACTTATCGCTCTCTTCTCCCTTGTGTTTGTTTTATTCCTTTGTCCATCCTTGAATTGGCTTTGATGCATATCCACACTCTTTAAGGAATGCCTCAATGTATTCCTTATCATATTTGCACGGTGTTTAAGGAAGATGATACATTATTCATAAGTCCTCACTAGAAAAACACCCAATGACTATGTTATTCTTTGTAACAATTCAACTCTCAACAATACTTAGATTATATCTAATCCATCGAAACATATCGATATAGGGAAGAATTTTTGGTCTAGTTGCAATTCTGTGTAGAAAAGAATTCACCACATCATTTAAGGTTGTATTTGAAAGTAGGGTGGAATCATCACTAGTCGCTCTTATCTGCACAACCTTGGGTCCTTCATATTAAAAGAATTGGTACACCGCTTCCCATGAAGGATGCCCAAAATCATTAGTACAAACTGTATTAGAAAACAAATCCGACATATCAGTCTTTTGTTCAATACATTCAATTGAAGGAGGGGAAGATTGCTCTTGTGCGGCAACTACTTCTCACCCTTTCCTAACTTCGAAAACTCTTCTTTCTTAAAATAATCAAAGCTTGCTTGAATAGAAAACACAAAGATCAGTGGAACACCTCTCTTCAACGAGGAGTTAGCACAAACAATGCAATTTTACACTACTAAACTTTTCCTCTAAAGAAAATATTCACAATATTGAGGAAAATTGAATGAAATCATTTAAAATATCAGAAAACCATAAATCCCCATTATCAAACATTAAGTGAGCAAGTGTGAAATCGCATGGGCTTCCCATGTCAGCACATTAGATGCATTATATTAGAGAAATATATCGGAGGATTATATTAGAAAGTTAGGATAATCTAATTTTATGATGTGGAAAGGTTTAGATATGAGAATAGTTATGAAGGATATCAAATGAAAGACTGTGATGAAAGAGGCGTGAGTCATATAAGGGAGATTATATCAAGGGTTTCATATCGAGGATTTTAGTAAAATAATTTCGATAAAGAGTTCCGATGAAAATATGAAAGATATTAGATATCGGAGGAGGAGGATATCAGAAGCGCAATGAGATAGAATATATGATATGAATCATGTTGATATAATGAATAATAGTTGTGGGGCTCGTGGATAATATAATATTACTTTTTGTAAAAATTTGCAAGTCTTTTATAAACATTGATAGAATCACTTTTGTATGATTCTTTTAATAAAGCAAGTAGCGGGGATGAGTTTTATCGTAATATTCTTTAAAATAAAGTTATGATATAATACAGGGCCAATAGAAATTTTCTGATATAGGTTTAACTTTGAGAGTGGTGCCTATCTGAGCTTAGGTTTATCATAACATATTTTAAAGTGCGGCTCTGATATGTGAAGTTCCGATAAGTAAAAGACCTCAAGCTTATTAAACTTCATAACTAATTCAAATATGCTCCAATTTTATTAAAATCAAACACTCGATTAAAATAAATTCAAATATAAAAAGTAAAGGGTCCCCATTATTTATTGATAACTAAGCATATAAATGGAGGGATTGTTGAATGCTACAAGACTTCCCTACAAAACTAAACCATTCATGGATTAGGTACCGTGTGACCTTTCTCATCTTGAAGTTTGTGATGTATTATTAAGGCAACCATACTTGTGGAAGTGTCATATTATGTATGAGTCGAGGTCTCACACTGTTATTATTACTTTGGGCAGTAAGTTATACACTATACCAAAGGTATCCTTACCTACAACCATTTTTTTTTATCTCTCCTAAGAAATATAGTAAGATCATCTTCTAGATGGAAGAATTTGTTTTATTTTATATTCGTTCTCAAAATAAGGGGAAGATCATGGCCACATCATTGGTCCCATGAAGGGTTCCACGGCACAACAAAATAAGTTGGATAAGGTCATGAGGAATATAGTGCCATATTCTCCTCGCCCACAAAGGTCCCTTCCCATTGTCACGGCAAGCATTCGATTGATCTGACTCCCTAAATGCCTCTACCGAATGGGTTGATATACCGCCACTCTATTTTAGAAAATCGTGATCAATCATTTGAAATTACGACTTTAATTAACTATTTTGAATGTGCAGGCCGCAGTACTGAAGAAATATTCTGCTCAACTATCCCTTACCACCTTAATATGTTTTCTGGGAACATTACAGGGAACAGTTCTCAGCTTAGCTGTTGTACGAGATTCTTCCAAGTGGGCTTTAGGATGGGACATCAGCCTTCTCACTCCAGTCTACTCTCTAAGTTTTCCTCTTTCCTTCCACGAGAGGGAAATTTTAAGTGTTTCCTTTGAGGTTTGAATTACAAAATTGGAGATCGGGATATGAAGGTAAATTACAGAGAACATCATTTGCTATTTTTCGGCGCACGAAGTGATGGCGTCAACAATTGCATATTACTTACAAGGTTTATGCATGCGCTTAATAGGACCTGTATTTGCCACAGAATTTAGTCCGTTGAGTGTGATAATTGTTGTAATTATGGGATCTATCATTCTCTCTGAGAAGATTTTCTTGGGCAGGTTCGTTTCTGAATTCCTTTTCAACCCACTAAATTAAATTCACGATTAATAGTGTAAGAAAATAGGAAGGTTCAAGGCTCTAACTGCACTTATTAATTGAATACAGTGTGGTGGGAGGAGTTATGATCGCAATAGGACTATACGATGTTCTGTGGGGAAAGGTGAAGGATAGCAAGATCTCTACCGATAAAAATGGCTCCGAAAAGCTTTCCAATTCTCAAGGAATATTCCCTGAAAATCAAAATAAGGAGCATGATGTGGAAGTTGCTTCCGACACACTGATCTGTGAAGGACCTGAAGCTCATCGATTCAATGGTGGAAATAGGGCCATAATTTCTATCACTGAAAACAATAATGCCAAAATGCGAGCATCGAAATGGATGGCCGAAGAGACTTGCAGTTCCCATGCTCGTCCTCACCATGTATTCCAACAAACAGGTTTTCAAAGAAAAATAGGATCAATGTTTTCTTTTTCGCGTTGTATTAGTTCGTTTGCTTTACCCCTCTCAAAGCAGATTAATTATTACTGTGATTAGGAAAGATGCTCTCACGTTGGATGTCACCTTCCAACATGTAAATGACCAAGTTGGAAATCACTTAAATACTTTTTAAGTAGATAATTTTCTATTTTTCTTTCACGTATTGTCAAGCGGTCAAAAAAAAAAATATATATATATATATATATAATTATTTTTTAAATATAATATCATCTGAATGATCGTTAGGATCAATTTATAGCTAATTTATTAATAATCAGTTTGGTTTATTAAATTTTGAAATAATATAAAATTATTTAATATTTTGAAATTCTAATTTAATTAGAATATACACATATATTTTTTTTAATAATATTATTATTATTTTTCAAAATATTTTATAAAATAATATTTTTATATTATTATTATTTTAATAAATAATTTATTTTTTATTATAATATAATTTAAATTTAAATGTTTGTTTTTAAGCTGTAGGTTCAAGTTTATATGCAATTACAATACCACATCTCTTTAATTGTTTTATTTTATAGTGATTTCATTTCACTTAAAACCCTAAATGAAATTTTCCAAAACTTTTATATAAATAAAATAATTATTTTTTACATTTTTCTATGCTAGTTTTTATACCAATCAAATTTCTCTTTTTCTTATATATGTTTGTATTTTCGTTCGGTGGCCTATATCATTATAATTATTATTTGTCATAAATGTTACATTTTTTCCATGTCTAAATATAGCGTATTAAGCCTGCCGTCGTTTAGAGGAATAATTTTTTTTTTCAATTGGAAAATATACATTAAACTTACAAAAGTATGAAAATTAATTTATTTTAAAATATGTTTTATATACATATTAAATATCAATTCGAAAATACTTGTTATATATTATTAATTTTTATAATTAAAAAAAAAATAAAAAAGATCAATCAATTTTTACTATATAAATAATTTTATTATTTAAAAGAAATTCAAAAAGTTATTAAACAAAAATAAATTATAAAACTAAATAAATAATAATATAAAATATTATCGCAAATAACTAAAGTACACAAATACACCTTTCCAACTTATTTCTAATGTAATGGCTATATGTTGATCAACATTATTTTCATATGCCAATCAGTGTATAAAATGTGGAAAATATTATCAATCAGTGTATATCAATCACATTAGTAACTGTGGTTGTGCTAGTTAACAAGTGTTGGGTGGATTTGTTGATCGTGGTTGACCATGGTCAACAAGGATTGATGAGGTTGATTAAGGTTGATGAGGTTGACCATGGTCAAGGTTACATTAATGTGGTTGCTAATGTTACAAACAAAGTTACATTCATGTTTAAGAAGGTTGATGGGGTTAACCGTGGTTGAAGAACAACCATATATATCTTCATTAACCATTATAGTTGGCTATACTCAACCACAGAGACCTTGGTTGACCATGTTCCACAATTCTAATGATAGTTGGCCATTAGGAGTTGGTAGAGCATGGAATGTTCTAGGTTGACTATGGTTATTCATGGTTGATGATATTCAACCATGATTGATCATTGTTGACCATATGCAACCTTGGTTGACCATAAAGAGATTGCTTGACCATTATGCTTGACAATATTCAACCATACACAACTTGGTTAACAATGTTCAAGCATTCTAACCATAGAGATCTTGATTGACCATTATGGTTGATCATGGTTGATGATGGTTGATGATGGATGAGGATATTCAACGTGGATTATCATGGTGGACTAGAGTTGGCCACAAAGACATTGATTTACCATTATGCTTGACCTTATTCAACCATAAAGACATTGGTTGACCATGTTTCACCATTCTAACCATAGAGATCTTGATTGATCATGGTTGATTGTAACCGACCAAGGAAGACCTTAGTCAACTATGGTTGACCATGTTTGACTTCGGTCAACCATGATTCACTATAATTGAATATGGTTGAGTTATGCTAATGGAGGACAAGTATAAGTGAGCAAGGTTGCCTGCTGTTAAATATTGTAAACACAGTGTTGACGAAGATTGATCATGGTCAGCTATTTAAATATTGACTCTAAGGTACAACTTGTTTGACTATGTTTGACTAATGGAGTTCACTATGCTTGGTTATTGATATTAATTAATAATATTAATAGCAAATTATGTTTTACTCAAGTTGAAGAGTGTTGACTGTCAAACATAGTCAAACATAGTCCAACATATTCAACCACATTAGTAAATGCGGTTGACTAATTTTGTAATGTCGTACTGCAACATTGGAAAAATTGCATTGTAATGTGACACTATGATGTTGGATAGATTTTTGTATCATTTCGACATCACAATATGATTAATTAATAATATTAATAGGCACTAATGTTTCACCAAAGTTGAAGAGTGATGAGTGATGATTGTCAAATATAGTCAAGCACATTATTAAATGTGGTTGACCATATTTTGTAATGTCACATCGCAATGTTGGATAGATTTATATACCATTCCGGCGCCACAATATTAACATTGATTTTATTATTAGTAGTAATCAAATTTATTAATATTAATATTATTATGATTAGATATTTTTAAATCTTCACTATAATTCACCAAGGATGACCTTAGTTGACTAAGGTTGACAATGTTTGACTATAGTCAACCACAAATCACTATAGTTGAATATGTTGAGTTATGCTAATTGGCGATGAGTATGAATGAACAATGTTGGCTATTATCAAATATAGTAAACAAAGGGTTACCAAAATTTAATCATGTTTGACTAATTTGGTTGGCTATGTTTAAGTATTACTATTAATCAATAACAATACAAGGCGATTATGTTTCACCAAAGTTCAAGACTATTCACTGTAGTCAAGCGTAGTTGAACATAGTCAAACATAGTCAACCACATTAGAAAATCAATTGTTTTAAAACCATATTAATATTTATATTATTAAAAAAAATTAATTAAACACTGAATATGGTTAAGCATGGTTTAACCATGGGTGGACATGAATATGTTTACAAATCGTTTGATGATGGTTGATCACAGTTGACAATAGTTGTTAATGTTCACCATGGTTAAACATTGCTAACAATCTCTTGACTATGAATCATTATGGTTAACGATTATATGAATATTGTTAACGACTATGGTTGAGCATGGTTTGACTATGATTGACCATCATTTTACCATCATTTGTCTATGTGCAACCACACTTGAATATGATTGACTATAGTTGACCATTGTTTGAATATGGTTTGACTATGCTCGACTATATTTTGAGTATGGTTTTTCTATTGTTGACCATGATTTGACTATGGTTACCATTGCAATGGTGGCTATTGATGCTTAACCATGATTTGACTATGGTTAACCTTATCCATCCATTATATGCCTACATGGTTAACACATGGCAATAGATTTTGAAACCAAAACATGGTGTTGATTGAGAAACCTTGGAGACTATTAAAAATTATATTTGAAACACTTAAAAACTATATTGGAAACAAATTATTATTAAGATGTCGTTAATATTAATCTGAATGTTGCTATTGTAGTTATTAATATTAATGATATGTATTAATATTATTAAATGTTATTAATAATGTTATTGATAGTATTATTATGAATATTTTTCTAAGAAAAATATTATTAATAAAAGCATTATATAATTATTATTAATATTATACAAGCGTTATTAATATTATACAAGCGTTAATATTAATATTAGTGAGATTTAATGTTAAAATATGATTATTATTATAATACTTTCATCTACTAAAAAATTATAAATCAATAAAAAAATTATTATGAGACCCACTATTATTGCTAATATTAATAATAGATTATTATTATTATTATCCAATTGTTAATATTAATAATAAATTATTATTATTGTTATCCAATTGTAATGTCCCGGATCAAGCTGGACATCAAATTGGTGTATGCAACTCTCTTTTTGTGGGACAAGGGACCCACCTCCGCCCACCGATTTCACTGCTAAGTCTACAAAGACATATATACTCTACCCCCTCTAGTTTTGAACGTGTGACTTCTTAGGAAGAAACACATCCTCTTGACTATTACGACTCAAATTCTATTTTAAATATTATTATCTTATTAAAAATATAAATAATAGTATTATAAAACAAAGAAAAGGAGGAAATCCAAGGGCTCGACAACATGAACCCTGCCGCCACAACCCTTCATATTTTCTTTTTCTCTTGCTCTTGTTCGTTAGCCACAGTTGCTCATTCTTTTGTCAATGTCGTTGTCTTCCGAGATGCTCTGTTCTCCTACCATGTTGTTGCTTTCGCCCTTCCTCATCGCCGCCTAACGTCGTTGGATGTTGCGTTCATTTGGTTCCTTTTGTGGGCGGAGTAGGTGATATTTGGGGGTTTGTCCTTGTTTATTCTTGGCTGCCCTGTCTCAGGGCTTGTGGAGCCTCATTGCATTTTGCTTGTGGAGCCTCATTGCATTTTGCTACAGTCGGTGGTCTCCGTTGTAGGCCGTTGGGTATTGTGGGGTTGTTTTTGGAATGGTCCCCTTGTCGTCTTTGGTGTGGAGATGGGAGTTGAGCGCGCAGGGTTGATGTGGCTTCCCAATTATGTTGACCCTGGTTTCATGCCTCTTGTTTTTGGGGTTTCTGGGCTATTCAGACGACCTTTGCCCAGGTTTTATTTAAATGATTATGCCTATTTTTTTTAGCTAGCTTCTCGATTTTTTTGTTGAGCAGCCAGACACTTTCTTTAACAAGTTTTGACTGATATAAAAATTAATTTTATCTATAAATAAAATTAAAGTTTTTTTGGGAAAACAAAAAAATATGATGAAACATTATTTTAATATAAAAATTAAAAATAATATAAAATCGAAATTACGTCATGCAGGAAACTTACAAAACCTATATTATTATAAACCTATAAAACTTAAGTAATAAAATTTAAAATTTAAAACTTAAATAATAATTTTTTTATGAAACTAAACGCACTGATCCGTTTGAGTTTGATCCACGTGAGATTAAAATGTTTCTTTAACCATATGCAGCTACATAGAGTAATGTCGAAGTCGTTATATAATTCAATACACTTGAATCTACTTATTATTCGATGCACGTTTGAATGCAGGTGAATTTAGTTCTTATTAGTCCCTGCCGTCGCGGCATGGACTGAAGAGAGATAACATTATTTGAGCTGTTTTTGAATCTACTTATTATTCGATGCACGTTCGATGCACGTTTGAATACAGGTGAATTTAGTTCTGCACGTTTGAATGCAGGTGAATTTAGTTTTTTTTGTCCCTGCCGTCCTGGCAAAACTGAACCGAACCTAGAATTATATTGATATTTTCAAACTTGTAAATAGTGAAATCTAATTTAAAACAAATCTAAATTAAAACAAAAAGTTATATTTTTATTAGTCCTTATATTTTCAAACTTGTAAATTGTAAATAGTAAAGCCTAAATTAATGTTAGCATTAATTAAAAACATTAAATGTTATGTGAATGTTTTGCAAAGCCAAGCAAAGTGTTTAGTAAAGCCAAGCAAAGTGTTTAGTAGGTTAGGTTGGATGGGTCTCTAAGTCAAAGCCATATTTAGAGTGGCTGTCGCCACCTTTAAATACAGGTTCAGGTTGCTGCTTCCGTGTCGGGAGACGGAAGTTGAAGCTGCTGAGAACAACACGGAGGTTGAAGCTGGTGAGAGCTAGAGGATTCTTTTCTCATTTCTCTTCGAATCTCGTTTCTCTTCGGAGCTTCAAAGCGATCTTTTTCTCTTCGGAGCTTCAAAGCGATCTTTTTTCGTTTTCTCTTCGGAGCTTTAAGGCGATCTCTTTTCGTTTTCTCTTCAGAGCTTCAAAGCGATCTTTTAAACGAGAAATCTGTTCGATCGATCAAAGATCCTTTCTTGTCCAGCGCTACGGCTTCTGCACGGTAAATAACTCTTCTGCAGCTTTTAATTTTGGTTTGCTGTGAGTGTTTGGACGGAAGCTTCAGCAGAAAAATCTTGATATTCTTGCTCTCGTCCTGACAACATTTCAATGTTCAATTGAAAACCTTAGACTGAAAGAAGGAAAAGCTTTGAAGTCCAGCGCTGTAAATGTTGCAAATATGGCAGTGTTCTTCATGAAATCCTAAGATTGAAAGGATTAAAGATTTACAGGCTGACGCTGTATATATTGTCTTAATCTTTTGTATTAGACGTGTGTGTTTACGGTGGAAGAGAGGAAATCCAAAGAACAAGAGATCTTTGCAAATTATTAGTGAGCTAGATTTCAAGTTAAACTGTATAGTTTGGTTAGATAGCAAAAATACAGATCTGCCTATTGCGATTTCAGTTTAAATTGCAAATTTCAGGTTACGTTGTCGTGTAAAACTGTATAGTTCAGGTCAAGCTCTTATAATTCTTGCCTCTAGGGAACATTGTTACAATTTTAGATTAAAATCATTATTTGAGGATAAATTAGGTCAATACAGACTTAACTTATAGAGCTCTAGGTTGAATAGTTCCAATTCGGTTTAAACCGAGAAGTTTTAGGTTATATGGCAACTCTGGGGACAAAATTGTACAAATAGAAGTCCGAGATAAGTTTTGTGAATATTGTTGACGTACGATAAATTGTGTAGACAGGGCCAGAGGACGGCCAAATTTCGGTTCTGGCCTTGGCAATGCCATTCCTCTGCCAAGTCCACACATCATTCCAGTGCCATTTCCTGCGGTTGGCACTGCACAATCATTTGAATTGGGTAAGCCAATAATTGGAAAACTAGCAGAAACAGTGACAGCAGATGGCTGCAGGCTTCTTCCTGCCGCCAGTCGATTATAATGTTGCAACCATTGTTGTTGCTCATCAATGGAGACAGAGAGGGACCTTCGTGAAGAAAATCTCTGCACATCCCTGCCACAAAATAAAGCAAAAATAAGTGTGCATCCAGAATGTATGAAAGCAATTAAATCGCAATTAAATCTAGCGATATTAGGCACATAATGATACATTACCTCGCAGTGGCTCCAAAGTTCAGACCTACCGATGAAGCTACCAAACCAGAACCCAACTGCACACTATCAAAATCCTTAGCGCGCGCACAGCTTTAACAGAGCGTATCAATGTGCACAGAAATGGCTTATTCATGGTGGCTCTATTGTTCGACAAATTCATGGTGGCTTCTTGTTCTGCCCCGCCAGCGTAATGATTCGAATGTCCGCCCCTTCCTCAACTTACCAGGCTTCGTGATTCTAATGGTTACATCAACGCGTGTAATACATGCAGGTGGGTCCATAGTAGCTGGGTGCACGTGGGTCCTCCGAATGGTCGCCATGGGTGCCACGTGATATTTATTTTTGCCTTGGGCATGGTTTAAGCCCTGCATGCTACGTGATGGAGGCAAGGGCATGGTTTAAGCCCTGCATGCTACGTTATGGAGGAGGCAAGGGATGTGGCGCTCATGGGAGGGCCCACATGGTCCATGGACGTCTTTTCATTTTTTTTAAAGCACTTTACAGACCACCACTGGTCTGAATTAGTGGAATATTTGTAGGTGTGTGCGAAATATATCCTCCCTTCGTGCCAACCTCTAAAGACACGCCCAGCTTCGTGATTAATCCTAAGCTGCTAAAATATATGTTGGTTTTAGTCCTTCCCTTGAAATCATTTGCAGGGATTTCCAATTGAAATAGCAAAGTGCAATGCCAGTAACTGAGTAACGCCTTCCCGTCATTTTCCATATCACTTAATGAGTCCTAATACAAAGTAATAACTTCAACTTCATATCAGTACCTGATCACTTTCCAGCAGTGCCTCCCAATCATTTCTTTCCACAAGTTGTTTTGTATAGGAATAGCAAAGTGCAATTCGATAATTCAAATCTCCAAGCCAAATAACTCGACTGCAAATTTTATCCACAATATCAGAATGGACTCAAGCAATAAGCAAAGTAGAACATAAATCCTTCAGAAACAGTTTAAAATATTAAAGTTCAACTCAATGATGTGGGAACAAAAAGATGATCCTTGTAAAGTATTCAATTCAGACTTACTCGTGCTCCAAAATAGTTTCAGGTGAATCCTCTCCAGCAAATCTACAAACCCGTGGAAAGCGAGTCTTTTTTATGATTTCCATGACATCAGAATTCCTCCGGAGCTCATCGCCATCTTTCTGGCCAGAAGTCAAATGGCTACAAATAAAGCAAAAGCTTGTCTGATGGAGAGTCATGCTAACTGATATTGAGCCCTGCAAAAGTATGATTGAATCAATATGTTTAATTGGAGAAATTGCTCTAAACCCCTGCTAACTCAGAGACGTCATGTGCATTCAGCAATGACTAGGGTAAAAATCAAACATTCTTAGGGGTGCAAAACAGAAAACGTCATTGTCCATGTTTGGAACAACAAATGGAACATCATAAAACATGAGAATCACTTTTTGACAGAAATGTGCCTCACCTTGTTGCCAAGGTAACCCATCAGGCCCCTTCCAACACATGGCACTTTGAGATTGCGTATATAATGCCTCAAATCGCTTCTCACCCAAACTGAGAGGAATATACTAACCATTTGCTTGCTGGTAGCTAAACAGTAATTCATCTGGCCATAACTAGATCTATCCTCCACTGCAGGGCTATCTGGCACTGGAGAGAAAAACATAGTAGAAGCTGAAGGCGAATCTGCTGCACATGCAACATATTCATCATCTTAGTGCAAATATTTGATTGTATTATCAGAATCTATCCTTCCTATAGATCTGCCAATCAACATTTGATCAGAAACACTGAAATTCCTCTGCAATTTTGGCTGCCTATTGGCAGAATCGTCATCCATTTTGGAACCCCAGCCTAGGACCTGAAATGATCTCCTATGGTAGAAAGCGTCGTTCTTCTGTGACCTTGAACCCTCAAAATCAGAATCCAAACTTATAATTGAGTCTACCACGTCCGTGGACTTTGCACAACCTGGTGATAAAGAGCTTCTAGAATTGGTACTGCCTTCATGCTGTGACTTATTGAGAGTTTTCCGAATAAGGCTAAGCCATTTGGCAGCAGGACCATTATTCTTTGCCCCAGCACATTCCCTGCATTTAAAAGAACAATTTCCTGAAACCTGTAAAAAAGGCTTCTCTTGGTTACTGGTTGAAATATGGTTATATGACTATCACAAGCAAGAGCGTGAATTGAAAAATTCCTCGAACATAACTTGCCCATCAAAAATCGGAAATTTTATATCTATATAGGCTTTCCAGAAGCTCCTTAAATGTCAAACAACAGTATCATTTGTCCATACCCCAAGACATAGATATCGGCTGGAGGTGAGTTATTCAACCATTCTTCATTGAGCAGTCTGTTGAGGTTGAACTGACCTCTGTTGTAGCTGTGATGATGAAGCTAACTGTTGGGTATTTTTAAACGGGAAAATACCAAAACCAATCAAGCAAATACCACAGAGCTAATGCTCTGTTCCATTTCTTCCAGGACCTTTGCACAGCGAAGCTATTAAAAACAAATTAACTCAGAACAGTCCATTACACAGCCATAAAACATTTCTATTGATTTAAAAACAAAACTGTTACAAACTTCATCCTCTGCACAGAGAGGGATTCACTGGAGAAACTCTGTCTCCTCATTTCTGGTCTTCCACTGCTGTGGGTATTACAACAACAATTTCTTGTTGCTCCTATGTTTTACAATGGCGAATAAAACCATTACATCCCTGTTTTCTTTAACTTCTCGCACTGCTGTGCGTTCAATACATTTTCATGAACAAAAAAAATTACAGTCCTATTCTAGTTGAGCCCTTGCACTGCTGTGCATTCTCCATATAAAGAAACGGGTTTATCACTGCGCGCAGGCATATATCACAATACATTTCCAAAAAAAATACAACACACCACCGTGCGCAGCCACCTTACATATGCATAAAACTAACTCACGTCGGCCTTTTTCTACAGCATAAAAAAACATATATAATAATATATGCCCATAACCATATTAAAGGGCCTCCACCAAAAACTACGAACAACACTTAATATTCATTAATTCTTCCATCCGGCGGTCAAACCAAAAACTTCCATTCCATGCAAAAAATTGATTTGACGCGGGCGGTATGCATCTTCGGGAAATCAACGGCTGAGATCGCGCGCCCAGATCACTTGGCTGATCCAACGAGGTTCGGGAGCCAACTTCGGGCAAACCAAACGGACTTTAACGTCCGGGGAGCAGGCGGATTTGGTGTTGTACAGGGGACGCGTGGCGCGTCCTGATTGTGTCAGGGCCTCCTCTGCGGGTACAGCCTTCTGCCAAAGGCGGTGCGAGGAGACCGGGCCGGTTTACCAAAACCACTGAACGGTTGAAATTAATATTCCAACACTCCCCTTTAATTTCAACTACTGGGCATTAGGACATACCCAAACACTTCCTCTCGTAGAGGGATTCCTCAATACTACTATTACAAAGATATCTTCCTCACATAGAGGGATTCACCAACTGCTTCTGATGCAGTTCACAAACAAACAAAGTTGTCTTCCTCTTAATAGAGGGATTAACCTGAAACTGTGCTTAAGAGCACCTTCCTCATGACAGAGGGATTCACTATTACAATGTGCTAAAGAGCACTTTCCTCATGACAGAGGGATTCACCATAACAATGTGCTGAAGAGCACCTTCCTCATGACAGAGGGATTTACTAAACTATGCTAAAGAGCATCTTCCTCTCAACAGAGGGATTCACTAATGACTATGCTGAAAAGCATCATCCTCTTGATAGAGGGATTTACCATGTGTATGCTAAAAAGCATCTTCCTCTTGACAGAGAGATTTACCATGACACTGTGCTGAAAAGAACCTTCCTCTTTAATAGAGGGTTTCACCAAATGATTGCTTCAAATGCAGTTCCAAAACAAACAATCATTGCACTGTTGTGCATACTCATTACATTGTTCTTTTATGCTGCTGCATATTCTCTGCTGCACTGTTGTGCCATCTTCTTTGCTACGTCTAGCCCACACTGCTGTGTCTGCTCCACGCTACTGCGTCTACACCTGTACTGCTCTTACATTTTTTTACAAACTCTGCATTGCTGTACATTCTTCAAAGACATAATACTCTGTCTTTTCTGGAACAATTACTCTGTCCCACCTTACAAATTTACACTGCTGTGTGTAAACATTTCTTACATTCACTGCTGTTGCATATGTTGCATTTCAATTCAATGAACAACACATTCATTACACATACAATTTACTACTGTAAAGAAAAAAATTCTTTTACCTGTGCTGCTGTCCATAACTTCTTGCTGCTGCATTTTTCATATTCACTGCTGTCCATACCCATAACCATAGACTTTCATCCCTGGGTTTTTATTTGCTGCTACGTTGCCTCTGCAATTTGCACTGTGGCTGCCTTTTGTTTCATCATACTGCTGTGTGCCCATGCACTAACTCTTTACTCTCCATTACTTACACATAGAGAGAAATCATCCTCACACTGTTTTGTGCTGCATTCTCCACACAACAAAAAAAAGTTAACACGCGCTGCTGCCTTTTCTTTTTACACCCTTGCTTCACACAATCTTAGTCTTCATTCATTTTTTTTCACAATGCACTGTTGTGTAGTTCCTTTCATTTTTTCTGCTGCCACACATTTTCATTCATCCATGTGCATTAAAAATCTGTTGTCCATGTTTTTCTTTATGCATTTCTTTGCATGCTGCATTGCATATGAAGAAAAACATTACATTTTTTTACTGCTATGTATTGTACTCACTCTGCTGTGAGTATGTTCTCTCACATTTCATAAAAGAAAACTACATTCCATTGCTATGCATTTCAATGCATGTACTCCATAAAAAAAATTTCAAACTGTTGTTTTATGTTTTGTCCTCCCACTGCTGTGAGGGTCTCCATGCTCTGCATACTCCTTATTGCGCCGCTGCACTTTACATTTGAGCGCTGTCCCCTTTTCTTCTCTGCTCTTATGGCAGATTTGATTTCATGTCTTTCCTTTATAAAAAGAAGTCTTCATTAAAGAATGACTGTTAAGACAGTTCAGCAACAAAAAATTACAAGCTCCCCTTTAATGTATGCTTGTCTTCTTTTGGCAGACTCTTCTCAAAACAAATTTAGATCCACTGGGGAGTTCAAGGGGTTTTCAGATTGCCTTTCCTTCCTTCTCCATACTTGTGTAACTTTCTTCTTTTGCATGGGTCTAGCTTGTGTAAGATCCCATGTTAAGTTACAATCTCGTGCCATATGCCCAATGTTATGACACTTGAAACATTCAACATTGTTCATGAATAACATTTCATGATTTCTTCTAAAATTGTTTCTTGGAGGTTGTCGAAGACCACAACATCTATCTTTATGAAATTCTCTACAGTCTTTTGCCATATGACCAAAGTTTGAGCAAGCATAACAATAACCATAAAATGAACTTTGGTACCTGGGAGATGGAGGTTTTCTTGATGCACTTCTGAACCCTTGCTGCCTTGAGATCCTTTGATGATCACCATTGCCTCTTGCCTCTTTGCCATCAGCTACATTTCTTCTTGGAGCTGGTTTTCTGCTTGGAGCAGGATTTCTTCTATTGCAGCCTTCATTTTTCTCCTTGCCTTTGCTGGAACTAGGAGCATCACCATTTCTTTCTGGCTTCTTCACATCTCCTTTGCTTAAAGCATCCTCATGCTTGTTTGAGGGTTCACCTACATACCCAAGTCCTGATTTATCAGATGGAGATCTGTGATAGTTGAGTATGTCATCCAAAGCTTGAGAGCTCTTCATGATCTTGTTCATCCCTTCAACCTTCTTCCTGAGGAGGACAATCTCTTCTTCTAACTTTTCACATTCATTATTTTTCTTTGCTAGTTGTCCCTCAGTTTCTTCCTTGCTACGAGTAGCTTCAGCTGCTACTATTTTGAAGGAGATAATATCTGTCTTCATTTTGGAGATTTCTTCATCTTTTGCTTGACTGCTCTTCATTTTCTTTTCAGCTCCTTGTGCCTGCTTCCTGGCTTCTTGTAGTTCGGACTTAAGGGAGGAGACCTCTACCTTGTACTGTCCAATCTCTTCCACAAGCTTATTCACTCTCTTGTGTCTTTGTTCAAGTTCACTTGTCAAGACATCTGCTTGCTTCTTTGCACTATTCAGCTGATTTGTCATGGATATGACTTCTTCATGATGTTTCTTCTTGCATTGGTCAAGCTCCTTCTTAAGCTTGGCAAGCTCTTCATCCCTTTCTCTTACTTGAAGTTTGATGAGGTCAAGCTTCTCATTCTCAGCTTCTATGATGGGTTCTTCTTGACTCATTGTCATGGTCAGTGCTCCCTTTGCATGAAGGTCATGCAGTTTGTCCCATATATCCTTTGCTGATGAATATTTCCCTAGATTCTTCTTTACTGAATCAGGGAGTCCATTCAAGATAGTCTTTGCTGCTTGTGCATCATACTCCATGGATTCTTTATCCATCTTGCTGTCATCAATCACTGACTCCCAGACTTCAATCCCCTCAAACATTAGGAAAGCCCTCATCTTTATTTCCCATACATCAAAGTTTCCATCAAACTTTGGGGTTTCAAATAGAATGTATTCTAATGGATTGCCTTCTAGTTTAGTAGAGGGGGGAGACACATTTTTAACAGGCCTGGAGGCTTTCTTCTTTGACCTTGCCATTCTTATCTAGGCTTTAAATACTTGACTGTGTTTTCTTTTAAATCACTGACTGTTCCTTTAACAGTAACAGAAAGGAAAGCTTTGAAAAATACCTTAACTCTTTTGGCTGAGTCTTCACACTGCTGGAGAAGTTTGACTGCTGCAACCACACCTTCCTTCAGCTTCTTTGAGTCTTCAAAGAGCCTGGACTAGCTCTGTCACCATCAAAGAGCCTGGACCAGCTCTGATACCACTGTTGGGTATTTTTAAACGGGAAAATACCAAAACCAATCAAGCAAATACCACAGAGCCAATGCTCTGTTCCATTTCTTCCAGGACCTTTGCACAGCGAAGCTATTAAAAACAAATTAACTCAGAACAGTCCATTACACAGCCATAAAACATTTCTATTGATTTAAAAACAAAACTGTTACAAACTTCATCCTCTGCGCAGAGAGGGATTCACTGGAGAAACTCTGTCTCCTCATTTCTGGTCTTCCACTGCTGTGGGTATTACAACAACAATTTCTTGCTGCTCCTATGTTTTACAATGGTGAATAAAACCATTACATCCCTGTTTTCTTAAACTTCTCGCACTGCTGTGCGTTCAATACATTTTCATGAACAAAAAAAATTACAGTCCTATTCTAGTTGAGCCCTTGCACTGCTGTGCATTCTCCATATAAAGAAACGGGTTTATCACCGCGCGCAGGCATATATCACAATACATTTCCAAAAAAAATACAACACACCACCGTGCGCAGCCACCTTACATATGCATAAAACTAACTCACGTCGGCCTTTTTCTACAGCATAAAAAAACATATATAATAATATATGCCCATAACCATATTAAAGGGCCTCCACCAAAAACTACGAACAACACTTAATATTCATTAATTCTTCCATCCGGCGGTCAAACCAAAAACTTCCATTCCATGCAAAAAATTGATTTGACGCGGGCGGTATGCATCTTCGGGAAATCAACGGCTGAGATCGCGCGCCCAGATCACTTGGTTGATCCAACGAGGTTCGGGAGCCAACTTCGGGCAAACCAAACGGACTTTAACGTCCAGGGAGCAGGCGGATTTGGTGTTGTACAGGGGACGCGTGGCGCGTCCTGATTGTGTCGGGGCCTCCTCTGCGGGTACAGCCTTCTGCCAAAGGCGGTGCGGGGAGATCGGGCCGGTTTACCAAAACCACTGAACGGTTGAAATTAATATTCCAACACTAACAACGTGGAGCCAGATCATGTTTATTGTTCAGATGTTAGCAACTGCTGCTCCTGGAGAGAGGATGGAGAAGATATTAGAACTTGATGGTTTGTTCCTAACACAAAAGGTATTTTTTGCTGAGGAACCACTTGAGAAGTTTGCTGGTTTGACAATGATTGCTGTGAAAATCCTTGACTGTGCAAGTGACCTTGTTTCGCTGCCGATTGTGGCGTTTGCTTTCCCAACTGAAGGAAACCTGAACTAGACAATGTCCTTGGTCTAGAAATAGGATGCATTACCTGCTATGCTTGCAGTTGTATCGAGAGAGCATTTCCAGGCATTGACAGGGCCAAACGGAGAAAATGCGAAGTTCGCAAAATTATATGTCAAATGCTTTTAGCAGCGGCAGGCTGCCATTTGTTTGCGAAAAGCTGATCGTGGGTTTTGAGAAACTCTGCGGAACCGAGGCGAAGAGAAATAAGAGGCCCGTGTTTCATAAACAGACCTGTCAGCGCTCTTGGGGAAGTGTAATACATGCAGATGAGGTCACAGCTGGCAAACTGCGTGATCCACCCTCACCGCAATTAAAAAAAACATAATTGAAAACCTCGTTTGGGGTGGGTCCAAGCAGGTATGCTCCATCTGGGTTCTATCAACAGTCACTCCCGGCAATAACAAGTTTTTCGTGGCAGGGACTTGCTGCCTCCGCAGCCGATCTTGTTAATCTTGTTATCTATTGTTTAATTGTATTGCATAATGTCACTTGGCGTTACAACCTTTTTATTTTCTTTTGGGAGATTTCGAGTAATAACATTATTTTCAAAAATTTGAGAGATAGGACTTCACAACACATCAGAATCACACTCTCTACTAGACTATAAATTGGTATGGACACTAAAAAAAATAAACATGCCTGAATACTAAAAAAAAATAAACATGCCCGAACACAAAATGCAATGCTGGGTTTTTCGATATTGCATGTCAAAAAAGTAGATGTTTATGTGGTTTCTTGATTCCACAGTTACTAGAAGAGACTTTTTGGATTCACTGGGGTGCGAGAATTGGCACAAATACAAAGGCAGAAGCCATGGCATTATGGGGACTACTTTGGTTCACTAATTTCCTGAACATTCCTACAATTCACATATATGGAGATTCCAAGATCATCATTGATTTTGTCTATGACCATGCAACAATATCCCAACCCTCACTACAAGGTTGGTTGCAACAAATCACATGGAATTCACACAATCTCTCTACCATGTAACATATTGAAAGAGAGTTCAGCCAAGCTGTGGCTGGACTATGTAAAGAAAGACTACAGGACAAGCTGGATGGTTTACAAAAGTCAAGATAGAAGACTCTTGCATGGAGGTCGGGGTGCTGCCACTCTTCTCCCTGATTTCAATATTTTGTTTATGTGATAGAGACTACTTTTGCTCTTCTATTACTATCTTCACTATTTCTGTCTTTCACATTACATATTTCCTATTTCAGACAATGCTTGAAGTACTGGGAACTATTAGACTTTTTCTGATCTTTTGAATAGTCAATATGCAATAGACAATATATATAGACGAGCAATAAATACATGACAATATGTTTGACTAGACTATGAGACTGCACCAGTTTCTATTTTTTGATATTTCAGTTGTATTGGGTGCTTCTCCATAAAGTGAAGTCTATGTACTTATTTTGTGAATGAATATATGGTTTTTAGATAAAATAAAAATAAAAATATTCCATTAGTTTAAAAAAGCAACTTAATAATATACTAGCCGTATATTATTAAAATAGGAGCAATTTTTATTTTCAATTATAGCATATTGAAATAACAATATTATAAAATAGTATAATTTTTCCGGTTTTTAAATTTTCAAGTTATTTTCCGCTTATCTTTCACTGAAATTATCAGACTGAAATAAAACTAATAAAACTGCACCATAGTTGCAATTTCCTCAAATCCCACAACACCAAAGTTTCGATAAAACTTTGGGGGATTTTTGAATATATTTTATATCATCGAATATACGATCCGAATAAAATCGACGTCTGAAATTTCAAATCCCACATCACCGGTGTTTCCCTTCAAATATTGGGCGACTTTTGAATATATTCTGCATCATAAAAAATAGAATCCGAATAAAGTCCATTTCTGAAATTTCGAATCGTCTGAATCGCCGAATTCCAACAAAGGCAGGGCGGTGTTGCCAGCGTTTAGAAAGTTTCTGATGAAAGGGCGCATGCCAGTGATACTGCTCATCATGTCTGCAGACAATGGTGATATCCAACGGCCGCGGTTGATTCCGACATCAACTCGGCTGCCTTTTGGGTATGCCTCCTCACTGACAGAACCCAGCGACTCAACAGCCCCTCTATTACAAGGACGTGAAGCGGTTGGATTCCGGATAAAATTTGAAAGAGGAAAGATTGCATTTCAATTTCAAAGTTAATTTCATTTTAAGTCTTTAATGCTGATAAGTTAAATTAAACTGTAACTTTATATAAGAATAAAATAATTTTAATTTTAGATCTATATTTTAGATATTATACCCTATATTATATAGAAAATGGCATAATCACATTAATAAATGTGATTACATATCTTATAAGTATCAACTTAATATATACTATATTATAAATCTAATATGCTAAACTAATATAGTAATATTCTTAATATTAATGTTAATAATGTTAATATTAATAATAATATTGTTAGATTTGACAATTTTTAGATCTATAATGTAGGTAAATGTCTTTCAGATTAATCACATTTTTAGGATTGGGTTGACGTTACAAACCAATTAATGTGGCTTATCCTCACGATAAAGTGGAAAAAATCATACAATCTTCATGAATAAATAGTAAAGATTTATATTAAACCCCGGGAATAATATTTTAAATCCAATCAATATTATTATACCCTAGGAATATGAATCCTTAGGTTAATAAACCCAAGAGATTTATATTATAAACCCAAGGTACTAACAAACCCAAGAGATTTATATTGTAAACCCAAGCTATATAAACCCGTGGCTAAATATTATAAACCTTAAAACAAACATGGTTGACCACACATGATGATGATTGATTTTCATATTGAGACAATCTTTGTCACAATGCACTATTGGACCATGGCTGACCATGATCGATTTTCATATTGAGAGAATCTTTCTCACAATGTGGCATTGGACCCTCGTTGACCATGGTCGACCGTGATTGATGATGGTTCATGATGGTTGATTTTCATATTAAGACAATCTTTGTCACAATGCGACGTTGGACCAAGGTTGACCATGGTTGTCACAATGTGACATTGGACCATGAGACAAACTTTGACACAATGTGACCATGGTTATTGACGATGGTTGACCCTAGATGATTAGCGAATAATAAACCCAACAGGTTAATACTAAAAACCCAAGGGACTATAAAACCAAGGAAATAATATTAAGGGATAAATATTATAAACTCAAGGTATATAAACCCTAAGATAAATATTATAAACCCTAAAATAAACATGGTTGACCACAGTTGATTTTCACATTGACACAATATTTGTCACAAAGCGATGTTGGGCAATTGACCATGATTTATTTTCATATTAAGACAGGCACAATGTGACGTTGGATAATGGTTGGCCATGGTTGACCATGGTTGATTTTCATATTGAGACAATATTTGTCACAATGCGAGGTTGGACCATGGTTGACCATATTTGACCATGGGTGTTGAAATGTGATGTCAGACTATGATACAATATTTATCACAATGTCACCATGCTTATTAATCATGGTTGACTATGCTTGACCATGCTTGACCATAATTGATTTCCATATTGAGAAAATATCTCACAATACGATGTTCGACCTTGGGTGACCATGTTTAACCATGCTTGATATTCATATTGGGACAATTTTTGTCACAATGTGGCGTAGCACCATGGTAGACCATAAAGGACCATGATCAACCATATTCGAGCAATGTGGACCATTGTTGACCATGATTGAGCTTGGTTTGCCATGGTTAACCATGATTGATTTCTCTATTGAGAAAATCTTTGTCACAAAACCATATTGGCATTATTATAAATGTAAGGGATTAATAAAACCAAGGGATTTATAAATGAAATGAATTTATATTATAAACCCAATGGATTATAAAACCAAGGGATTTATATTAAACCCTAGGAATAATATTATAAACCCTATCAATATTATTATACCCTAGGAATATGAAACCTTAGATTAATAAACTCAAGGGATTCATATTATAAACCTAAGGCACTAATAAACCCAAGGGATTAATATTGTAAATCCAAGCTATATAAACTCTTAGATAAATATTATAAACCCTAAAACAAGCATGGTTGACCATAAATGATGATGGTTGATTTCCATATTGAGACAATCTTTGTCACATTGCGCTATTGGACCATGGTTGACCATGATTGATTTTCATATTTAGCAAAACTTTCTCACAATATTACATTGGACCTCGGTTGACCATGATAGATGATGGTTCACGATGGTTGATTTTCATATTAAGACCATCTTTGTCAGAGTGTGACATTGGACCAAGGTTGACCATGGTTGTTACTAAGTGACATTGGACCATGAAACAATATTTGACAAAATGTGACCATGGTTAACCATAGATGGTTTTTAGATTGAGAAAATCTTTGTCGAAATGCAACATTTGACCATGGTTGGCGATATTTGGCCATGGTTGGCTATAACTCACCATGGTTGACCATGATTGATATTATAAACCAAAGTGAATAATAAACCGAAGGGATTGTTATTATAAACCCAAGGGAATAATAAACCCAAAGGATGAATACTAAAACCCCAAGGGATTATGAACCCAAGTGAATAATATTAAACTCAAGAGACTAATATTATAAACCCAAGGTATATAAACCCTAAGATAAACATTTTAAACACTAAAATAAACATGGTTGACCATGATTGACCATGGTTGGCTATGATTGACCATGATTGACAATGATTAATATTATCAACCGAAGGGATTGTAACTATAAACCCAAGGGACTAATATTAAAATCCCAAGGGATTATGAATCCAATGGAAAATTATTAAACTTGGGGGACTAATATTATAAACCCAAGGGAATAAACCCAATCAATTTATATTATAAACCTAAATGATTTCTATTTAATCCTAGGAATAGTATTCTAAACCCTATCAATACTATTATACCCTAGGAATATGAAACCTTGGATTAATAAACCCAAGGGATTGATATTATAAACCCAAGGTGTTAATATTGTAAACCTGAGCTATATAAGCCCTTAGATAAATAGTATAAACACTAAAAAAACATGGTTGACCACGAATGACGATGGTTGATTTTCATATTGAGACAATCTTTGTCACAGTGCACTATTGGACCATGGTTGACCATGGATGACCATGATCGATTTTCATATTGAGAGAATCATTATCAAAATGGAACATTGGACCATGGTTGACCATGATTGATGAGGGTTCACAATAGTTTATTTTCATATTGAGAGAATCTTTGTCATAATGCGACATTAGACCAAGGTTGACCATGGTTGTCACAATGTGACATTGAACCATGAGACGATCTTTGACACAATGTGACCATGGTTATTGATGATGGTTGGCCATGGTTGATTTTCATATTGAGACAATATTTGTCGAAATGTGACATTTGACCATGGTTGATGATGATTGACGATGGTTGGATATGATTGGCCATGGTTGACCATGATTGATATTATAAACCAAAGGGAATAATCAACCCAAGGGATTGATATTTTAAACCCAAGGGACTAACATTATAAATCCAAGGTATATAAACCGTAAGATAAATATTCTAAACTCTAAAATAAACATGGTTGACTATGATTTCTATTATAAACCCAAGGGATTATTAGTATAAACCCAAGGTATTAATACTAAAACCCCAAGGGATTATGAACCCACAACGATATTATTAAACCCAAGGGACTAATATTATAAATCGAAGGTATATAAACCCTATGATAAATATCGTAAACATTAAAATAAACATGTTTGAACTTGACTGACCATGACTAACTATGGTTGATTTTAATATAGAGACAATCCTTATCACAATGTGACGTTGGACCATGGTTGACCATGCTTGACCAAGTTTGACAATGATTGACCGTCGTTGACCATCCTTGACCAAGGTTGACAATGATTGACCATCGTTGACCATGATTATCATATTAACACAATCTTTATCATATTGCGACGTTGGACCATGGTTGAGACAATGATTGATTTTCATATTGAAACAATCCTTTTCACAATGCAACATTATCTCATGGTTGAAACTCATTAACTATGGTTGATCTCAATTGATTTTATAAAACATGGTTGACCTTCGTTGAATAATATTAAATCAAAGGGGCTAATGTCATAAAGCCAAGGTATATAAACCCTAAGATAAATATTATAAACACTAAAACAAGAATGGTTAACTATTGTTGGTTTTCATATTGAGATAATCCTTGTTACAATGTGATTTTGGACCATGGTTGACAATGGTTTATTTTCAAATCGACATAATCTTTTTTGTACATGACCGACATTAGACCATGGTTGTCCATGTTTGATTGTCATATTGAGACAATATTTGTCACAGTGCGAAGTTGGTCCATAGGTGACCATGATTGAGATGTTTGACCATGGTCAACCATAGTTGACCATGATTGATAATAAACCTAAGGAAATAATATTAATCCCTAGGAATATCAACCCTTATATCAATAAACCAAGGGGATTGATATTATAAACCCAACCAAATAATAAATCCAAAGGGTGAAAACTATAAACCCAAGGTATATAAACCCTAAGATAAATACTCTAAACCCTAGAATAAATATGGTTGACCATGTTTGATTTCCATATTCAAACAATCCTTGTCACAATGCAATGTTGGAGCATGGCTGACCATGATTTCTTTTCAAATCAAGGCAATCTTTGTGAGAAAACAACATTGGACCATAGTTAACCATAGTTGATTTCCACATTGATAAAATCTTTGTCATAGTGCAACATTCGACCATGGTTGACTGTGGTTGGCTATGAGTGACCATGGTTGACCATGATTGATAATATAAACCCAAGGGAATAATAAACCTAAGGGATTGATATTATCAAACTAAGGGGTTAATTCTAAAACCCCTAAGGATTATGAATTCGTGGGAATAATTTTAAACCAAAGGGATTAATATTATAAGCCCAAGGTATATAAACCTTAAGATAAATATTATAAACACTAAAATAAACATGGTTGACCATGGTTCATTTTCATATTATGACAATCCTTTTCACAATGTGACATTGGACCATGCTTGACCATGCTTGATTTTCAAATCGAGAGAATCTTTGTCACAATGTGACATTGGACCATGGCTAACAATGTTTGATTCTCATATTGAGACAATATTTGTCATGATGTGACATTTGACCATGGTTGATCATGATTAAATTTATAAAACATGGTAGACAATGGTTGGTCATGGTTGACCATGACTGACCATGGTTGACCAAAGTTGACCATGATTGATAATAAAACTACAGAAATAATATTAATCCATAGGAATATTACCCTTATATCAATAAAGCCATTGGATTGATATTATAAACCCAAGGGGTAAAAATTATAAACTCAATATATATAAACCCTAAGATAAATACTCTAAACCATATAATAAACATGATTGACCATCTTTGATTTCCATATTTAGACAATCATTGTCACAATGCGACATTGGACCAAGGTTGACCATGATTGATTTTCATATCGAGACAATCTTTGTCACAACTCGATGTTGGACCACCGTTAACCATGGTTTATTTCCATATTGAGACAATCTTTGTCATAATGCGATATTCAACCATGGTTGACCATGGTTGACTATGATTGACCGTGGTTGACCATGATTGACATTATAAACCCAAGGGAATAATAAATCTAAGGGATTGATATTATAAACTCAAGGGGTTAATACTAAAACCCCAAGGATTATGATTCCAAGGGAATAATATTAAACCAAAGGGACTAATATTATAACCCCAAGGTATATAAACCCTAAGATAATTTCTATAAACACTAAAATAAATATGGTTGACCATGGTTGATTTTCATATTGAGACAATCCTTATCATAATGCGACATTGGACCATGGTTGACCATGGTCGATTTTCATATGGAGACAATCTTTGTCACAATGTGACGTTGGACCATAGTTTACCATGGTTGATTTTCATATCAAGACAATATTTGTCACAATGTGCCATTCAACCATGATTGACAATCATTGACCATGGTTGACCATGTTTGATTCTATAAAACATGGTCGACCATGATCAACAATGGTTAACCATGATTGACCATGATTGTTTGTGATTTTCATATGGAGACAATATTTATATTAAAGTTTATATACCTTGGGCTTATAATATTAATTCCTTGGGTTTAATATTATTCCCCTCAGTTTATAATCCCTTGGGTTTTTAGTATTAATCTGTTGGGTTTTTTATTCCGTTAGGTTTATAATATTAATCCCTTAGGTTTTTAATCTAAGGGTTTATATTCCTAAGGTATAATATTATTGAAAGAGTTTATTTCCGAAAAGATTTATCCCTTGTGATTATTGTCTCTTTTTTCCTCAATAATTCAAGTATGGAGCACAAAATCTTGAAAATTATAAATCTCTATAAAAAATTAAATATATTTATTTTTATATAGTTAATTATAACTGATGAAATCTATTTATTTTTCATTGTATATAATTAATTATAAAAGTTTTCATTTTTCATTGTATATAATTAATTATAAATTATAAAAATTTTCATTTTCTATAGTTAATTGTAAATAATATTATTTATCTTATATAATAATATTTGAATTATAAAATAATTAAAATTAAATAAAATATACTAATACTAATTAAAATTAAACTTATTTTTTTTATTATTATTAAAAATATTTTTTTTTATAATTATATATATATATATATATATTTATTTATTATATTTTTATCTTTTTAATTATATAGTTAATTATATTTTATTTATTTCATTTTACATTCTTAATTATAAATTATAACTCACATCAAATTTTTTATTGGAACTCAAATAATTGAGAATTACAAGAAAATCAATTCAAATTACTATAAGATATTATATCAAATTGCTATTGATAATAATGGTATCATGTTGTTATTATTTGTTTGTAAAGATTGTGTATAGAAAATTTGAATTAGTATTGTGTGGTTAGTAAAATTGAATTCATTATTGTTTAAAATATGTTTTTAAATATATAAATAAATAAAAGACTAAGTAAAATACTTCAATCTATAAAAAAAAATTATCAAAATTTGAAGGGAATTACATGACACAATCCAAAAATTCTTTTAGTTTTTTAAAGGCAACATGTCGCTGTTGGAAGTAATGTTTCCATGTAATGTGTAATTGTAATTGTGAGTCCCTAGGTGTCATTCTAGAAGCTTTTGATTATTATGTAATGAGTTGGAGTGAGGTGTCGAAGTCAGTGTGTAATTTCCTATATATGTAATTGTTGAAATGAATAATATACAGTGTGAGATTTCTATTGTGAAAAATAACTCTCTACTCTCTCTTCTATTTTTCTAATAATAGTGAATAATAATAATAATATTTGTTTGCCATCTTTCCTTGGCTGTGCGTTTCCAACATGATGCCCAATTTTCTTCCTAACTTTCAGGCTCTTCATTTTCAATTTTGAGCTTGAACAACATAACGATAATTAGCAGTCCAAGTTGATGGATAGCCGCAAAATCTCTAGTACAAAAGCCCTCTCACTTCTCCTGTGATTTCAATGCAATGAAAGATTGCATGGACTTGATAGAGGTGTTGAATATTGTCACAACTACCTTGCGTGTACCCCTCCTTGAAGCTTTATAGGAATAGATCTCGTCCTATAAAATTACTAATATTCCAAGACACAAAAACCGTACATATGTTAACATTATGATGTGATTCGATCTGTGAATTTAAATTTTAAGTTGAAACAAAAAAAAAAATAAAACATATCATACCTTCTTCACCATTCATCTTTATTATCACCATCATTAACCTGCAGAGAAACATAATGATTAATACTTTTATTGTGAAATGATTTTTAATGTATTTTGTGTGTGAAATAATGAAGGAGAAGTTGATATGAGATGAGTTGAGAATTCTAGGATACCATTTGATCCAAATGGATAATGGTGGCTACCCACCTATCCCACCTAGGCCTCTAGTTAGTTTCATTTGTTTCCTTGCTTATTTCATCATTTACTATTTTTAGTAGTTTTTCAGGTCCCGAACTTCCAAAGCAGTTTTGACCCCCTAAATGACATTTTTTTAGGTCTGTTGCAAGCCCATAGCCCCAAGCCTTGCAACAAAACTTGTAGTACTCGGAGAGAAATTTCCAGCAAGGTATCGTATGTGACAAACAAAGATAATATAACCAAGTTATTACCACGAGAAGTTGGTTGCCCAATTAACCCTAACGAGGCCCACAAACACTTGTCATTGCATCTCCCGGGGTTAGAGTTTTGGTTTTTTAGGGTTTTCTCATGCTTTTCTATAATAAATAGGCCATTTAGCCTAATTTTAACATAGTTCAGAGGCATGTAACCACCACATCTCTTCTCAGAGATAAGCTACCATTGCCTGAGATAGTCTGATTTCCATTCTGTTTGTAAGCGTATTTTAGTATTTGATATTAAGGAAATTAAGTCTTATTTCTGCTTCTTCTTTGTAGTTATGGTTATATCTGTAATTATTGCATTCTTATTTAAATTTAGATCAGTGGTATCAGAGTAGTCTGGTATTTCTTTGTTTTTCTTTGCATGTTCCCAAGGAGGTCGGGATATAAGGTGTTAGGGCTTGAACTGGTTAATCCTTTGCAAGACCAGACTCACAAATCCCAACAACCTCTCATGGAAAAAAAAGGAAGATGAGGGGGCAAGAGATTTTATCAAAATCTTTCTCCAAGAAGCCCTTGAGCGACAAAGCAATGCGATGATGGAAAACTTTTCCCATATCCTTCAACGACTACCTAAGGGAGACACATCTACTTCCAGTAGCAACTCTGGAAGCGCCACACACTCTAAGGTAGATTTAACTTTGACATTCCCATCTTTGGGGGCCATATAGATGTAGATGTCGTAGATATATGGTTAAATTTGCTAGAAGGATATTTTTCTGTTAATAATTTTTTCAGTTAGGAAAAGATTAAACTTTTTCTCTTCTCAAAGATGCCTCCCATGTCAAGGACTAGTGGGCAACCTACTGAGAGCAGAATAATCAAAGTACACCCTAAGTATTTTTGGTTGTACCCACTTAGGATTTATTACGGGACGCCATCTAGGAGGAGTACTACCCTGTCAAGAGCTATAAGGATAAATACATAAAGTGGACCACACTGTGACATGGAAGGGATCAAGAAATGCCCGAGTTTACTGATGTTTTCCATACTCTTGACACGAAGTTGGGTATCAAGGATTCTGAGAAACATCTGGTACTCAAGTACCGCGACTGCCTACATGGGTACATCTATGATGAGATGGAGTTACTAGATATCTCCTCGCTCGGCACGACGTACCAATACGCTATCAAGATTGAGCAGAAGGTTAAACAGAAAAGGTGAGACTTTGGATCTACGAATCTGAAGCAAGGGAAAGGTGCCCCCAAACCCCATAGCAAAGGGCAAAGCCAAGGTGGGGCGACCTAGGATAACCTATCGAAGCCACAAGAAAAGAACAACACCACGAAGATAAAGAATGACACAAGAAAGTGGTGTGATTTCCATTAGAGCTTCACTCACAACACAAGTGAGTGTCGGGCCAACTAGCCATTGGTGGCCAAGATGAAGGCTTGTGAGTCTGATGCATGTCCCTACTCGATGTCAAAATTTGACAAAGGGAAAAGGGTCATTGATGCAGAACCCAATGCCACTATGGCCACCACCATGATCCAGAATATTGAGACTGAAGATCCAGAAGAGGGGTTGCGCCTATTATACTCACATATGTGAGTGAAGGGTTCTCCGCTGTAATTCATTATTGATAGTGGGAGCCAAAAGAACCTCATTCTAGCATAGTTCATGAGGCAGTTGGGTCCACTGACTACAACACATCCGTAATCATACACCATTGGGTGGCTTCACCAAGGATGAAATCTCTGCGTCAGCCAATAGTGTTGCCTTCCCTACAACATCAAGCCCTTCACGGATGAGGTACTATGTGATGTTGCTCTACTTGAAGTTTGTGATGTATTATCAGGACAACCATTCTTATGGAAGCGACATGATGTATATGAGTCTAGACATCACTCTGTTATTATTTATTTGGGTACTACATTATACAGGATACTGGAGGTAGCCCCACCTACCGCCATCTCCTTGATCTTTACTAAGCAATGCGATAAGGTCATCGCCTAGATAGGGAAATTTGTTTTCTTTCTGATTCCCTCCCAAATTAATGGGAAGGTCATATCTACATCCATGTCCCCCAGAAAGGGTTCCTCCAAGTAGCAGAAGTAGGTGGATACGGTCGTGGAAGAATACAGGCACATCTTCTCCTCACCCATAGGGATGTGCTTGCATTGTCAGGTCAAGCACTCAATCGATCTGACTACCAAAGCACCTCTAACCAACGAGCCGAGATATCTACTCACCATTCTAGAAAATTAAGAGATCAAGCGTAAAATGCTGCAGTTGCTGCAAAAATGGAAAATCTAACGAAGTTACACATCTTGTGGGAGCCCAATTGTACTTATACAGAAGAAGGTTGGGACCTAGAGGCTCTGCATTAATTATCGGGCACTAAACAAAATCACTATCAAGAATAGGTATCTAATCCCATAGATTGATGACCTTCTGGACCAACTCAAGGGGGCCAAATATTTCGGCAAGATTGATCTATAGTCTAGTTATCACCAGGTTGCAATAGAGCCCACAAATGTATGGAGACCACCTTTAAATACAAGGAAGGCCTTTTTGAATAGTTGGTTATGCCCTTTGGGTTGAAAAATTCCCCTGCTACTTTTATGAGGCTAACTGATGACATCTTGTGGCCCTTCACCAACTCGTTCATGGTAGTTTATCTGGATGACATCCTCATCATTAGCAAGAGTTGGTAAGAACACTTGCAAAACATTCAACAGGTCCTTCAAACCTTTCGGTAGAATAAATAGTGTGCGAACTTGGAGAAATGTACCTTTTTCATGAGCCAGGTCTAGTACTTAGGTTACATCATGGATGAGTGTGGCATGCATGTAGACCCAACCAAGATCCAAGTCATTCGGGATTGGCCAACCCCAACCATTCCACTGGAGTTTCACAACTTTTTGGGCCTTGCAAATTTCTATCGAAGGATCATGTTAGGATTTTACCATATCACTTGGCCTTTCAGTCAGATTAACAAGGGCAGGACAAAATCAAAGTTTTCTTGGTTCGAGTCCTAAGGGAAGGCATTTGTTGAGTTGAAGCACCGCCTCTACTCTACACTAGTACTGACACTGCCAGACCCGCAATAAGCATTTGAAATAGAGACAAATGCATCAGATTATGCTATTGGTGCAATATTCATGTAACACGAGCATCAATGTCCTATCATGTGAGACTCTTTCTGATTTAATTCAGAAGTACCCCACCTATGATAAAGATATTTATTTCATCATGCAGGCTTGCTGACAATGGAAGCACTACATTTAGGGGAAATAGGTAGTTTTCCACACAGATCACCAACCTATTGAGTTTATACAGACACAGGGGAAGTTACATAATGATTGCCATCAGGAGTGGTCTACATATCTTCAACAATTCCACTTGAACATTAAATACAAAAAGGGCAACACTAATCATGTTGTAGACTACCTTAGTCAGGCCCCAGTTGCAGCAATGACTACCAAATTCTCAACTCTTGGGGTCACGAGACCCGTGGATGGTTGCAAATTTACAAAAATGATCCAGACTTTTCCTTGACATAACAAATGCTAGTAACTAGCAAGGAAGTTCTTGATTTCCTCCTCCAAGACATTATTATGCTACCTAAGCCACCTTTATGTTCCTTCAAGACAGTGTGCCAAACTGATTTGGGAGGCACACTACAGTCATGTCACAAGACACTTTGGTGTGGAGAAAATTATGGTTGTACACTCCTCTGCCTACTCGCAACTAGCCATGGGAAACCATCTCGATGGACTATATGTCTAGCTTCCCTTTACCAAGCATGGTAATAACAATGTATTTGTTGTCCAAAACAAATTTTCTAAGATGGCCATATTGGCAACCTCCAAGAAGAGTTTCATAGCAGAGGACACTGCCAAACTATTCTTTTAACAAGTATGGGTACATGGGATCCCATAGACCATTATATTAGATCAGAATAGCAGGTTCCTCAGCACATTTTGGTTAAGCCTCTAGACACTATTTCGCACCCAGATCACTAAATCGACTGCCTTCCATCTTGATATTAATGGCTAGACGAAGGTCATCAATAGAATGATAGTGAACATACTCTTCATGTACAAATCCAAGCATCCTCAAACCTGAGATGAGAGTTTTCCATATGTGCAACTAAATTATAATAGAGCTCTCCATAGCTCGATTGGTCGTAGTCCCTTTCAAGTGGGTCTAGGGTTTCAACCATTGTGCCTGATTGATGTTGCCATGCCTCATGTGACTACGTAGACATAATCCATACATGTATTGTCTGAGGTTTATAAAGTGACCAAATTTATTAAACACATCGAACACATTTGATTAGGTTCACGAAATCCTGGAGAAGTCAAATGCCCAATACAAGCAATGACATGATCAACATTGGGTGCCACAAAAATTTCAAGTGGGTGACAAAGTTTTGTTGCATTTGTGGAAAGAATGCGTTAGCGAAGCCCGTTAGAAGCTTAGACCACTCCAATATAGTCCTTGCTCCATTATCAAAGTTGTGGGAGACAATACCTTTGAGCTTAGCATTCCCCCATTCTTTGGCCTACACGTAGTGTTCAATGTGGACCGCCTTTGACCATACTTCCCACCATTGCTCGACACATTAGACATTGCAAAACAAATCACACCAATAGAGTTAAACCTAGACTACATGGAATAGGCCACCACTAATCAGATTATAAACACACAGGTCAAGAACACTCGCCAGCAAAATATCCAACTATATAGCATTGTCAAAGTTGACCAATTCCGGCACCAAGGCAAGTGGCTCATGAGGGTCTAGGTTCAACAGAAATTTCCTCATCTCATGGAGTGTCTGCACGTAATGGGGATCATTGCTTCTTAAGGTGGGAGGAATGATCAAGGTGGATATTGTTGGCCATCCACCTATCCCACCTAGGCCTCTAGTCAGTTTCATTTGTTTCCTTGTTTATTTCATCATTACTATTTTTAGCAATTTTTCAGGTTGTTAACTTCTGGAGTAGTTCGACCCCCCAAATGACATTTTTTAAGCTCTGTAGCAGGCACATTTCCCTAGGTAAACATTTGGCCCAAAACTTATAGTACTCGAAGAGACCTTTCGAACAAGGTATCGTACGTGCCAAATAGAGATAATATGACCAAGTTATGACCTCAAGAAGTTGGCATCCTAACTAACCCCAACGGCGCCCACAAACTCTTCGTGTTACATGTCCTGGAGTTAGGTTTTTGGTTGTTTAGGGTTTTCTCTTGCTTTCAATAATAAATAAGCCCTTGATCCTCATTGTAAAGTAGTTTAGAGATATGCAACCACCACATCTCTTCTTAGAGATAAGCTACCATCGCCGGAGCTAGACTTATTTCCATTTTGTTTGTAAGCATATTTCAGTGTTTGATATTAATGAAATGAAGTGTTATTTCTGTTGCATCTTTGTATTTATGGTAATGTCTATAATTTTTTAAGTTTCTATTTAAATTCGGATCACCATTGCGCGTATTCGCCACCCCCACAACAAGGGTCATCATCTGTCATTACCTAATAACATGGATTTATTAACAACTTAATAATTGAATTCAATTGAAAATAATGCAGATAATTCTTTGATCATTGTGCAACATATGAATTGAAACAGAAATGGGGTTTACATTAGGAATACTATTGAGTTAAGATCCCTGAAGTTTTCATATGTCTTGTTGAATACAAATAAGTTTGTGTTCAATTTCTGAGTGTGTTGCTTCTTCACCTAATTTGATTTTCTTATTTTGATAGCACAATGTTAATTGTAGAAGAGGATCTAAATTTTCAATGAAGCTTCCAATTACCATCAATTGTCGTAGCCAGGATTGCATTATCCATTCCCTCCGTAGTCATCCAGACCACCGTGCCCTCCGAGGCCTCCAAGGTCTCAATCCACATAGAGTCCCTGCTACGTTTGAAACCCCTGTTGTCACACCCCCAATTATTTTTTCCTTAAATTGGCGGGTGCGGTACCACCTAAGTTAATAACTTTATCCATCGTTAATTAACTTTACAAACTACGCCTTCATCAATTCATAATAATCATGAATTAACATTATTAATATGCGGAATCCATCAATAATACAAGATCAATAATAATAACCCAATAATATAAGAGAAGTAATCTTTTTATTATATATGAGAAATATTACAATGATCGGGAGCGAACGCTCCACCGACGTTTTATACACAAGGTTGGGCGCTGCCCGTGCAAGAGCGCACGGCACGCTCACTGCAACCTTCACCCAAAATACTGCAATACAACTTTTCCCGAATGGGCGGGCGCGCTCGTGCACACCCACATGAACCACAACCGAAGTGTTAACCCGCGCTCAGGCGGTTCACCCGCGCCCTCGTTCTGAACGATCACCGGTGGGCGTTCACCCGCGCCCACAACGTACCACAACCGCGCCTTCACCCAACCTCCGTCTGCCTTTGCCCGATGGGCGGGTGCATCACCTATGTGTCCGCTGCGGCTATCTACGTGCACACTCCTCTTTGTGATGAAGACTTGTGCGATGTTGATTTCTGTCCTCTTCACCAAGCGCTCCTCCAACGCTTATACCCTTCCATGTGTGCGACCTTCTCTCGGCTGACCCACCAAATGCCATCGTCTATCCACACGCCGACGCCCTCAACCGATGTGCGACACCCCCATATTGTGTCGTCTCGCCCATCGCTCATCCACACCCTAGCTTGCCTATAAACGATGGTCATGACTTAGTCATTTTTCTATGTGTGGAGAGTGCGCGCCCGGCTACATAACCCTAGGGCATTACATCCTCCCCCATTGGAAATCATTGTCGCCCTCGACAATCCTGCTCGTCTCATCAGCGTCCTGTTGTACTTCTCGATCTTGTCCTTCCATCTCCAAAGTGAGTCCTTTGATTCCCAACTTTCTTCCTCCGAGGCATTCTTCCATCTGACAAGAAATTCCCTTCTCATGTGGCAACCAACCCCTGTAGTTCTGATGCTCAAAATCTTCTCCAACTGTAGTCCTGGCTTGTCCACAATTCCGGCTGGTCCTCTCAGCGGTTCAACTCTCTCTAGATGGTCTGAATCAAGTCTACATCTCTTCAACTGACCCACATGAAAAACTGGATGCTTCATGTGCATATGGCGCGGAAGCTCCAGCTCGTAAGCAACTTCCCCCACTCTCTTCTTCACTCGGAATGGTCCCTCATACTTCCATGTCAGTTTGCTCGTAGTCCCCTTGGCTGGCTGATACTGCTCTCCGGTCATCCTAAGAAACACCATATCTCCCACACTGAAGTGTGCCTCCCGTCTCCCAAGCCTTCATGAACTTCTTCGTATGAGGACTCCTCAAGAAGCCTCCCGTCACTACGGTATGCGGTGCAACCGACATCTGTCCATTCACCAAATCAAATGGACTATATCCCGTCGCAGAACTCTTTTGAATATTGTTTCTAAACTGAGTAATATCCAAGGGTTCAGGCCAATTCTTCTGATCAGCCGTCACATAATGTCTCAAGTAATCCTCCAGCAATGCATTGATCCTCTCAGTCTGCCCATCTGTCTGCGGATGGTAACTCGAACTCATCAACAACTCTGTCCCGACTAGCTTGAACAATGTGGTCCAAAATCTGCTTGTAAAACGCGGATCTCTATCTGACACAATGCTCAATGGCATCCGCCAATACTTCACTATGTTCTTAAAGAACAACTCCGCAGTCCGCTCGGCTCCACAAGGTATCTTTGTTGGAACAAAGATAGCATACTTGGAAAAACGATCAACCACGACCATTATCCCATTATACCCCTGAACCTGTGGCAACTAAGTGATGAAGTCCATCGAGACACTCATCCATGGTCTCTCAAGAATCGGTAAAGGCTGCAACAGTTCTCCTTGCCTCTGAGTATCCGATTTGTCCTATTGACAAATGATGCACGTATGTACATACTCCTCTACATCCTCCCGCATCTTCTCCCAAAATAATCCTCTCTCCAGCAATGCCAAAGAACGACGCATCCCTGGGTGGCCAACCCATGGCAAGTCGTGGCACTCCTTCAAAAGGTGCCTCCTGAGTCCAGATGACTTTGGAACATAGAGTTGGTTTCCAAAGAACAAGAACCCGTCTCGTAGAAAGAACATTCGTGTCTTCCCCTCCTTTATCTGCTTCACTATATTCTGCGCCAAAGTATCAGTTTCAACACTTTCCTTGATCTTATTCTGCATCTCTTCTGACATCTAAACTCGACTCCTACTCCTAGCTGCCCAGTCTTCTCCTTCCAATGCTGCAAGTTGTCCCTTCCTACTAAGGGCATCTGCTACTGCATTGTGCCTTCTCGGTCTATACTCGTTAGTCATGTCGAATTCTGCCAAGAAGTCCTGCCAACGAGCTTGCTTTGCAGAAAGCTTCGGTTGTGATGCAAAATAAATTGCTGCAATGTTGTCAGTCTTGACAACAAACGACTTCCCAATCAGGTAATGCCTCCATACATGAAGACAGTGAATGATGGCAGTCATCTCCTTCTCATGGGCTGGATACCTCCATTCTCTATCCTGCAACTTCCAACTCTCGTACGCCACCCGATGCCCATCCTACATAAGAACCCCTCCTATGGCAAAATCTGAAGCATCTGTGTGTACCTCAAATGGTCTGTCGAAGTCAGGCAACTTCAGTATCAGTGTTGTAACCATCCTCTTCTTCAAGTCATCAAATTCCTCTTGACATTTTCTCGTCCAACTCCACCTCTTGTCTTTCTTTAATAGGTGTGTTAGTGCCGATGACACCTTGGAGTACCCCTCTACAAACTTCCGTTGGTAGTTGGTCATGCCCAAGAACACCCTCATTTCATGGACATTCTTCGGTTCAACCCAGTCCTCGATCACCTTCACTCTGCTCGGCTCCATCCGTATGTACCCTTGATCAACAATATGCCCAAGGAATGGAATCTCGGTCTGAGTGAACACACACTTAGACTTCTTCAAGAACAACTGATTTTCCCTCAGCGCCTCGAACACCATCGCCAAGTGCTTCTTATGATTCTCCATGTTGTCACTAAACACCATTATATCGTCCAAGTATACTACTGCGAACGAGTCCAAGTATGGTCGTAGGACATCATTCATCAAAATGCAAAATGTAGCAGGAGCATTGCATAACCCGAATGGCATAACAAGGAACTCAAAGCTACCATACCTTGTTACTATCGCAGTGTTCTTCTTGTCTCCTTCAGCTATCCATACCTGATAATATCCATGCCTCAATTCCAGATTGGAAAACACTCGGGCTTTCACAAGCTTGTCAAAGTAATCAACAGCCAATGGCAAGGGATCCCTATTCCTTATCGTCTGCTAATTTAATGCATGGTAATCACAGCACATCCGTAGTTCATTCGAATCCTTCTTCCGCTGGAACAATACCGGAGCTCCATAAGGGGACCTTGAAGGCCTGATGAAACCTGCATCAGTTAACTCCTTTAACTGTCGTTTCAACTCCTCCAACTCAGGTCATGACAACCGATAAGGTGCTTTAGCCAGGGGTTGATTTCCTGGCTCAAGCTCAATGCTATGGTCCACTACACGCCTTGGTGGAAGCTTCTTTGGTAGCTCATCAGGCATCAAATCTACATACTCGGTCAGCACCTCGAAAATCTCGGCTAGAACAGGCATCCCCACTCCATCGCCTTCGACATCCTTGAACATCACCGCATATGTCTCCATATCTGATTCCTTCATAGCCTTCTCCAAACTTAATGCCGAAACATGCTGCACCTTGACTTCCCTCCTTTGCCTATGAGTGGGCAAAGTCCAAGTTTGTGACTGTCTAACCAGCACCACCTCATCACAGAAGGGGAAAACAATAGCCTTGTTGCCATTCAAGAAATCTTGTCCAAGTATCATATCAAAGCCGTTCATCTCCATCATTGTGAAGTCCAACTGACCCTTCCAGTGTTTTATCTGCACAGGGACTTCGTGTACCAACCCCGCCACTTTAGCTCTAGAGTTCACTGCCTTGACTTCCACATTCGATGGGAAGATCATCAATCCAACCTCTTTTGCCAACCGTGTCGTCATAAAGTTATGAGTGGCCCCCGTGTCCACCAGAGCTTGAATGGTCTGACCATGAACCATCAAGTCCACCTGTGAACCTGCTCTGATACCACCTGTCACAAAGTGCAGGTGTGAATCATCTTCATCATACATTGGCTTCATTCGTCGTGAACCTGCTCCGATACCACCTGTCACGCCCCAATTCTTTTTTCCTTAAATTGGCCGGGTGCGACACCGCCTAAGTTAATAACTTTATCCATCATTAATTAACTTTACAAACTACGCCTTCAACAATTCATAATAATCATGAATTAACATTATTAATGTGTGGAATCCATCAATAATACAAGATCAATAATAATAACCCAATAATATAAGAGAAGTAATCTTTTTATTATATATGAGAAAGATTACAATGACCGGGAGCGAACGCTCCATCAGCGTTTTATACACAAGGTTGGGCGCTGCCCGTGCAAGAGCGCACGGCACGCTCACCGTAACCCTCACCCAAAATACTACAATACAACTTTGCCCGAATGGGCGAGCGCGCCCATGCACACCCACACGAACCACAACCAAAGTATTAACCCGCGCTCGGGCAGTTCACCCGCGCCCTCGTTCTGAACGATCACTGGCGGGCGATTCACCCGCGCCCACAGCCTACCGCAACCGCGCCTTCACCCAACCTCGGTGTGCCTTTGCCCGACTGGCGGGCGCATCACCTATGCGTCTGCTGTGGCTATCTAAGTGCGCACTCCTCTTTGTGATGAAGACTTGTGCGATGTTGATTTCTTTCCTCTTCACCAAGCGCTCCTCCAACGCTTATACCCTTCCATGTGTGCGACCTTCTCTCGGCCGACCCACCAAATGCCATCGTCTATCCACATGCCGACGCCTTCAACCGATGTGTGACACCCCTATATCGTGTCGGCTCGCCCATCGCTCATCCACGCCCTAACTTGCCTATAAACGATGGTCATGACTTAGTCATTTTTCTAAGTGCGGAAAGCGCGTGCCCGGCTACATAACCGCAGGGCATTACACCTGTAGTGATGTGAAACCCTTGGTCATGAAGCGACCAGTTTCCACCTAGCCTCTTCTATTGTCTGTGATAGAGCTTGTTTGTGATAGAGCACAATGCCAGAGGATCCATTGCAAAAAAATGGACAACGCATTTGAAATATATGGAGCAGCCATCCGAAATCAGAAATAATTAACGAAACAATGGATAATGCTTCATACATTTCTAAATGACATTCCTTTTAAATAGAATTTATGGAGAAAGTGATTTATCGACAAAACGCTCCACGCTTGTGTTGCTACAGTGCTCCCACCCTATCAACGAAGCAGTTGATTTGTCCATGCAAGGATGTGAAATGATTCTTGTGACCATGTGGCATACAAACTCCTCCAACGTTAATTTTAAGTAAACTCCACCGTTCACCGTTCATAAAATTCACACAGGCTGGCCACGTTATGAGAGGTAACCAAAAGTTTCAATTTTTTTTTTTTGTTTTCCATCGTTTCGTTCTCTCTCGCACCACAACCGTGGATGTGAGGCTAAGAAAAAGCAGATTCTAGTTATATTCCTTTCCATTAAATTTGATCTGTTCATTTGAAAAAATACAAATCAAGTCAACCTCGCGCCATCCACTAGGGTCGAAATAGGAATGCCTATGGCGAATTATACAAGTTTGAAATGAAATTTTTTATATAGAAATTAGAACTTTAAATATATTTGAATGAATATATATATATATATATATATATAAAAGATGTTGGTTCACTAGTATTTCAATCTGTATAAAATCTATCCACTAAGGTCATTTGGTGAATTATACAAGTTTAATGAAAAATATTATATAGAAATTAAAACTTTAAATATATTTTAATGAATATATAGAGGATGTTGGTTTATTAGTATTTCAATTTATATAAAATCATATGGAGGGAATTTAATAAGATCATTTACTCTTTTATCTAATGGACCTTAATTCTCCAATAAAATGTAACTATTTTAGAATGAAGATGTTGCTCTTTCTTATAGGATAACTGGTCAAATCTTACAAAAAATTGCAATAATTTTTTTAAAGGAAATCAAAATATAAAATTACTTTATGGATATGACTACAATCGCCAAATAAGAAAAAATACTATCTAAAATGTTCAACAACACATTTTCTATAAAAGAAACATAACTTCCAAGAATATATTTCCATAAGAATTATAAGCAGAATGATTGGTCGACCTGTGCATTATAATGCAAAACACCAATTACAAAACAACACAAAACTAACATTATCTTTCATGAGTTAGCGAATCCTAGTTATTTCATGTTGAGTTTCTAATAATAAGGAATCATACCAACATTGAATCACCTCTTACCCTTAGAGGTTATTGTTGTGTCTTCATATTAAATAAGCATAAAGAAGACATGCAAATAATATTCATAAATGCAAGTTGACAAAGTGGTAAATGCAAGAAACTAGATTAGGAAGCAAATACAAGAGAATTGAGAAGGAAGTAACAACATCTACAGGTAGAGCCATGAATACTAGCAGGTATTATTTGTAACCTGAAGGAGCAAGATGATTGGGCTCTAGTTCAAATTGGAATTGTTTCTCCTTTATGAGAAACAAAATGGTTCACCACAACTAAAACTTTTGATATTCAATGTCTACTACTAAGAAGTAATTTCAATAAATAGATGATACATCCATGCATGAGCTCCATAACAAAAATATTTTATTGTAAGAAAATGACAAACATTTCTTTTTTTAACTATCACGATATAGGGAAATATTGTTAATATTCATTTTTTCAATTATCATAATATATATATATATAAAATGATTAACAAAGAAAAAACACTATAAACATAATGGAAAGTAGAACATATTAGGAAAATTTTCCTTACTTTTCAATTGAAAAAAAATTAGTTTCAAATTTTCACCAATGAATTTTTATTTTAATTTTCACTTGCATGGAAAATAATGTTATTCCCTTGTATAACAAGCTAAAGAGCTCTTACATAAGAATGACAACTTCAATTTTAATCTTCATTGCAGTGATGTTTAGAGTGAAGTTGATAAACTTTTGGTAAATTTAGAATTGTATACTAAAGAATTAAGAAGAAAAAATCATTTTTTGTTTGTTTGTCAAGTTTTCTGTGATCCTCGAGGATTCACTTGTGGGTTGAGGAGCCACAACCTAGGGGAATCTAAGCCGTTAAAGTCACTCAAGAATCACACTCGATTTGGGCCATAGCAACCCTTAGCTAACTGGATTTTTTAGTATGTCTCCTCCTCCTAGCACAACACACAACCACCCCGTGAGTTTTGATCCTAGGTCTCTTTGCAAACTAGATCGATTCTCAACCAATTATACAAGTAAAACTTGACCAAAACAAAACCAATTAAACACAATCTTTACACTTTTATTTAAAAACTCCTTTCCAATATAAAAATATTGGCTACCAATATAACTGAGCAAGGCCTCCAAAAGATTTCACATCTTGCCACAATTTCATAAAAAAAATCCATAATTAAATAATGATATTAGCCACCCGTCCTTGTTTTTTGTGGTTCGGAAGTGATTGTCCAATAGTCGTTGATCAAGTTGCTATTCGGATTCAAGGTTTAGTAATGCTATTTGTTAGACATCTATTTGAGAAACTAACTAAGATCCAACTCTACATCCACGTTTTTTTTACTGTAATATTCTATTGTTCTGGCAAGGATAGTACAAGGTAAGGAGAATAATTTTCCATACATACATGTTAATAATTTAAAAAAATTATCATTAACTATAATACATATTAATCGTAAAATCAAAATTCGACATAAATGTATAAAGGGATAGTTAATACATATTAATCCTAAAATCAAAATTCGACATAAATGTATAAAGGGATGGGGTTGAGGAAAGAGATAATCAGCCATATATTGGGTATTTAATGTCCTCAGAGCAGCAGGCGACTTAACGCAATAACACGGGAGCGGGCAAATTCAGCATTAAGTAATATTTGCCCGCTCCCGTGTTATCAAGCTAAATTGCGTGCTGCTCTAAGGGCATTAAATACCCAATATATGGCTGGTTAGCTCCAGCCATGGGGTTGATGGGGTTGATGTGCAGTAATCAATGTAGCGACAATTAATTGTGAAATGGAGAAGGCTCCATCTCTATTGTCATGAGCATGAAAGAGAAATATAAATGCCATGTTTGCCACATATCCCTTTTGGACACTTTGCAAGTAAATCGAGGAGTAGGTGGTTATGGCCAACAATGCGTTTCAACCATTCCAGACATAGTGACTGCCACCTTGGAAAAGAACATAGCATGGATGGACTTCAGTATCCGGCTTGTCAATCTCCAATTTCAATAAATAGGTGATGCATAGGATTTTAATGTAATAAAATGATAATATTTTTTTAATTATTATGATGTATAGAAAAATTGTTAATATTTTTTTCCATAATATATAGAAAAATGAGTAATTAAGAAAAAATAATAACGAGTAAAATATATTACTAATTTTTTTTTTACTTTTCAAAATCAAAATTATTTTTTATTTTATTCTAAATTTCACAAATAAATTTTTATTTTATATTTTACGTGTTTAACAAATAATATTGTAGGTCTTGTAACAAACTAAAAGATCTTAAATTACAATAATAATTTCATTACTTAACTGTGATTAAAATGATATGAAATTTTTATTTTATATTTTACGTGTTTAACGAATAATATTGTATGTCTTGTAACAAACTAAAAGATCTTAAATTACAATAATAATTTCATTACTTAACTGTGATTAAAATGATATTTAAATTGCAAATTTAAAATTGAATAGTGAAATATAAAAGAGAAAATCAGTTTAACATAAAATTCAATTTTAAAACTCAAGTTTTCGCAATGTTAATTGTTAGAGATCTATTTCACACACTAATTAAGATCCACCTCTCGATCAGAGTTTTGGTAGTATAATATTAGATTGTTTGGGGAAGGATGAATAGAAGGTAAGGAACACAATTATATATATATATATATAAATAATTTTAAGAATTCATCATTAACTATAATACATATTTTATATTTTTCCTAAAATCAAAAGTTGACATAAATGTATAATACCAAGGATAATTACGAGATTGATGTGTTTCATGTGGGGTAATCTATGTAGCGACAATTAATTGTGAAATGGAGAAGCCATGTCTATTGTCACTAACATGAAAGAGAAATAGAGATGTCATGTTTGCGACATATCCTTTCTGGATGGTTTGCAAGTAAATCGAGGAATAGGGGGTTATTGCCAACCATGCGTTTCAACCATCCACGTTTCAGGACATAGCACTGCCATCATAAGTGCTTTTAGAAACCTCTTCCCACGAAAGGCCACGGTCGAGACTCTATCATTGAAGGTAATTTGAAGTGCAATCATTCTTGAAAGAATGTATCATTATATTTCCATTTCCATGGGATATTGGCTCAGTTCTACAGTTTGGATCGTTCAACAAAGTTGGTTTTCTAAGTTGCATTGTTGGCAAGTTAGTGAATCTTATTCTCTGCTAAGGATATATAAGCAAAACAATTCCTTTTTATGTCAATTGGATTGCAAATATTTTAGAAATGTAAGAGATATTAGAGTAGTTAACTAAGAAAAATTACTAATTTTTGGCTACTGTTTTATAGATAGAAGAATATTTTAGAAACGTGAGGGACAATGGTCACAGTAAATTAATTTTTTGACGGCTTTGATGTCCATTAAATTTTAAAAATGTGTAGCTTATGTCTCAGTAACAAATTATTCTCATCATTTCATGTTTCAAAATAAATACATTAATGTGCATGTCAATTTAAAAGCGTGTATATGTGTAAGTGTGTGAATGAAAATTACAATAATAAAATGTAAACAAATAAAGGAGGTCTAAATCAAGATAGAAGATTGGATTAAAAACAACTAATTCAAATCCAAGTGAAATGTAAGCTGTCTTTTTACACTATCATACCAAAATTTATTTTCATAAAGGTAATATCTTCCTGTGGCAACTCATAATGAGGAAGCCATAATAGTATAAAATATTTGATGCACAAGGCAACTCATAACGAGGAAACCAAATTATTGTAATGTATTTCATGTTTCTCATTCAGATTAATAGCAAAACTTATAATAAATATAGGAATATCTAAAATATGTATTTTTATGTCCTTAAAATATTCAAAATTTTCCACTTATGTCTTAATAACCTATTATTCCTATCACTTCATATTTCAAAATAAATACATTAATATCAATGTAGTTTAAAAGTGTGTATATATACAAGCGTGTGAATGAAAATTACAATAACAAAATGCAAACAAATAAGTGATGTCTGGATCAAGATAGAGGATTGGATTAAAAACAAAAAAAAAATTGTTAATTCAAATCCAAGTGCAATGTAAGTAGCCTCTTTACACTATGATGCCAAAATTTATTTTCATAAAGGTCATATTGGGCAAACCAAAAAAGAGGACCTTTTCCTGTGGAAACTCATAATGAAGGAGCTATAATATTATAATGTATTTGATGTTTTGGTGCATGAGGCAACTCTTAATGAGGAAGATAGAATATTATAATGTATTTATGTTTTAATGTTTGTCATGTAGATAAGTTGAGAAGCTTATAATAAGGAATGGAATATCTAAAATATTTATTTTCATGTCTATCAAATTTTTCAAATTTGCAACTTATGTCTTAGTAACTAGTTATTCCATCACCCATCACTTCATGTTTCAAAATAAATACATTAATGTGGATGTCAGTTTAAAAGTGTGTATATGTACAAGTGTGTGAATGAACATTATAGTAACAAAATGTAAATAAATAAGGGATGTCTAAATCAAGAGAGAGTATTAGATTAAAAACAAAACAAAAAAATAATTAATTCAAATCCAGTGCAGCGTATGCTACCATTTTACACTATGATGCTAAACTTTATTTTCATAAAGGTAATATTGGGCAACCCAGAAAGGGGTACCTCTTCTTGTGGCAACTGATAATGAGGAATCCATAATATTATAATGTATTTTATGTTTTGATGCATGAGACAACTCATAATGAGGAAGCCAAAATATTATAATTTATTTGATGTGTTGATGTGTCTCATGCAAGTTAATTGAGAAACTTATAATAAGGAAGGGAATATCTAAAATATGTATTTTCATTTCCTCATTCAAACTAGTTGGGAAATATAAAATAAATAACAAAATATCTAAATAATGTTTTTTTGTTTCCATTCAAAGCTATTTGAAATAAGGTTAATAAGAAGGTGTCTTTCTTATAAAAGTTGACCCCTGCCTCATAATAGTATGGTGGTATTATTTTTAGGGTTTGGGTATTTATCTCTCTGTTGTTTTAGTTTTTCATGTATGACTAATAGATTTCAAATCTATATGTAGATCAATTGTTATCATAGAAGAAGATTTCAACAAGCTATTGCTCAACATGAAGGAGTAGAATGAAAGCCATCCATGTATTCAAATGAATCTATTTTCGTAGACTCATGGTTGATTGGTTCCATGCCCTTAGTTGTTCAATTCCCTTCCTAGTGTGCCTTTCTCAAGGAAATTGGATCCATATCATCACTGTGATCTACATTTCGACCCATTTGGGTGGATGAAAATCATGCCACGTTGTAAAGCAATCTCATCCAAGGACTCACCATTCCAAGATTTAGCCATGTCTCTCCATGAGCTAATCAATCTACACCAATAGATATGCCCTCTAGGTTCCACACAACTAGATAGATGCTTTGAGTTGCCTAAAATAGTGGGGCAAATGAATGGAGAGGTTGTTGATTCTTAGATATGCAGTCTCTCCAACTATTTCAAAACATGTACACAAATGGAAAAATACATTAAACTTAAAATCACATGCACATAATAGGAAGGCATGGCATAAGCATGGTGGGATACCTAGTTAGTGGATATATCCTTAGACATTGAGCTGAGAGAGATAGAAGAGATTAGCCCTACTTGCATCACATCTTGGGATGACTTTTTCCACACATTAAGATCACACTTCTATCCCCCAAGATATCTCCAAAATCTCCTTGGAAAATGGTTGCATCTTTTCCAAGTACCAAATCAATCAATATAAGCCTACACTAAATTCATATGCAAGTTTCACATTTAACTATATATCTTTGATCTAGAGCACGTACTCATTGTCAATTTTAATTCCATATTGTTAATGAATTTTCATGAAAAAATTGAGTTGTTTGATAGCCCTTTGTTCGATAAGGCCTTTCCTTGAGTCTTAGTTGTAGAACATAAAGTGGCTCCTTTAATAAGATCTCCTCAACCCAAATATGCTCCCTCTTGATGTAGAGCGTAAGCCCAAACTTTTCCATTTTGGGTATTGAAATTTTTTAATAGGAGCGAACTCCCTCAACTAGAATTTTATATAAATTAAGAAATTATCATGTAAAGGGAAGCTTCCTAGTTTTGGATGGAGTATAGGTCGTCAGAGGAATTTTGATGAGTTGGAATTCCTAGCCATGTGGGATAATTGAAAAGAGCCAAATAATTGGGACGAGATATTTTGGGACTCCCAAAATGGGGACAAATGTACGTTTTCAATAGGGGTTTTAGTTACAGCCTCCATTATGCAATTTAGGTATTTTTCTCAGTTAAGGGTGTAGAGTATGAGATGGTAATAAGACCAAAAGTAATTAAGAATAAAAGAGAGGAAATAACGAAGAGAGGCAAAGGAAGGAGAAGGTCTAAGAGGAAGAGAGGAGAGGGAAATTACTATGTAAATTTTTCCATATTGTGCATATCACCTTTTAATAGAAACAATGTGATCTTATCCTCGATCATGAGGTATGTTAGATCTCTATGTTAGTTCATGTTTTATTATGATTCACTAAACCCTATTTTCCTATGATGGTAATGTATTAATGTTCATTTGAGTATAAGAAAGTGGGGTTTCTCATTGTAACATGAGAGGATCCGAGAAGATTAGAGTTGTAGAAGCGAGCATAAGAGCCCTAAGTAGTGTCGAGTTTGTGTATTGAGACCTGGTGCTAGTGTGGTGAAGACCCTACTAAAGGACAGAGAAATCATGGAGGTTATCCCTATAGAGAATGACTGCGTGAGGTAGACTAGTTGAGGATTTGAATTTTGACTAGGAGATCACGGTGTACCCTTAGAACTAGATCAAGGAGTTTCCCCTTAGCACGAATCATGGAAGATTCATAGGAGAAATAAGGCTCTCCACATACAAATTTACACACCTCCATTTATAGGTCAAACCCATGGGGATGGGTGGGTGGGTTAGCCGTCTGAAAGTGCTAATTGATAATGCAAAGGGAGGCCCCGAGATTAACATGCGTTGTCAACAAACGCCTTCAAAATTACTAGTGGCTTTATTTAGTGGTTCCTTTGCCCACCCACCCTTAACTCATGAAGACCCTAGGATCCCTTACGAATGAGCTAGGTCACTGATTTGATTTTCCCATAATTGTTTGTTAGTAGAGGAAAAAGGTCCAGATTGTCGAATATCAACAATAGTAGAGACCTTGTGAGCCATTAAGTTTATGGTTCTCGTAATCCTAGAGTCTAATGTGGACATGTGTTAATGGAGGGGCCCATAGTAGTAGATATACGCCTCTCGATAAGAGCCAATTCATGTGGCTATAGAACTTAGCACTCAACACCATAAGATTTGGGCTCAAGTATAATCTATATAGCCATAGTTACGAGAAAAGGATTGGGGTTTGAAAGGGGCTATCATCGTTTGAGTTTGTTAATAGACTAACATTGCTACCCCATCACAATGGCTTTAAATCGAGTAGCCAAATCAAGAGTTCAAAGCTAGAAATAAAAAAAGAGGTCAAAGCACAAGACGAAAGCCAAATAGTGTTCTTTGAGGAAACAAAGACGTTAGAATAGCAAAATGAATCAATAGAATTGTTTAAATCAATGAATGGGGGAATACATACAAATAAGAATTGGAGGAAGAATAAATGTAAATGATATATAATAATTTTAATAATAAATTCTAGTGTATGTGTATAGGAATAAGAAAAGAGAAATGAAGGTTGAGGGAAGAAATAACACAGAAAAGATTTGGTACAAGGGAGGAGACAATTTGATCCAAGGAGTAGAGCCATGGAGAATTGCCAATGGGAGTCAAATGAGACTAATAGCTAAAAAATTTGCAATAGTGTGAAGAAAGGGCTTAAAATGTTGTTGGAAGTGTAGATCCAATGAAATATGATGAGTAATTTGTCTTAGAAGTTGTTTTAAAATTAATTGATGTGTAGGAAGAAACAGAGAAAGAGGAGAAAAATTTTGTGGTAACCCTTCCAGTAGAGCGAGGAGAAACACTTCTAGGTGAGGTTGGGTAGATGTTGTTGAGATGGTTCCATAGTTGTAAATGTGGGAATATTTTTCAATAGAGAAGAGCAGATGAATATTTTGAAAGTGAGTAGAGTCTGGAAGAATGAGAGTAGAGGAAGCTTATAAGGTTCTAGAGGAGAGAGACAATGATACAAAAAAGCCAAGTTCAAAGGATAGAAGCTTGGTGAGGTATCTTGTAGCCATGTGAAACATACTTGTCACTAGAAATGCTTGTTTGAAAGTCACAATTGAGCATGGATAAGTTCAAAGAGAAGGAGAGAGAGATTACTACTAATGGGCATTACAAGGGTTCAAGTGGAAGCCATCCAAAAATGGAGGAAGATGCCAAAGAAGATGGCATAGGGAGAAAAAGGATGAGTTAAGAGGATATTTATAGAGAGTTTGTTGAGGTGAAGGCATAACTTAGTGTGGTAAAGATTTTGTTACTAGAAACTGAAGTAGACCACAGATGTGTAAGGAGGATGAGGAAGAAGTTGAGGTACATGCTGAGAGCCTAGTTGAAGGAAGAAGAACACAAAGCAATTGAGAATGAGTATGAGGAAGAGGAAGTTTACTATTATGAACTAGAGTAAGTAAGTATCCTTGGAGAGGATGATAATGAGGATGAAGATACAAGACTTCAAGAGAGTACATAAATCCTATGGAATGTGAAAATAAACATGAAGAATTGATGATAGTGGCATAGAATGAGGCTAGAAACCCTTCAATTTTGAAATTGATATTACATGGATAGTTGTAGGTTACAACAACGATAAATATGGAAAACCAACTAAAAATATGACAAATGTGTAGGAAGATCAAGGAGTTTCTTTTCAAAGCATTGAAGAGGAACATGAATCAAATTATGTTTTGATGGGGGATGAGATACAATTACCTCACAAAGCTAATCAAATCGAAGTCCATTAAAAGTAGACAAATGAAAGTATAGGAGAATAATTGCAAGGACCTATTCATGAAGAAAATAGGGTAAAGATGGCCCATGGAGATAACCAAAAGAAGGAAAAATATGAAGAGAAAAGTTCAAAGGAAATGTTGGTGGAATTTTATGAGGAAATCAAATTAATGAGGAGGTTGCTAAGAAAACATGAGAAATCAATTTGATTTCCTTTAGAGATAACGATGATGGAATGTACAAGAAGGTTCTAGCACGTGGAATGAGGGATGGTAGCCTTATCAATGAAAAATTTAATGAAGATTTGATGATGTTTGAAGGAATGTTAGTCAATATGAAGATTGAGGAGGACGACATTGAGATTATAGGTAGTAGTAAATGTCACTAGAAATGTGCAAGAAGTAAACGAGAGGCTAAAAAAGAGACTAATGTGCATGGAGGGACATCATAATGATTTTTTGTAGATAGAAGTGAGAAGAAGAAAATAGTTATTCTTCCAATTGATGGTGATATTTGGAGATCTAGTATTTATTATAGTAGAGTTGCTTCATGTCCAGATGCCATTTGGGGAAATGAAAGGAAGTATTTCATAAAGAAAAAATGGAGAAGGAATTAAATCACCTTAATCATATTTTAGGAGATGTATGGTAATGACGAATTGAAGATGAATAGTGGAATTCAAAGTGAGGCCACAAAAATTTTGAATTTTGAAGCCAGTAAGGGAATAAGATTGACATGGAAGTTGATGAGTTGTGTCTTCTAATGAAGGAATTTCCCAAGGAGGGGGAATAAGACAAAGAATATAGGCACGTGGGGCATTGGAAATCAAATTATGGAAGTTGAGACAACTGAATACATCAACAACAAGTGGAGGAGATTGTGTTGAATGAAATTTTTTTCCTTGGAAAAATACTCAATCAAGGTCTTCACACTAAGGCTTGTGGATAGTAGGAAACCAATGTGTGGCATAGGGCGGTGTTAATAAGTGGTTGTAGTAGGACTAAAAACCAACCAAGTAAGTGGACAATTCCAAAGACAAGTGTGGGATATTGAAAGATTCAACAATTAGAGGAACTTTGATAAGAGGTCATAAAGTTTTTCAACTTATAAAGTTTGGTGCGTGATCATAAGCATCAAGTTTTTCATTTTTCCTAGACCTAAAGGGGTCTTCAAATTTCCTTCTTTTAATTTTGTAAAAAATAGGAAATTTGGATGTAATGGAAGATTTCCTAGTCCTAGAAGGAATCTAAGTTGTTAGAGGAATTTTGATGAGTTTCCATTCTTGGCCATGTGATACAATGTGAAATAACTAAACAATTGGTTTCAAATGTTTTAGGATTTCTAGAAGAGGGACATATGTAGGTTTTCGAGAGGATTGTTAGTTATAGCCTCCAAAATGTAATTTAGATATTTTTATTAGCTAAGGGTGTAGAGTATGAACTGATAAGAGGAAGAAATGTAGCCCAAAAGAAAAGACAGGAAATATCCAAGATAAGATAAGAAAAAAGAAGGCCGGAGAGGAATAAAAGAGAGGGCCATTACTATGTAAATTAGGTGATATTGTATAGACCCAATTTTAATAGATACTATGTGATATTATCTGCGATTGTGGTGTATGTTAGCTACCTATACCAATAGGTTTCATATTTCATGATTGGCAAAGGAAGGTCCAAATATGCTCTGTTTTGATCATGCAAAGATCACATATTTCCAAGGAAGTACAAGGTGTGTAAATAGATTAATGCATCCCAATTTTGATGGATGGTCCAACAGTCTAATCTGGATCATGCCATGTTTTGAATTTCCAGTTGTAGATTAGAGAAAGAAGTCTGTCCAAACTGTTTAATCTTGGCAGACAAGTAGCTTAGGTAGAGAAAATAGGCTCCCAACAGCTTAATCTGGGACCTTGGAAGAAATAAGGGTAGAAGTGGATACAAAAAAAAAAAGAAAAGCCAAAGAAAAGAAAAGGCAAGTAAGGGTCTGCAAGTCCAAGTGCACCCTCCAAGAAGAAATAAAAAATGCTAGGCAAGTAGCTGGGTAGGTAGTTGAGGTTGCAGAAAGGTTATCTTTGCCATTGCAAATGTGTTAACTATGTTTACCAAAGCAAAGTCAATCAATTGACAAAGGGTTCTTATTCATCAAGTTGCAGCAGGAAGCATGTCTAACCTCCCTCTTCCCCTTTCCACTTCATTACTAACACTCCCTTATCAGCTCAGATTCATGGAAGAAGATTACGGTTTCATGGTGGTTCTTAATCTTTTAGAAGCCACATTTCTTGTCTAAAAATTCTTTTCATTTTGATCTACTCCCTAAACTAAGTTAGTCTCAAACAAACTTAGTATTTTCTCCCTTCACTCATTTCCCCATATTAACTCTAACTTTACTATGTAAATCCCCTATGGTACCTTTCCCCTACTAGTATTAACACCATGGTGTATAAACCCCAAATTTTGTATAAGTATCCCTCCCCTTGGCATTATAGCCATATGTTCGCTAAAAAGGGATCAAATGACACCTGGTCATGTTGATAAACCTAAACCTAGCCTTCCTCCCCCTTTCTGAATCCATTGTTAACTCATTGCACCCCATTTGCAAATATAAACCCTATACAAGCCCCTTTTGGACCCATAACCCCTTTGAAATCATGAAAAATCCAAAAAAAAACCCACTTCCGCCGCTTAAACCAAAGTCTCGGCGCATATATTTGTTTTTCGAAATATATTGAAAAACCTTACCTAACCACCATACCCCGATGGTCTTCAGCCTAAGCACGCATCCCGAAAATAAATGTTAAATAATACCGCCCCCGCCGTACCCGCCGATCACTTCGTTGATCTGGCAGCCGTCCGATCGGAGCTTGAACATCCAACGGCTCTTATCGCATCGGAGCGGCTCCGACGTCCGCCGTTTACCCGCCGTACCCACCGATCACCTCACTGCCCCGACAGCCGTTGGATCTGGCACTCCAGATCCGACGGTCCTCATTGATATCGGAGCGGGTCTCACATCCGACCGATATCGTCCGATGTCCGTAAAAAGGTTACGTCACGCGGCAGCCACGCATCCCCGCCACAGCCCGTCGGAGGTACGTCTCACAGATACCTCCCCCGTACCATGAGCGGTACGATATGAAACCACTGGCGGTTTCCGGTTTCTATTTCCCCGCCTATACTACGTCACCTCCACGTCATCCCACGTCACTGCCACCTTGCCGTCACGTCAACCTTTGCGCTCAACCATTGGCCGATCTGTCATGCCACTTCATCATCCCCCTGGACCAATCACAGCCCGCCACCTGGCCTGATGACGTCACGCTGACGTCATCTGACCCTGACCCCACCTATGACGTCATGCTGACGTCAGCAGAAAAACGCGCCAAAAGTCCAAAAAACCAATATTATAGTGAAATTTCGCGTTTTTTCCCATTTTTCTTCCAAATGAGTTTGTTGCGCCTGCATGCAATTTTTACGTCCACAGTCCACCAACCTGCAGAACCTGACCAGGAGACCTCCGGAGCACTAATCCTGCCTGCATATACGACCTCTGCTCGCTGTTTGCCAGTTATTTCTCGTTATCTTTCCTCCGTACACCTGGAATTGTCTATAAATCACTCAGAAAGATTAAAGGACGCTAAAACTCATAAATTCACCGGCGAGTTCCCCCTGCAGAGCCTTTATGGTCAACTACAAGGTCGAAAAACACTAGCCGAGCCTTAATTCCCGAGTTCCTATCAGAAAACTGTCAACTGCTCGCGCAATCGTGAGACAGTGGGTTATTCATTAAGAACCTGCCACGAGAGACAGAGTGAGGCCAAGCATTGGTCTTATTTACACTTTAAACAGTATTTCAATTGTTGCTTATTAGAACCACTCTCTATTCCTCATAAATTCACCTCCCTGGCAAAGAGAAATTCCTCAGCACTGTCTTGCTCAGTTAAAATCACTTAGCACTCAATCCAAAATCCTCTTTTACAATGGAGACACCTGTAGTACTAAATGTTCAGCCTCTGAATGCCCCTCAAAGGAACTTGAAATGGCAAGCCTTGGCAGATATGGATTACCAAATTACAGAAGAAATGTTCATGAGCAGCAAATTCCACATTCATCTGTTGAAAGAGTTGAAAGCCAAGCATGAAAATGGGACAGATATATTGGGCATATGGGACTCTTTCCTCCCTATTTTCAAACTCCCTCAGGTCAACCAGTTCCCGGAACTAATCCACCTGTGTGTTGAACATTATGATGCTTCTCAGAGGGCTGTTGTGGACCCATCTAGTTCAGTACTTTTCTATGTTACCCCTCAAGCTATCAGAGACATGCTTTGCTTCAACACTCAGAAGAAGTTGGTCCCTTTGTCACTAGTGAACCTGATACAACAAGGGGCTAAACTGACAGATGCTCAAATTATCAAACTTAATCAATTATACATTAACTCTGACATTGTGATGTACCCTCCAATTGGTCATGTATATCTCAATGGGCTGGGCAGAGACCTTGCAGATATGATTTGTCCCATCTTGGGATATAATTCAATTGAGCATATTGACATAACTATGCTGGCAATGATGTTTATGTTTGCTCCTGGCAAGTCACCAATCTGCTATGACTATGCCACCTACATATCAGACAAGATTCATGAGCAATTGATGAATTTGGCGAGGGAAAGGATGTTCAGATACACCTCCTACATTTACCATTTGATCTTGTACCATCAACATGAGAAATTTCATTTTTCAATCAAAAGAGTGGATGCCCAAGGCAATCCCAGATCAGTGGTCTATTGGTCCTCTGTCTTCCACACTACACCTGAGTCTCCATACACTTACTGTGAATTCATAGATCTGTTTGTCCATCCAGCTATGGCAATGCTGATGAGCTCGCCTCCTCCAAGACTCACTGATGACATGCAAAGAATTCTTCAGCTGTCCAAATCTTACAGCATTGGGGATTGTTACTTCTACCAAAACCACACCGTCATCAGGATATATGGGTGTGATTTGCCGCCATTCAGATTACCTAAGTATGTGCCTATGAGGCTATTTGCCCTAGAGTATTTTAGGCAATTTGGCAGAGTTGATGTGCTTCACTTTTCAGGAAAAGGCAAAAAGGCACAGTTAAAAGTGAAAAGCCAACTTGGCCATCTCATCTATAACGAGAGGGAGCAAGGATGGAGGGAAGCAGATAGAATGCTTGAGTTGCTTGGCCTCCAAACAAGTTTCCCATGGACACCCTATGACCCTAATCATTTTATAACAATGAGGAGGCTCAAATATAAGTTGTCTGCCTATGATCATCATAGTATCCCTCACATTGAAAAATATGCTAATCAAGACAAATGGAGGAGAGAGACCCTAGAAGAGCCTGTATCACAAGAAGAGCTAAATCTGAGAGCAGTAAGGAATCTAAGGAAGATGGCTGACCTTGAACTTTGTTCACAGGTGAGCTCACTTCCAAGCACACAAATTGGAGCAGCTGCATCTTCCTCAACTGCCAAACAGCAAACTACCAAGGCCACTGAAAATATATCCAGCAAGGGCAAAGAAAAGGAAATGGAGACAGAGCAACCACATCAAGAGAAGGAGCAGTCACCTCCAGTGACTCAAGAGCAGGCAGATAAAGGAAGCAAGCAACAAGCCGAGCAACAATAGCAACAAGGATTGCAGCAAGAAGAAGGGCAACCTGACAGTCAGCAGTCCTTGCAGCAGGAAAGAGTGGTGGATACCCCAACTTCCACTGAGCAACAGGCTCAAGACATAGTGCCTCCTAGGCCAGAAGCCACCACTGATGCCTCGGTCCTCCAAACTCCACAGAAGGAGGACTTAAGCAGAAAAAGGGACAGAGAAACCCCTCTGACTTCATCTATCAACCAGGGAGAGAAAAGACAAAGACTGAATGACTTTTCGGAGGATGACATAGCAATAAGACAAGCATTGGGCATGGGCCCACCTAGCAGAGAAGCTTCAGCAAGTTCCTTTCAGCAGGAACAAGAGAGAACAATGGGAGGAGAAGTCAGCTCCTCCGGCCAGCAGAAAGAAGGTGGACTCAGTATCAAACAACAATTTATAGACATCAAAAGGAGGAGTGATCCTATCAAGATACAGCTGTACAATCATCTGTTAAACATGGCTCCCACCAATCAGCAAAGACTCATGTCTGCCTTTGATGTAAGTGAAGGCAAAATGATCATGAGTCATTTTATGCCCACAACACTGCATCCCCAATCTTCCTCAGATTACCTCAGGACCAACCTGGAGGTCCTGGCCAAAGACATACACCCAATGGATAAAATTGAACTGCACAAACAGACCGGTGAGATGGTGTATGCCTCCTTGGCAGACAAAACATTAGAGAATTACAAGCTAGAGAGCAGCCTTAATGCCACAGCCTCTCGGCTGGAATTGGAGAAGGCATCATCCCAGGCGAAGGACAATAGAATAAGGTCCTTGGAAGACATAATCATCGAAATTGGGCATGATCCCAAAGATATTTCAGGGATACAGGAAATATTGAAGTTGAGGGATGCTGACATGGCTGCCATGAGGAAGAAAATCAAACTCCCAGCCACCATGCACCCTCAGACAGATGAGGTAGCCCAACAAAGGCAGGAGATAGATACCACAGATTTGTTGATATCCATTTATAAAGAGCTTGTTCAAGCACAAGAGAAATTAGGAGAATCAGAGGCTGCAAAGGCAGCATTGCAAGCGGCATTAAAACAAAGAGAAGAGGGTCAAACCTCTCAGCCTCCTCCTCAAATCATAAATCTTGAGGAAACTGCTCCTATCACTGCTCCTCCTCCTCAACAGACTGAACAAACAGCAACATCTACTTCAGCAGTGCCAACAACTACAGAGCAGGCCCAAAGCCTGGATATGCAAAAGCTGAAGAATGAAATCCAAATCCTGGAAGCTCAAATGACAGAGTTAAATGAGACCAGGGAAAAGTTGGCCAAAGTAAATGACAGACATGATAAATCAAAGAGAGAAGTGGCAGAAAAGGGCAGGGAAATCAAAGCCCTCAAAGACAAGATCAAAGAGCTAGAGAATGAGCTCAAGTTAGATAAAGTGGTGGTTGAACTGAAAAAAGTGCTATGGGCTAACATTGGTCAATCTATCAATGAGCAGTGGCCATACATTGAAACTATCCATGAGCAACTAGAGCTCATCCCAAAGGCACAGAGGGAGATTCACAGATCAAGAGCTCAATTGAGCAATATGCCTGAAGTGGCCACCAGAATGATCAATGTACTTAACCATAGAACAAGTTCTCAGTTGGCTACCATGGGAATTACAAACAGAACTGAGACTATCCAAATGGTCAAAGGGTTCTCACACTGAGAAACTTAGTGCAGACATTGGAGAGAAGAACCCAGGATATGCAGACTGAGGTGAACAAGTTTTTGGAAAAGTTTCAAGTGTTAGAAAGCAGAGGACTCCCTGGCTTACTGAACAGCGCAGGGAGATTGTTCACACATGACCAGTATGCTAAAAAGGTCAATACATTTGCCACTAGCCAGATCAGTGATAAGCCCATCACCTCAGAGGAAACAGGGCCAGCCACAAGACAGTCTCTTTATAACAGAGTCGAGAATCTATTTTTTATAATGAATGAGATCAACCACCTGTTTGGGGTGGCTCCCAATTTCTTCAAGTACACAGAGGCAGAGGAGACAATGGATGCTATTCTCAGGCATCAACTCCCTACGCAAGAATGGTGGACAAACGCAATACAGAAGATTTTGTAAACAGGGAGTCACTTAGCAATTTTGTTTCTTAAAAATATCAGTTGTCATGCAAAGCAAAGTTTAACAAAATCAGCATGCACGGCGGATTAAAGCTGAGCCAACTCAGCAGATGGATCGGCCAACAAAGCAGAAATAGAAAACTACAGCTGGCAGAGCCGAGAAAATATAGCGCAGCAAGAAATAAAGGCGCATTTATCAGCATTAAAGCTAAGCGTTGCAACCGACTCAATGACCTCCAAAGGTCAAAATTATCCTCTGACAGACATAAAGGGCATTTATGCTGCATTTAAAGTTGTAATAACTTCTTCCCTACTTTCTGAACAAATTTATGAAGATATTTTCTCTCTCAGATGACTCAATGCCTGAGATATTTTGTATACGCATTCCTATAAAGCCCCCTTCGCATGAGCTTGCAAAGGTGGTTGTTGATTTCTCCAAAAGAAATTCTTATGCTGTAATCCTTTCAGAAGTTTAATAAAGAAAGCGATGGAATTTCTCGGATTTCTGAAGTGTTGAATGCGTTCTGGTGTCTGTTGATAACTGCTGGATTCCTGTGTATTTCACCATACAATAAGTCTCTGTAACTCTCTCTGTCAATTAGTTGTTTTGTTAAAATCCATATATGTTATCTGATTTTCAATACTAAGCAACAATGAAAAAGAATAACTTTCAAGATTTATTCACTGAGTACCCTGAGTTCAATCTGTGTTGTTTATGAATGTTTTCTTCAGCTGTAATCTAGATAAGTGTAATTCTTAATTGCTGCACTTTCAGAATACACCTTTCACAGTGGACTTTGTCACAGGAATTCAAGTTTTGCTCCTGTGCAGTGTGTTCACCTTCACCTCACCAACTTAATAGAAAATTCTTAATTGCTTTCTATTGGTTGACATACATCACCATTTAAGCTAAGTTTGTTTGTCTAAAATACACAATAGGCCCTGCAGTTTGAACACCACCAATCCAGCGTATCAAATCATTTCACAACTCCAGACTCCATTGCCCAATGGTATTTCACTATCTAAACACTATATCATAAGACCTGAAAGAAATCCTTCAACCAAAACATAAACCAAAACCTGAGCATAATAGCTAGCCTAAAAACACCATCATAACAGAGATAAATCATAAAGAGAGAGCCCTCTCTGATCACAGTTTGGCTAGAAGCTGTGATCCAAAGATTGGTTAGTGGTTACCCCGGCCGTATTCCCTTGGGAGTCATAGGGAACAACCTGGGTGTTAACATAATTGGCGACTCCACTGGGGACTTTTTAGGATCTGTTAAATTGCTATTTATCTTCCATAGCTACTATCAAGCCTGAAATCAGCCAAGAGGCCTTAAAACTGTTTCTGCATCACAGTGACAGCTTTAGGGAAGAGCTTATTTAGGGAATCTTCATCTTAGCTTTGAAATATACATAGCCATTCCAAAGTCTTCATCCAGTCCTTTCAGAGATAAAAATTTCCTGCAAAATTCCAAAAAACAGTTAGAAGCTGGCTCCTAAGAAAAATCCACGGCATACTAGGGCAAATCCTGATCCAAATCCACCCATCATTGTTGATAATCCAAATACCATCCCTAGAAACATAAGGAGGCAGCAAAGGCAGGAGCAACCTGCTGATTTGACTTCAGAGTCAGATCATCCCAGCCTTATCCCTACTCCATGCAAGGTCCTTTTCCGGTCTACCCCTACTTCCCCTAGCTCACCGTCCACATCTCAAACTCCTCCTCCCACATCCTCATCTACTGCTCATATCCCCTTGACCAACACTCTAGGTTCACCCTCACTTGTCACTCCTGTCATACCCGCTGTTCCTATTATCCCAACTGCCCCTGTTAATCCTCTAAATCCTGTAAATATGGCTAACAGATATGCACCCTTGCAGATACCAGCTAATGCTGCAGCTTTACCTCAAGACTACCAAAGCAAAATCTCATATTTCGACTCCAATGGCCCTCTGACAGCTGTCCAGCATGCGAAGAAGATGCAAGACCATTTTGAGACTTATGAAATAGATGATGACAATGTTAGAATGAGGATGTTTGTTCAAAGCCTAACCGGGGATGTAAGAACTTGGTTTAGATCCCTGAATGCAAACTCCATTGCAACTCCTGATGAACTGTATCAAGCCTTTACTACTAGATGGGAAAAGAAGAAAGATCCCTTGCACATACTTGGTGAATATGAAACAATCAAGAGAGGCCCTCAGGAGACCATTCTGGAGTATTGTGCTAGATTCAACAATGTGTACAATGCAATACCACAAAACCTAAGACCTCCTCCTGATTTGGCCTTGTACAAATTCCCTGATGGATTTGATCCTGACATGGCATATCAGTTGAAGGAAAGAGAACCTGAAACCCTTGAAGACGCTCAAAAGGCCGCTGTCACAGTGGAAGCAAACCTGATTGCCAAAAGAAATAGGGCAAGGTTAGAAAAGAGAAGCATATACAAAGAAGAACCTACAGCCCTTGATCAAAAACTTGATGCAATACTTAATGGTATGAAGAGATTGGGTGATAGGGTAGAATCAGTTGAGAGAAAAGCATCATGGGAAGCACCACAAAACAATCCTCCTAGGAATCCAAATTTTAGGAGAAATCCAAACCCAAACATTGGCAAGGCCAGTGCTGACCAAGAAATAAGACCCCCTTTCCAAGAAAATTATGCAGAAACTTCCACAACAACAGAGCCCAATGAAGGCCCTGAGATTAATTTAATGGGTCTAGATGGTGAAAGTCAAGTTTTCTTAACACAAGAAGATCATGAGGATGATGAAATCAAACTGTTCCAAACTAAATCAGGTGAATCCTTTGACTTTAAACAAGGCTATGACACTGCTGTCCATAAACAATACAAGCTGAGGAGCAGAACTGTGAATGTTAACCAGCCTGAAAAGAAAAAGGATAATCAACAGCCTGAAAGAGTTACAGTCACAGAACCTAATGACAAAATAAATTCACATACACAAGAAGTGATTGTTGAGGAGATCATTGAACCACTGTCCCTAAAACAGCAGCCTATGGTCACTCCCCCTGCTCATCCTTATTCAACTCTTTCTCCTCAAGAGATGAGTAAAAAGGATAAGTCCCAAAGTCAAGACAAAAATCAAGAAGGAGATCTAATGAACAAGGAAAGAAATGTCACCTATAACCCCAAGACGCAATCTGAAAAAACTTTTGATTTAGAAACAGAAATTGGCAAATTAAAGATAGCAATTCCTCTCTCAGAACTTGCCAAGCATGACATCTATAAACTACAGATCAAAAGGTCCCTTCAACTCACTAGTAACAAAGATGATGTCAATGTGATGGATGACACCCCAGAACTCCTGTTTGGCCCAGAAGTGGATGGAAAAACAATAGTCACAGGGGTACTGCCTTTCTATGTCAGTTTACATATTCATGATAAAATATTACATAATGCAATGTTTGATTCAGGTGCTTCTCACAACCTCATGCCAAAAGCAGTCATGGAAAGACTGAATTTGGACATAACAAGACCATACAAGGACCTGTTTTCCTTTGATTCCAGCCAAGTCAAGTGCCTAGGTCTCATAAAAGATTTATGTGTGTCTTTAGTTCAATACCCAAATAAGACAATCCTAATGGATGTGGTAGTTGCTGATATCCCACCTAAGTATGGAATGCTGTTATCAAGATCATGGGGGGCCAAACTCCAAGGTTCCCTACAATTAGACATGTCATATGCCACCATCTCTATTTTTGGGCAACCAAAAAGACTGTACAGAGAGACACTTATGAAATACATGGTCAGCAGTGAGGAAAAGCCTCAAAACTTTCCCATATACGCTATCCATTCAGACATAGACTCATACATTCTTTTCAATGACACCACAACTCCCCAAAAAACTGAGGTTGAAACCAAGATATTCCTACAAGAGGAAGACGCAAATGAAAGTATTATCACCCATGAAATAACAGCCAATCAAACACTAGATGTTGCTGCTACCCTAGTTGTCCAAAACATCCAATCAAATGATGAGACTGTCCTAGAAGACAAGCTAGAGAAAAAACCACAATTGCTACTTACATTACCAGCCCATGAAAAGATCATTAAAACTCCTTCCCAACAGGACATTCTATGGTTCCTTGAATTTGATGGCTCAGTCAACAAATTAGGGGCGGGAGCTGGAGTTTGGGTACACAACAAGGAAAACAGGCATGCAGAAGGCAGAGCCTATAGATTAAGCTTCAGATGCACTAACAACATGGCTGAATATGAGGCTCTCTTACTAGGTCTCAAGTTAGTTAAGTCCCTACAAGCGATAAAAGTGTCAATCCTAGGAGATTCAGACCTAGTTATCCAACAAGTAAAGGGAAATTTTGTCACCAATGATAAAAGATTGAGGTCTTATAGGTCTGCTATTGCTGATGTACTAAACTCCTTCTTTGAATTCCAAATCACTAAGATTTCTAGGACCCACAATCTACATGCTCATAGTTTAGCCACCTTTGCAAGTACCTGCAAGCTGCCTTTTGAGCCCCATCATTGTTTTACAGCTGAGATAAAACACAAACCATCTGTCCCAAACAATGTCAATGATTGGCAAGTGTTTGATGATGACAAGCAAATAAACAATTTCTTGACTTTGCAGCAAGAATTTTCAGGACTAAATATTGACAATGACAGAGCAAGTCAATCACAAATACTTGAGACAGCAAGTCAATCACAAATATTTAATGGAGCAAGTCCATCACAAATACAGTTTCCAAAGATTACTCACCCAATATCACCCAGAACAGCAAAGCAAATACTAAATCCAACTATTTTCAACATAGACAACATTCAGCAAATTCAATCAAACAATTGTGAGCAAGTAGCCAATGCTGAAACTGAAATCATAGAGTTGAAAGACAACTTTCTACCAACAGGCCTAACTCCCCTAGAGGACATCTTTGATTCGAATGATATTCCCAGAAAACCAAAAATGCAGCCCTTAAATGCACCCATTGAAGAATACAACATAGGTACAATTGACAAACCCAAAATAATTAAATTGTCTGCATCTTTACCTCCTGATCAAAAGCCAAAATATATTGACCTTTTTAAAGAGTTCCAGGATGTCTTTGCATGGAGTTATGAGGACCTAAAGTCCTATGACACCTCTGTTATCCAGCATACTATCCCTCTCAAGCCTGATCAAAGGCCCTTTAAACAAAAATTGAGGAGAATCAACCCTATGCTTCTCCCAGCAATGGAACAAGAAGTACAGAAAATGTTTAAGGCAGGCATAATAGCACCAATTAGATTCTCTGAATGGATCTCCAACTTAGTCCCTACAAGAAAGAAGACCGGTGAAATTAGGCTGTGTGTGGACTTAAGGAATCTGAACCAAGTATCCCTCAAAGACAACTATCCCTTACCTAAGATGGATCATATTCTCCAAAGAGTGGTAGGTGCCTCAAGGATCTCATTACTTGATGGATTCTCGGGTTTCAACCAAATCCTAGTACACCCTGATGATCAAGACAAAACTGCATTTACAACCCCATGGGGAACTTTCAAGTATGTTAAAATGCCTTTTGGGTTGAAGAATGCCGGGCCAACATTTCAAAGAGCAATGGATATTGCTTTCGTGAAGGAGATTCATGATTTTCTTGTCATTTATTTAGATGACCTCACACCTTTTTCCAAATCTGACCAAGAACATTTCAAACATTTAAGACAGATCTTCCTAAAGTGCAGAAAATATGGAATTTCCTTAAATCCCAAGAAGTCTCTATTTGGTTTGGAAGAAGGTAAACTGTTAGGACACATCATCTCAAAGGATGGCATAAGAATTGACCCAGATAGGATACAGGCTATCCTACAAATGCCCCACCCAAGAAATATAAAAGAATTGCAAGGATTCCTGGGAAAAATCAACTTCTTAAGGAGATTTATCCCAAATCTGGCTGAGTTGATCAGATTGTTTAATAATATGCTAAAGAAAGATTCAAAGGTGAAATGGACAGTTGAAGCAAATCAAGCCTTTGAAAGTATAAATCTGGCCCTTACCCAGACCCCAATCCTGACCAATCCTCAATTTGACAGGGAATTCATTATCTTCTCTTTTGCCTCCCAGCATACTATTGCTACTGTTTTATTACAGAAAGACGACCAAGGAAATGAGAAGCCTATTGCCTTCTTCAGCAGGGCTCTTAGAGATGCACCTCTAAAATATCAAATCATGGAGAAACAAGCCTATGCTTTGGTCAAGACCATTAAAGACTTTAGGATTTATATCCTTTATTCCCATGTTGTGGCTTATGTACCAAGTCCTATTGTCAAAGACATTCTCACCCAAGAAAACTTAGAGGGCAGAAGAGGAAAATGGATTGCAAACATACTAGAATTTGACATTGAAATAAAACCTACAAAGCTAATAAAAGGGCAAGGTCTGGCCAAGTTAATGACAGAAGCAAATTTCCAAGCCCTAGATATCAATCAGCTGGACAGTGAAACAGAGCTGGCGACTCCAAAGATCAATGTAGCCTTTGAACAATCTCCCTGGTACTCTGATATCTGTTATGTCTTACAAAACCTGTGTGCTCCCTCAGGACTGTCCAAAACTAAGTGTAGGTTCTTAAAAATGAAAACATCAAGATTTTGTGTAATGAATGGCAATTTGCTTTGGAAAAACCATGAAGGTATGTTGCTGCACTGTTTAATGGAAAATGAAACTAACAATATCATGCAAGAGTTTCATGCAGGAGACTGTGGTGGACATTTGTACTGGAAGTCCACTATGGACAAAATACTGAGGGCTGGTTATTACTGGCCCACCATGTTCTCTGATGTCAAGAAATTCACAACTTCATGTCACAAATGTCAAGTGTTTGAGGGCAAAAGATAGTTGCTGCCACTCCCCTTAAGACCCATTGCAACAGAGAGACCTTTTCAACAATGGGGCTTGGATTTCATTGGGGAAATTCATCCCTCATCTTCAGGACAACACAGATGGATTTTGACAGCCACAGACTACTTCACCAAGTGGATTGAGGCTGCCCCATGCAGACAAGCAAATGATTCAATAATCATTCAGTTCTTGGAGAACAATATACTGGCTAGATTTCGCTGTCCTGATAAGATAATAACAGACAATGCTGCTGCTTTCAAATCCAAGAAAATGGTAAATTTCTGCCACAAATTTCACATCACTTTGGGCCATTCTACTGCATACTATCCCCAAGGAAATGGCCTTGCTGAATCATCAAACAAAAGCCTGGTGAACATCATAAAGAAGGTGTTGGAAGAAAATAAAAAAAATTGGCATAAGAAACTAGTCAATGCCTTATGGGCAGATAGACTAACAACCAAAAGATCAATTGGGACCAGCCCATATGAGTTGGTTTATGGACTAGAAGCGAAATTCCCCTCATCCTTAGGAGTGCCTGTAATGAAGCTTCTTCAAGAAAGCCAAGCTGAACCAAATGATATGCAAAGAAGGATAAATCAAATCATATGTCTGCAGCAAACCAGAGATCAAGTTTTCGGCAGAGCTTAGGTATTACAAGAAAAACTAAAGAAGGCCTTTGACAGAAGCACCAAAGCGGAAAATTTTAATGTTGGTGACAAAGTCCTCAAGTGGGATGCAAGAAGAGAAGACAAAGGAAAACATGGAAAATTTGACTCCCTTTGGAGAGGACCATTTGCTGTCCAAGCAGTACAAGGTAATAATACCTATTTCCTTAAAAGTCTAACTGAAGCTGACTTGGATGAAGGTCCTGTCAATGGCAGGATGCTGAAGCACTATTTTGACTATTTCCCATGAGTGCAACCTGAGGTTCCCTTGTATATATGCAGATGTACATATTATTTTCTGTTTAGATTGTAAAAATACAATTTTCCAAGTTTATTGACTGACCAGCAAAAGGTAAATAGAATCAGAGGTCTACCAAGAAGAGAAGCACACAATTTGGGCACTTCAAAGCAGCAAACTACAAGATGGACAAGAGTAAACAAGGAGCAAGGCAATCTGACCTGCTGTTCTTGGTCTTTCAAATGAAACACCATCCCCATGTGGAGCCACTATTAGCTACCTATACCAATAGGTTTCATATTTCATGATTGGCAAAGGAAGGTCCAAATATGCTCTGTTTTGATCATGCAAAGATCACATATTTCCAAGGAAGTACAAGGTGTGTAAATAGATTAATGCATCCCAATTTTGATGGATGGTCCAACAGTCTAATCTGGATCATGCCATGTTTTGAATTTCCAGTTGTAGATTAGAGAAAGAAGTCTGTCCAAACTGTTTAATCTTGGCAGACAAGTAGCTTAGGTAGAGAAAATAGGCTCCCAACAGCTTAATCTGGGACCTTGGAAGAAATAAGGGTAGAAGTGGATACAAAAACAAAAGAAAAGCCAAAGAAAAGAAAAGGCAAGTAAGGGTCTGCAAGTCTAAGTGCACCCTCCAAGAAGAAATAAAAAATGCTAGGCAAGTAGCTAGGTAGGTAGTTGAGGTTGCAGAAAGGTTATCTTTGCCATTGCAAATGTGTTAACTATGTTTACCAAAGCAAAGTCAATCAATTGACAAAGGGTTCTTCTTCATCAAGTTGCAGCAGGAAGCATGTCTAACCTCCCTCTTCCCCTTTCCACTTCATTACTAACACTCCCTTATCAGCTCAGATTCATGGAAGAAGATTATGGTTTCATGGTGGTTCTTAATCTTTTAGAAGCCACATTTCTTGTCTAAAAATTCTTTTCATTTTGATCTACTCCCTAAACTAAGTTAGTCTCAAACAAACTTAGTATTTTCTCCCTTCACTCATTTCCCCATATTAACTCTAACTTTACTATGTAAATCCCCTATGGTACCTTTCCCCTACTAGTATTAACACCATGGTGTATAAACCCCAAATTTTGTATAAGTATCCCTCCCCTTGGCATTATAGCCATATGTTTGCTAAAAAGGGATCAAATGACACCTGGTCATGTTGATAAACCTAAACCTAGCCTTCCTCCCCCTTTCTGAATCCATTGTTAACTCATTGCACCCCATTTGCAAATATAAACCCTATACAAGCCCCTTTTGGACCCATAACCCCTTTGAAATCATGAAAAATCCAAAAAAAAAACCCAATTCCGCCGCTTAAACCAAAGTCTCGGCGCATATATTTGTTTTTCGAAATATATTGAAAAACCTTACCTAACCACCATACCCCGATGGTCTTCAGCCTAAGCGCGCATCCCGAAAATAAATGTTAAATAATACCGCCCCCGCCGTACCCGCCGATCACTTCGTTGATTTGGCAGCCGTCCGATCGGAGCTTGAACATCCAACGGCTCTTATCGCATCGGAGCGGCTCCGACGTCCACCGTTTACCCGCCGTACCCACCGATCACCTCACTGCCCCGACAGCCGTTGGATCTGGCCCTCCAAATCCGACGGTCCTCATTGATATCGGAGCGGGTCTCACATCCGACCGATATCGTCCGATGTCCGTAAAAAGGTTACGTCACGCGGCAGCCACGCGTCCCCGCCACAGCCCGTCGGAGGTACGTCTGACAGATACCTCCCCCGTACCATGAGCGGTGCGATATGAAACCACTGGCGGTTTCCGGTTTCTGTTTCCCCGCCTATACTACGTCACCTCCACGTCATCCCACGTCACTGCCACGATGCCGTCACGTCAACCTTTGCGCTCAACCATTGGCCGATCTGTCATGCCACTTCATCATCCCCCTGGACCAATCAGAGCCCGCCACCTGGCCTGATGACGTCATGCTGACGTCATCCGACCCTGACCCCACCTATGACGTCATGCTGACGTCAGCAGAAAAACGCGCCAAAAGTCCAAAAAACCAATATTATAGTGAAATTTCACGTTTTTTCCCATTTTTCTTCCAAATGAGTTTGTTGCGCCTGCATGCAATTTTTACGTCCACAGTCCACCAACCTGCAGAACCTGACCAGGAGACCTCCGGAGCACCAATCCTGCCTGCATATACGACCTCTGCTCGCTGTTTGCCAGGTATTTCTCGTTATCTTTCCTCCGTACACCTGGAATTGTCTATAAATCACTCAGAAAGATTAAAGGACGCTAAAACTCATAAATTCACCGGCGAGTTCCCCCTGCAGAGCCTCTATGGTAAACTACAAGGTCGAAAAACACTAGCCGAGCCTTAATTCCCGAGTTCCTATCAGAAAACTGTCAACTGCTCGCGCAATCGTGAGACAGTGGGTTATTCATTAAGAACCTGCCACGAGAGACAGAGTGAGGCCAAGCATTGGTCTTATTTACACTTTAAACAATATTTCAATTGCTGCTTATTAGAACCACTCTCTATTCCTCATAAATTCACCTCCCTGGCAAAGAGAAATTCCTCAGCACTGTCTTGCTCAGTTAAAATCACTTAGCACTCAATCCAAAATCCTCTTTTACAATGGAGACACCTGTAGTACTAAATGTTCAGCCTCTGAATGCCCCTCAAAGGAACTTGAAATGGCAAGCCTTGGCAGATATGGATTACCAAATTACAGAAGAAATGTTCATGAGCAGCAAATTCCACATTCATCTGTTGAAAGAGTTGAAAGCCAAGCATGAAAATGGGACAGATATATTGGGCATATGGGACTCTTTCCTCCCTATTTTCAAACTCCCTCAGGTCAACCAGTTCCCGGAACTAATCCACCTGTGTGCTGAACATTATGATGCTTCTCAGAGGGCTGTTGTGGACCCATCTGGTTCAGTACTTTTCTATGTTACCCCTCAAGCTATCAGAGACATGCTTTGCTTCAACACTCAGAAGAAGTTGGTCCCTTTGTCACTAGTGAACCTGATACAACAAGGGGCTAAACTGACAGATGCTCAAATTATCAAACTTAATCAATTATACATTAACTCTGACATTGTGATGTATCCTCCAATTGGTCATGTATATCTCAATGGGCTGGGCAGAGACCTTGCAGATATGATTTGTCCCATCTTGGGATATAATTCAATTGAGCATATTGACATAACTGTGCTGGCAATGATGTTTATGTTTGCTCCTGGCAAGTCACCAATCTGCTATGACTATGCCACCTACATATTAGACAAGATTCATGAGCAATTGATGAATTTGGCGAGGGAAAGGATGTTCAGATACACCTCCTACATTTACCATTTGATCTTGTACCATCAACATGAGAAATTTCATTTTTCAATCAAAAGAGTGGATGCCCAAGGCAATCCCAGATCAGTGGTCTATTGGTCCTCTGTCTTCCACACTACACCTGAGTCTCCATACACTTACTGTGAATTCATAGATCTATTTGTCCATCCAGCTATGGCAATGCTGATGAGCTCGCCTCCTCCAAGACTCACTGATGACATGCAGAGAATTCTTCAGCTGTCCAAATCTTACAGCATTGGGGATTGGTACTTCTACCAAAACCACACCGTCATCAAGATATATGGGTGTGATTTGCCGCCATTCAGATTACCTAAGTATGTGCCTATGAGTCTATTTGCCCTAGAGTATTTTAGGCAATTTGGCAGAGTTGATGTGCTTCACTTTTCAGGAAAAGGCAAAAAGGCACAGTTAAAAGTGAAAAGCCAACTTGGCCATCTCATCTATAACGAGAGGGAGCAAGGATGGAGGGAAGCAGATAGAATGCTTGAGTTCCTTGGCCTCCAAACAAGTTTCCCATGGACACCCTATGACCCTAATCATTTTATAACAATGAGGAGGCTCAAATATAAGTTGTCTGCCTATGATCATCATAGTATCCCTCACATTGAAAAATATGCTAATCAAGACAAATGGAGGAGAGGGACTCTAGAAGAGCCTGTATCACAAGAAGAGCTAAATCTGAGAGCAGTAAGGAATCTAAGGAAGATGGTTGACCTTGAACTTTGTTCACAGGTGAGCTCACTTCCAAGCACACAAATTGGAGCAACTGCATCTTCCTCAACTGCCAAACAGCAAACTACCAAGGCCACTGAAAATATATCCAGCAAGGGCAAAGAAAAGGAAATGGAGAGAGAGCAACCACATCAAGAGAAGGAGCAGTCACCTCCAGTGACTCAAGAGCAGGCAGATAAAGGAAGCAAGCAACAAGCCGAGCAACAACAGCAACAAGGATTGCAGCAAGAAGAAGGGAAACCTGACAGTCAGCAGTCCTTGCAGCAGGAAAGAGTGGTCGATACCCCAACTTCCACTGAGCAACAGGCTCAAAACATAGTGCCTCCTAGGCCAGAAGCCACCACTGATGCCTCGATCCTCCAAACTCCACAGAGGGAGGACTTAAGCAGAAAAAGGGACAGAGAAACCCCTCTGACTTCATCTATCAACCAGGGAGAGAAAAGACAAAGACTGAATGACTTTTCGGAGGATGACATAGCAATAAGACAAGCATTGGGCATGGGCCCACCTAGCAGAGAAGCTTCAACAAGTTCCTTTCAGCAGGAACAAGAGAGAACAATGGGAGGAGAAGTCAGCTCCTCCGGCCAGCAGAAAGAAGGTGGACTCAGTATCAAACAACAATTTATAGACATCAAAAGGAGGAGTGATCCTATCAAGATACAGCTGTACAATCATCTGTTAAACATGGCTCCCACCAATCAGCAAAGACTCATGTCTGCCTTTGATGTAAGTGAAGGCAAAATGATCATGAGTCATTTTATGCCCACAACACTGCATCCCCAATCTGCCTCAGTTTACCTCAGGACCAACCTGGAGGTCCTAGCCAAAGACATACACCCAATGGATAAAATTGAACTGCACAAACAGACCGGTGAGATGGTGTATGCCTCCTTGGCAGACAAAACATTAGAGAATTACAAGCTAGAGAGCAGCCTTAATGCCACAGCCTCTCAGCTAGAATTGGAGAAGGCATCATCCCAGGCGAAGGACAATAGAATAAGGTCCTTGGAAGACATAATCATCGAAATTGGGCATGATCCCAAAGATATTTCAGGGATACAGGAAATCTTGAAGTTGAGGGATGCTGACATGGCTGCCATGAGGAAGAAAATCAAACTCCCAGCCACCATGCACCCTCAGACAGATGAGGTAGCCCAACAAAGGCAAGAGAAAGATACCACAGATTTGTTGATATCCATTTATAAAGAGCTTGTTCAAGCACAAGAGAAATTAGGAGAATCAGAGGCTGCAAAGGCAGCATTGCAAGCGGCATTAAAACAAAGAGAAGAGGGTCAAACCTCTCAGCCTCCTCCTCAAATCATAAATCTTGAGGAAACTGCTCCTATCACTGCTCCTCCTCCTCAACAGACTGAACAGACAGCAACATCTACTTCAGCAGTGCCAACAACTACAGAGCAGGCCCAAAGCCTAGATATGCAAAAGCTGAAGAATGAAATCCAAATCCTGGAAGCTCAAATGACAGAGTTAAATGAGACCAGGGAAAAGTTGGCCAAAGTAAATGACAGACATGATAAATCAAAGAGAGAAGTGGCAGAAAAGGGCAGGGAAATCAAAGCCCTCAAAGACAAGATCAAAGAGCTAGAGAATGAGCTCAAGTTAGATAAAGTGGTGGCTGAACTGAAAAAAGTGCTATGGGCTAACATTGGTCAATCTATCAATGAGCAGTGGCCATACATTGAAACTATCCATGAGCAACTAGAGCTCATCCCAAAGGCACAGAGGGAGATTCACAGATCAAGAGCTCAATTGAGCAATATGCCTGAAGTGGCCACCAGAATGATCAATGTACTTAACCATAGAACAAGTTCTCAGTTGGCTACCATGGGAATTACAAACAGAACTGAGACTATCCAAATGGTCAAAAGGGTTCTCACACTGAGAAACTTAGTGTAGACATTGGAGAGAAGAACCCAGGATATGCAGACTGAGGTGAACAAGTTTTTGGAAAAGTTTCAAGTGTTAGAAAGCAGAGGACTCCCTGGCTTACTGAACAGCGCAGGGAGATTGTTCACACATGACCAGTATGCTAAAAAGGTCAATACATTTGCCACTAGCCAGATCAGTGATAAGCCCAGCACCTTAGAGGAAACAGGGCCAGCCACAGGACAGTCTCTTTACAACAGAGTCGAGAATCTGTTTTTTATAATGAATGAGATCAACCACCTGTTTGGGGTGGCTCCCAATTTCTTCAAGTACACAGAGGCAGAGGAGACAATGGATGCTATTCTCAGGCATCAACTCCCTACGCAAGAATGGTGGACAAACGCAATACATAAGATTTTGTAAACAGGGAGTCACTTAGCAATTTTGTTTCTTAAAAATATCAGTTGTCATGCAAAGCAAAGTTTAACAAAATCAGCATGCACGGCGGATTAAAGCTGAGCCAACTCAGCAGATGGATCGACCAACAAAGCAGAAATAGAAAACTACAGCTGGCAGAGCCGAGAAAATACAGCGCAACAAGAAATAAAGGCGCATTTATCAGCATTAAAGCTAAGCGTTGCAACCGACTCAATGACCTCCAAAGGTCAAAATTATCCTCTGACAGACATAAAGGGCATTTATGCTGCATTTAAAGTTGTAATAACTTCTTCCCTACTTTCTGAACAAATTTATGAAGATATTTTCTCTCTCAGATGACTCAATGCCTGAGATATTTTGTATACGCATTCCTATAAAGCCCCCTTCGTATGAGCTTGCAAAGGTGGTTGTTGATTTCTCCAAAAGAAATTCTTATGCTGTAATCCTTTCAGAAGTTTAATAAAGAAAGCGATGGAATTTCTCGGATTTCTGAAGTGTTGAATGCGTTCTGGTGTCTGTTGATAACTGCTGGATTCCTGTGTATTTCACCATACAATAAGTCTCTGTAACTCTCTCTGTCAATTAGTTGTTTTGTTAAAATCCATATATGTTATCTGATTTTCAATACTAAGCAACAATGAAAAAGAATAACTTTCAGGATTTATTCACTGAGTACCCTGAGTTCAATCTGTGTTGTTTATGAATGTTTTCTTCAGCTGTAATCTAGATAAGTGTAATTCTTAATTGCTGCACTTTCAGAATACACCTTTCACAGTGGACTTTGTCACAGGAATTCAAGTTTTGCTCCTGTGCAGTGTGTTCACCTTCACCTCACCAACTTAATAGAAAATTCTTAATTGCTTTCTGTTGGTTGACATACATCACCATTTAAGCTAAGTTTGTTTGTCTAAAATACACAATAGGCCCTGCAGTTTGAACACCACCAATCCAGCGTATCAAATCATTTCACAACTCCAGACTCCATTGCCCAATGTAATTTCACTATCTAAACACTATATCATAAGACCTGAAAGAAATCCTTCAACCAAAACATAAACCAAAACCTGAGCATAATAGCTAGCCTAAAAACACCATCATAACAGAGATAAATCATAAAGAGAGGGCCCTCTCTGATCACAGTTTGGCTAGAAGCTGTGATCCAAAGATTGGTTAGTGGTTACCCCGGCCGTATTCCCTTGGGAGTCATAGGGAACAACCTGGGTGTTAACAGTGTATGCTTGATTTTTGTGCATAGATTAGTTCATGTATGATTACAAATTATTGAACCATCAATTTTTATCATGACTGTGTATTGTTGATTTGGGGTAGCATCGGATGCGCTCTAGCAATGAAGTTTGGAGGAGAGATTTGGGCACATGAGATCTCCAATACCCAGAAAGGGTGTGGACAAATTCTAAATAGATAAGAAGATATTAAAATAATTAATATTTTTAATGGAGTCCCTAAGTCTAAACTTAGGGAAAATAAAATATTAATGTGTATTAATATGAATATGTGTTAGAATGGTCCAAAAGACATGGATCAAGCCAGATCTAATCTTAGCCATTGATTAGGGACTTAATCTTGGCCGTTGATATGTCAACAAGAAAAGTATAAGAGGAGGCTTGAGGGTCACTTGGAGAACACACTAGAGTGATGAGTCATTCTATTCTATAGAGTGGGGTTTGGTAAGAGAGATAGAATTAGTGATCAGGATATGTAGCTAAGTGGAATTTGAGTACAGAGAGACAGAGAGGTAGAGATAGTGACAAGAGAGCAGCGCATTAGCCAAGGAGAGTGAGTGATGCAGAACTAGCCATGGCTCATGCAAAGCCACACAAAGGCAGCTGGGAGTTGCGCAGAACCTCAGAGAGGACATCGCTGCTAACGTAGAGGGCCAGAGGGTTGACACAGACCCATCAAGGGTGATGCAGGGCTAGCATGAGAAAAAAATGGGCTGACGCAGTCTAGAGAGAGGCTGATGCTGTGGTTTCTGGGGCAGATTTGTGTTGAGTAGCTGCCGAAATGATTATCTGGGGCTTCAGCCAAGAGATTTATCAAAGATTCAAAGGTATTACTACCAAGGAAATTCTCTTTTGGGTAGGCCAATTTCAACACCCAGATTATACTCCGATATTGCTTAATAAGAAATCCATCAGATAGCTACACTAATTTTCCCACATTGTGTTTTTCCAGGGATATTAGTCCAAAAATAATGGTGTCATATGGTGTGTTTGTTTCTGTTTCTTTTAGTTGTTGATCTATAATATGTTAAGCATTCACTAGTGTTTATTTTTAATATTTACATTGTAAAAAACTTGTTAAGGAAAATAACAAGTAGGTACGAATAAATCAAATAAAGTGCATGGAGGCTTTCTAAGTAAGTAAACTTAGAAACTTGAACATGGTATCAGAGGGTGATTGCAGATCATAGGAGAACTAAAGGAAATCATCCGAACAGAGAAATAGTAGCAAAAACCAATTGCCCCGAGGTGACAGAAGTTGTTTTTAGGAGAGCAGCAACAAGGAAGGGTGACGCAGTGCCTACGTCAACAAGAGTGAGTCAGCAATATGTAGTACAAAGGCTAAGGAGGTAAAAGGAATCCTCACACAGAACCATGCATTAGCTGGGAGGGCTAACGCAGTTGGTTGAGGAGGCTGGGTTGCTGGTGCCGAGATTACACAGAGCCTAGGAGCTCTCACCTTTAGGTTGCTGGGGTTTATAAGGTTGCGGGAATGATAAAGAGTCAAGTTGGTGAGGTATTGTAGTTAGAACAGCACTTGACAGAGCAAGTCTAGAGGAGTTTCTACGGAGGGTTTCTAACTGAGGAGCCTGGATTAGTGGTGTAGTTGCACAAGACGACTAGAGTAGGGGGCATCTCGATAGCGGTGGAAGGATTTCTAAGAGGGAAATCAGGACTCAGAGGGAGTCAAGAAGAGAACTTCTAGATGGGAAGTAGAGACTCAGAGGAGTCAAACAAAGAACTTTGAGAAGGGAAGTAGAGGAGCATCATGGCACTACATGGAATAAGAGACTAGGATAAACTAGATGGAGCGTCAAACTTCATGATTTGGAGGGCCAGAATCTTATCTGTACTGGATAGGAATTATGTCAAGAACTTCGCCTTGCAGGTAATAGCTATCCCATTCGATCCCAATGATAATGAAAAGTACGAGGAGGTGATGGCGATGACCAAGAGCGTTATACTTGATGAGCTCAAGGATCATGTAGTACCACACATAGTCGAGAAGAAAATGACATTTGAGATGTGGGAGGCTCTCAAGAAGGTGTACTAACATACTTCTATGCAGAGAAGAATGCTGATTTAGAGTCAGCTGAGATCATATCAAATGAAGAAGGGAGAACTATTTGACACCTTCCTTGGAGGACTGAATGAGATCCGAGATCAGTTGACTACTATAGAGGTGACACCAGATCAAGAGCTGATGGTGAGGACAACCTTGAAAGTTATCTTAGAAGACTGGGAGGTATTTGTCCAGTGTATACTAGGCAGAGGGACTCTCCCACCTTAGGATGAGATGTGGGAAACTCTTCACCAGGAAGAGATCGGACAACAGTTGAAGATGGGTAGCAACAGTAAGGGGATAAAAGTCAAGCAGAGGAGGAAGACTTGGCCCTAACATCTGAGGGAAAGCAGGAAAAGCGGAAGAAGAAAGATCTCCTCAAGGTCAAGTGCTTCTACTATGGGGAGCTAGGTCATTATGCAACACAGTGTTCAAGGAAGAAGAGTAAGGGAGAGTCTTCTAAGACTAAGGCAACGCCAACATGAGAAAAGAAGGAAGTTTTGACAGATGATGACTGTGCCATAAGTGCACATGCACCACTTGAGTGAATGTGTGGAGACATCGAGCTGTAGTCAGAAGGACTACAAGCGATGAGGGGAAGGATCCTCGAGGTAACTAGCCTCTTGGATTATACCTTCATATGGGAGCCCTGATGAGGAGTAGCAGGACTAGATGATGTGGGTAGAGACCGATGTGGATGGAGTAGTAGAGAGAGATATAGTGCAAGTGTCCTAAGACAGTGCGAGGTTAACAGGTTGTAATAGTGAAAGAGGCACATGAGTGTTGCACCAGTGTAGGATGGCACATAGAGGTGTGCAATGATGTGAGATGCAGGGAGTTGTTGCAGCATCATAGAGGTTAGAGAGGGAGAACTTGTTAGTGGCAGAGGGAGCTTCAACATTAGTGGGTGTCTCTAGCCCAACAGGGAGGTCAGATTGGGAGATCAGTTACTTACTTCTCAATAACTGATTTGCAGTGAAACAGTGGAATCATGATGTAACATGATGAGAGGAGGTGCACTGCGGATGTAGTGGTGGGAGAAAGCACCAGCAACAACACAGATGCAGAGGGAGCTATCGTACAAACGTTGTAGTGGTAGTGGAAAAACCATGGGTAGCAGTACATGATGCAACAGTGTAGAGGATGTTGGGTAGGAATGCCTAGCATCAGCACAGGTACCGATGTTGGATGATCCGAGTAATACTCAGTGAGGAGTATTGCTAGAGGAGAGTCCTCGCTAAGAGGGAGTGTTGATTTTGGGTAGCATCGGATGTGCGCTAGCCATGAAATTTGGTGGAGAGGTTGGGGTGCATGATATCTCCAATACCTAGAAAGGGTTTGGACAGATTCTAAATAGATCAGGAGATATTAAAATAATTAATATTTTCAATGGAGTCCCTGCATCTAAACTTAGGGAAAATAAAATATTTAAGTTTATTAATATGAAATTGTGTTATAATGGTCCAAAATACATGGATCAAGCCAGATCTAATCTTAGTTGTTGATTAGGGACTTAATCTTGGCTGTTGATATGTCAATAGGAAATGTATAAGAGGAGGCTTGAGGGTCACTTGAAGAACACATGAGAGTGACCAGTCATTCTATTCTCTACAATGGGGTTTGCTAAGAGAGATAGAATTAGTGATCAACGGATAAAGCTGAGGGGAATTTAAGTACAAAGAGACAGAGAGGCAACGATAGTGCCAGGAGAGCAGTGCAATAGCCAAGGAGAGTGACCCGGAGCTAGCCAGGGCTCACACAGGGCCACGCAAAGGCAACCGGTAGCTGCACAGAGCCTCAACTAGGTTAGCACCACCGACGCAGAGGGCTAGATGGTTGACGCAGATCCATCTGAGGTGACACAAGGCTAGTGTTGGACATAAAGGGGCTGACACAGTACAAAGAGAGGCTGATGCTACGTTTCTAGAGCAGATTTATGCTTAGTAGCTGCCGAAGGATTATCCAGGGTTTCAGCCAGGAGATTTAAAAGAAACTAAAAGGTATTATTGGCAAGGAAATTCTCTATTGGGTAGGCTAGGTTCGACACCCAGATTGTACTTTGATATTGGTTAATAAGAAAACCCTCGAATAGTTGCACCGGTTTTCCCACATTGGGTTTTTCCGAGGACATTAGTCCAAAAATAATGGTTTCATATGGTGTGTTTGTTTCTGTTTCTTTTAGTTTTTGATCTGTAATATGTTGATCATTCACTAGTGTTTATTTTTAGTATTTACATTGTAAATAACTTGTTAAGGAAAATAACATGTAGGTAGTAATAAATTACATAAAGTTCATGGAGGGTTCCTAACTAAGTAGACTTAGAAACTTCCACACGTATTAATGTGCAGTGGATATAAACATGTGGGTTTTGTAGTTGTAACATGAGAGTAGCAAACAAGGCCACCATTGAAGAAAAGAGAACACATGGCCTGAGTAGTGTCTGGATTGTTTGTTTAGAACAAATGCCAGTGTGGTGAAGATCTTGTCAAAGGATCTAGAAATCGTCGATGTTATCTCTATAGAGGAAAATTGGGCGAAGGAGACTAGTCGTGGAGTTGTACTTTGACTAGGAGAGCATGAGGTACCCACTCAACTAGATCTAGGAGTTTTCCCCTTAGCGTAAAACATTGGATATTTGCAACAGAAGAAAGTTCCCCTATAAAAACTTGCATAACTCTAATCATAGACAAAACTGATAAATGGTATCGAAGGGGGGGTGGAGAAGTGGTAATTAGTAATGGGTGGGGAGGCTCCACAATTGATTTGAGATTTCCACATATGTTACTATAACCATCAATGCCTTTCCTTGCAAACATAACCCCTTAAAGCATGGCATGCCTAGTGGCCCTCGTGAATGAGATGAGCCATAGATTTTACTACCCCATGATTGCATTAATCAAAGGGTGACCATGCGTCGAAAAGGGCACTGCAACGACTCAAGTGTTAAATATTGGCAAGCACAAAGGCCCCATGAGCCATCAATTTTTTGGACCTAAGAATCCTAAATTCCAATACGGATATGTGGTAATGGAAGGGTGCATGGCACTAGATAACCACTTATTAAAACATTTTAATTCATATGGGTAGAGTTCTTAACACTACTCAATAAGACATTTGGGCTCAGCTATAGTCTACACAACGAGAACCAAGAGAAAAGGATTGGGAAATGAAAGGGGCCATTGCTGAGTTATTATGTTGAACAGATGATGTCACCCCACACCACTTGCTCTACTAGTCCTCCTACTATGAATGCTACCTCATTTTCCACACCTTGTAATTCCCCCTACTATACCTTCCATAAGAAAAATTCAGATACCTCTACCAATTACCAGGCACATAAAACTATACACAACAAAAGAATCGTTTTACCAAGGTTGAGCAACTACATTACCTTCTTGTCCTTCAATAGTTTCTTTTGACAATCCTATAATATTCAACTCCTCTCATCCTTATGATTTCTAATGTAGCTATCACCTCTTTTTCACCTTTGTTTACCCATAATTGTTAGATTAACCATGAATTGGATACTCTTATACTTGAAGTAGGATTCAAATAAATCTTGTGGCCCATGACTTGGTTCAATTCCTTAACCTTCCCACCACTCCACACTCTACCCCATATGATCTTAGTTGGGTACATAAGGAAAGCCCTCAACTTATTATCTTCCAGCATTGTGCAATGACCTTTGGTATGATCCCTTCTTGAGATATTATTATGTGTGATGTTTCTCCTCTAGATTACACCTATCTATTACTAAAAATTTGATACCAATAGACTAGGGACATCATTTATCATGATAAATATCATTAATACCAATTGCAACATAAACGTCATACCTATGTGCTCATATCATCTTCACTTGAACCAACACACCCTCTTACTAGAAAATATCACATTAAGAAATTCAGTTGGATACAATGCATTTTTTTGTGTTTGGTTTGCCTTGTAAAACAAGATAAACTCACTAACCCGGTAACCCTTGATATGGTTTCCCTACTTCAATATTTTTCATATGTATTCACACAAAGCACAGAGTTACCACTAGCATGATTTATTAAAAATAGAATCAATTTTATTCTTGGAGCTTCCTTTACCAGTGCTCCATCCTATCACTTTGTTAATTAAGAGGCAACTAACATAGAATGCCAATTCAAAAATTTGTTTACATCAAGTTGTATCTAGCATTCATCCCCCCTGTCTGCATATCTCACTTTCATTATTCTCAAAAGGGATAATTTAGAATAACATCTAGTGATATATTACCATGCCCTTAATAAACCTACCATTAGAAATTGTTATCCCCTACCCTAGATTGAGGATTTATTGGACCACTTACAAGTGGATTGCTTCTTCACAAAGAAGGATTTTACATCTCACTACAATCAAGTTTGCATGCATGCAATAGACCCATGGAATACTAATTGGAAGACTAAATTTAGGCTATTTGAATCATTAGTCATGATATTTGGCTTGACAAATGTGAATACCATATTTATGTTATTAATCAATGTGTGTTCATGACACGCGGAGCTATGTTTGCGGTTATTTATTTTGATGATATTTTCATATTCAATAAATTTTGGGTAGAACATCTACAACATGTTTGCGACACACTTGAGCTACTACAAGAACATATAATTTAGTTGAAAGAAAAGAAATCCTATTTTTGGCAATCATCAATTACATATTTGGCATTCATACTTGATTCACATTGAGTTTGACTAGATCCCTCTCTGGTATAGCCTTTGGCATAATGGATAGTTCATTACAATTCTCATGACCTCAATAATTGCATGGGAGACATTAATTTCTATGTAAAATGTGTTTTTCTTTTTTCCAAGTTGGCCTACCCATTACACCAGTTGTCCAATCAAGAAATATTTCTTTGGGATATTGAGGCTAAGTTCCATTTTTCTATGCTAAATGATGACTTATTCTTTTATCCCATTCTCCATTTAAAGAGTACACATCAACCATTTAAAATAGAAATGGATGCCTCTCTCCCTTCCATCGAGGTTGTTGATAAATTGGGATCTCATCCCATATCATACCATTTGAAGACTCTTGTAGAGGCCAAGCTTATGTACAACACATATGAAAAGGAATTTTGCAGTTAGTGCATGAATAAAAGCAATGGTGTCATTATATTCTTTGCAAAGCAACCATACTCCATATCAATCATCATCCACTGATATTCATCAACTTGTAGACTAAGATTCAAGAGAAATTCCATCAAATGTGGGTTGCTTTCATCCAAAAGTTCCATCTTGTGATTAAATATAATAAGGGCACAACTAATAAAATGCTTGATTTGTTAAGCTAACAACCTACTCTGGTCCTACACAATCTAGAGCTTCATTGTGCCTTTTTTTATGCTTGGAAAGAAATATATGTAATACATATAGTATTTGGTTAGATATGGAAAGATTTTCAATAACTTACAATTATCAACCGAAAACCCTTTGTTGATTATGGCATTTTTTGTGGTTGGTTATATAAACTTAACTATTTGTGTGTGCCACAATATGATGATTTTATCCTTCTCACATGTGAAGCACATGCCTTTTCATGCAGGGGGCATTTTTGCATAGCTAAGACCATTCTTAATATCTGAAACCACTTCCACTAACCTTCCTTATACAAGAAATTAGAAAAATTCATTCGAGTGTGTTCATTTTATCCATAAAGCAAGCCATCAAACTATAATCATGGTTTACGTCGACCATTACATATTCGTTGTTTCCCTTCAGAATCCATTTGTATGGAATTTTGTAGTGGTATTCCTACTACTTTCAACAAACATGATGCTATTTTGGTAGTGGTAACCAATTTTTCTATGATATCTATCTTTCCTCCATATCATAGGGCTAAATTGACTACTCAAACTATAGGTCTCTTCTAACATCATATTTGACCATGCTTTGGATTACTGAGTAGAATTATTTTTTATTGAGATTCTCACTTTCTCAGTACCTTTTGGCATATTCTTTGGTCTATGCTAGGTTTTAAAATTCATTTCTCCACCACCTTTCACCCACAAATAGATGGCCATTCGCTACTTGTCTATTATATTCTATGTCAATCCCTTACAAATATTTGGATTCCTTTTTTCATATTATTATACATAATGACAATAGGGTCATGTAATCCTCTACTAGGTTCTTCCCTTTTGATGTTCATTCTAGGTTTAAGCCAATTTTTCTCTATGAGATGCCATTGTATATCACCCCTTATGGTTTTGTACATAAACAATAAGAAAATAAATCAAGATAGCATATTATATACTTTATATCTTAGCGCTATACTTAGATATTTGTTGATTTTCATGTTTCCTAGGATCACGCCAAACAAACGCATGAAAACCATTACACACAACTTTCATTCAACCATGAGATCATGAGGGCTCTTGTGGAAAATAAACACCTCAAAGGCCACCACCATAAGCTTCAACCTGAAGCTCTTTGAAGCACCTATCCTTGATGATTCAACCATAGTTTAGCATCCTAAGGATAATATTCCTAATTTTCATCGTCAAACTACTAAAGACAAAATTATTAGTTCCAATTTGACAACAATTCACCAATAGACATGCAGATCATACCTTGTAGCTTGGAAGGAACACACACCCACATAGGAAAAATGGATGACAACATGGATATTGCAAAGTAATTTTCCTCATTTGTTGGTGGAAGTAGAGGTGCATCTGGCTCTAAACAAGTAGGAATTTGGCAACCAATAATACCATTCCTCTTTTGTGGCAACTCATAATGAGGAAGGAAAAATTTATTAATGTGTTGGATGTTTCTCATTCAAACTAGCTGGGCAACTTAAAACACGGAAGGAAATATCTAAATAATGTATTATTTTTTTTTTTTCCGTGCAAAACTATTTGTAATCAAGCCAGTAAGAAAGAAAATTTCTTGTAAAAGGTGGCCTCTCCCTCATAATAGAATGGTGGTCTTCTTTCCAAGATCTTGTTATTATCTCTATGTTTTTTCATTGCCTCATGAATGACTAATATTTTTAAAATTTCAATGTAGATAAAATATGTAATTGTAAGTTACTAAGTTGCAATTTTTATAAATGAAATTTGTCTTTGGTGACTAAATACAAAATTAATATTAAAACCATAACAAATCCATGTGTGGGATAGTGGAAGGTGTCATGAAGAAGTATTAGCAGGACTGCAAAACAAATAAGCAACTGCACAATGCCAAAACTAAGTGTGGGATACTAGAGGATTCAAGAATCAAAGGAACTTAGACTTGAGGTCATAAAGAATTTCAACTTAGGGTGTTTGATGCAGGAGCATAAGCCCCAAGTTCTTCATTTTTCCTAGACCTATAGGGGTGTTGAAATTTATGAATGGAAGTAAAATCTTTTGTCTAGAATTTTGTATAAATTAGGAAATTCTCATGCAAAGGAAAGTGTCCTAGTTCTAGAAGGAATCTAGGTTTTTATAGGAATTTTGAAAAGTTGGAATTCTTTGCCATGTGACACAACCTAAAAGAGATAAACAATTGGATTGAGATGTCTTCATACTTCTAGAAGAGGGACATATGTAGGCTTTCAAGATGATTGTTAGTTATAACCTTGACAATGTAATTTAGATATTTTTCTTAATTAATAGTGTAGAGTACGAGCTCATAAGAGGCACAAAAGTAACCTACAAGAAAAGATAGGAAATATCCAATATAATATAAGGACAAAAAGGGCCTGAGAGGAATAGAGGAGAGGCTCATTACTATGTAAATTAGGTCATATTGTATAGACTGAGTTTTAATAGAGAATGTGTGAGATTATCCTCCATCATGGTGTATGCTTGATCTTTGTGTGTATATTAGTTCATGTATGATTACAAGTTATTAAATCATTTTTGTTTATTATGGCTTTGTATAAATTTGTAAATGAATATAACCAAGAGGGTTTTCACGTTGTAACATGAGAGTAGTGAGCAAAGCTAGAGTTTCAAAAGGGAGCACAAATGGCCTGAGTAGTGTTGGAATTGTTTGTTTAGACCAAGTATTGGTGCAGTGAAGACCATGCTTAAGGACTAATAAATCATGGATGTTATCCCTATAGAGGACAATTAGGTGAGGGAGACCAATTGAGGAGTTGTACTTTTACTAGGAGAGCATGAGGTAGCCAAAAAACTAGTTCAAGGATTTTTCCCCTTAGCATAAAGTGTTGAATATTCATAATGGAAGCTAAGTTCCACCCTACAAAAAGTTCCATAACTCGACTCATAGACGAAACCCACAATCAGTATCTAGGGAGGTGAAAACGTGGTAATTGGTAATGGGTGGGGAGGCCCCTCAATTGATGTGAGCTTTCTATATATGCGATCATAACCATCAGTGGATTTACTATAACATTTCACCCTTAGCTGATGGCATGCGTAGTGGCCCTCGTGAATGAGATCGGCCATAGATTTAACTACCCCATGATCGCATTAACCAAAATGTGATCATGTGTTAAGAAAGGAACAAGGGCTAAAGTGTGGAATAACGACATGCATAGAGGCCCCATGATCCATCGATTTTTTGGATCTAAGAATCCCAAAATTCAACTTGGACATTATTTAATGGAGGATCCCATGGGAGTAGATAATGAATTCTTGATAAGTGTTAAGTCACATGAGTAGAGTGCTTAACACTCATTACTAAGAGATTTAGGCTTAGGTATATTTTACACAACCAAAACTATGAGAAAAGGATTGGGACATGAAAGAGGCAAATGTTGAGTTATTTTTTAACCAACTGATGTCACCACTTCATCACTTGTTTGACTAGTCCTCCTATTATGACCATGTTTCACACCTCATAATACCCTCTGTTATACCTTCCATAAGACTAATTCACATACGTCTACAAATTTCCAAGCACTTAAAAATAAATGCAGCAATAAGAACCTTTTTACCAAGTTTAAGAATCCAGATTTCCCTCCCTTGCTTGTAGTTTTTTATCTTGACAATCCTATTGTATTGAACCCATCTCTCATCATTATGAATACCAATTTAGTTGACCCCTCTCTTGCACCTATGTTTACCAATTTTTTTTAGATAAACCATTAATTGGCTACTCTTATACTCGAAAGTAGGATTCAAAGAAATCTTGTGGCCCATGACTTGGTTCAATTCCTTAACTTTCTCACCACTCCACACTCTACCACATATCAACTTAGTTGGGTACAAAAGCAAAGCCCTCAACTGATTTTATTTAAACAATTTTCAATGACCTTTAGTATTTTCCCTTCCTGAGATATTTTGGTGTGTCACGTTTCTCCTCTCGATTGTTTCTACCTATTACTCAAAATTCCATATCAATAGTCTAGGTACATTGTTTCTCATGCTAAATATAATTAATACCACTTGCAACATGAAGATCATACCTATGTGCTCATATCATATTTTCTTGAACCATGACACCCTCTTACTGGAAAATATCACATTAAGAAAGTCAGTTCAATACAATGAATTTCCTTTTGTTTGGTTTTCCTTGTAAAACTAGATAAAATCGCTCACATGGTAACCCTTGATATGGTTCCCATACTTCAACAATTTTCATATGTATTCACAAAAATCACGAGTCTACCCCTATCATGCTCTATTAAACACATAATGCATCTGATTCTTGGTGCTTCTTTTCCCAATGCCCCATCCTATCACTTTGCTAATTAAGAGGCAACTAACATAGAATGCCAATTCACACAAACATTCACATAAAGCCATATCCAACCTTCATCCTCCCTATGTGCATCTCTCAATTTCATTATTCTCAAAATGGATAATTCATAATAGCATCTAGTGAGAGACTATTATGCCCTTAGTAAAACTTCCATTAAAAATTGTTATCCCCTGCCCCAGATTGAGGATTTTTTGGACCACTTATAAGGGGCTTTCTTATTCAGAAAGATGGATTTGACATCCTACCATCCAGTTTGCATGGATTGAGTAGTTCCATGGAAAATTAATTTGAAGACAAAATTTATATTATTTGAATTGTTAGTCATGCCATTTGGGTTGACAAATGTGCTGACCACATTTATGAGATTAATCAATGACATGTTTAGGCCACTCCAGGGTAAGTTTTTGGTCATTTATCTTGACGATATTTCAGTATTTAGTAACTTTTAGGTAGGACCTCTAGAACATGTTTGCAACACACTTGAGATACTACAAGCACATGAAATTTAGTTAAAAAAATAGAAATCCTATTTTTGGCACTCATCAATTCAATATTTGAAATTCATACTTGATTTAGATTTAGTTTGACTAGATCACTCTCTAGTATAGGGTTTGGCATGATGGTCAGTGCCTTCTAATTATCATGACCTCAATAATTTCATGGGAGTTATTAAGTTATATGGAAAGTTTGTTTCTCATTTTTCCTTGTTGGCCTACCCATTACACTAGTTGTCCAATCAGGAAACAATTCTTTGGGATATTGAGGCTAAGTGCTATTTTTATAAGAAAAATGATGACTTATCATTTTCTCCCATTCTCGATATGTGGAATACACATCAGCAATTTGAAATAGAAACTAATGCCTCTCACTTTTATATCGAGGTTGTTCTTAAATAGGGAGCTCACCCCATAGCATACCATTTCAAGACTCTTGCATGCTCCAAGATAATGTACAACACCTATGAAAATGAATTATGTAGCTTAGTGCAAGCACTAAAGTAATGGTGACATTATACTCTTTGTAAAGAAACTGTACTCCATATCGATCATCATCAATTTATATTCATGAACTTGTACACACATATTCAAGAGAAATTCCATCTGATATGGATTGCTTTCATTCAACAGTTCCATCTTGTGATTAAATATAGTAAAAGTACAACTAAGAAAATGGTTGATTTGTTAATTTGACCACCTACATAGGTCCTACACAATGTAGAGGTCCATTGTACCTCTTTTGATGCTTATAAATACATCTATGTAACACGTCTAGTACTTGGTCATATATGGGAAGCTTTATAACAACCTAATAATCAACCAAAATCCCTTTCCTGATTATGGAATTTGTAAGGGTTCATTATATAAACTTAACTAATTTCTTGTGCCACAATATGATGATTTTCTCCTTATATGTGAAGCATGCACCTCTTCATGCAAGGGGAATTTTTTCATAGCTAAGACCATTCTCAATCTCCAACACAACTTCCACTAACCTGCCTTACCCGAGAAAGTAGAAAAAATAATTCGAGTATGTTCATTGCATTCATAAAGAAATCCATCAAACTATAAGCATGGTTTACACCGACCTTTACATATTCCATGTTTCCCTTCAGAATCCATTTGTATGGAATTTTTGAGTGGTATTCCTGCTACTTTTCACAAACATGATGCTATTTCAGTAGTGGTATGCAATTTTTATATGATGGCTATCTTTCTTCCCTATCATAAGGATAAATTGACTACTTAGGCTGTATATCTCTTTTTACATCGTATTTGGCCATGCTTTGGATTATTGAGTAGCATTATTTTTTATTGGGATTATCACTTTCTCAGTAAGTTTTGGCAGACTCTTTGGTCTATGCTAGGTTTTCAACTTCGTTTCTCCACCAAATTTCACCCACAAATAGATGGCCATTCCCAAGTTTTCTATCATAATCTAGGTCACTTCGTTACAAATATTTGGATTCTCATTTTCACATTATCCAACATAATGACAATTGGGCCATCCAATACTCTACTAGGTTTTTCCCTTTCAATGTTTATTTTGGGCTGAAGCAAAGGTTTCTCTATGAGATGCCATTGTATATAACCCCTATGGTTCTGTATATAAACAATAAGAAAATAAATCAACTTAGTGTATTATATACTCCATATCTTAGCGCCATACATAGATATTTGTTGCTTTTCATGCTTCCTAGGATCATGCTGAACAAAGGCACAATAAACATCACACACCCATGTCATTCAACCATGAGATCATGTAGGGCTCTTGTTTAAAAGAAACACCTACAAGGCCAACACCACAAGTTATGATCTGAAGCTTTTTGAACCACGTATCCTTGATGAATTAACTATAGTTTAGCATCCTAAGGACAATATTCCTAATTTTTAGCCTCACCCTGCTAAAAGATACAATCATTAAATCTAGTTTGACCACATTTCACAAACAAACATGAATATCATACCTTGAAGCTTGGAAGGGATAAACACCGACATAGGAAAAATGGATGACTACATGGACATTTCAGTGTAATTTTCCTCATTTGGTGGTTGAAGTAGGGGCACTTCTAGCTCTAAACAGGTAGGAATTGGGCAACCAATAATAAAATTCTTCTTTTGTAGAAACTCATAATGAAGAAGGAAACATCTATTAATGTGTTGGATGTTTCTCATGCAAATTAGTTGGGCAACTTAAAATAATAAAAGAAATATCTAAATAATGTTTTGTTGTTTCCATGCAAAACTATTTGTAATGAAATTAATAAAAAAGAAATTTGTTGGTCTTGTTTTCACAATCTTATTATTTATCTCTATGTTTTTTCATTGTCTCATGTATGATTAATAAGTTTCAAATTTGTATGTAAATAAAATATATAAGTGCAAGTTACTAGGTTGGAATTTTTATAAATGCAATTTGTCTTTGGTGATTAAATACAAAATGAATAGTAAAATAAAATTGCTTTTATGTTTAAACTATCTCGTATTTTAATGAGAGATTTTAGAGTATAGATAGAATATGATAATTAACACTCAAATTTAAAGCTTTTGTAGTGAGAGATTTAAACCATAGATAAATAATAGAGTAGAATATCAAACATACATTGAAATTGTCCTTGTTTTAGGAAAAAAATGTGGATTAGAAGAATTGAATAAAAATGTGGATTAAAAGAATTGAATAAATATAATTTATAGTGGTTTTTATAGAATATCCCAGGTGGTTTTACATGAGAAAATTAAATTACAATTTTTAATGCCATACGTAGAATGATTTGACTTGTTTATGATTTTTATATGTGATCATTGGATAGATTACCTATTTTACTAAAACCATATTTTTTTTATGAAAACTAAAAAATGGAATCATTGTATTATTATATTATATTGATTTCTCCACTAGTAAATTATTTATGTTTGTTTCATTAAATTTTCGAATGCATAAAATTTGTTTTTGACATTACGTGCATACAATATAGTCATTTTTTATAAAATGAAACTTTTTGAAGATATTGGCTTTAGAAGTTTTTTAAGAAATATGGGAAAGTGGAGACTATATTTTGTGATGCTTCTCTAAGATTTTTGCAACCAACGAATGGAAAACGCCAAATGAAATTGAAAAAATGTAAAATTCAAGCACAACAAAGCAAAAAATAGGTTCTTTTTGTTTATTATTTAATTTTAGTTGACCAAAAAAAGTTAATATAAAGCATAAAATAGCTCAAATTAGGTGAATAAAAATGATCAAAGTTTTGTGACTTCCTTTTTCAAGTATTCAGTTTTTGTAGAAGGAAAGTTATGGTTGAGAAATGTTAACTGTATGTGCCACCAAGGTGATAAACTCGACATTGAAGTTGATGAGTTGTGTATGCTAATGAAGGAATTTCATAAGGAGGGGAAAGTGAAATAAGGAATATAATCATGTGGGGAATTGAAAATCAAAGTATAGAAGTTGGGACAAATAAAGAAATCAATACAAATAAATAATAAGTGGAGGATATTGTGTTGGAAAAGTTTAGTCTCGAACAAAAATGGATGAAGGTGTTCAATTAAATACATCAATAACAAATAAATAACAAGTGTAGCTTTGAAAAAAATGGATGAAGGTGTTCACAATAAAGCTTGTGGACAGTGGCAAAATAATGTGTGGGATAGTGGAAGGTGTCATGAAGTAGTAGTAGGACTACACAAAAACCAAGCAAGTGCACAACGCAAAAACCAAGTGCAGGATACAAGATGGTTCAACAATGAAAGGAACTTGGATAGGTCATAAAGGTTTTCAAATTAGGGTGTTTGATGTAGGAGCATAAGACCCAAGTTTTTCTTTTTTCCTAGAAATATAGGGGTCTTGAAATTTATGAATGGAAGTGAAATCCCATGTCCACATTTTTTTATAAATGACGAAATTCTAATGCAAAGGAAAGTTTCCTAGTTCTTGAGGGAATCTAGGTTTTTATAGGAATTTTTATGAGTTGGCATTCTTTGCCATGTGACACAACGTAAAAGAGATAAGCAATTGGCTTGAGATGTCTTGGGACTTCTAGAAGAGGGAGATATGTAGGTTTTCAAGAGGATTGTTAGTTATATCCTCCATAATGTAATTTAGATATTTTTCTTAGTTAACAGTGTAGAGTACGAACTCGTAAGAGGCACAAAAGTGACCTAGAAGAAAAGGGAGGAAATATATAATATAATCTAAGGCCAAAGAAGGTCTGAGAGGAATAGAGGAGAGACTCATTACTATGCAAATTAGGCAATATTATATAGACCCATTTTAATAGAAAATGTGTCATATTATCCTCCATCATGGTGTATGCTTGATCTTTTTGCATATATGAGTTAATGTATCATTACAAGTTATTGAACCATCTATGTTTATCATGGTTGTGTATAAATTTGTAAATGAATATAACCATCAGGGTTTTCGAGTTGTAACATGAGAGTAGTGACGAAGGCTAGAGTTGCAAAAGAGAGCACAAGTGGCCTGAGTAGTGTTGGGATTGTTTTTCAGACCAAGTATTGGTGCGGTGAAGACCATGCTTAAGGACAGAGAAATCATCGATGTTATCCCTACAGAGGAATGTTGGGTGAGGGAGACTAGTCAAGGAGTTGTAATTCTACTAGGACAGCATGAGGTAGCCCTAGAACTAGATCAAGGAGTTTTCCCCTTAGCATAAAGTATTCAATATCTGGAATGGAAGCTAAGTTCCAACCTACACAAAATTCCATAACTCAACTCATAGACAAAACCAACAAGTGTTATCGAGGGGGGATGAAAAGGTGGGAATTGGTAATGGACATGGATGGTCCACAATTGATGTGAGCTTTCCACATAGGCCACTATAACCACCACTGGATTTATTTGCAACATTCAACCCTTAGCTGATGGCATTCCTAGTGTCCCTCGTGAATGAGATGGGCCATAGATTTGACTACCCCACGATTGAATTAATCAAAAGGTGATCATTTGTTAAGAAAGGAACAAGGGCTAAAGTGTTGAATATCAGGAGCATAGAGGCCCCATGAGCCATCAATTGTTTGGATCTAAGAATCCCAAAGTTCAATGTGGACATGATTTAATGGAGGATCCCATGGGAGTAGGTAACGAATTCTTGATAAGTGTTAAGTCATATGAGTCACGTGCTTAGCACTCATTAGTAAGAGATTTAGCCTCAGGTATATTCTACACAACCAAGAATATACCTGAGTTGGCATCATACGCACAAGCTAGGCTTGTTGGGATTATCCCTCTTCGTATAGCCAATGGGTGAGGAGGCTTGGGGGCATGATATCCTTACCTTTGGTAAGTCAGATATGTTTCTGAAGTTAGGATTATGATGCAGGTGTCCTACCACATGAATATTGAGGGTCATTTCTAGGAATATCAATAGGCGATACGATGGGATGAGTAGTAGCTCCCTTATATTATCCTATTGCTCAATATGGGGTCGTATTAGTACTCCACCATGACATTCCGGGTTTAGTAGTAGCTCCCCGATGTGATTCTAGGTTGAAATGTGCTCACTGAGGATATGATCTCCAAGGATGATACACTGATAGATAGTCCAGGTAGTAGCCCAATGACTGAGATGCACACTTGTAACTAAGAATTTTCAAACCAAACGCATGCACAGAGTGGTCGAGGATGTGTTTGGGAAGTCTCAGAAAATGCACATAGTATCTTTGGGTGCGTTTGGGAGGCTAAGGCTTCTGCAGTCTAGTTTGGTCCCCAGACACAGTGATTGCATTCTCCAGGGAGTGTCGAGATCAGCCTCATAAGCATGCACATAGAGTCTTAGTGTGCGTCTAGGGCTATAATATGAAATATCAGTATTCTGAATATTCTTCTCAATGACAAATGTATTCAGTTGTTGACTACAATCAATTATAGTGCATTACATTCCTCAGAATTAGGGATTTGAGTATAAGCATGTTTAAGGTCATGTCATAGATGTTATAGTTCCTTTGTTGCGTTGACGAAGATTTGGATGATTGTACTTTCTTTTTCTGAATCATTTCATGACGATCTAAGAAAAAGAAGAATTTGTAAGTGTTTTCCTCGTGGTGGGTTTTTCCCTATTCTTCGACCTATCTTGGTGTCTTTATGTGTGCACGATTTTCTTCTATTCTTCCTTTATGTTGCGTTGCATTGACGATGATGATATTTTTATTTCTACATAGTTGCATATCATGATGAATAATTATGTAAATATGAATAATGTTATAATGTTATGGGCTGAAGTTAATGTGTTAACGAAGAAATGAAATTATTAAAGAAAAGAACAATGTATCCCTATGAAAAAATTAGAATAGCCACTACCCATCAGACATTAAATTGTATTTGATGTTACTAAAATTTCAATGATGTAATGATACTTATTAAAATTCTAATGAAGTAATTCTACTTATTGAAAAGAAAAATAAAATAATATAAATAATAAAAAAAGTTAAAATGGAAAACATATGAGGTAGGAGCATGGACTTGCATGCAGCTTTTGTGAAATGTTTGGAAATCACACTAAATCATTGGCATAGATTTCGACTTCCAAAGTTGCCACTTGTTGGATCCCTAGTTGATACTATGTTTTTGGAGGCTATGATCATGAAGTCCTTTATCTCTCCTCAAGAAAAAACATTTCAACCTTAGCATAACCAAATTCATTCTCCTCCCAGTTCTAACAAACCTTTATAAGAAAATGCACAAGAATGAGCCTACTATATAGCTCTCTATAGACCTCCATCGATATGATGTTGATATGAAGCCATTAATGTGGTTTCAATGTATCTACAATGTTGAAATCCGTTAGACAGTGTAAAGCAACGATGCTGAAACTGTTGAAATATTCATTACTAATCTAAGAGGTGAGATAGGTGAAATCCATTGATGCATTGACTAGTAAATTTTTGTCAAAAGGGAAATGCCACTGCAAGTCTACCTAAATCTACAAATTCAACAACTAAAATAGGTGGGGTGGTGGGGATGCATATCAAAGCTTGACGTTCAGAGAGGAATACCAAAACTTTGAGTAAGGTAATTATAATATATTTGAATTTTATATGCATATTTATTGTTTTTGGATTCCACACAATATTGTGGACAAGTATGATTAATTTGTTTATTTTTCAATTGATATTCATAATGGTTTTGTTAAACCACACAAATCTGTAAGAAGAAATAGATATCCTACCATAATGTTTCAGATGATGACATCAAACAACAATCAAACTGTAGCCTCAGAATATATGCCTTCAACATTATTATGATATTAATATTACATTGGCGAAGGAAGAAATCACAAATAAAAGCAAGAGAAACATGATGCACCCATTTTAGAGTAGAAGGCTAGACACTAGTTTGTGAATTCCTATGGATCATATACTCACATTAAAGATAAGGGAAACCATTTTAGCAAGTCACTTATAAAGGTTGCAAAGAAGACTCATTAGCTTGGGTGATGGCATGTAGCTTGGAAGGTCATAAAGAATAAAACCATTAGGCTAGTTAGGTAAGATTTTGATGTTAACAACAAAGAAACAATTCTCATTTTGATTCGAAAAAAGCTATAATTATCGATAAAGAATATTTTTTCACTCATTCCATTAATAAGATATTTCTTGTTCAAACAAAGGAAATTGTAAAAGCTTAAATTAAACATGTTTCTTTTAGAAAAACCTCTTTTCAATTTTTTCGAAAAAAATCAAGAAATCCCTTTCAATCCTTTCCACTCACAAGGTTCAATGAAATATTTTCAAATGAAGAATTGCTTGTATACCGAATTGACCTAGCCAATTTTATATGGAATATCAATATGCAGTGAATACAAATAATTCTTTCATGAAAAGCGTCATTGCAAGTACAATGACATTTACATTACAAGTATAGAACTAAGATTCTAGGGCTTACCATTAAAGAGAAATGACACCTAATTCCATCCTTATATTCTGCATGATTATGCTAGGGTATTCTACTAGTATCGATAAGAGATAAAAGTGAAGGTGGAAGGAAAAAAGGTAGTTGCTACAGTCTCAAGAGAAGTCAGTGAAGTAGTTTCATACGCAAGAGGAACAAAAGAGCTAGGTACTTGTTACTCTGTCCAATAGATTAGAGAATCACAAAGAGAGGTGCAAATATGGAGGCATTGCATGTCAAGTGCACTGGATCCTTTTTGTTAGTCATCTGATTAATCATAAAGAGAGGCACCCTTTTTAAAATAATAGAAGATAAAAAATGTGAATTTGTTTTAGGGGGACTCATGATTGGTCAAGCCATAGGTCCATATCTAGGCGAGTGAACAAGAGGATTCATTCATGATCTGACATGTTCCTAATGAACCAAGTGATCTCTCATTCCCTTACCTCGCGTGCATCATTGAATGTATGAGAATCACTGAGCACCAATAGTTGTCACATAAATGATAAATTCATAAGCAAACTCTATAGGTAAATTCCTCTTTTTGGGATTCTCTTGCAACTAAATAAGTGATGAAGTAATAATTAGGGAATAAGCTTCTCGGGAAAAGAAACATGCAATTATCTACATTGAAATTCCGCCTACAACCAATTTTCCATTCCACTTGTCCACTCCCATTTGTCTCTCAGTGAACATTATAATATAGACACTTCCCATCAAACATTAAATCACATTTGATGTTATTGCAATTATCATGAAGTAATACTACTTCTTGAAAAAAGAAAATTAATTTGGAAAACATATGAGATAAAAACACGGGCTTGGATGCCACTTATGTGCACCATTTGGAAATCACACTAAATCATTAGCATATGTTTCGACTTCCAATGTTGCCTCTTGTTGGATCCCTTGTTGATAGTATGTGTGTGGAGGCAATGCCTATGAAGTCCTTTATCTTTGCTGTAGCAAAACTTTTCAGCCTTAGCAAGGGAAAAATTCATCCTCCTCCTAGTTCCAACAACCCCTTCTAAGGATATGTAGAACAATGAGCCCGTTACATAACTCTCTATAGGCCTTTGTCGATATGTTGTCGAGATGAAACCATTAATGAGTTGTCAATGTATCTACAATGTTGAAATCCCCTAGCTAGTGTAAATCAATGTCACTTAAACTAGTGAAATTTTCATAACTAGTATAAGAGGTGAGATAGAGGCACACCATTAATGTATTTACTCATAAATTCCTATCTAACAGAAAGGCCACTGCAAGTCTACCTAAAATTACAGATTCAACAACTCAAATAGGTGGGGATGCATATCAAAGCTTGACATTCAGAGAGGAATACCAAAACTTAGAGTAAGGTAATTATAATTATATTTTATTTTTGTATGCATATTTTTTTATTTTAGATTCCACACAATCTTGTGAACAAGTATGATGATTTTCTTTATTTTTTAATTGATATCAATAATGTTTTTGTTAAACCACACAAGTTTGTAGGAACCGACAAATCTCCTACCATTCTGTGTTTCAAATGATGACATCGAAGCAATAATCAAACTATGGCCTGAGAATATATGTCTTCAACCTGATTCTGATATTAATTAAAATTACATTGGCTAAGGAAGCACACATAAAGAAAAGCGAGAGAAACATGATGCACCCATTGTAGAGTAGAAGTATACACATCAGTTTATGAATCCATATGGATCGTATACCCACATTAAAGATAAGGGAAACCATTTTAGCAAGTCACTTAGGAAGGTTACTAAGAAAACGCATTAGCTTAGGTGGTGGCAAGTAGCTTGGAATCTCATATAGAATAAAACCATTACGCTATTTTGGTAAGAATTTAACATCAAAAGCAAAGAAAAAATTATCATAAAGATCCAAATGGAGCTACAATTCTCATTAAAGAAGGTTTTTTCACTCATTCCTTTAATAATATATTCCTCGTTCAAATAAAGGAAGTTATAAAAGCTTAAGTTAAACATGTTTCTTATAGAAAAGGCATCTTTTCAAATTTTTTGAAAAAAACTCAAAAAATCTCTTTCAATCCTTTCCACTCACAAGCTTCAATGAAATATTTTCAAATGAATAATTTCTTGTATACAGAATTTACCTAGCAACTTTTATTTTGAAGGGCATACAAATAATTCTTTCATCAAAAGTGTCCTTGCAAGTACAATAATAATTACATTGAAAGCATAAAACTAATATGGTGGAGCTTACCATTAAAGAGAAATGAAACCTAATTCCATACTTATATTATGTAGGATTGTGCTACAGTATTCTGGTAGCACCGGTGAGAGAAAAACGTCAAGGTGGAAGGAACAAAGGTAGTTGATGCAGCCTCAGGATAAGTCAGTGAAGTAGTTCCATACGCAAGAGTAGGAGAAGAGCTAGGTACAACTCGTTACCCTGTTAGGAGAAGAGCTAGGTACAACTCGTTACCCTGTTCAAGAGATCGGAGAATAACATAGAGAGGTGCAACTCTTTGAAGTATTGGAAGTCAAGTGTACTTCATCATTTTGGTTATTCATCTGATTAATCATAAAGAGGCACCATTCTTGAGCAATTAGCGGATAGAAAATGTGAATTTGTGCCAGGGGGCTAATGATAGTCCGAGTCATAGGCCCATATATGGGTGAGTAAACGCAGGATTCATTCATGCTCCGACATGTTCCCAATGAACCAGGTGATCTATCATCCACTTACCCTCGCGCGTATCATTCACTCTAGGACAAGCAAACTCTACAAGGAAAGTCCTCCTTTTTTATGCTTCTGCAAATAAATAAGCGATGAAGCAGTAATCAGGGAATAAGCTTCTAACAGGAAGCAACATGAACTTCCGCCTACAAGCAATTTTCCATTCCACTTGTCCACTCCCACATGTCTCTTAGTGAACATTATAATATAGTTGTTTCCCATCAAACATTAAGTCGTATTTGGTGGAATTTGATAATGCTACTAATAAAGTATCACAACCTACTTGCAACTAAATAAGCGATGAAGCCATAATCAGGGAATAAGCTTCTAAGAAGAAGCAACATGAAACTCTGCCTACAAGCAATTTTCTATTCCACTTGTCCACTCCCAAATGTCTGTTAATGAACATTATAATATAGTTGTCTGTTAATGTCTGTTAAATTGCATTTGATGGCATTTGATGTTATTGAAATCACAATGAAGTAATGCTACTAATAAAGTATCGCAATCTACTTGCATTTGCATAATTACTCATAAAAAGTTTTCATTTTAAATTTAGTTTTTTTGGAAAATGTTTTTTTAAATATATTTAATTTTTAAAATGTTTGAAGTTTAATAATATTTAGATTTTCATATATATATATATAGATATATAAAGCTGTGATGCAAAGGCATTTAAATTGTCAAAATCACCTAGAGAACACACTTTGGGCTACACTATCCACTAAAATGGCTTGATTTTTATGAGTTTATGAACCAGTAACTTTCTCATTCTAGATTTCGTTAACAATACCTCATTACTCACACACATAAATATATATGAACCATTGAGAAAATGATAAGACTTACGTCCACATATTTTCAAAGTTAGCAAAACTAAAGTATATCATAAATATATAAATATTATAAGTATTTTCTGCACTCTACTAATGAATATAAGGGAGATGTTTGTCTTAATATAAAAGAGATTTTGTAGAATCTATAAAACAAAGCATTATATGAAAAATAATAACATTAAATCTAATATTGATTCAATTGAAAAAAAATAAACATATAAAGCTATTAAAATATTATAATTTTTTTATTAATATATTACATATATATATTTTTTAAAAGAGTCGTATTTTCATTAAAATAAATTTAAATAATAATGATAACATATAAACTTAAATAATTATAAAGATTCATATTTTCGAAAATATAATTCTTAAATCAATAAAATAATAATAAATTTAGATACTAAATATGAGTTACAAATTAACATGCAGAAAACATATTGAAATTCAAAATTTACAATAACTTTCTTTTCTCACACACACAACAATACAAAATAAAAGTAAAATGATTATAAACATTTACGCATATGTATGACTAGCACAACTAAAATAATAAATGTGCTTGTTATATGTTAATAGGCCTATATCAATTACATGCACAACCACATTAGTAAATGTAGTTGAAATATGTCGATAGATGTTAATGGTATATATTCAATATCAAAATTAACAATAATACTAATAATAATATAAAAGGAAATATAATACTACAAAATATTATTAACATTATTATATTGTGATAGAATTAATAAATAAATAAAAATATTTTTTTCCACTAGAAAAATCCGTAATTTTTCATTATATATATAGAAAAATTACATATTGTAGATGCTGTAGCATATGCTATAACTGAGTCACCACGGACTGCCACAAAATTTTGTACTAATATTTGTCCAGATACACCACGCAGGGCGATCTGTCATAATTATCATTGTAAATTTCCTTTCTTTTATGCCTATATAAGTCTGAATAAGAGCCACGCAGGGCCTGTTCAGAATATGTAACTATATATATAAGCCTATATACATTACAAAAATTTATGTTTTTACAGTATTTTGCAAAATAACAGCGAAAAATTCAGGGACTAATGTCCCTCTGATATTGCTGGTCTATGTATGGCCGATGAAAATAGCGGTATTCATCTGTCCCCCTTTGCTCATGTATCAACCACTCTCCTCTGGGTAATGTCGTGGCCTCCTTGGATAGTTGGTCAGCACTGTAGTTATGCTCCCTGTAGATATGTTTGCAAGAGATATTGTTAAATTCAGCCTTGAACATATTAACTTCATTCAAAATGTTACTGAGTGTGTGTATGTGACATGCAGTAATGCCATTGAACCAGTCTATGATGATCTTTGAGTCCCCAAAGATGTTTAAATTGATGCAATGATGCCCCAGAGAGAAATGAAGTAAATGACGGAGGGTAATGAGTTCCGCAAAGTTATTTGTTCCCTCTCCTAATCCCATCTTGACCTTGTAGAAATGTTGTTCATTAATGTATAAAAAGAAACCTCCCCCACAGCCCCGCTGATTTGCAGCGCCATCAAAGAATGCCCAAGGGGTGCTTTTGTCAATGATTGGCGGGGCATGTGTTTTGCGTTCTCTGGGTGGCGGTGGGTTAGGCAGTTCGTTATATGCAGAGATTATACCCGCCATGATGTGAGGCTAGTTCGCTGGTCTGTTTTCAAATATGTAACGATTGTGGGCCAGCCAGGTGTACCAACTGACAATCAGAGGAAGGGACTGTAATTTTGATCCCTTATGACGAGAAGACCAGTCATCCCAGGCAGTACCAAGGTTGATGCCTGCCCACTGCCCAGTAAATCGAATAGAGTGGGATAAATCTTGCCATACAGAGTGTATGGTGCTGCAATGTAAGAAAAGGTGCTCGGTCGATTCAGATGCACATTTGCATAATATACACCAGGTTGGGCCGAAAAAGGATCAGTGGAGGAGGCGATCCCCCGTGGGTACTTTATCTCTGAGGATGCATCAGAAGAATAATCTAATGCACATCGGTGCAGTGAGTTTTCATATGTTTCTCCACCAGCTTTTAACCTATTCAGGTCTTTTGTGTTGGATCAAGGAAATATATCCAGACTCTGGAGAGTATCTGCCATTCTCCACCTGGCTCCATATAAGTTCGTCTGGTCCTTCTTTAATCCTGATGTGAGATTCAGTAAGCGCTGATATGTAGTCCTGCCATTCCTGATGCCAGCGAGGGGGTAGACCTAGAAGACGAGCAGATTTCCATGCTTGTGAGAAAATACCTGTGTTTTGTGGATCAGCAATGTGTGAAATAACCCTGATCTCGTGAGAGTGGAGATACTGAATGAGGTCTCTAGAGAGCAGATGTCTTCCTCCACCTCCAGTCCATGGGTCTATGCCAATCTGAGCTAGGGATCCATCGTTAATTCTCCACACCAGATTGTCTCGAATGTGTGGGAGGGAGTGAAGAAATGCCTTCCACACCGATGAGTTTCCTGTCATCGGCCACCTAGGCAGACAAACCCATTCCATGATGTTTTGTGGGCAGATGTATTTATGATATGTAATGTGGGTCCATAAGTTCTGACCGGTCGACAGGGTCCATCCCATTTTTGCAACGAGGGCTTGTGCAAATAGTGGGAGATCTTTTAAACCGCATCCACCCCACTTCTTTGGCAGTGCAATCTTTTTCCAAATAATCCAGAAAAAGATTCTTTTGTCTTGATTCCCATTCCATAGATATCAATTGCACAGCTACTGCAAACAGGATAGGATATTCCTGGTGATCCATGCTAGTGCCATCCAGAATACTGGTGTAGCTTCCAGAACTAATTTGTTGAGGACAAGTCTGCCCACACTGGATAAATATCTATGACTCCAGGTGGACAGTCTCTTCTCTAGCTTATTGACAAGCTAGATCCAATCAGAAACCCTTTGACAGGTAGGTTTTAGACAAAAGCCGAGATATTTTAGACCTCTATCCAAGGGGTGAATGCAATAAGGAAAAAGCTGATGGGAAAAATGGGATTCATGGATGGAAGTACGGGCAAAAGTGATGGTAGATTTTGTTTGATTGGCGAGCATCCCAGTGGCGGATGAGAAAAGGAGCAGAATCTTGGAGAAAGTGTGGGAATCGCGAATGCTTCCATCCAGCAGGATAAGCACATCATCAACAAAAAGGAGATGAGTGAGAAAACAATCATCAGAAATCTTGAGGCCGCAAAGGTCTCCTGCCCTTTTAGCCGAAGCAATGAGTCGACTGAGCCCTTCCATGACAATAAGAAAGAGGAGAGGAGAAAGAGGGCATCCTTGTCTAAGCCCCCTTTCAGAATGAAAGAAGTGAGATGCCGAGCCGTTTATGAGGACACTAAAGGTGGGAGTGGTGATACAGGCCATGATCCAGGTGATGTAATTATGTGGAAAACCCAAATGGATGAGCAGCATCTTAATGTATAGCCAGCTGACCCTATCAAAGGCTTTTGACAGGTCAATTTTGAGAATGATGCCCTTCAATTGTATGGTCCAAATAGAGTGGATTTCTTCCTGTACCGATCCAATGTCTTCGTGAATCTGTCTAGAATCAAGGAAGGCAAATTGTTGAGGGGCAATATGCCGGGATAGTATAGGCGTGAGTCTGTTAGCAATGATCTTAGATATAATTTTGTATAGGAAATTGCATAGGGAAATAGGCCTATAATCTTCTTTCTTGATGTGATGTACCCCGAGATAGCATCCACCAGGGCTGAAGACCCCCAAGGTTCCCTGAAACCCAAGGAAAAATTTAAGTCCCCTCCGAAGATTATGTGATTAGAAGCAAGGATCAAGAGGGTTAAAAAGTGTTGCCAAAAATGTTCCCTCTTATGACAGGGTCCCTATACATTCAAAATCCTCATATTTTTCCCGAGCTCAGCTGAGAAGATATCTATGCCCATGAAACCTGAGCCTCCCCAAGAGGCATCAACCTTGATGGAGCGAGGGTTGTTACCAGTGGCCAGTCCCCCAGATCTCCCTACAGCATCCATAGCCACAAAAGACCATCTCGGGGCCAGAGGTTGTAAGGCACGGGTGATGTGATCAGCCATGCCAAGAGTTTCTTGTAGCAAAATAATGTCAATCGGGTATGCCCCAAAAAGTCTCTGCAGGGCTAGTTTCTTGGAGGCACTAGCCATGCCTCTGTAGTTAAAAGATAGACACTTCATGGGGGAACTCCTCTCAGGGTATTCACTGCTCGAAGAACCTCGTCAAGTGTGGATTGGTGGCTAGAGGCTACCTCTACCCCAGCTCGCTTGATAGCTTTGGAGAGATCAGACTTCCTACCCCAGATAGCAGAGGCACAGAGCCTAGTATGGTAAGGCCTAACTCAGATTGACTAACCAGGGTACCATTTGCAGGGGTTCTGGAGCGGAGGAAATACTGATGTGAAGATGAAAACCCTGAGGATGATGGTGAGATGGAGGATGTAGAAGGTGATAGGAGAGAGGGGGCAGTAGTGGCAATAAGGGGAGGGGTCATCATGATGTAATGTGTCATGGATGTATGGACTAAAGATGCAACAACAGATGTGCTATAAACATTTGATAAGGTAGGAGAGATCAGAGAAATACCCGAGACTTTCGTGGCCCCAGCAGCAGCCCGAGCCCTGGTCAGCGACGGCGATGGTGGCCTGTGCCCTGCCTCCACCGACTTGTGTGAGGGAGAGATCGCCGAGGGGGCAGGTTCCATGGCAGGGGGACGAGTACCCGCTGGTGAGTTTACTCTAGAAGGCGCAGGTGTCATCTTTGGGGAATCCTCTGATTTCCTGTTGAGCGGGCAATCTTTGAAGAGGTGTCCCACCTTGTGGCAACGTCTGTAGTGAAAAGGAACCCCTTCATAATCCAAGATCTGTACCCTGATATACTTCCCCCACTGAAGCATAATCTTCTCCTCCAAACCCTCGCGAGTGTCTAAGGGGAGCAAAATGCGAGCTAGGGTTCTATTTTTTGATTCAACAAAGGTGTGATCATGGTCCAAATATGTGCCTAGTGCATTTCCAATCCGGATAAATACTTCCTCGCACCAGTAATGTAATGGAAGTCCTGGCAATTGAACCTAAAGGGGTCCTGCCCCGATTTGTTCTCGCTTAGGGTCAAACAACGGGCTCCACCTCTTGAGTAGAACCGGAGCCATCTCGATATGCCAGTACCTGGAAAGAACCAAATCAGTGTAGTTTTCCTTTGCAAAGTGTAAAGAGAACCATCCCCTGGGCAGGACATGAACCTCTGGCAATTCCTTCAGAATTCCTCCCCAAATCTCCTTGATCCATTGAGTCAGTCTGTTAGTCGAGTACACCCTACCTCTAACATGTCAAACAAGCACCGTACTAGCCATAATAGTAGCCTACCCAATAACAGAGATCTCACCGAACTTGATGGTGATATCCTTTGTAGTAGCCTTGACGCACTTGGTCTTTCTCTTACCTGAGCGAGGTGCAGAAGGGTGGTCGACCAAAGGGTTTGGGATGCCTACTGGGGGGGTAAGTTTAGCAAATTTAACCCTCACCACTGGGGTTTCAAAACAACCCGATGGCAGATGGGCTGAAGAAGGAGGGTTTACCGCCACAGAGACCGAGGTGTCCACAAGGGGAATAGAGAAGAAAGTAGAAAAGGGTGGGTGAAGGTCGCAGGAAGGCGAAAGGGGGGTGTTCGCTGATAGAATGTGCAGGGTGCCCGGTGAGAGGGGGGCGATATCCAATGCCGGTGAATCAAGCGAGAGTGACCCTGAGGTAGGAGGCACAGAGTAATGCTCAGGGAGAGTGACCACAGGCGAAGGTAAGGGCGGTGGCGGTTCAGGAACCAGAACTGATGCAGATACCGTCGATGAGAAACAGGGGTTTCCAAATATAACCCGGTCTGGAAAGGGCTCCTCGGAATAATCAACTTCTTCAACCTCCATAGTGTCCCCCATAATCCCAACCAGATAATGACAGCCGAAAGCAACGGGCAAGGTAGAACGGTAAATGGTGGGCAACAGAAGGCGATGTCGGTACAGGGTTCATGCAGTCTGCAGTAAATTGTAGTAAAAACCCCCTAGGGTTTTACCCTAATCCCGCACCAATAAACATATATATAGATATAGATAATAATTATGATATGTATTTTTAATAAAAATAATTATATTACAATTATGGTGTATGGTATAATTATAATAATTATTATATTATGAATTATTATTATTATTATATGATAATAATATGATAATATTATCGATAACATAATAAATCTTTATTGATATTGTTAGGAAAACAAATTATTAATATTATAAACCCAAGGAATGATAAATCTAGGGAATAATATTTAACTAAAAGAGATTGTAAACACAACACATTATGAATCAAACTAGATCCATATTAACTCTCAATCTATTAAGCATCCAAAGGGATCAAATCTCTTTTTACTTTAAAATAAGTTTGCTTCTCAAGAAATTTGATCCCCTTCCGTGCTTGGTAGATCCAAAGATAAGATGTATATAGGCTAGTTTTTTTTTTGTAAGCTTTGGTAGGACCCTCTTATTTTCGAGTTTTTACATGTCCGTTATTCACCCCATTTTCGGGGAGGGTAGCACAAGAATTGAACCCAAGATCTCTGGTTCAGTGAGACTTCATTTCCATGGTCATTGCCACTTGAGCTACCCCATGCGGAGAAATTAAGGATATTATGGAATATGAAGGTTAAATTGGTGTATGAGACCCCCTTGTTTGGGGGAATTTGTCTGCTAAGTCTACGAAGGCATAACCACTCTAACCCCCTCTGGCTTCGGACTTGTGACCTCTTAGGGGGATACACATGTTCTTAACCATTAGGCCCACTCAAACTGTATTCATAGGAATGGAGGTTCAGTGGGTTGAATCCCTGACCTCCCTGACAAAGTGTTACGGCTTACCAATGAGCTACGTGGCGGAATTTTTGGAGGGTGTAACACTAGGACTTCCCAGGGGGTCACCCATCCCAGTACTACTCTAGCCGAAGTGTTCTTAACTGTGGAGTTTTTGTGGGATCCGATGCATTAACGTTGGTATGATCACACCCAAATTTATATTTTTTTTGGTAGGTAACCACCCATGGGGGATTTGAACCAGTGACTTATCACAAGGAGTTCCCTAACAATGCACCCATTCACCATCAATCCAAAGCCCCGTGGGCCAATAATATTAATATTTTTTTTTGGTAGGTAAGCACCCATGGGGGATTTGAACTAGTGACCTATAGCAAGCAGTGCCTTAATAGTGGACCCATTCACTGTCAATCCAAATCCCCATGGGCTTGATATAGGCTAGTTTAATTATAAATATAATTATTATTTTTATTTTTATTTTATTTTGGCCAAGTCAAAACGTTGAACATTAAAATATCTCTACCATACTGGAATCAAATATCTACATAGGAGTTAAGCTTACTTATGAAGCTCAAATATAAGGAATACTTTCAATAAAAAGTTGATTCGGTGAAAGAAAATCTTGGATAAAATATAATGTTATAGTATTATATTTTACCCAATATTTATTACTATTCACAGCTAGTAAAAGGAGGCCAAGGGTGGGGGGATTACTATTTAAAATGTAATAATATTATAGTTTACCTAATATTTCTGATCACCCCCCAACCTAAATATTACATTTTAATCAATATTTCACATTTTACTCAATATTTCCCATCACTAGTGCTAATTTTATAGTTGATTTCGTTTACTTATCAACTTCAAATATAAGGAAAAATTATAATGAAAAGTGGCCCAATTGAGGGAAATATTGGGTAAAATAGAATATTATAATATTATATTTTACCCAATATTTCCCGCAAGGTAGTAAAATGTAGATCAAGATAGGCACAAATATTAGATAGAATGTAAGAATTACATTTTCCTTAATAATTTTGCCACCTCCTCCCCTCAACCCACACTTTCATATTTAAGCTTACTCATTTCTAAACTTATCATCCTAGATCTGTCATAGCTCTACTTCTATAGCACATTATTATACATAAATTAAGAAAATATATTACATATATTATATTAATGTGATTAGCAAAGAAGCCAATAGAATGAAGAAGCAACTATTGTTTTGTACTTTTTTCAATCTTGCTTAAACTTACACTTTTAAAAAAAACCTTCCTGAATCACCCATTATGTATTCAACCATTCTCTAATCGAAAAAAAATATACAAAATGACATAGTACAAATTCCAAGGGCAAACATATCTATAAAAATGTTTTACTTTTACAAGCTACATGGATTCAATGTCATCATTTTATACATAACATCAAACTAAGATGGATCTAGGCTACTCTAATTGCCCCCATAGATAGGTTATATTCCATGTGAATACCATGGGTCAGTACAATAGATCCTTAATATTCTTTTATTAATTTTTATAGGGTTATTTATATTTTGTTATTTTCATTTTATTTTCACCGAGTTAAAATGTTTACATTATATTATGTTACATTAAGTTACACATCTTTAACATATTTTATTTTCATTTTTTTCGAATCAAAATATTTACATTAGTATTACACATCTCTAACATCCTAGGCTCGAGAGTACTACTAAAAAAATAAAAGATATTATATTATACGTTAAAATAAAAATATTATATTCAAAATCTAGAGTCCACCAACGTTAAATTAGCTATTTTACTTTAATTATTTCACATTTTCTCACAAACATAATTCTGCTTTGCAAATAAATTCCACATCAATTTCTATAAAACCAATGTTGAATTTATATTTTGTTTATACATAAATATTATATAAACTTTTAATTAGGGCCAACATTGACATTAGATTAAATTTATTAAATGTTAAATATTTACATTTGACATCTACCCCATACTCGGTTGTATAGTGCATCTCGACACAACTAAAGGAATTAATATTGTAAATATTAGGATTGACATTATAAACCCAAGGAATTAATACTATAAATCGAAGGGATTAATAAACCCATGGGATTGATATTGTAAAAGGAACTAATTGATAAACCCAAGAGATTAATCTTAAAAACTCAGGGTATTAATATTATATACCCAAGAGATTAATCAAAGCAATTGATTAATATTATAAATCCAAGGGATTAATAAATATAAGGGATTATTATTATAAATATTTAAAAGATTGATAAAACTGAGGGATTAATATTGAGAACCCAAGGTATTAATAATGTAAATCTAGATTAAATATTAAACCCTAGATTAATATTATAAACCTTATCAATAATATTATATGATAGTAATGTAAACCTTTAGTTTAATAAACCCAACGGAATTATATTATAAACCTAATGGTTTAATACTAAAAAATAAAGCGATTATAAAACCATGGGAATAATATTAAACCCAAGGGATTAATTATAGAGTTCAGGCTTCTGTGATCCATATCAAGTTTATGAGAGATTTTTCGGTGAAAATCACATGGAATACCATTTGTCGACGCGTTTTGAACCAACTTGTCTTGACGATGAACCACACTAGTTGGTTCGAAACGCGTCGACAAATGGTATTCCATGTGATTTTCGCCAAAAAATCTCTAATAAACCAAGGGATTAATATTATAAACCCAACGTATATAAACCTGAAGGTAAATATTATAAACCCTAACATTAATATTATAAAAACTTATAATTAATATTATAAACTTAATGGATTAACAAAACCCAAGGGAATAACATCGAACCCCTACTATTAATATTAAACCCTAGGGATATAAACCCTAAGATTAATAAATCCAAAGGATTATAAACTCAACATATTAATATTAAACTCTAAGATTAATACTATAAACCCTAGAGTTAATATTAAATATTGGGAATACGAACCCTATGATTAATATTAGAAACTGTAGGATCAATATTATAAACCTAAGATATTGATAAACCCATTAAATTATTATTAAAAATCCATGGGATCATAAACGCAAGAGAATAAAATTAAACCTTATGATTAATATTAAACGTTAAGAATATTAACCTTATGATTAACAATAGAAATATTAGGATTAATATTAGGAACCCCAAGGATTAATACTATAAATTCAAGGCATTAATAGACCCGAGGTATTAATATTATAAATGCAATGAATTATAAACAAATGAGAATAATATTAAATCCAAAAGATTGTTAAACCCAAGGGAATAATATTAAAAACCCAGTGGATTAATCTTATCAATCCAAGGGATTAATAAGACCAAGGGATAATTAATATTATAAACTCTAATATTATAAATTATGAACTCAATATTAATTTTAATATTATAAACCCAATATTAAAAGGCCATAATATTGTAAACATAGTATTACACTTAAATTCTGTAATGTAATAATTTGACATTGAATAAATTGCAATGTAATGTAACGTTGCCACAATGGTTGTTAGATTGCTTTTCATATTGAGACAATGTTTGTCACAATGTCATGTTTGATACATTTTTGTACCATTCCAATGTCACAACATTAAACCCTACTAAAAACCCAAGATTAATATTATAAACACTAATTTTAAACCACCTTATTATAAATTATAAACTCAATATTAAATCCTAATATTATAAACCCGATATTAGAAACCCTAATGTTATAAACGCTAATATTAAAATCTATTTTTTTTTATGTTTCATTGTGATGTTCATTGAATTGCAATGTAATGTAACACTACGACAATGGTTGATCACCATAGTGAGACAATATTTGTCGCAATGCGATATTAGATACATTTTCGTAATAATATAAAGCCAATATTAAAAACTGTAATATTCTTTTGTAATAATTATAAACTGAATATTATAAATCCTAATTTTAAACCCCAATTTTGTATTGTCACAAAGTGGTATTAAATAAATTGCAAAGTATGTAGCATTGTAACAATGATTGGTTTTCACGTTGACATAATGTTTTGTCACATTCAAATATTACCCAAAGGATTAATATTAAAAACCGAAGGGATTAATAAACCCAGGGGATCAATATTTAACCCGAGGATTAGTATTACAAATCCTAGGAATAAGTTTAAACCCTACGAGTATAAACACTAAAATTAATATTACAAACCGCATGATTACTGTTTTAAACCCAATGGATTATAAACCCAAGTGAACAATCTTAAACATAACAGATTAATATCATAAACCCAAGGGATAGATAAACCAAAGATATTAATATTAAAAGTGAAAGCGATTGATAAACCTAAAGGATAAATACTAGAAACCCAATGAATGAATATTATAAAGCCAAGGGATTATTAATATGATAAAACCAAGGGAATAATATTAAAAACTTAAGGAATTAATATACCAAGGGGATGGTTAGTATTATAAATTCAAGCCATCAATAAACTGAAGAGAAAAATATTAAACATTAGGATTAATATTATGATCTGAAGTGATAGATAAACCCAAGGAACTAATATTATAATCCCAATGGATTAATAAAACCAACGGATTGGTATTATAAGCCTAAGGAGCTAATATACCCCAGGGTTTAATAAAAAAACCCAAGAGATATAAATTTTAAGATAAATAGTAATAAACAGAAGGGAATAACATGAGACCCTAGTATTAATATTAAAACACTAAAATATAAAATTGATGATTAATATAAAAAACCTTAGGCTTAATATTATGAAGCCAAGGGATTAATGCTATAAATCCAAGGGATTAATATTTTAAAGGCAATGGATTATAAATATAGGGGAATAATATTAAACCCAATGGGTTATTATTATAAACCAAAGGATTAATATAAAATAGCCAAGGGATTATTGTTATTATAAACTCAAGAGATTAATAATAAAAACTCAAGTGATTAATAAATATAAGGGATTATTAATATTATATGTCGAGGCCATTAATAAACCTAAGTGATTAATATTAAACCCTATGAATAATATTATAAACCCTAGGAATGTAAAGTCTAATATTAATATGCCCAAGGAATTGCAAACTTAAGGGATTGATATTTAACCACAAGATTAATAATGTAAATCCTAATATTATAAATTATAAACCGAATATTGAACTTTAATATTATAAACTTGATATTAAAAATCCCTAATATTATAAATGTGTTAATAAATCCAAATTTTGTAATATAACAATGCAACATTGAATAAATTGGAATGTAATGTAATATTGCGACAACGATTATTAGATTGATTTTCATATTGAGACAATGTTTGTCACAATGTGACATTAAATACTTTTTTGTATCATTCCAACATCAAAGTATTAAACCTTAATATAAAGCCCTAACATTATAAACCCAATATAAAAAACACTACGATTAATATTATAAAAACTAATATTATACCACACTATTATAAATTATAAACCAAATATTAAACCCTTTTATTATAAACCCAATATTAAAACCCTAATGCTATAAACTCTAATATTAAACCTAAATCTTGTTATGTCATAATGTGATGCTCAATAAATTGAAATATAATGCAACATTACGACAATAATCGATTCTCGCATTGAGACATTGTTTATTGCAATGCGACGTTCGATACATTTTTGTACCATTCCAATTTCTCAAAATTAAACCCTAATACAAAACCCCAAGATTAATATTATAAACTCTAATATTAAATGATATTATTATAAATTATAAACTCAATATCAAATCCTAACATTCTAAACCCAATATTAGAAATTGTAATATTAAACCCTAATTTTTTTATGTTTCATTGTGATGTTCATTAAATTGTAATGTAATGTAACATTGTGACAATAATTGATTGCCGCATTGAGCCAATGTTTGTTGCAATGTGCCGCTGGACACATTTTTGTAATAAAATAAACCCAATTTTAAAAGCCCTAATATTATTTTTGTGATAATTATAAACCGAGTCTTAAAAATCCTAATATTATTGACCCTAATATAAAACCCGAATTTTACAATGTTGTAATATGTCATTAAATAAATTGCAATACAATGTCACATTGTAATAGTAATTAATTATCACATTCAAATATTATAAACAGAAAGAATATCACAAACCCAAGTAATATTATGTATTAAAATTTAATCTCACTACATTAAACCCTTCTACAGAACCATAAGATTATAATAATCCTTAAAACTATTATTATAAATCCTTAGATTTTAAACCCTAAATGAAATTAAACTATTAAAATTTTGGCATTAAAATTAACATGACAAATTTTTAATGTGAAATTTAAACTATCGTAGTCATGTGTATATATATTCGAATTGAACTCCGTGAAAATCCTCTTTTGCGCCTAAGAATATTTAGTGGCTTTGTTGACCGAGTTGTGGTTCCTATCTTACATTTTCATCGAGAAATGAATGTCTTGTTAGAACAATGCAGTGCGTACGCCCATATAAATATTTTTACTTGTTTTAATCTTTTTTATTGAATATTTTTACGTGTTTTAATCTCTTTTATTGAAGACTAATAGGCATTATTTATAAATGAAAAAATATTAATTTTATTGAAGAGTAATAGGCATTATTTATAATTGGAAAAAATATTAATTAGATGAGGGATGTTTTGTTACACTAGTTTAAATAAAAAAAATTATTTAGATAAAAGGCTAATTTTTTTTATGGTTGATCATAGACGACTATGTTGGATCTTAGTTGAGCTTGGTAGACCATGGTTGATCATCACCAATCTCAGTTGACCATTCTAACGATGTTGATCTTTGAGGACTTTGGTTGACTATCGTCTTGACTGATGATTATGGTTGATCATGGTTTCCCATTATCATCGATCATGGTTAACCACGATTGAATGAGGTTTACAATGCTTGATGGTCTTAACCATAATAATCTTGGTTGATTGTTTTCACCATAACGATTTTGGATTATCTTTGTTGATAATGGTTGACCATGGTTGAACATCATATACAATAGTATACGACAATTACACCTAATAATAATAATAATAATAATAGATTATTAATTATTAATCAATTTTTTTAATTATTAATTATTAATAATATTAATTCCTATACCATTAATAGTAATAATATTAATATAATAATAGGGATACAGTATAAAACCTATTAATAATATCCTTGAATTTATTTAAAATAACATTAACACATTAACTTTATTAACTTTATTAGATTAATAATATATTAAGTACCTGAACAGACTTTTTCTAGCTCGTGAATTACATAAAATAAGTAATAGTATAACTAACCATTTATATAATAATTCAACTTAATTAATATAAGAAGAATAATTTTCTTAGATCTTAATTTTTAATAAACAATTAAATTTAAAATATTATTATTTTAAAAAAAAATTAACATTATTAATCCTTAGTAGTTATATATATGGTATAAATTTTACTTGTAATTTAATAAATTAAAAAAATATTAATTTAATTAAAAAAAATCTGATACAAAGTTATAAATGGGTAATAAACAATTAAATTATTATTTAATTATTAAAAAATATGATTATTTTAATATTATTAATCCTTAGTAGTTATATATATTGTGTAAATTTACTTGTAATTTAATAAATTAACTAACCATTAATTTAATAAAAAACCTCAAATTAAGTTACAATTTGGTCTTTTGCCCCCTTCTTCCTCTGTCCGATCAAACTAGCTGTTCCCTCATCTAATATAGCCGTTAGGTTGTCAATTTGGCCGTTACCTGGTCAATATGTATAGCTGTTGGAAGTTCTGCTCTAACTATTTTACATGCATTCTAGATCTGATCCTTCAACTTGTCCTAATGATGGACCACAGTGGTTGGTTCGAAATGCATCGACAAATATTCTATCACATGATTTTAGCCGAAAAATTCTCTTAATAATAATAATAATAAACTTCACTATCAAATAATAACATTACAAAATAATAGTATTATATAATAATTATAATATTAAAAAAAATTATAATATGTAATTATTTTGAATATTAACAATAATATAGTAATAATTTTTATAATTAATAACTAAAAATTATAAATAAATTAATTTATAATTATGGAGAGTTTTAGGAGCGCGGGAGGTTGTGGAAGACTAGGGCGGAAAGCTTCTGCGCGAGGGTTTCTCCATGGACGGGAGTAGAGGAGGGAGCTCCACTCCCTCCTTCAAAGAGGTAGTGGCTAACAAGGGCAAGACACCCCTGGATTCAGGCAGAGGTAACTCGACGGTAGAAGAAGAAAACAAGGACAAGGAAACAGTAAGCAACAAAGAGAAGAAAAATGATGGTACAAAAGAGAAACAAGAAAATGACAAAAAATAGGCAACAACAAACAAGAACCAAAAAGGACCATGCAAGCCGAAAGCTGATATCACGCCCAGAGTAATCTTAAATAACCCAGAGCTGCAGGAACACAGGGAGCACATGCAGACTTATGCTATCATATGAAAATTCATGGGACTATGGCCCACCAAAAAGGTGTTACAAACATGGATTAGAAGCCACTGGAAGCCTAAAGGAAGTATTGATATTCATCTAGGATCCAAGGGTTTTTTCACTGTAGTGTTTGTAAACATTGAGGACAAAGATAGAGTGTTTGAAGGTGGGCCCTACTTCTTTGTAGCAGCAGGGCTCTATATGCGGCCATGGATGATGAAATTCGTGCTGGAGCGGGAAACCTTTACTTCCATCCTAGTTTGGGTAAGACTCTATTCGCTACCTCTGGATTATTGGCAAATAGAATCACTAACAACTATAGGCAATAAATTAGGGCGGTATGTCAAAACTTCCAAAACCACAGGAAGGGGAAAATATACCTCCTTTACTAGATTTGTGTAGAGATGGACCTATCGGGAGCACTTCCGGATGAGGTGATATTGGAGGTTTATGATGAGGAATGGGTGCAGACAGTTGACTATGAGCATATTCCTTTTAGATGTCAAAAATTTCATGAACATGGGAACCTTCTTAGAGACTGCCCTCTCAGTAAGATAGAGAGCAAAAACAGTCCCAACACAAGGAAAGAAACAGAGGGCTTTCACAAAGTATCTCATAAAGGGAGAAATGGCGAAAAGGGGCTAAAACAACACCAAAGCGGAGAGAAAAAAGTGAGGCCAAGCCAATTCCAAGTTCTTGAAGAGGAGGAAGATATAACAGTTGAAAATCAAGTGATGAAGGATGGATATGTTAAGCAGGACAAGGGAGAAGAAGAAGATCAAGAAAAGGTAAAGGAAAAGTAGAAAGAGATCATGATGAGTGAATCAGAGATGGATATGGATCAGGAAATGACTCAGAGCGAGATGGAAATGGAGGACAATGAGTTGCAAGAGATTCTTGACAGAGAAAACCTAGATCTAGAAGGGTTCTTGAGTAAGGGAACGACGGGAGGGGTAGAATCTCTACCACAAGAAGAATGCAATCGAATAAGGTAGTTATTCTTATGGAAAACTTAGGCAAAGAACTTAGGCGAAGATTACAACATGGAAAAACAAGCCAACCATGGAATAAAAGTAGTAAAATCGACTCCAGGATTAGCTCCAAAAATCTGGGGAAAAAAAGGGGTAGAAAAAAGCAGAACGAGCTACTAATGGAATGTGGAAAGCTCATGATAGACTCAGGTAAGATGAAAGATCTAACCAGTTACTCCTTTACCAATCTGTAATTATGATGTTTACAACTTGGAACATTAGAGGTCTAGGTAGCAAAAGAAAGCAGAGAATATTGAATAATAGAATGAAGCAGGTAGCTCCAGATATAATCTTTGTCCAAGAAACAAAATGCTCTATTTAAAAGATAAGACAAATACATAGCAAATAGCTCAGCAGATATGAGTTCATAGAAGTCAAACACAAAATACTTCAGGAGGTATCCTTATCCTCTGGAATCCCCCAAAAATAGGTATTATTGATGCGGAAGCATTAATGAATTATTTATCAGTTGTTATTCAGCATGTAAGTGACAGGAACGCTTATCTAGTAATGAATTTTTATGGCCCTCAAAGGCTAGATGACAAAATCAGGTTTATTGATTCCTTAGTAGACCTCCCAAACAGATTTGCACGGCTTCCATGGATTATATGAGGAGATTTCAAATTGGTTAGATCTCTCTCGGAAAAGAAAGGGGGTATAAGAGCACTAAACAAAGATTCCTCAGCTTTCCAATGTTTTTCTGGAAACATGAAGTTGGTGGACATTGAAACAAACAATGGCCTTCATACATGGAACAACAAAAGAGGGGCAGATTCTTAGGTAGCTTCCAAGATGGATAGATTAATGATATCTGCAGAACTCATGCTTCTAGACAAGGAAATAATAGCGGATATTCTTCCTTTTGGAGGCTCATATCACTGGCTCATTCAAATGGAGATCATGGGCATTGGCACCCCAAGAAACAAGCGATTTAGGTTTGAAAATATATGGCTGTCACACCCGGATTTCTACAGCAATATTGAAAAATGGTGGGCTGAAGACCTGTAAATTCAGGGATATTCTATGTTCCTGCTGCATAAAAGACTAAAGAACAATAAGCAAAGGCTAAAGGAATGGAACCATAAAGAATTTGGTAATATTTTCACAAGTAAAAAAATTGTAGAAAACAAAATTCTGGAGCTCAATCAAGATTTGATCAAGAATGGCTTTGATAAAGACAAAAATGAGCTAGCAGAGAAACACCAACAAGAGTGGGAAATGCTGTGCAAACAAGAGGAAATTTTTTGGAAACAAAAATCTAGGGTTCTATGGCTAAAAGAAGGAGAATGTAATACCAATTTTTTCACAGATCTACCATTGCGAACAGAACTCACAACAAAATCTCTTCGATCAAGGATGAAAATGGCCAAATTCATCATTCCCATGAGGAGATAGATGCAGTGTTAGTAAAGCATTTTAGGGACATTGCCAAAGAAAAAGTCTCAGAAAGAGAACCTTTCCTCAAGGACATAACTAAACATATACCTAAACTAGTCTCTGGAGAGGATAACTATAATCTCAATAGACCTATAGCTGAAAAGGAGATTAGTGAGGTCCTCAAGGAAATGAAAAATGGCAAGGCACCAGGGCTGGATGGTTTTAATGTGGATTTCTGTTGGACTATCGTTAAAAGGGACATAGTGGAGATTTTGGAAGACTCTAGAAGGAAGAAGACCATCTTGAAAGCTCTCAATACATCCTTTATTGCCCTTATTTTGAAACAAGACAATGCTCAAACTCCAGAGAGATACAGGCCCATCGCCTTATGAAATGTTGTCTACAAGATAATTTCCAAAGTAGTGGCTAACAATCTCAAACCCCTGCTGCCCAGGCTTATCTCCGGGGAACAAACAGGGTACGTAGAAGGAAGGCAAATTCTAGACAACATAATTCAAGCTCATGAGGTGGTTCACTCATTAATACGCAACAAGAGAGCGGGCATGATCATGTAACTGGACATAGCCAAAGCTTATGACAAAGTAAATTGGATATACATAAAAAATGTTTGCTTTTGATCATAATTGGATCAGATGGGTCATGGCCCTGGTGACCTCTTCCAGCTTTTCAATTTTGGTAAATGGCTCTCCTTCTAAACTTTTTCTCCCTTCCAGGGCTCTTAGACAGGGAGATCCACTATCTCCTTTTCTCTTCATCCTCATGATGGAAGGGTTGGGGCGATCTATCAAACATGCAAGAGAAACAGGAAGAATTCAAGGACTCCAACTTTCGGAGAATGGGCAGGTTCTGACGCATCAATAGTTTGTGGATGATACCATGTTACAAGGAATTCCCACAGTTAAAGAAGCACAGGCCTACAAGCAAATTTTGAAGGACTTTGCGAAGGCTACAGGTATGGAAGTCAACCTTACCAAATCAAAAGTCTTTTTCTTTAACACTCATATCGCCATCCAGAGAAATATCTCCAGAATTTTAGGCTTTCAAAAAGAATCCCTTCCTTCTAAGTATTTGGGAGTTCCTCTTATAGCTAAACCCCAACACAAGAGCATTTGGGATCCACTAGTTACTAAAATGCAAGACAAGGTCAGGAAATGGACAAACAGATATCTAAATTTAGCGGGCAGACTAGTGCTTACTAAAGCAGTTCTCCAAGCTATCCCTATCTTTATGCTATCACTCCTCCCAGCTCCATTAGGAGTCTTACAACACTTTCGGAATATTCAATGAGATTTTCTGTGGGGCAAAGAGGAAACAAGGAAGAAATGGGCTTTGGTCTCATGGGAAAAGATCTGCAAACCCAAAAACCAAGGAGGCCTGGGTTTGGACAATCCAGAGATTCTCAACAAGGCTCTAGGAGCAAAACTTTGGTGGAGGTGGGTTAAGGATCCTAAAGCTCAATGGGCAAGCATCTGGAAGGAAAAATATGCCAATGCCTGGCCAGCTTCTGATATAATACATATGACAAGAACAGTGAAAGGCTCCCCCATATGGAATAAGGCTTGGGAGAACAGAGAAGTGGTTCAAAAAAATAGTTTCTGGGAAATCAGAGAGGGAGATCTGGCACTTTTCTGGGAGGGCAAGTGGCAACAAGAACCTAATCTTCTAAGGGAAGAATTTGTAGGCCTCGAGAAAGACACTGACAATCAATGATTAGTTAAGGTGAAATACTCTTGGGAAAATCCACAGAATGCAGGAAAGTGGAGAATTTGGAAAAAAATAGAGAGAAGAGAGGATAGGACCCTCAATAGTAAAGCTAAGTCCCTTAAGAGAATGCTGGATCAGAGGCTAATTCTAGTAACGAAAGGGCAAGATCAAATGAGATGGGATAACAACAAAGAGGGCAACTTCAACATCAAGGAAGCTAAAGGTCTTCTCCTTGATCCGGACCCACAAGCTCCAAATAATATTTGGTAGAAGCTTTGGAAGCACAAAGGCTGGATGAAAATCAAACTCTTCATTTGGTTAGTTAACCACCGGAAAATCTTAACCTGGGACAACCTCAAAAAAAGGGGCATGTTGGGACCCTCCAGATGCCATCTCTATGAAACCCAAGAGGAAACCATCGAGCATATTCTCAATAGCTGCATTTTCACAGACAGGATTTGGGATTTCTTTACCAACATCTTCAAACAGTCTGATAGAGACAAAGATTGTATTGGTAATACCCTAAACAATTGGAGGAATAAGTTTTCTGATAATGAAGTTCTCAATTCTGCCTGGGATCTCTTGCCGGGTTTCATTATATGGAATGTGTGGAAAGAAAGGAACAAAAGAATATTCAAAGAGGTAAAGAATGACTCTATTAGCCTAGTGAAGCTGATTGTAAAACAACTTAAGGAGACAGTTGGTACCACCATTAGGAATCTCCCCAAAAATCCTCCCTCAGTCGAAGAGTTGAGAATCCTTCAGCTGTTAGACATGCAGGGCTTATTCCTCAAGACCTAGGCAGGAAAGCAAGATGGAGAGAGGCAACAGAGGAATTTTGGCATCCTCCCCCTGAAGGTTTTTTAAAGTACAATATAGATGGAGCTTCCAAAGGCAACCCAGGGGAGGCTGGCTTTGGGGGAGTTCTAAGGGATGAAACAGGGAAAATAATTACCCTCTTCCATGAATACCTAAGAAAATCCACCAACAACATGGCAGAACTAATGGCTTTGGAACAATGCTTAGAATTTTTGATATAAAACAATTTTGAAAATGTCATAATAGAGGCATATTCATAGTTAGTCATCAACGCAGCCAGGAGAATTAGTAATGCATCAGGGCCGGAAAAGGTGACAAAACACTGGAGGTTAACTCGGGTTCTCCAGAGAATTCAAGTTCATCTATAGAAGCTTCGTACCCTCAAATTCATACATGTGAAAAGAAGAGCCAACAAGTTGGCAGACATTCTTGCCAACCAAGGAGTAGAATGCAAGAACAGAGCAACCATAGGGAGGTGGGACACAATGGCGTAAAGCAACCTGAAAAAACTCTGTCACAACCAGGCAGAGGAAGATATTGAAGTGTATAGAAGAAAAATAACAGAAACCAACTAGTGATGAACAGAGGTCAGAGGGTTGCTCAAGGTTGGACAAAAAGGTTCAGTAAGGACGATCTGCCAAGGTTAGCGATTAAGCTGACAACGTGTAGGATTATTCTCCATGTTGGGCGTCAGAGTTGCCCGGATCGAAGAATGCAGCATCTCATTCTGCAACATCACCTCAGGTCCTTGCCTGTCGGTGGGCTCTTTGGCGGGTGTTTCCTTTTTTCTTTTGGTTCCGGAAGTCAGGGCGCATCGTATGGCGTTCACTGCGGTCGCAAAACTGAAGTTTCCTGTCCGAAAACTGCTTACCAGTGGGGTAGTGGTATTCTGGCGATCACATGCCCCAAAGGTGGATTCTGGTTTTCCCATTTTGGCAGCGATCACATTCAATGGTTGACACGTGGCGATGGGGTCGGTTGGAATACCACCCTCATCGCACACTATTGTCTGAGCTTGTTGGGGGTGCGATATGTTCCAAGACCGTCCGATCTTATGATGCGAAGCGACGGCTGGGATGACTCGTGCAGTTTGGTGTACGGGCTTGTTATTTGTCGTGCTACTTTCCATTGCGAAGTTAACCGCTACCTTTGGATAGGGTTAGTAGAATCAATGGTTAAGATTAATGAGACAGGTTGTCCGCAGGTTGTACTCATCCTCTTGTACGGGGTGTGTTTCTCTCACGGCAATTGTAATTAAAGCAGCTGGTTAGTTTTTTGTTGGGAATAGTCAGTCTTTATTACTCTTGGCAGGATGCATTAGTTCTTTGTGGAATGCACCTTTCCTTTTCCATCCTCAGTTTCTCGGGTGGGGTGTTAAGTGGCGTTGTTTTTTTTCTAATTGGTTCTTCGGCTCTCTTTTGAGAGTTTTGGGGTTTTGTCATTGGGATCGGGGCTAGTTCCTCTTGCCTGTATTTAGTTTTTGCAGGCTTTCTCCTCAGTCCACAACTCTTCGAGGATTGTTGTACTCTATGTATTTTAATTGATGATTAATGAAATAGAAGGTCCGACTCTTGCTTTAGCAAAAAAATAATTAATTTATAATTATAATTAATTAATTATTATTGTTATTATTTAAAAAAATAATTAATTAATTATTATTATTATTATTTATTTTTAAGATGGAAACATTAAATTAATAGATAAGAGATTTTTTGTTTATGGAAGAAAAGAACTATCTGAATATAATTACACACAAATTATATATAAAAATATATGCATGGCTACACCGACCCGTCATTATGCTGGACCAAAAACCATGCGAACATACTTATTTGACTACCTACGTCGTCATTTTCATCCGGCCGCATGGAAACGTATTGCGAGGAAGAGGATCCTCGTGGCGGTAGAATTTTCCGGATAGCATGCACATCATTCAATGTAACCATTGGAGTTTCAAAGCATATTAATAACCGCTGCCCTTCTCCATTAATCACTTGGTAAGATAAACGCTTGAGGGACAATCCACACCGGCGATCGATGAAACGATTGAGGGACACTCAACCACCTGGTGGAGGAGGGCGTTAATCCCCCGCTTGCAGTTAATCAAGCGTATTGGAATTCAAACACATGCCGATTCTGCTTGCCACCTAACAGGTGGTCATATTGTTATTTAAATATTCTTTAGACTCAACAGTAATGCCCAAGATAAAACCTTTTGACAACCCTCTATGAAATCAATGAGGCTATTTCAGGTTATAATATAACTACGTCGAAAAGTTGATTGGGGATTGTAGTAAAAACATATATATAAAGATAGTTAAATTTATTGTCATAATTAGCTCATACCATATAAGAGTGTTATGCCATTTAAATTTTTTTTTTAAGGTGTAATTTTAAGTTGATACATATTATTTTTAAATAAAAATAAAATATATTTTAAATAAAAATACAATATTTTTGGTTAATTTTAATTAACACTGTTATAAATTATTAATAATATTATTTTCAATGTGTTCACTTGGTTTTGTGTTAATTTATTGTTAATATTGCAACCCCATACAAAAATATGTGATAAGAAGATCGAGGTTTAAAGAGAATGTAATTTAAATTAAACCATTTTGTTTTGAAATAAATTATTTAAATAATAATTATAATAACAATAAAATAAATTATAAAATATTTCAAATGTAATTTTAATAATATTGATATATTTTTTAAAATATATTATCAAATAAGAAGTATTTTAATGTGAACCATTTGTTATATAAATAAAATATTTTAATGTGTAAAATATTTAAATGTCAATTACATAAATATTGATGATGATGATGGTGGTTAACATCATGAGATTAAACTTTGGTCTATTGGACCTAAAGAAACAAATTATTTAGTTTGATTTAATATTTTATTTCTATGCTAAAAAAGCTTGGAGAGAAGTCCCCCAAGCTCACTATAATTTTGACATCGTAAAAGGCTAGGAAGGTCAATATTGCGACAAAGATTATGAAACTGAGATCTAATGTGGTTGTACGTGGGACACTCTAAGAGTAAGTGGTTTTCATCCTCAATGTTCCTATTATCACAGAGATGCTAGATTCTTTCCGTCCATGGTGTTTTAGGAACTGCCCAACGATCTGTTTCACTCTGGAGCTCATGAGAGTTCGTTCTAATCTTCGCTATATTAATTTTCTTCTTTGAGCTAGATAAAACAGAGAGATACTTTTGATCTTCTAGGGTGGGGTTGATGACCTTCTTATAATAACTGAACTTAGAAGCAACAATATTTTTAATGTTATTAATGTTTTGTAATGCATCATTCTCGTTGATCTCCCAATGGTTTAACCAGGCCCTCGTGTCTTTATACCACCCCCTTTTGAGCCTTAGTTGGTTTTGGCTGGAATGTAAAGCTAGCTTGGGAAGTCTATGCTCTCGTATGTTATTGAGCTTGTGCTTGTACAACAGAAGCTTAATCATAGCTAAGCTTGTACAATTATATATTATTCAATTTTTCTTACTATTTTACATTTTCGCCTTATTTTATTTATATTTCTATATTAAATCTAACAAATCTACATTTACTATATTGATATATTAAATCCAACAAATATTTATTAAAATTACAAATTTAATCTCTACCATTTATAAATACAAATGTCCTCGAAATTTTCAAAGATTTAAATCTATCTATTCATTTAGTCATACACATATATAATTAATAAAAAGATGAAAATTCTTGACTTACAAAATTATTTCCAATTTTTAGCAAAACACCAATTTACACTAATAAAATTTTATGATTTTTTTTTAATAATTTAATTTGCATTCACATTCTTAATTATTTTTACTTCATATGTGAAACCTACATGATACCGTTATTTAAGAAGCTTTTTTTATTTTAATTTCATATGATTAGGGATATTGTAAATTTCGATAAAATGAATATTCAAAAGAAATTATTCCCACCATAAATACCGTAAATATTTAGAATTTTCCAACTATGAATATTCTAAATGTTTAGAGAAAGGATGGGTAGGACTATAGTTTTTTTGTTCGAATCTGGTAATAGGAAAATTTTAAAAATAAGAATATTGGAGTGTAATTCCTTTTGAATGTTTTAATACCATTAATAATATTTTTGCGTATTTAAATTTTAGAAGTTTGATATCTGTAATTTAATTTTTTTATTTTTTGTTTTGTAAATCAGCTAGATTTTATCATAATCTTGCTAGAATATTCATTATTGGTTAACTCTTATAACCTCAAAGCAATTTTAAGCAATTTTTGAATAACAATGTAATGGAAATTTCCGTCCTTGGCTCTAATTTAAACTTGTCATAAATTGCTACACTTATTCACCTTTGAAGTGGACGAAGGAAACTCCATGTCTCTCGGATCGCTAGTGCAAAGACTGGCTACCTGATTACATTTTTGGATTGTTGCTTCTGCTGATAGAAATGGCCGTATCTTCAGCACTGAATTCAGAAGCCTAAGGTGCCTTAATCATTAACCGGATAGACCAGTTGCTATGTCATCCATTTTATTTTGATTTTGTTTTTGTAAGTTCTTTATAGTTTATAATGAACATTATAGATATAAAGTTTATAATTTTTTATTAATGTTTAAAATTATTCGGATGTAATACCATATAGATAAAGGCTTCATATTTTTCTACCATAATTTTTGGATGTAATATTTATGTCATGATATTTAGATAGTTTCACATTTTTCATTGTTAAGGTTCATAAAAATCACAAAAATTTAAAATCTTTCAAAATATCTCATATTCATGTAAATAACATATTTACCATCAATTAGTACCCACCATAATTTGCATAAAAATTCGAGAGGAACAATATGTAAATAAATACACTTATCAAGAGTTATTACTACCCACCACTATTTATATTTTCTTAAAAACTTTAACTAGTAGGAGTAAAAATGTAAATGTATATATATATATATATATATATATATATATATATATATATATATAACAGAAACGGTTAGGGAGATATATTACTTTCTGGCTAAAATGCTATAATTCTGATTACAATGTGCAGATCAATATTCAGTGAGCTCTTTGCTCAAGTCCGAGATCTCTTTTCCTATGCTACGCTTGGAATTTTTACAAAATGACTTACGGGCAACCGCCTCAATTTTTCCAGAAATAAAGGTGCAAACAAATTGCTTCAACAAGAGACAGTAAAACAAAATCACCAGGAGATCAAGGTATGGGGTCCCAGCTTTCTTCGCCTTCTCTTTGGATGACTCCAAGGGGAAGAAGGGTTGTTTTATTAGCTTCCATGTCAGCCTCTTTGTTTTTTTCTCTCAAAACATGGTAGAAGTTCAAACTCTGGAAGGAATTTGAAAGGATTCTTCCTCTGGTGATCAATCTGGACAATCTAAGATCAGATGGGGAAGAGCTGTCAATAAAGATTTTTATGATGGTCTGCGAGTCTCCTATCACTATTGCATCCTTGATTCCAAGGGATATGAGCTGCTTCAGACCTTGGAAAAGGGCCAGAGCTTCGGCTTGCATACTGGTGTTTAGGCCCACACCCCAGGCAAATCTGAGAACAATTTTTCCATCCGCTCTCTTGACAACACCACCTGCACCGGATCTGCCCGGGTTGCCTTTGGCAGCCCCATCAAAGAAGAGAAAAGAGTGAACCTGCTTTGAACAGAAATCCAAGAAATCAGAGGCGTTGAGGCGAATTTGCCAGGCTTTAGGGAGGACGAGGGGCCTGACAGTTTTGATGAAGCAGAGATCCAAGGAATCGCACCACGCTGAGTCGCGGTCACACAGACCTGCCCCATCCAACTGATCTCCAACGCATTCCTTTAATTGCATTTTAATTTTAATCCAGACAGATTTATAATCTCTCTTCTTATCCCTGAAGATCCTCTGGTTTCTCTCCAACCAGGTAAACCAGCAGATTAGCTTGGGGAGGATGCACCAGGCAGTTTTGATGTGAGAATTTTGGAGCGAGCCTCCAGGGTACAACGCCCTCTAGTTCGAAAATAGCTCAGGAATATTGGTGGGAAGAATGACATCCCCCTGCCAGGAGCCTAGCGCCACGTTCCAGAGATTGCCCACAAAATTACAATGCAACATCAAATGCACAGTGGATTCTGACTGATTGCCACACAAAGAGCAGCAAGAAGGGCCATAATAACCTATTTTGAGAAGTTTGTCGTCCGTCAATATGCGTTGGTGACAAAGAAGCCAACAAAAATAGTCTATTTTTGGTAACGAGCTTTGATGCCAGACTCCTTTCCAAGGTTTCGGGTCAGAGGGAACATGTGGCTGCGCTAATAGCTGCCTATATCCCTGAGCCACAGAGTATCGCCTAGTTGACGAGCCCCAACCACGACTGTCTTGCTTTCTGCTTCTCATAGGGGCCTTACCACTAAGGAATTCCAAGAATATAGAGAGATCTTTGGATAGGGACTGGGGAGTCACAAAATCTATCCAGCTGCGCCAGAAACCATTCTCCCATTTAGAAATGTCCCACAGAGTATTGTAACCTGAATTCTGCATCCAATCCTTCAGCGCTGTCAGAGATCTATCATCGGGCAGAGGATTACATCCCATAATACGATCCTCCTAGATTCTGATTTGCTTACCATTTCCAGGAATCCAATGCGCGTGATCCTTGATGAGGGAGAAGGATTTTGCACAGAGCTTTTGAATAGGCAAGCCAATATTTGTTCTGGGGTGATCAAGACATCTTTTCCTCTGCCCGCAGAAGAATTTTTTCCACAAAGCGATCTGAGCCCACCCCGGCTTTGGGGCTATAATCCTCCAGATCAATTTCGCACCCAAAGCCAAGTTTTGCATGCTGATGTTCTTGAAGTTCAGTCCGCCTTCCAATCTGGCCATGGAAATTTTATTCCAGCTTAATAGAGGGATTTTCTTTTCGTTGGCTTTCCCACCTTTCCAAAAGAATTTCCTGATATGATCCTCCATTTTCTTCATAATACCTGCAGGGGCCAGCATGACTGCAAATTGGTAAGTGGGGAGGCTGTTAAGGATAGCTTTGATTAGAACTGACTTTCCAGCCAGATTAAGCCAGTTAAAGCCCCAGGAATGTGTTGTGTGTGGAGCATGATTGTTCAGAGGTCTTTGTTTTAGCCGGATGTATACTCCAGGAAGTTTGTACACCCCTCCACGCAGGGGGGACTTGTCCCCCCCGCAAGGCTCCGGGGGGCCCGATCCCCCCCGGCTGGGGGGTCCGGGGGCCAGCGGTCCCCTGGCGGGGGCTCGGGGGCAGCGCCCCCGAAGCTAAACATAAATGTAAAATTGCCTTGTAAAAGTATAGTAATTTCTAGTCAATCTAGGTTGTTCATTAGACAGATGATCTGACAGTAGAACTTATGTTTAGTTTAGGGTTTTTTGCCCTAGAAGGCAACCCCTCTCTTTGTATGAGGGCATTGTATTAGAGGCTGAGATATAGATGTGTATTCTGTGAGCGAGAAACAGGGAGGTGAAACTGTGAGAGAAAACAGAGGATATTACAGTGGATTTGTTGTAGGTTGTGTCTCTTCATTTTGCTGGATAATAGAAAGGAAGGATTGGCTGTTCGGGTTGGACGTAGCCCAAACTGGGTGAACCACGTATATCTGTGTCTCTCTTGTTTTTTGTGTTTATATTTCTGCAATATTTTATGTGTTCCATTGCTCCGTAATATATAATTTTCTAACAACTGGTATCAGAGCCGAAGCTCTATTTGGCTGATAAACTCGTAGGAAAGAAGGGTTCCTGGTGTGAGTGGGAGCAATCGTGGAAGATGGTAAGTTTAGGGTCGAGAAATTTAACGGCCAAAATTTCTCACTGTGGAAGATGCAGATGGAAGATTATCTGTATCAGAAAGATCTATACGTACCATTGGGCGGAAAAAAAAAGATGCCGACGGGTATGAAAGACGAAGAATGGAACCTTCTTGATAGAAAGGCACTCGGAACAATACGGTTCTACCTTGTTGCGTCAGTCGCCTTCAACATTTCGAAGGAAACCACGACAGAGGGTTTGATGCAGACGTTGTCGAAACTATATGAAAAACCCTCGACCTCAAACAAGGTATTTCTTATGAAACAGTTATTTAATATGAATATGTCGGAAGGTGAATCTGTTGCAAACCATTTAAACGATTTTAATACAGTTACAAGTCAGTTAAGTTCTGTAGGGGTAAACTTTGATGATGAAGTTAGAGCTCTGTTATTCTTGTGCTCATTACCAGAAAGTTGGAATGGTTTGGTAATGGCCATTAGTAACTCTGTTTCTGGATCTAGTACTTTAAAGTTTGATGATGTTGTCGGTGCTATCCTTAGCGAGGAAATGCGACGGAAAAGCTCCGGTGAGACATCATGAAATGCTTTGAGTGCAGAGTGTAGGGGAAGAAAAATGGAAAGAGGAAAGAGCTCAGGATATCGCAGTAAATCAAGGAAAGGCAGATCCAAGTCCAGATCGAGGATAGTGTGCTGGAAATGTGGAAAGAAAGGACACCTAAAGAAAGACTGTAGATCTCGGAAGGGAAAAGAAGGAGATGTACAACAAGAAAATAATCATGAAGCAAATGTGACAGGTGAGGTGTTACAAGATGCTTTGATTCTTTCTTTCGAAAATATTACTGATTCATGGGTGGTAGATTCAGGGGCTTCATTCCATGCCACACCTGATAAGAAATACTTTCATGACTATGTTCAAGGAGATTTTGGACAAGTTCGTCTGGGTGATGAAAAACCCTGTAAAATTGTTGGAATGGGTAAGGTTCTTGTAAAACAACAGAATTGAAACCAATGGCTATTAAAGGAGGTAAGGCATGTTCCAGATCTAAAGAAAAATCTGATTTCAACAGGGCAGTTAGGCGGTGAAGGTTGTGTGACAATTTTCACAGATAAAGTTTGGAAGGTCACCAAAGGAGCCCTGGTAATAGCAAACGGCGAAAAGGTTGGTACATTGTATTTATGCAATGGTATTTCTAACTCTGTTAATGCTTTAGCTTCCAAAGGAGCAGATGCAGCATTATGGCATCATAGGCTCAGACACATGAGTGAAAAGGGGATGAAGATTCTTCACTCAAGGAATTCGGACTTATGTGAGAATTACATTTATGGAAAGCATAAGAGAGTCAGATTTCTCAGAGTTGGAAAAGAAAAGAAGAATGAAAAATTAGAGCTTGTGCATACAAATGTATGGGGACCTGCTCAGGTATCATCTCGGTGGCTCTTGTTATTATGTTTCTTTTATTGATGATGTAACTAGAAAAACTTGGATTTATTGTATTAAGAATAAATTTGATGTATTTGATACTTTCAAGAAATGGAAAGCTTTGGTTGAGATTGAGACAGGAAAGAAATTGAAGTGTCTTAGATCAGACAATGGAGGTGAATATTGTAGCAAAGAGTTTGATAAGTACTTTTCAGAACATGGAATTCGCAGAGAGAAGACAGTTCCAAGAACACCACAAGAAAATGGTGTGTCAGAAAGGATGAATAGAACAATCATGGAGCATGCAAGGTGCATGAGATTGCATGCAGGATTGCCTTTACAGTTTTGGGCAGATGCTGTAGATACTGTTGTTTATCTAATAAACAGAGGGCCTTCAAGTTCCTTCGATGGTGGTGTTCCGGAGGAATCATGGACAGGTAAAAAGGTAAACTATTTTTTAAAGCCTTTTGGTTGTGAGGCCTTTGTCCATATTGATAAAGAAAATAGAACAAAGCTTGAGGCAAAGTCAAAGAAATGTACCTTTATTGAATATGGTGTTAATGATTTTGGTTATCGCTTATATGATTACGAAAATAAAAAAATCATTAGGAGCAAAGATGTAATATTCAATGAAAAGGTCTTGTATAAGAATCAGTTGCAGGAAAAGAAACAGGAAAAAGAAAACAAGGAATATGCAGTTCTTGATGAAATCACTGAAAAGGTAAAGGTGCCTGAAAATAATAATAATCAACAACAACAACCACCACAACAACAACAGGCACCACAAACACCTGAAAGTGGTGTTAGAAGATATACCAGGATAAGTAGACCCCCTAAACGATACTCTCCTTCACTATATTATTTATTGTTGACTGATTCTGGTGAACCCGAATGTTATGAAGAAGCAATGCAGGTTGAAAGTAGGAAGAAGTGGGAGGTATCCATGGAAGAAGAGATGGACTCCTTAATGCATAACCAGACTTGGGATTTAGTCAGGTTGCCAACAGGAAAAAATACATTGAAGAATAAATGGGTTTACAGGCTGAAGGAAGAAGATGGAGGAAAACAGAAGTACAAAGCTAGACTTGTGGTGAAGGGGTTTGCACAGAAGAAAGGTATCGATTTTGATGAAATATTTTCTCCTGTTGTTAAAATGACTTCAATCAGAACTATTTTAAGTCTTGTAGCAGCTGAAGATTTGCATCTTGAGCAGTTAGATGTAAAGACAACCTTTCTCCATGGGGATTTGGAGGAAGAGATATATATGCAACAGCCACAAGAATATGAGGTGAAAGGGAAGGAGAAACTAGTGTGCAGGTTGAAGAAGAGCTTGTATGGCTTAAAACAGGCTCCAAGGCAGTGGTATCTAAAATTTGACAAGTTTATGTCTCAACAAGGTTATACTAGATGTCACTCTGATCATTGTGTTTATCTGAAAAAGCAAAATGATGGCAGCTATATTATATTGTTATTGTATGTGGATGACATGCTTGTTGCAGGATCTAACATGCAGGAAATAAATGTACTCAAAACAAAATTGGCAAATTCATTTGCAATGAAGGATTTGGGAGCTGCAAAACAAATCCTTGGTATGAGAATCACTAGAGACAGGACAAATCGCAAATTAACATTGTCTCAGAATGAGTACATACAAAAGGTGTTGAAAAGATTTAATATGCACAATGCAAACCCAGTTAGTACACCTTTTGTTAGCCATTTCAAACTTAGCAAGGAAATGTGCCCAAAGACCCAAGAAGACATGGATTATATGTCTAAAGTTCCATATGCATCAGCAGTTGGAAGCTTAATGTATGCAATGGTCTGCACAAGGCCTGATATTGCACATGCAGTGGGAGTTGTAAGCAGGTACATGAACAATCCAGGAAAGGAACATTGGATGGCAGTGAAATGGATTCTCAGATATTTGAAAGGTACCACAAATAAAGCATTATGCTTTGGTGGTTCAAACATCTCCCTACAAGGATATGTTGATGTAGATATGGCAGGTGACAGAGATAACAAGAGGATCACTACAGGATATGTATTTACTGTTGGAGGAACAACTGTCAGTTGGGTTTCAAAAATCCAAAGTGTTGTTGCACTTTCAACAACAGAAGCAGAGTATGTTGCTGCTACAGAGGCTAGTAAAGAAATGATTTAGTTACAAAGGTTTATGGGTGAATTGGGTAAGGAGCATGATATGGGCACATTATACAGTGATAGCCAAAGTTCCATTCATCTTGCAAAGAACTCAGCATTTCATTCTAGGACTAAACACATACAACTCAAGTACCATTTCATACGATCAGTGTTGGAAGATGGAGAGTTGAAGCTGGAAAAGATACACACTAGCCAGAATCCTGCAGATATGCTAACAAAAGTTGTAACCAAGGAGAAACTGAGAATATGCTCAGTTTCAATTGGCCTTCAAGGATGACGATGAATTTGAGAAATAGCCAGGTCCAAAGAGGAGTCATTGTCCAGCAAATGAAGCAGCAGTGGAGTTTCTACAATCATTCTCCAAGTGGGAGATTGTTGTGTGTGGAGCATGATTGTTCAGAGGTCTTTGTTTCAGCTGGATGCATACCCCCGGAAGTTTGTACACCCCTCCACGCGGGGGGTGCAAGGGTGCGCCCCCGAAGCTAAAAACAAATGTAAAATTGCCTTGTAAAAGTATAGTAATTTCTAGTCAATCTGGGCCGTTCATTAGGCAGATGATCTGACGGTAGAACTTATGTTTAGTTTAGGGTTTTTTTCCCTAGAAGGCAACCCCTCTCTTTGTATGAGGGCATTGTATTGGAGGGTGAGATATAGATGTGTATTTTGTGAGCGAGAAACAGGGAGGTGAAACTGTGAGAGAAAACAGAGGATATTACAACGGATTTGTTGTAGGTTGTGTCTCTTCATTTTGCTGGATAATAGAAAGGAAGGACTGGCTGTTCGGGGTGGACGTAGCCCAAACTGGGTGAACCACGTATATCTGTGTCTCTCTTGTTTTGTGCGTTTTCTGTGTTTATATTTCTTCAATATTTTATGTGTTTCATTGCTCCGTAATATATAATTTTCTAACAGAATGTATCTTAGCCTCGAACTTTTCAAGCAAGGGCAACCAATCTCTGTGGACAGCACGACGTAGAAAGATAGGAAGACCAAGATACTTGAAGGAGGACCAAGACGAGGAAACCGCGAAACCAAAACAACTGGAAATGGCCTGCAATGAGGAGGCAGGGGTATTCCAATAGTATATATGGCATTTACCTTTGTTTAGCTTACTTCCTGATTCTTCACAGTAAAGATCAACCACTTCTTTGAAGCTTTTAGTAGAGGACATAGTAGCAGCACCCAACAATAGGGAGTCATCTGCGAATAATGCGTGGTTTATGTTGTTAACGCCTCTCGCAATGTTCAGGCCCAAAAGATCTTGATCATGTTGCTTTTTGATCAGAAGAAAGCTGAGGACGGAAGCTTGGAGGACAAAGAGCAGGGGGGATAATGGACACCCTTGCCTCAATCCTCGAGAGACTTTGAAGAAATCTGAGGCTCTCCCATTCACCAGTGGGGCTATCCAGGGCTCACTGATACAGGCCTTAACCCAATTGACGAATTTGGGATCAAACCCAAATTTGTGCAGAACCTCAAATAGAAAACTGTGTCTCACTCTGTCAAAGGCACTTTCTAGATCTAGCTTGACAGCCATGCCTTTCTCTTTGCGGGCCATACTGGAGTGGATTGCCTCTTGGACCAGGACAAAGTTGTCCACAATCTGTCTTCCTTTGATAAATCCTCCCTGATTCGCAGGAATGATATTCGGAAGAATGGCTTTTAGTCTGTTGGCAATAACTTTCGTGATCAACTTATAGCCTATATTGCATAGAGATATAGGACTAAACTGGCTGAAGGAGTTGGCTCCTTTATCCTTGGGGATGAGGGCCAGGAAGGCCGAATTAGTGCTTCCCCCAATTTTCTGGCACTCTTTGGATTTCCTTATCATTTTACATAGATCTTTCTCCACTATCTGCCAACAGGTTTGAATGAAACCGGCAGTGAAACCGTCGGGGCCCGGGGCCTTGTTTGGTTCCATAGCGAAGAGAGAGGCCTTTATTTCATTGTTAGTGATCTCAGCATCCAGGAAATGATTATTTCTTTCAGAAACCAAGGCGGGCACCTCATTCATGATAGAAGGAGGGTGATCGATGGCCTCATCATCATTGTAGAGATTTTTGAAGTGGATGAAAGCCGCATTTTTTATGCTTCTGATGTCTCTATGAATGATGGTCTCAACTTTGATTTTTGAGATGGAGTTGAAGCATTTTCGGGCTTGAGCTTGCTTGTGGAAGAACAATGAGTTTCTATCTCCTGCATTGAGCCAGAGGCTGCAAGATTTTTGTCTCCAGAATTCTTCTTCTGCCAAGCTAGCCTTGAGGAACATAAGCTGAAAATTTGCCTCCCTATCAAGTAACTCTTTAGTGATCTCAGCATTTTCCAAAGCTAGATGATGAGATTTAAGGCGCTCGTGGATTATTTTCCTTTCCACAGCAGGGTTTGGTAAAGATTTTGCCCAGGACTTTAGAGCAGATTTAACTCTCCTGAGTTTCTCTTCCCAGACAAAGAATGGAGAGCCTTTGACAGGGAGCTTCCAGGTTTCGTTTATCAACAGCAGGAAGGACGTCTCCTTGGTCTAGTGGGTATTGAACTTGAAAGGTATGGGACCTTGATCTAGATGAGCCAACAGCTCGAGTTTGATGGGACGGTGATCGGAAACACTGCAAGGGAGGATATTCATTCTAGATTCTAAACCAAGAAGGAGAAAAGAACATTGGACAAGAAAGTGATCTAATCAGTGATGTGGCCAGGCCCGATTCTTTTATTGGTCCATGAATACTTCCCAGCCAAAGGCTTGATATCGATCATATCCCAATCGATCAGCAAGTCCTCCACCCATTCCCGCGCCGGATCTCTGACGATGTTTCCTCCGCGTTTTTCAGCCACTGATAATGTTAAATTGAGATCTCCTGCGATGATGATGTTATCTAAGTCTTCAGTAGCTGCCAGATTCCTAATGGAATCCCAACAGTTCTTTTTCTCTGCTGAGCTGACGGGAGCATACACATTGATGAGGGAGTATGTCGTATCCGAGTCTATATGATGGATTTTTGTGAATAACCAGTGAGTATTTTTAACTTCTCTGAGCTTTGTGATCTTGTTTACATTCCAGATGGAGCCCAGTCCACCGGAAGCACCACGAGCTGAGGCTGCTAGACCTTCGCTTTGTTTCCACAGCTTCTTGCCGATCTGGAGGAAGGCATAATCCTCCATTTTAGTCTCCTGGATGAGGAGTAGGTCGGGTTGTTCAGTTCTTATCAGACTTCTTATAGCTTCCTCTTTTTTTCTGCCCCCCAAACCCCTGCAATTCCAGGAGACGATCTTCATCACTTACATTTTGAAGAGTGAGCTCCTTTAGAGCTCGGGGGCTGGATTCTGTTCTTCTTCGGGGTATTTTCCAGGAGCTTTTCAAGGGTTGGTTGACTACCCTGAAGCTTGTCTTTGTAGGTCTCTTGTTCTCTCTTTTCCCGCGCTGATTTCCGACCCCTCAGTGATCTTCTAGCAGAGGTTTGCGAGGTTTCTATTTCACCTTCTTCTTCTGATTCCTCCGAACTTTGCACCTCCTCTGTCTCTACAACGGGGGTCTCTTTTGATCTGTCTTCATTACTTTCCTCCTGGATCGATCCCATGGGGGGCTCTTTGGGGGTCAGTCCTTCTTTCTGGAGATCTGGTTCTAGGGAACCTTCCGTAGCTGTGCTTAATGGAGTATATTTGTTTCCTTGTTCTTCCATGACGGGGGTTTGATTGCTAGGGCCGGCCTGTGAAGCATTGCCTTTCATATTGCCTGGATGGTTGGCTCTGTGGGTATTTTTGGATCTTTTAACCTGGGTCCAGCCTTCATCCTTGCCTTTCTCCATTTCAGTGTTCTTTGGGCAGTTCCGAGCGAAGTGGCCATAGACCTGACACTTCCTGCACTTGAACGGGAGCTGCTCATAGTCCAGCTTCTGAACATGGGACCAGCTTCCAACCCTAATCTTTATTGCCTCGGGTAAGCCGACTTCCAGGTCTACTTCGACGCAGATTCTTGCGCAGTCGAATTGGTCTTTGTTATTTGCACGATCGATGAATTTACCCAAGGTGTTACCGATGTGCTTTAGAGATTCCCAGTTCCAACAATGCACAGGCAGGTTGGGCAGCCTGACCCACACAGGAACGGCTGTGGGAACGTCCACGGAGGGGTCAAAATCAGGCGTCCACTTGTTAAGATACAACCCTTGAGGACCCATGAAGTAAGGCCCGTTGCGGAATATCAGATCCTTGTCCTCTTTATCAGTGAATTCAAACATGAAGAAACCCTTCCCTAGAAAATACAAGGTGACTCCATTCTTAATCAAAGGAGCCCAGTTTCTAGCTATCCAGTTCTCCATGGATTTGGGGGAGGGCCAGAGGCCCGTAAACTGGCCTACCAGGGCTCTCTCAGCCAGCGAAAGGACGACCTTGATCGAACCCTCCGGGGGCAGAGAAATCTCTAGAATTTCATCCAAACATTTAACGAATTTCGCGGCCTCGGAGGCTTTCTTCTTTGGCAGGGATTCCAGGAGCTTAAGAAAGGCTTCTGCATCGGGAGAGGGAGGCGGAGGGGGCGGATCCATTGAAGCAGCCAAGCAACAGATCAAACCCCGCAAGCCATCGTAGACAAGCAGGGGAGCTCCAGCAGAGGCACAGCACGCAGGGCACCGTGAAGGGGAGTGATCGGAGGGAAGGCCCACAGGGGACCAGCGGCAGCAGGCCGAGGGCCAAGCCAGGCAGGGGCGCAGTGCAGTGGCTAGGTCTCAGACGCGATCGATATATCCGTTTTTTTTGTCCTTTAATGTATATACTTAATTATATAGTTTTACTTAATATTGAAAAGAAGTCTATCAAAAATTATTAATAATAAATTAAAATAGTTATTAATTCAAACAACACATAACTAAGTAAATGAAGAAACTATGATTTTAATATATCTTTTTTAAGAAATACATTCAACTTATTTTTCAAAGACATATCTTGAAAGAACAACTACCATTTAAAATATATCTAACTTATTTTTCAAAGATATATCTTGAAAAAACAACTACCATTTAAAATATATTTAACTTATTTTTCAAAGATATATTTTGAAAGAACAACTACCATTTAAAATATATCTATCTATTCTTTAGAGAGAAAATCTAAAACATTTTAGATCTAAGATTTTTGCGATCCATAATGTATATTTTATCTATTCTTTAGAGATAAAATGTAAAACATGTTAGATCTAAGACTTTTGTGATCCATAATGTGGATATATGTTTTTTAGATTAATCATATCGTAAGGATTTGGTCGACGTTTCAAACCAACTAATGTGGTTCATCCTCAAGACAAGGTGAGACGTTCAAATTGACGTGCTTTGTCTGCGATTTCCCTTCTGTGTAGGGTAATAATGTTAGATCTACAACTTTTGTGATCCATAATGTAGATATATGTCTATTGAATCAATCACATCGTAAGGATTTGGTCGACGTTTCAAACCAACTAATGTGTGGTTAATCCTCATGACAAGGTGAGACCAACCTTCTACACAACAACGCTATAATTACAATAAAACATTATGATTGTTGATGGGTAAGATTGGATTCTCCATAAATAAAATTACAATTAACAAATTACATAATTTTACTATTCATTAAAACCTAAATTAACTAAATTTAAACATTCACATTATCTTTGCACATACAAACTAGTATGTAACACTTGTCAAATTTCAATTTTAACCATTGAATATCAATTATAAACATTAATGATGTCAAATTAAATATTTGAATTCTGGTCATTTACTATTTTTAAATTTACATAATTTCACTTGTTTTAAACATTAGTATGTCCCTTTTTTCTTCGGACACAGATTCTAAAATTATCTCAAATTTAAATAATACATCAATATTTCGCTATTTCTATTTCTATCTTATTTATGATTTATAGATTCATATATTTGAATTGTAAATCATGTCTATTTGGTTTTTACGTAATTTGATTAATTTTTTTTAATAAGCTATTTCATTTAATGTCACAAACCCACATGTAAAGATGTGCATAAAGAAAATTAAAAGGATACATGATATTAGGAAAAGTTCTTTCACCATTAAAGTGTACATTTACGATAGCACTGTAATTTCTTACTAATGTCATTTTTACAATTCATCGGATTAATATAATATGGTTCTTTTTACAATTAAACAAATCATATTTTAGGTTTTACTAATGTCATTTTTACAATTCATCGGATTAATATAATATGGTTCTTTTTACAATCAAACAAATTGTATTTTAGTTTTTTTATATAAACTTGGGAGGACTAATGTTTAACGTAAACATGCATTGGCTTAAGTTTCCAACCAAGTCAACTAGCCCGTTCTTACCAACCTTAGAACCATGAGTAGCTGTATTGTATATCAAACTGTAATTAAGCTAAGGTCTTTAATTATGTCATGTCAATGTGCTAAGCATTAATTTTCCAGCCGTCTTCATTTATGTTGCATTAACACTATGGTTGATGCATCATCCTAGGTATGGAGGTTTTGCCCCTCTGGAGTCTGGTGTAGAGCTTCGTCATCGACCTCAACAGTGGCTCCTCATCAACAGTACCCAAATGTTGAGTCAGATCAAACGGTGGTGGAGAACCTCGGGGTTCTATGCCACTGGTATATTGTCATCCCCTTCCCATTTCATTCTTCTAGAATTAAGCAAAATGCGCTCTCCAGAAAGGTTTTCCTATGCTTAGTTAACTATAGGTCCAACCTTTGTCATTTGAGGGTGTTTGTTTCCCAATTTTGGTTCACCCTTGTCATATTATGCTTCCTACCCGACAATGGGTAGCTTGACAAGCTCATCCGGGTTTTGGTTCGACATTTTGTTGTGAGGAGGGTTCTTACATACAACTTCAATTCAGGTAATTTCTCAATGTGATCGATTCAAGTTCTGTGAACAAGTTTTACCCATTGTTTGTTTACATGCATAGTGTTTTAACCTTTGTTACTCCTCCCAGGAGGGATGGAGGGTTTCACAGGTGAAGTTGGTTTGGGAGAGGTGTCGGAAAAATCCTTTGCTCAGCCAACTAGGTCCGATGATGGTTGCTCCAACCCATCTACTAGGTACTTGAGCTTTATCCATTACGATTTTTAAGCATTTCTTAGGTTTGAGGTTTTGGATTCCAGAAAGAAGACTCCGATATAAGAGCTGTTAACTTATCTGTCTATGTATAATTTCTACTACCTGCAATATCTTTACTATTAAAAGCTTATAGGCTTTAAGGAAAAATTGTATTTGTAATACATTCTGTAATAGGTTTTAACGACGTATCAAAGCTCCGTCGTAGCTCTGTTTTCTTCCTTTCTTTGTTAATATATTCGAAACAGTTTCTTAATGTTGTTAAGAGGGCTTTTCAGCCGACTTACAGTTCTTGTTTTCCAGTTAACATAATTTTTTTATATGCCTCTTCTGGGCAATGTAATAGTTGGTAAAGTACTTTATCATTTTCTTTCGAAATAGAAGTCAAAATTCTCAATTATTTTTCAAGTTGAACATATAATTTTTGGTCGACTATGATTTGTTAAGTGGAGCTTACAATTTATTTGGCCTGGCCCACAAGGGTAGGAATATGGCGATGCATGAAATAAAAGGATGTATATTTGTATTTAACCATCATAGGTCTATAAAATCTGTTTCATTTCATTTTTTTTACTGTTCAAAGTTTTTGTTATTACCAGAAGGTCTGAGTTCCTAAATGATTCCTCTTTACACGGTTCGAATGTTTATAAGGGTTTTTTTTATCATATATTGTTCTTCATTATTTCCCTTTTAATCAAGGTTTTCCTTCACGTTTTAAAGGGATTATGAGCATACTAGTTCTTTTATAAATTTTGTGGAAATTTTGGCAATTCTTGATTTCCTATTTTGTTCTATTTCCATAATGTTTGCATATCTAGACTATGTAACTTCCCATGTAATTACAACCACATTTGACTGTGTTTCTCACTGGATCTGAGTAAAGTAATTCTTATTTTCAACTAGATACATAAAAATTGCTTATGGACTATTCTACACAGGACACATATAATTATCCATTCTATCTCTAAACATTTGTTAGCAAATATCAAGCATAATTTTATATATATCATATCTATACTTATTTAGTATGAAATTTCACTTATCTAGAACACGCTATCTTCCAGTTTTGGTCTGCGACTAGTTTCTACTTTTCCTCTCAACCTTGAGACTATTGTATGAGATAGTCTCCCCCCGTGTTGTGTAATATCCCTCCCCTTAATAATAAATAATAAATAATAAGAATAATAAATAATAATATAATAATAAATAATAAATAATAAATAATGAAAATAATAAATAATAGAAATAATAAATAATAATAAATAAATCACTTAAAAATAAATAATAAAAATAATAAATCATAAATGTTAAATAATAAATGATATTAAAAATATATACAATGAAAATAAATAAAAATAATAAAAATAAAAATAGTAATAACCATGCTAAAACTCTAAATAAGAATAAATATAAATAAAACAAGAAAACTATCAAAAAGAAGGAAATAAAACAAAAAAAGCTAAAAATCAAAAGAAAAGTAAAGAAATAAAACAAGAAAGCTAAAAATCAAAAGAAAGTTGCATGTAGACACATGGAGTGTGTGCATGTGGTTCCCCTTCCAATGTTGTTCTATTTAATAGATGGTGATGAAGATGAGAGGCATTCCTGCATTCCATATTTCCAAGATTCTATCTTTCATTCTCTTGGGAGAATGGTGTTTTAAGACATAGGAGTCACTGGCAGTAGTACATTGATTGAGGGCTCGGGGGTGGCCAGTTGTAGCAAATCCTTGCACAATTGAGCCTACGGTTGGGTGGAGAGTCGTCCCCAAAACCTGGTTGCAGTAAGCCTACTTCTACGACAGGTAAGCATTATTCTTAGTTGAATTTAATGTTAATTAGATTAAATATTTATTTTTGGAAATAGGGGTTTTAAAAGAGAAATTTTTTATTTTACCTTAATAAAATTAATCCATATTTTTTTTTTAATGAAGTGAAATAATTTAATTTAAATAGAAAAAAAAAAAATGTATGCAAGTAGTAGTTGTCCATAACCCCAGATTTTCTCTATTCTTGTAAAGCCCCTCTTTCCTTGATTATTAAAACCCTTGCGTGATAGCCCATAAATTATTCCTTTTACCTTAGGGAGTTTCCTCCTAATATATTATGTGAATTTTAATGAAAACGAATTTACAATACTCGATTCTCTTCCGTGAAAGAATGAAATGCAATAAGATTTATTTAATGGGAGCTTTTGGTATTGTCAATAATTTTTTTTTGGGTGCCTCCACGCAGAGGGAACGGAGTTATGGATTATTAAATTTTGGGTCCTTCGAAAGATATTCAAATAATTTAATTTTCAAGTTTTCTATCCTTATGTGATCCACCCCTCAATTGATGCAATTGCAGAGGAAGTTAAATTTCGAGAAAGCTCATGTTGTTTTAAATTGTTACTTCGAATATAGTTTCATGTGCCCACCATGGCCTAGTTCACTCATGGTTAAAATTAATACAATCAGTCTACTTAGCAGTTTTGGGTTATCAAGCTTTGTCATAAACGACAAAGTCTATTTTTCTTTATTATTTAATAACTCGAGTTGTCGCTGAGTTAACTCGATTGTCCAGCTGTCGTTGAGTTAGATTATTTTGACTTTACCGAACCCAAATACAAGTGAATTTTGACTATTATTTTGCTGAAGCTATTTTGGTATTAAATTTTGTAGTTACTCAACGTTTTCAGTTATTATGCCCCATATTTTTAATATTCAAAGTGGTATTATTAGTTTTACTAATCACAATGCGGGAATGCGTTATTCCTCTTTTTGTTCCTTGCCAGTAGAATATATGCTGGAAATTCATTTTCTTAAAGTTTATATTAGTCCTTGTATTTTCTCTCATTAATATTTTCAGGAGGGGTATTTAAACGTTCAATTGAAAATTCTCTTTTACTATTTAAGGGATTATTCCTTTGTAATCTCATAATAAAAATACATTTTCTTGAGTGAGTTTCATATTTATTTTTATTGTATCCCATAACTCTTTAATTTAATTTTCATTTCATTGTATTTATATCTAATTTATCGGATTGCTTCACTTGGTCATTAATAAATCTAGACTTCATAGCTAATTGTTTGATCTCATTGGCTATTTGGTCTAGATTACATTGAGTAATTTGTCCTTACCTCACTTTTGTTTTAGATTGAAGTAGTATATCTTTAATTTCCTAATTAGTAATCTCATCTATGATCATTTACTTGTGCTTTCATTTGCATAATTCTCACTTGCTCCATTTTGTCATAACATATTATAAGTGAAGATTTTTAAGAGCACTTTATATTAAGGCATTTGAGTTATTGTTATAACATTTTCATCTAATTGTCATTTCCTTTACTTTCTTTATTGATTAATCCTTACATGCGTCATTGAATCATTGTTGTAAGCGAATAATCTTGTCATAAATCTTGATTACAAGTGAATTGGTATTTCTTTTTCTGAAGCATCTTGTTTTGAGAGATGAGGGTTTGACATTGAGAGAACCTGGTGACAATTGAGAGAGAACTCTGTGTGAGCTAACACAAAGCCAGATTATCTTCCACCCCTTTATTGGCAAGGAGGTCCGCTAATCTATTTGCATTCCTTCTGATATGAACGAAAACAATTGCTTGCCCTTCTACAATGATTGCTGCTAGTTGTTAAAGACCGTGGTCCAAGCGCCAACAACTTTTGCATTTGTGAGCTGGAGAGCCACCAAGTATGCAGTTAGCTATTTGAGTGGGTGGAGATTATGTGATTGGGCTATGATGAGAAAATGGTACTATTGATCTTATTGTGTGTGCATATTTCTCGACATTGTTGTCGAAAGGAACAATGGAATTTGCAGGAACACGCATATCCATGGCCGCAAGCTTACAATCTTATGTCTTATGCAGGCAATTTATGTCTTATCCGGGCAATTAATATGGCTAAATGTATTGTAATTTAGGTATTCGATATGGTGTTGCCTTCGCGGGTGCGCTTGCAGGCAGGCCATATAATTAATAAAATTATTTTATTTTGGTGTTGGGGAGGAATAACCTTCCCAGTCATCCGATCTGGTTCTGGGTCGGGTGGCAGTGTCTCTTCTTATTATGGTGTGGAATATTTCTTTGATGGTTTGATTTCTTAAATTTCCTGGGAGTAATTATTTAATAGCCATAAAAATCTCAAGATACATTCAATAAATTTATTTAATGATTTATTTTGTTAAAAGCAGTCCATTTAGTTCTTCTAACATAAGTCATGATTGCTTAAACAGATACTTAAATATTTCACTCTACAGCACAAAATTTCAAATCATGAATCTATGGAATTAATATTGGTGTGACATATAATGATTTTCTTTCGAAGATCAAAATACCTTCTTAACACAATAATTCCACCAACATTGAGACAATTCTCTAAGTTTTATTCTGACATCACTTGTACCTTCTAATTCATGTTTCCATGGTTTATACTACAAAAATTTGTAATTATTGATAATTTATGGTTTAATTATGGTTTAAGTATTGTGATTGTTGATAAATTATGATAAAAACATATCTTATTAAACTCATAACTCACAACCATATAACAAAGTGAAAATCTAAATGAGTCACATAATTAAAGATATAGTTTTATTATGACTCATTAATTCATTGGAAAAGTATATAATCTTTTAATCTTGGATACTGATTCTCTAAAATATTGCACTATTGAAATGGTATACTGGTATGTTTTTTTGTAACAAATCTTTAATGCTGGTGTAACTACTCACCACTGGTTCATTTTACAACACAGTTTACATAGCACTTGATGTATTTGGATAATTGAAGTTAAATTTGTCACCAATTAAAGTGCTCTAAAATAGTGAAATCTGTTCCAATTGACAATGGATAAACTCTGATATCTTATTACCTTTAGATGATCATTGTTCACTAGCATCTGTTCATTATTTCATTGTTCAATCTGATCTAAAAACACAGAGATAACATTCCTTGAATGTTGATCATACTATTCACTAATTATTTGGGTTGGATTGTTTTTCTCATTGTCCTTTAGCAATAGCAGTTGCTTGGCATTTCTCTGGTCTATTATTGTAAGAACACAACTCTCTCAATATGATCTTCTAATAAATTTAATTTTACACTGCCATTGCCATTCAGATTACATGTATCTGCTCATTTACTACTATATTCTCAATGGCAAATCGTACAGACTTGGATTTCAGTTTAGATGTTGAGTATAATGTTACATGAGGTTTCATGATTCAAGTTTAATTACATATAGTGTATAAATATGTCGAAAGAGAAATGGTAAGGAGAAACTTGCTAATGATAGTTCATGCGATTATGGCCAACTTGGATCGTAGAGAAGAAGTATCACAACGGGGGTAAGAAATCAATAAGAAGAAACAACCGATTTTATAACATAATGGAAGAGTTGGTATAATCATGACTTGGTACTCTAAAGGTATCACTATAAGGTCTATCTAAGGATGATGCACATAAAGAAGAAAATATTGGCAATCAACTAATGAACTTGAAAAATCAGGGTAATAATGAAGGTTATTTTAAGGAACCTGTAAGGTATGATAAATAGAATGATTGGAGAAGATAAGTTGTGTGCATAACAACATCTATAACAATGGGAGAGCCACATTGTAAAGTTTTTGATAGGTGACTAACTATATGAATGAATTATGGATAACAAGATGTATGATAAGGAGATTTTATTATGTTGATGTCTTAAAATAGGAAAAGATAAGTGGATTACACTTGGTAGCTATCTTAATGAATTTATTTACCAGGTCTTACCCAAGTTGGAAATAGTAACAACATTTCCAAGGTATATCAGTGCTATAGGAGAGGAGGAAAAACCACAATGATTGGAGGTGAGAAATTCATGTCAATTTAATAAAATAGAATGAAGTGAAGAAACTTCCATTTTTGAAGCCAATAGACATGGAATAGTAGGAAATCAAGACAGGGAGAAAAAGAAAAATATATCTATGAATATCGGATAGGAGAAAATGAAGGGATGTTCTATCAAGAAGAAAGTTCTTTTAAAGGCATTAATGAGTAGAGCTAGAAACACCATTGGTAATGGTCATAAGGATGATCTACATATTTTAAAAATGTGAAGGTGTGAAGTTGCATGATGACCAAATGATAATAAACGAGGAAGATATAGGAAGGAATGTTGCTAGAAATTTTAGATGGATACCTTGAGAAGGATTGTGTACATAGTGACAAAAAAAGTGAAAGTCAATTAATAGAGATTGTACTTGACTCATTGTTTCATGAGTAGGACTTTCCATAACGTTAAAAGAGGTCATTTCCACATTTAAGTTTCTCATGGACAATGATGGTAGTAGTGTTTCCAACTGTTTCAAAATCTAAAATAATGATACTATTTAATAAGAAAGAGTCTTTTTCCCAACTAGATGAAATTGAATTTATGATAAAGCAATCAAGTGGTATTGAGATACGAATTTTATGAACTCGACGAGATCAGAAAATATTTCTTTGGATGAAGTGCTGATTGTTAAATAAGTCAACATGGATTAACAAATCCTTGCAAGTAAATTAACCATGATATAAAATTAAATCATGATGAAAAAATGTTTATATGCAATTGCATATAGCGGTATTGGAATCAGTAAGCCAAAGGGTAAATGGATGTAAAATCAAAGGATTTTAATTTTGAGATAGATGATTTAAATAATGATGCTATCACTAGGAAGAATATATGACGAGAGATTAAGACTCAAGATGATGAGGCTCATGTGAAATTTAACGATGTACTTAGATGATTATACCATTGGTGTAAATAATCAACTACCTAGTAGAAAGAAGTCGAACTGATTATTGAAAAGTAATTAACAACTTGATGAAAACATGTTGACGATGTTTCATGCTATCATGGTAGGAAGATAATGATGTACATATGGTTCTTATAGTGATAAGGTATCCATACGATAGTAGCGATATGCAGAGGTATTATGATGTTATGTCAAGATATATTGACATATTCATTTACTAAGTGATGATAGGTATTTAATGTTCAATACTCATGATGGATATGATATGCATAACGTGGCATAGGAATTATGATGCTATAATATGAGGATTATTGACATGTGGTTCATTTATGAGAAGTCATGATATGTCTTTAATATAATTATGTTGATGGTATAACTGAAGCATGCGATAGTTCCGTACAAATCTATGACATGCATGAGCATGCAGTTCCTTATTATTCATAATGTTACAAAGATGAACGTTCTTATGATGACATGCAAGAGTTGGCATGTTGATTATTTCCTATGATACTATGATGGTATGGTTAATGCATTGGATGCATGTGGAGATGTGATGATTCACAGGACTCCACAAATGGGCCAAGAGGGCCGGTTTATTTGATGATCTCGTGCGAGCCCATACGCACGAGGGAGAATAAGTAACACCATATGGGCTGGGGACAAAACTCAATCAACACTACATATGCCAGTGGTTCCTTTGTCTTGTGTATAGCTCTTGATGGATAGCTCTTGAAGAGCTATGTCACCATCTTGAGGAGGCCAAGTGCCTGATGTTCTAGGCTAGGTGCCTGTTATTGGATTGGGATGCCAAAGTCTGGAAGGGATGTAAAGGACTTTGATGCCTGGGGCTGTGTGCCTTTGTAGTTGTGGAGGGAGTGGACCAGCCTTGCGAGATGCCCGGGTCATTGAGTACCGGAACGGATGCCTGCCTTAGGGCAGATGAGGTCTGAGTCAGGCGCGAGCCTTGGGGCCAGCCTTGGACTAGGATACAGACCGGGTCAGGCTTAGCCTGGTGCCGAAAGTGGGAAAAAGGACAGAGATTCCTTGAGATTTCCCGGGGTGTTGGGGACTTTCGATGCCTGCTGGTTATACTAGTTCAGTAGAGGGTGTTGGCAACAGGAAGTAAATAAAATAATAAATAATAAATAATAAGAATAATAAATAATACATAATTCAACATAAGTTCAGGACGAAGTTCCTTAAAGGGGGAGAGTATGTAATATCCCTCCCCTTAATAATAAATAATAAATAATAAGAATAATAAATAATAATATAATAATAAATAATAAATAATAAAAATAATTAATAATAGAAATAATAAATAATAATAAATAAATCACTTAAAAATAAATAATAAAAATAATAAATCATCAATGTTAAATAATAAATGATATTAAAAATATATACAAAGAAAATAAATAAAAATAATAAAAATAAAAATAGTAATAACCATGCTAAAACTCTAAATAAGAATAAATATAAATAAAACAAGAAAACTATCAAAAAGAAGGAAATAAAACAAGAAAAGCTAAAAATCAAAAGAAAAGTAAAGAAATAAAACAAGAAAGCTAAAAATCAAAAGAAAGTTTAATGTAGACACATGGAGTGTGTGCATGTGGTTCCCCTTCCAATGTTGTTCTATTTAATAGATGGTGAGGAAGATGAGAGGCATTCCTGCATTCCATCTTTCCAAGATTCTATCTTTCATTCTCTTGGGAGAATGGTGTTTTAAGACATAGGAGTCACTGGCAGTAGTACGTTGATTGAGGGCTCGGGGGTGGCCAGTTGTAGCAAATCCTTGCACAATTGAGCCTACGGTTGGGTGGAGAGTCGTCCCCAAAACCTGGTTGCGGTAAGCCTACTTCTACGACAGGTAAGCACTATTCTTAGTTGAATTTAATGTTAATTAGATTATATATTTATTTTTGGACTGTTACATGTTGTTCTTGAATATAGGAATTGTCCTTTTTTAAGAACCCACTATATCACAGCTATCTAATCCAAACTAGATGTAGCTACAGAAAATTGCGTGACATCTTAGCACATATTTTCTTCTTTTTCCTTTTTTTTTTCTTGTTCACTCTCTCTCCCTGATCTGAGATACCCCTATCCTCTTGATATTTCTTGAATAAATCCTCAAGAAATTAGTTAGGGAAAGGTAACTGTCAGCCTAACTACTCTAACAGGTGAAAACAATATTTACATGTAACTGCTATTTCACTTTTGCATAATTTAATTCAAGAAATAGTTTTTATAACTCAAAATAATAATTAGTTTGTTTAATTTACAATAAATTAAATATTTATATTGTCTCGGGATATCACATCTCCACCCCTAAGATGTAATGTGGTCCCCATGTTTTCCTTCTAAAAATAAGTCTAGGAAGGTATCTTTCATAACTTGTTGATCTTCTTAGGTAGCTTCCTCCGGCTCATAGTGCTGCCATTACACTTTAACCTGGGTGATAACTCGTTTCCGTAGAGTTAATTCTCTTTGATTGAGTATAACCAAGGGTTCGACCAAGAACTCGCCTTCTAGTTCGACCTATATAGAACAACAAAAATGCAATTAAATGAGTCTCTTTTTTTTCATTATTAACTAACTTGTTATAATAAGTCCTAATTCTATATATATATATATATATTATAATTTACCTGAATGTCTTGCCAATTGATTATATGGTTAGGATCATAGATGTATTTCTTAAGTATAGAAACATGAAAGTCATTATGCACATGAATATGGCTGGGTAAGGCAAGCTGGTAAGCCATTGGTCCGATTCGAGCCAAAATTTGGAAAGGACTGCAGAATCGAGGTGCTAATTTAGCACATCTGGTCCATTGTAATGGGCTTTTCTTGGCTCGTGCCTGAACGTAAACATGATCCCCAACTTGGAATTCTCCGAAACTTCTCTTCTGATCGCAAAATCCTTTTTCTGGTCTTGAGCGGATTTTAAATTAGCTTGTACATTTTTAACCATCTCTTCCATTTCTTCTAACATATATGGTCCTAGCATCAATTTATCCTCTAGACCACCCCAACTCAAGGGTGTCCTACATTTACATCCATATAACACTTGAAATGGACTCATCTCTAAGGATGTTGGGTATACGTTGTTATAATAAAACTCTACCAAGTGTAGGTAGTCCTCCCATTTAGATGGTTGTTGCATTACATAAGTCCGCAACATGTCTTCTACTACTTGATTTACTTGCTCCATCTGCCGATCCTTCTGAGGGTGATAAGTAGTGCTGAAGTGTAGGTGTGTGCCTAAACTAATTTCCAGAAAGCTGATGTAAATTTCACATCATGGTCAGAAATTATCATCTTGGGTACTCCATCTAATTTAAAAACGCTTTGCATAAAAAATTTAGCAATTTGTGTCGCTCTATAGGTTGACTGTACTGGTATGAAATGTGCATATTTTCTCAAATTTTCCACTACTACAATTATTGAGTGATTCTACTTTTTAGACTTATGTAGTCCTGTAATGAAGTCGATCGACATGGTATCCAATTTCCATTCAGGAATAGGCAATGGGTGGAGTAATCCCACTGGGTGATGCTACTGTGCTTTCACTTTCTTGCATTCCAGAAAACGGGCTAAATATTTTTCTACCTCCCTCTTCATATCAAGCCAGAAAGATTACTTTGTAAGAGAAGTAATCAGTTTCACGTATTTGGGGTTGTCCCACATAAGGAGTCTTATGATATTCATCTAAAACTAAATTTTTAAGATTTTTCTGGTTAGGCACATATATTCTTTTCCTATAAATCAGCATATCTTCTGAATTTACCTCATATCCAAATTTTTATTCATGGATGTTTAGAATTTTAGCTTTCTTCCATAGTTCTTCATATTCTAAATCCTGCATGGTTGTTTCTTGAATCTGCTCATAAAAAGCAGTTCGTGATTCAGTAAAAGAGAAATCATATAAAACATTTACCTTTTTACTTAAGGCATCTATGATTTGGTTCTCTTTTCATTTCAAGTGCTTGATTTTAAAATCAAATTTTCTTAGGAAGTCAGCCCAACGAGGTTGCCTAGCATTCAAGGTGGGTTGTTCAAAATAGTTTGTTAGACTATGATAATCAGTCATTAACAAAAAATTTCTTACCCGTCAAGTAATGTCTCCACATCCTGAAGGCATGGATGATTGTTGTCAACTCTAAGTCATAATCCGAATATTTTTTCTCATACTCCTTAAGCTTCCTAGATTCATAAGCAACAACTTTGTCGTCTTGCATTAATATTCCGCGTGCACCTTCTTTGCCGACATTTGTACGAACCACATAATCTTAATTGGGATTTGCAACTCTCAAAATGGGTGCGGTGGTAAGTAGATGTTTGAGCTTATCAAAACTTCTTTGACAATCTGAGGTACACCTAAAGGTTTTCCCTTTCTCTTACAGATAGCTAATGGGGTATGCCACCCTATAAAAACCTTCAACAAATCGTCTAAAATATTTGGCTAGACACATGAATGATCTTATATCAGCTATGTCGTTTGGTACCGACCACTCCATGATAGTCTTTATTTTCTCTGGGTCTACCACAATTCCATTCTTGGTGATAACATGTCCCAAGTACTGGATTTTTTCTTTAAAGAAATCACATTTACTATACTTAGCATCCAGCTGGTGTTCTCCTAGAACTTGCAGAACAATATGGAGATGCTCATTATGTTCTTCTATGTTCCGAGAGTAGATCGGTATATCATCAATAAAGATTAATGAAAACTTATCCAAATACTGATGAAATATAATATTCATTGGGAACATGAAGGTCACGTGAGCATTAGTCAGTCCAAAAGGTAGCACCATGAACTCAAAATGTCGATAACGAGTCCTAAAAGTAGTTTTTGCCACATCTTCTTCCTTTATCCTAAACTGATGCTAACCTGAGCAGAGGTAAATTTTTTAAAATAAAGTTGCACCCTTCACCTAATCAAATAACTCATCTGTACGGGGTAGGGGGTATTTATTCTTAATGGTCAATTTATTTAACTCACGGTAATCCATACACAATTGCAAGGTTCCATCCTTCTTCTTAACAAAATGCACCAGAGCTCCTTAAGGTGATACACTAGGATGGATGCATTTTTTATCAAGAAACTCTTTTAACTGCATTTTTAATTTCATTAACTCTGGTATTCTCATACAGTAAGGGGCTCGAGAGACCGGTGCAACTCCCGAAATCAACTCAATGGTGAAATCTACGTCCCTTTTTGGGGGCAGTCCTATAATTTCCTCAGGAAACACATCCGAAAAATTATGCACCACTGGTATATTCTATAAAGAAATAGTTTTATCCTTAGAATCATCATACCTTATTTGTATTGCATAAACATGGAAAACTTTTCTGATGCATTTCACTAACTGAGAGGCTGTTACAGGCCTTAACTTCAAGGGTTTTTAAATACTTTGAGTTTCTTGTCTTTCTCCTTTCTCATCCAGGTAATTAATGGTTTGGTTTAACAACTAATCAGGGATAAATGTTTTTCCAACCTGTCCATAGCTATAAGGATATTGTATGATACAAAGGGTAACACATTTAGGTCTTCCATAATAAACTGACCGGCTAACATTAGGGGACAGTTGCTGACCTTAGCCAACACCCTTCTTTTTTCTCGCATGGCTAGTTGTACCAATCAAGGATTTTTAAACTTAACAACCTGCAAACAACATTGTTCCACTATCTTGGGGCTAATATATATCAAAGTAGCTCCTGGATTAATTAAAATGGATATGGTTTGATAAAAAACTTTACCTTCGAATTCAAACATGTTTGGTTGATATTCTGCCTAATGATCTTCAAGGGCAACATTAATTTTAGGAATGCTTCTTGCCACTTCGCCCACAGTAGATGCCTCTTGAATCTATGTAATCTAATCAGCGCCCTTGCGGTGTGGGTAGTTTTTGACATAATGTGGACCTCCAAATCCCCAACACTATACAGGTGGTCTGGTGGTTAATTCTACTTCAGTTCTTTCTAACTGCTCATTTATTTTGGTTTCACCCAGTAGCTTAAATCTGGGCTAATGTATGTTCATATTCTAGCTAGTTTGACCTTTATACGATCCTATATTGACTCTACCCATTTTTACCTTGTGATTGGAAGTAAATTTAATCCCCTTTTTGTCAACCCATCTCTTTCTCACATCTCCCTTTTGTTTGTTTTGCTGGTAGAATATGCGTGCTTTCCATATAACTTTGTCCATGGTTTTCGGGTTATCAAACTCAAGTCGTTCTTTCATGAACAATGGAAGGCTGCTGATAAACCACTGCACTTTTTCCTTTCCTTCGTGTATGTAAGGGACATACTGAAGTAAAGATGTGAATTTGATATGAACTCATCCATAGACAATTGACCCAGTCAGAGATCGTGAAACTCCTTTTCGTCATAGAATATTTCAATTAGATATTTTTCTTTAAAATACCTTTGAAAATTTTCCTAGGTTATGCTTTGTTCATTTACCTTGCGAACTATCTTTTCTTCTTCCCACGAGAGGGTGGCTTTCCCTTGTAGCTATAAGATGGCCAAATGAGCGTTTAATTTATGGTCGTACTCATACAACTGAAAATACTTGTTCATATTGATGAGTCAGGCTTCCTCTACCTCTTCCTTTTCACCATCAAAAAGGGGAGGTTTTATTTTTCAAAATTCCCCTTGAAGCTCCATTTTTTGTCTTTTATGTGTCTTGTGTCTCGACACATTATCTAATTCATCTTCATGATTCTCTTGGCCACCTTCTGTTTCCACATTCTTAATTCGAAATTATTGTTCTCGATTCATATTTATGTGCTTAGGGCTATGGATTAATGGCCGACAATTCTATCTATCAGATAGACCGTTCATAATCTTTTTCTACTCCTGCATCAGCCTTTCGTTATCTACTGATAGCCAGGCCATCTCACACTTAAATTCTTGTCTAGTTTCCATGATAGCAGTATTGGTATTGCACGACTCTTCCCATAGCTATAACTATACCTTGAGATGGAATTCATGAAATGATGTTGGCCCTGTTCCCATTACAGACCTGTGTGGTGGATAACCAGTCCTCTTCATGCTGACTGCTTTCCCTTCTTCCTCTATGAACATCACAATTTTTGTTATTTACTTATATTCTAGAATTCTCAATTTTGCAACCTGAGCACTCTCATTCCATATGTCACAAAACCACATGTCAAGATATGCATAAAGAAAATTAAAAGAATTACTTGATATTAAGAAAATTTCTTTCATCATTAAAGTGCACATTTACGCGAGGACTTTAATTTCTTACCAATGCTATTTTTACAATTCATCGGATTAATATAGTATGGTCCTTTTTACAATCAAACAAATCATATTTTTATTTTTTTATATAAGCTTGGCACGACTAATGTTTAATGTAAACATACATTGGTTTGAGTTTCCAACCAATTCAACTAGCCCATGCTTACCAACCTTCGAACCATGAATAGCTATATTGTATATCAAATGGTAATTAAGCCAAGGTATTTAATTCTATCGTGTCACTATGCTAAGCATTAATTTTCCACCCGTCTTCATTTATGCTACACTAAATATATCGTTGATGCACCAGCCTAGGTATGGAGGTATTTCCCCTCTAGAGTCTTCATGTGTTGTACAACTTTGTCGTCGACCTCGGGAGTGGCTCCTCATCAACGGTAACCACATGTCTAGTCAGATCAGATGGTGGTGGAGAATGTCAAGGTTCTATGCCTTTGGTGTACTGTCGTTGCCTTCTCATTTCTTTCTTTCAGAATTAGGATCAATGCACTCTGCGGAGGGGTTTTCCTATGCTCAAGCAACTACATGTCTAACCTTTATCATTTTGGGTGTTTGTTTCCCAATTTGGGTGACCCTTGTCATATTATTCTTCCTACTCAACAATGGCTACCTTTGACAGGCGCATCCAGGTTGTGGTTCGGTGTTCTGTTGTGACGAGGATTTTTACATGCAACTTCAATCCAAGTAATTTCTGAATGTGCTCGATTCAATTTTTTTTCACAAGTTTTACCCATTCCTTGTTTACATGCATACTGTTTTAACCTTTGTTACTCATCTTAGGAGGGATGGAGGGTTTCACAGGTGACGGTGGTTTGGAAAAGATGCCAGAAAAACCTTTTTCTTGGTAAACTGGGCGCGTTGATGGTCTCTTCACCCCATTTACTAGGTACTTGAGCTTTTCCCATTATGATTTCTAAGGGTTTCTTAGGTTTGAGGTTTTGGATTCTAGAAATAAGTCTCCAGTATAAGAGCTGTTAACTTATCTCTCTATTTATAATTTCTACTATCTGGAATATCTTTACTATTAAAAGCTCATTGGCTTTAATGGAAAATTATATTTGTAATATGTTATGTAATAGGTTTTAACGACGTACCAAAACCCTGGCCTAGCTCTATTTTTTTCCTTTCTTTGTTAATAGATTCATAATAGTTTCGTAATGTTTTGAAGAGGGTTTTTTCGAACGACTTACAGTTCTTGTTTGCCATTTAACATAATTGTTCTATATAACTCTTCTGTGTAATGTAATAGTTGCTAAAACGCTTTATCATTTTCTTCAAAAATAGAAGTCGAAATGCTCAAATATTTTTCAAGCTGAATCTATAATTTTTGGTTGACTATGATTTGTCAAGTGGAGTTTACAATCTTTCTGGCCTCACCGGCAAGGGTAGGAATCTCTTCATGCATGAAATAAAAGGATGTATATATGTATTTACCCGTCGTAGGTCTATAAACTTTGTTTCATTTAGTTTTGTTTAATTTTTAATATTTTTTAAATTACCGGAAGGTCTGAGTTCCTAAATGATTCCTCTTTACATGATTCAAATGTTTATAAGGGTTTTTTATCATATATTATTGTTCCTTCTTTCCCCAGTAATCAAGGCTTTCCTTCATGTTTTAAGGGGATTATGGGCATACTAGTTCTTTTATATATTGTGTGGAAATCTTGGCAATTCTTGATTTCCTATTTTGTTCTATTGCCATACTATCTGCATATCTAGACTTTGTAAGTTTCCATGTAATTACAACCACATTGAATTATGTTTTTGTTCTATTGCCATAATTTTTGCATATCTAGACTGTGTAAGTTTCCATGTAATTACAACCACATTGAATTATGTTTCTCACTAGGTCTAAGTAAAGTAATTCTTCTTTTCAACTAGGTACATAAAAATTGCTTATGGGCTATTCTACACGGGACACACATAATTATCTATTCTATCTGTAAACCTTTGTTAGGAAATATCAAGAATAATTTTATATATATCAGATATCTACTTATTTTGTATGTGATTTTACTTATCTGGAACGCAGTATCTTACAGTTTTGGTTTGCAGCGAGACCTTGAGCTACTTGCTATTTTTCCTCCCAGCCTTGAGACCACTGTACTAGCTAGTCTACCCCCATGTTGTTCTTGAATATAGGAATTGTCTTTTTTTTTAGAACCCACTATCTCACAGTTATCTGGTCCAAACCAGACATAGCTACAGAAAACTGCCTGACGGCTCAGTGCAGATTTTCTTCTTTCTCCTTTGTTTTCTTGCTCACCCCCTCTCCTTGATCTCACATACCCCTATCCTCTTGATCTTTCTTGAATAACTCCTCAGGAAATTAGTTAGGGACACGTATGTGTCAACCTAACAACTCTAACAGGGGAAAACAATATTTACATGTAACTGCTATTTCATTTTTGCATAATTTCATTCTAGAAATAGTTTTTATAACTTAAAATAATAATCTGTTTGTTTAATTTGTCATAAATTAAATATTTATATTGTCTAGAGATATTACATTTAACGTGAAGATTATGAGAATTTTTTAATTCTTATTTAACCATTTTTCATAAAAAATTATATATATATATATATATATATATATATATATATATATATATATATATATATATATATATATATATATAATGGATTTCACATTTTTTTAGAATGGGTTTTTTTACTTGTATTCTATTTTTATAATTATTTTCATTCGAAATTGAATAAAAACTTAAAATTAAGTACCTAAAGGTACAATTTAAATATTAATACAATCAATTTATTTATTTATTTTTTTCCTTCGGAATGTCACTTAAACCTAATTTATAAAACTTTTTATTAATTTATTGTGAAATTACATTATAAATAAAGTCAACTAAGTAAACACACAAACAAAATACATTTTCCCTTTTAAAATAAGTCTTTTAAATACTTGGAATCACAAGTACATTTCATAACTTAAGTATTTGTATAATTTTTGTTTATATTATTTTGAAATTACATTATAAATTATTAGGTACATTTAAAATAAGTTATTAACTATTTAGAATAAGTTATTAAGTACTTAGAATTATATGGCCAATCATGGTTGGATGTTGTATTGTGGAAATGATTGTTTCAATATGAAAATTAACCATAGTCAAACATCGCATTGCGACAAATTGTCTCAATATGAAAATCAATCATGGTCAACCATGGTCCAGCGTCGTATTGTGAAAAAGATTGTCTCAATATGAAAATCAATGATGCTCGACCATGGTCAACCATGGTCCATCGTTGCATTGTGACAAAGATTCTCTCAATATGGAAATCAACAATACTCAACCATGGTCAAGAATATTTACTTTTGGGTTTATAATATTTATGTTAGTGTTTATATACCTTTGGTTTACAATTTACATCGCATTTATAAAGATTGCCTCAATATGATAATCATCGTCAACCACAGTCACCCATGGTCAATCATGGTCAACCATGGTTAACCAAGTTTTATAAAATCAAACATGGTCATCTATGCTTAATCGTGGTCTAACATCACATTGGCACAAAGTTGTTTTGGTATGAAAATCAACGATGGCTAAGCATGGGCAACCATGGTTGAATGTCACATTGTGACATAGATTGTCTAAAAATGAAATTCAATTATTTTCAACTATGTTTATTGTAAAGTTTATAATATCTATGTTAGGCTTTATATACCTTAGGTTTATAATATTTTTCCCTTAGGTTTAATATTATTCCCTTTTATTCATAATCCCTTGGGGTTTTTGATCCAAATTCGATCCTAGAACACTCTCTAAGTTTTCATGAACTCTTTAAATATCATGCCAAGGATTAAAAGTCTTATAAAGATCAACCTTATCAGAGATATCCTTGTAACAGTTGCAATTTATGATCAGCATGGAACAACGAGGACCTTCGGTCAAGCGCACAGACCGTCGGCCCATGGTAACGTGCGCTATCACAATTAGCAAAATCTAGAGGCCATTTCAAGAAACTTGGGTAGTTTCTGATATGCAATTAGCGACAAGTCACTAATTACATATCACAGGGAAAATCCCTCAAAGAAGGCCACAAGCAACCGGACTTGAAAAATCATAAAATGGAACGGATATCATTCTGATTCCATCAGAAGTAGGACTCCACAAAACCGGTAGAATATCGGAGGGGCGTCGAGCGGTAAGCAGTTTCAACCGAGTTCTGCCCAATGCCATACAACGCGTACCACATGTTCGTCGAAAGAGAGAGAAACCCATTCACATCAGACGAGTAAAAACCATGCTACTTAGTCGCCCGATATGAATGATGACCGTAGGATCTGGGGGCCCCAGATCAACAACAAAGACACATTCCGATAGATGATCGAATTTGACGGGGTCAACAGGTAGAGTTGTATAGGATTTGAAGTCTAATATGGGCAATGCATTGGTGGAAGGTCATGTTTCGCGAGCATTCTTGGAGTAAAAGGAAAGAAAAAAAAAAAAGACCATTCAAACATTTCCAACGAACCTGACACACTAATACGTTACAAAATAAGTGGCCACCTCCTTGTAAAGCATTATGCAGTGACAATAAGCATCGTAACAATGGATTGAGACAGACAGAGGCAGAGAAACAGAGAGAGGAGAAGTAGAAACGAATAGTTAGGAAGAAGATGGCCTTAAAGCCACAGACTGTCAAAGAGTAAAGCAAGTGAAGCAGAGAAAGCTAAGAAGCCGAAAGTAGAGAGAAGAAGCTGAGTTGACCTGTAGAGGCAAAGGTAGCATCAAGCTAGAGTTAAGACAGAGACACAGAGAGTCAGAGATTCTGTGCACTGCATAGAAGGATTGAGAGGTTCAGACACACTCCTCTGTAATGCCTGTCATGTATGAGTCTCAGATTGGGCTCATTTCACTGTGACAAATAGAAATCCACAATCAGTAAGGAGAGTCTGTGTACTCCAGAGACTTGGGGGATCCAAGTACAATCTTGCTGATTTATATCTGTTGACCGAGAATCGAATTGAGCTCCTTGTTGTATAACTTTTCTTGAAAAGATAATAGAGAGGCCACTAAAGGCTGGACTGGGAGATATAGCTCGAGAGTATTGGGTGAACTCCTTATTAAAATTCTTGTGTTTAGATGTTTGCTTGTTATGTTTTCTTTAAATGCTTCACTGCCTGTGTATTTCACAATCTTATCGATCCGTTGCATAAAATAACATAGGCGCATCCATGCACATGAGTCTATAATACCTTATTATTTGTCTTAGATCAATTCCATATCAAGTGGTATCAAAGCTCTAGGTTGCTAAGGTTAGACAAGCTTGTGCTTGATTTTTTTTGTTGAATGCTATCTAGGACAAAGCTCAAATTAGGAGAAGGAGAGTTGGTTGAAACTAACCCAGAAATTGGAAGAGTCTATCCTAGGAGGAAAATGACAGAAGAAATTCCCTTAGAAACAGACTCCCAGTTCATGGACAGTTTCATGACCATGAGAGCCATGGTGGAGGAAATGTATAGAGATTTTAAGCAAGGTAGAGATGAAGATTCTTCAACCTCCAAACAAGATAAAGAAGTAGAAGAACCTCTTCTAGTTTCCCACCCAGAAGGCAAAGGAAAAGAAGAGAATCCCTCTCTGCCATCTCCCCCATCATCGCCTTCATCATCATTTTCTTCACATAAAGAAAGCCTCGAAAGTAAAAATAAGGAAGCATATTTGATTAAATTAGATGTGAAGTTTGATTTGGCAATTTATGATGGAGAATTGAATGCAGAAAAGCTAGATAACTGGATTAAACAGATTGATGTATATTGCAGAGTGCATAACATTGATTCAAAAAGGAGAAATATTCAATTGGCTAGCCTATGCCTTGGAGGCACTTCCCTAGTGTGGTGGGAAAGCCGAACACAAGTTGATTTGAAGAATCATGGTAAAATTCTTTCTACTTGGAATGAATTTGTTTCTGCAATTAAAAAAAATTTCTATCCACTAGCTTACATGCAGCAAGCTTTGATGAGTTGGAAAACTCTTCGCCAATTGAAAGGGCAAAGTGTACAAAGTTACACCCAAGAATTTAGAAAACGAGCTTTGATTCTAGGTATTTCTTTAGACTCACTTTAAACTCTACTGAAGTATATAGGTGGCCTACATAGCTATTTAAAGCACAACATTCTCATGTTTAATCCTACTAGCATAGATGAGGTATCTATTCAAGCTACACATCTAGAGGCTAGAGGCAAGAATGTGAACCCAGAAGTTGGGGGATCATCAAAACCCACTGCAAACAAGAACAAGGAAAGGAGAAAGCAAAAATGGAAAGAGAGGAAGGAAAATACTATACAAAAGACCAAACCTTCATGCACTCACTACAAGAAGGATGGGCATGATGATGAACACTACTGGATTGTGCATCCGGAGTTGAAACCCAAGAAATACAATGGAAAAAAGAAGAAGACTGTTGTAGCTATTTAGAAGGATATGGGGTCAGACTCAAGGGATGAAAAAACGATCACAGCCACTGGTATAAAAGGTTGTCCACTTTAGAGAATGCAGAAATCAAGAATCAAGTAGAGGAGCTGCTCGAGAAAGGGTTCATAAGACCTAGCACATCGCCATGTGGGTCTCCAATTATCTTGGTGAGAAAGAAAGATGGCTCATGGAGAATGTACATTGATTACCGAGCACTGAATAAGATAATGATCAAAAATCATTATCCCCTTCCTTGCATAGATGATCTATTAAATCAATTGAAAGAAGTTGTTTACTTTTCCAAGTTGGACTTGCATAGTGGTTACCATTAGGTCAGAGTTGCAAAGCAAGATGCATGGAAGACTGCTTTCAAAATGAAGCAGGGATTGTATGAGTGGCTAGTTATGAGTTTGGCTTAACTAATGCTCCTTCTACTTTCATGAGAGTAATGAATGATGTACTCAGGCCTATTATTGATGATTTTGTCATTGTATACCTAGATGGAATTCTTATATTTAGTAAAACATGGGAAGTACATTTGAAGCATGTAAAGCAGACTCTAGAAGTTTTGAAAAGATAAAATGTTTATGTTAAGCTATCAAAATGTGAATTTGGAAAAAAATCTTTGAACTATTTGGGTCATATTGTAAGGGGTGGTGAATTGAAGAAAGATCCCTCTAAGGATGCAGTCATTGTTAACTGGCCTAAACCAAAATCTGCTACAGAAGTTAGAAGCTTCTTAGGAGCAGCACAGTATTAGAGAAAGTTTATTGCTAACTTTTCCTTGATTGTAGCTCCCTTACATGTTTTAAGAGGATTAAATAAGGTGTTTCAGTGGAGAGGCAAATAGCAGAAAGCCTTCAACAACTTAAAAGAAAAGATTAGTACAACACCACTACTAACATTGCTTGATATTCAAAGACCCTTTCAGATTGAAACGGATGCCAGTGACTATGCCATGGTAGTAGTGTTGATGCAACACAGTAAACCCATATGTTATCATTCTGAGACATTTAATTCCGTAGTAGTTAATTATCCCACAAATGGTAAAGAATTGTATGCATTAGTATAGAGTGTGAAAAAGTGGAAACATTACCTAATGGGCAAAGAGACAGTTATACATACTGATCATCAACCACTTCAATATTTACAATCACAAACTAAGTTGCAGCAATCAAGATATTATAGGTGGATGGGTTTTCTAGAACAATTTCATCTTGTCATCAGATATAAAAAGGGCATACACAATAAAGTTGCAGATATGCTATCGAGACCAATCTTAAATGCACTACTATACTTAAGCATAACTCAGTATTGCATGAAAACTGCATTGAACAATATGCTCAAGATATAGATTTTAGAGATGTATATGCAACTTTACTTCATGGAAAACAAGTAGAATTGGATTATCATGTTAAAGACCAACTCTTATATCATTTGGGAAAGTTATGCATTCCTCAAACCGAAAGAGTAAAGATAATTCGAGAAGCAAACACTTCTCTAATATCAAGTCATTTTGGTGTAAGTAAAACAGTTGCACAGTTGCATAGCTGCAAAGATTTTGTTATTGGTAAAAAATGAGTGAAACCATTTCTAGATATGTAAGAGGGTGTACCATGTTTGCTAAAATAAAGCGCAACAATAGAAAACTAGGCTTGTACACTCCACTACCAGTTCTTTCTCATCCTTGGAAAAGTGTTTCCATGGAATTTGTTGGGGGACTGCCTCAATCTAGAAAAGGTCATGACTATTTATATGTTATTGTGGATAGGTTCAGTAAAATGTGTATTTTAGTACCTTGTAACAAAAAGATTACAGCTGAACAAATAGCAAAGTTGTTCTTTCAGCATGTATGGGTTCATTTTTGACTACCCACTTCCATTGTATCTAATCGAGATTCCCGATTTGTTGGGAAATTTTGGTCAAGTATGTGGGAATTGATGGACACCAGACTGAAGAAGAGGATAGCCTTTCATCCACAAATAGATGATCGAACAGAGATAATCAACCGAACAGTGATCCAGTTGCTCAGAGGCTATTGCAACAAGCATCCCAATCTTTTGAATGAACATTTTTGTTATGTGCAACATGATTACAACTGGGCTAAACATTCTTCTCACAAGGTTCTCATTTTGAGACCTGTTTTGGTTTCACACATAGGTCTCCCTTGGATTTTGTCTTTGGTAAAGACATAGCGGTTGATGGACACAGTGATGTGGAGAAGGCAACTAAGTTCATTGAACAAATCCAAGAGATTCACTAAGAAGTATAGGAACAACTAGAAAAGAGCCAAGCCTAGTACAAGGCAAGGCATGATAAGCGTCAGATTGAGCATAGTTTCCGAGTTGGTGATCAATTCTGGTTGTATATCAGCAAAGACAAAATGCAAGGTGAAGGTAAGAAGTCGAAGCCAATAAAGTATAGACCTTTCAAAATACTTCAGAAAATCGGTGAGAATGATTTTCGCCTTGATTTTCCAGCTTACATGCACATATATTCTGTAGTTAATGCATAAAGCTTGAGACTATTTGAACCTTCATTAATTGAAGATCTCGAAGAGCAGAATAAATTTCCTTCTATTGATGATCTATTACCTAAATATCTCAATGAATTACAGGAAGATACATTTCTAGACAAGAGGGTGAGAACAACGCACAGAGGGGATGTTGAGTACCTTAGGATTGGACTGAAAGTTTCAAAAGCAAGCAGTGCAAGATGGATAGAAATTGGGCAAGCGAGGAATCTATATCCTCACTTGATTGATTTTTAAAACCCAACTTTTGGTGGTCCAAAAGCTTTTTCAGTAGGAAGGTCATGATCCAAATTAGATCCTAGAACACTCTCTAAGTTTTCATGAACTCTTTAAAAATCACGCCAAGGATTAAAAGTCTTATAGCGATCAAGCTTATTGGAGATATCCTCGTAATAGTTGCAATTTGTGATTAGCGCAGAGCATCGAGGACCTTCAGTCAAATGCGCAGATCATCGGCCCACGGTAATGTGCGCTATCGCAAATTAACAAAATCCAGAGGCCATTTCGAGAAACGGGGGTAGTTTCTGGTAATCGTATATCGTAGGGCAAACCCCTCAAAGAAGGAAAGGCCACAAGCACCTAGACTTGAAAAATCATATAATGCAACGGATATTGTTACGATTCTGTCAGAAGCAGGATTCCACAAAACTGGCAGAATATCGGAGGGGCTTTGAGCGATAAGTGGTTTCAACCAAGTTCCGCTTGGTGCCATACAATGAGTGCCATGCATCCAGTGGAAGAGAGAGAAAACCGTTCACATCGGATAGGTAAGCATCATGCTACTTAGCCGCCTGATATGAAAAATGACCATAGGATCTGGGGCCCCTAGATCAATGGCGGAGATGCATTCCGATGGATGACCAGATTTGATGGGGTCAATAGGTAGAGTTGTATATGATTTGGAGTCTGATATCGATGATGCGTTGGCAGAAGGTCGTGTTTCACGGGCATTCATGGAGTAAATGGAAAAAAAAAAAAGTCATTCAAACATTTCCAGTGAACTTGACACACTCATCTGTTACAGAATAGGTGGCCACCTCTGTGTGAAGTGTTATGCAGTGACTGTAAATGCTGAAAGAAGGGATTCGGATGGACAGAGGCATGGAACCAGAGAGCCGAGAAACTGAAACGAATAGTCAGGAAGCAGATGGCTTTAAAGTCGCAGACTGATAGAGAGTAAAGCAAGTGAATCAGAGAAAGCTAAGAAGATGAAAGCAGAGAGAAGAAGTCGAGTTGACCTGTAGAGGTAAAGGCAGCATCGATCCAGAGTTAAGATAGAGACAAAGAGAGTCAAAGAGTCTGTGCAGTCCAGAGAAGGCTTGAGAGGTTCAAGCACACTCCTCTATAACGCCTGTCATGTATGAGTCTCAGATTGGGCTTATACTACTGTGACCAATAGATGTCCAGAGTCAGTAAGGAGAGTTTGTGTACTCCAAAGACTTGGGGGATCCAAGTATAGCCTTGCTAATTTATATCTGTTGAGTGAGATTCGAATTGAACTCACTGTTGTAAAACTCTGGTTGAAAACATAATAGAGAGGCCACCACTGAAGGCTGGACTGGGAGACATAGCCCAAGAGTATTGGGTGAACTCCTTATTAAACTTGTTGTGTTTATATGTTTGCCTATGTATTTTGCTTCATTACCTGTGTATTTCACAATCTTATCAATCCGTTGCATAAAATAACATAGGCACATGAGTCTATAATACCTTATCATTTGTCTTAGATCAATTCTAGATCAGTTTTAATATTAATCCCTTGGGTTTATATGATCAATCTATTCGGTTTATTATTTCGTTGGGTTTATGATATCAATCATGGTCAACCATAGTCAATCATAGCCAAGCATGCTCGAATGTCGTATTGTGACTCATATTGTCTCAATATGAAAATCAACCATGTTCCAACATCGCATTGTAACAAATATTGTCTTGATATGAAAATCAATCATGGTGTAGTATGGTCAACCATGGTCCAATGTCACATTTTGACAAGGATTGTCTCAAACATCGTAATTTAAACCATGTTTATTTTATGGTTTATAATATTTATCTTAGGGTTTATATATCATGGCTTTATAATTTTTATCATTAGGGTTTATTATTCCATTGGGTTTATAATATTAATCCCTTGAGTATATATTGTTGACATGGTTTATAATATTAATCTTTGGGTTTAATATAAATACATTCAGTTTATAATCATGGTCAACCATAGTTCAACGTCACATTGTGATAAAGATTTTCTCAATATGAAATTAACTGTGGTCCAACGTCGTATTGTTACAAAGATTGTCTCTATATGAATGAAGGTCAACTATGGTCCAACATCGCATCATGAAAAATATTGTCTCAATATGAAAATCAATCATGATTGATTGTTTTAGGGTTTATAGTATTTATCTTAGGATTTTTGTACCTTGCGTTAATAATATTGATCTCTTGGGTTTAATATTATTTCCTCGGGTTTATTCTTTTAGATATAATGTTATTTATAGGCATTTTAGTATTAGTCCTAGTTAACTAAACTCAAAGATGTATATTTTAAAAAAAATATTTATATTAATTATTTTTAATATAAAACATTATTAGTTAATATAAAATAATAATAATGATTAATTAATTATATTTATATTTATATTAAAAATATATATATTTATATTAAATTTTTGTTTAGTAAATTTAATAAAAATAATATTAAATATTAATATATAAGTTTTTGACCAATATGAACTACATTTAATAAATTTATTAATGTAAATATAATTGTGATAGTCTATTCGCTACATTAAATAACGGTTTGTATGAATTTGAACTCTCTTTTCTATATATATGTATATATCTCGCTAGTAATTTTCAAAGAGGAGCCAGGATTGGATCTATGAAGTTCAGCGGTAGAATCTACATGTAACTTCCAGAGGAGTTGGAGTCGGATGTATGAAGTAAAACTTCATAATAAGTTCGCAATTTGAAGGTCTAGTTTCCACTTTGGTGAGTTGTTCTTTATTATTGAATACTGCACAGAATGTATTTGTCATATTTGGATGCTTACGATTTTAGTTTAATAATGTGTAATTAATAGAATAATTAAAAAGTTTAATAAAAATAGTGTTGATTTAATTATAAGTAATTTTAAATAATTTTTTATATTCCATTGGTTATTTTAATAAATAAATTTATTTATGAAAATAATGATATTAATAAATTTTGGAATTTTTACACATCGTATGTTTAACTTTTAAATATTATCCCAACCCACTTGCATTTGCGTAATTACTCGTAAAAAGTTTGCATTTTAAATTTATATTTTTGAAGTTTGCATTTTAGATTTGTTTCATCATTGAAATAAAAGGGTTTTTTATTTAATGAAAATTTAAATGCATAAGTTAATTTAATATATATATATAATTGTTTATTTTGTAACTATGTCTATTTTGGACTTTGGCATTTAGTTCGGTGTATGTAATCGGATTACTTTGTTATATTAAATAGTATGTTCGTAGACTTGATATTTATTTGAGATCTAATGAATCACACAATTTATATTAAAGGTGAAGAGATTGGGTTTAAGTGCGTATGATTCACAATGTGATTTCCTTGTTCTTGTCCCTGTGTTGACTTGTTGTCCTCTGTACTTAGGGCCATGCAGTAGGGGGACATGATGGGAGGCTATGAGCACTGGTTAGATGGTTAATGTTGTTCACGCGATCTGCGTAGTACTACAACAATTGATCAGGATCTTACAATCTCACGATGGAAAACACAGGGTTTCAATCCCTAACTAACTTCTCATCCTCGGCCTTCGCGTTGTTCATTGTTGCCGCCGCTCTTGTAGTTTCTTGCTGCTCCACGAGGGTTTGTTGTTCTCTGAGGGTTTGTTACTCTGACCATGGCTTCTTCCTATCTGTGTGTCATTTGAGAATGATCAAGGTAGTGACATTTTCTAAAATAGAACTAGATACACCCATCAGGCCGTTGCTCTATTGTTTTCTTAGACTATATAGCGAGATTACTATAGGAATGTGTTGTTGTTTGGTGCTGCTTAATGCTCTACCTTCGTTGCATAGAGAAAACCCCATGGCTCATTCATCGCGCCTGACGACAATTGATTTTAGGGCTTAGCTGGAGAAGGTAAGTGTTAAGAGTTTCTTAGTTTCAATGTTTATTTTCATCCTTTAGTTGTTAAAAGTCACTCATCCTATGTGTTCACTAGTGAGGGAAGCTGCCTCATGCAGAAACCTCCCATTCCCAGGTAAGACTTCTTCTCATTGTCTGTTTGCCTCGTCTGTACACTTTTTCCCATCAGGGTTTTACTAATCTAAGTTTTTGAATGTCCATGACAAGTAAATTGACAATGCTTATTGGTATTTGTAGTAAAGACCACCTCTCACTGGAACGTAAATGCTCACATCGACACTGTTGGCCCTTCCATGTTGGATTCTTACCTCTCACATGAATTAATTTATGGAAAAGTGACTTGCATAGTCGGAGATAGAGACTCAATCTCGTGTTGAGCGTCTAGATGGTTCTAGTTTTTATGGCTCTGCTGGTTCTACAATTATGTAAATATGCATAGATGGTTTAAGGAACCTTGTGTAGTTTTGTTGTAGCTTTGGGGGAGAATACTCCCACTCTGTTAATGACGAAGGGTTTTAATCTCTATCATGTGGAAGAATTTATGTATTTTTTTTATGCGGCCATTGAGGTGAACCACTTTATGTCCAATTATATGGAATGCTTAAATTTTATATTTGCCTCTATGGGACTGAGCCTATATATTTATATATTTAGGAATAGTTAAGTTATTTTTCATCGTTGTTGCTTTCTAGGCTGAGAGGACCCTTCTTTAATTCATGCAAGTATTTACCAGGTTGATGGATTAATTCCGACGGAATTCGATCAAATTTTCATTCAAGATACTGTTAGGTTTTTAACAATTATTCTATTGTACTTTCATGATGGTGTAGTCGAGATATGTTACTGAACCTACATTTAAATAGTTAATTGAATCTTGTTGTCTTATATTCTAAATCTACGTTCAACAATTACATAATGATTGTATTTATATTCTGCATTCAACAGTTGTATAATTACTATCTTTCTATTTTTGTCATTAGTAACAGAGTGTGTATAATTACATAGGTCATTCTACAGATTCTTGGTTAAAGCACATTGTAAATGATTTGCTTCTATATGATATTAGTTTGAATTTGATAATCAGGAACAATGAACTATAATTACTGAATGAGCATCCTCTTTCCTTTTTGCCGTGTCATATAGAAATTCTATAAATATTAGTATATACTGTATAAATTATCATAAAATAAAAGATGCTTCTGTATCCTATAATTATACCTTTCCTTACGATAATGATCCTTCTAATATAGTTTATTATTACAGAACTTATTCTATCACAGTGCAAGCATCATAAATTTTACTCTCTCATTAATGGTAATCTCTACATTCTAGCATTAGTTCTAGAAAGAAACTGACTATAATACTTATCTATTCCACCCGTAGTCAATAATTCTATAAAGTCTCTCCTCCCATCCATGAACCTGGAAATTACGTCTAGGTCCTCCCTCGAAAACTTTCTCTACTGGAATAATTTCCACTTACAGTCAGTGCCTTGGGCCTCTGGACTCCACTATCCAGCCTCAAGTCCTGCACTTAATTTGACTGTTCATGAGCAACTTCCCACTGGTCACATTTTTCCAGCTCTAGGATAGTTTTCTCTTTCTTATTTTTCCCCTATATTTCTATTTTCTAGGGTAGGGGCATAACTATTTCTTGTAATTGTAATAAACAATTTCTTTTAATTAATCATGTTTCCACTTATAATCACTCACAATTAGGTAAAAATTTAATATCTAGCTTTCTAACCTTGGTAATAACATAATAGCAAATAAATGCAGTAAAATATAAGTCAAATTAATATCCACAATAGATCCTTTCAAGGAGCGAGGGGTGTTACATATCCCCCCCAATGTGTGGAGCACTATCCCTGGTGTTCCTTCGAGATTAAGAAAATAATGATGGGTAAGCTTCTCACATAAATTCTTCCTCTTCCAAGGTGGCCTCATCCGGGCCGAAGTGCTTCCATTGCACATTAACCTAGGTGATGACTCGCCACTGCAAAGTAGCTTCTCTCTGATTGAGAATATGAAGAGCTTCTGCCAGAAACTCTCCTTCCAGTTCGACGTACACATACAATAATCATAGTCATATTCCTTCAAAAAAGTTGGCAAAGTATATATAACCTTTTAACTTGTTACCTGAATATTTTCCCAATTTATTATGTGTTGTGGGTTGTACACATATTTCTTTAACAATGAAACATGGAAAACATTATGGACCCGAATGTGGCCTTGCAATGTAAGTTTATAGGCTACTGGTCCAATTCGTTCCAATACCTGAAAGGGTCGACAGTATTGGGGTGCTAATTTGTCACAACCCATCCACTGTAGGGAACTTTTTCCGGGCTTAACTCTTATATAAACATGATCTCCCGGCTAAATTCTCTGTACGTCCTTTTCTTATCTCCATATATATTTTGCCTATCTTGGGTATCCTTTAAGTTCAAGATCGAACTTTCTTAACGACTTCCTCCATTTCTACTAGCATGTCTGGACCTCATGCTAACTTATTCATAGGGTTATTCCAATCCATAGGTACCCTACACCTTCTACCATATAATACCTCAAGAGGGTTCATGCTGAGCGATTCATGATTTCCATTGTTGTATGGAAATTCCATGAGGTGGGGGTAATCCTCCCACTTATGTGATTGTTGCATTACAAACATACATAACATATCTTCTAGTACTTCATACACCGTTCAACTTTTCTGTCTATTTGGGGATGGTAAGCCATGCTAAATTGTATCTGGGTACCCATTCCTAAAAAGATGGCTTTCTAGAATACAGATGTGAATTTCGCATCCCTATCTAAAATTACCACCTTGGGTATATTGTGCAGTCGAGAGAGTTCTTTCATAAACATGTTCGCAATTTCCATAGTTTTCTATGTGGATTTCATAGGTATAAAATTTGTAGTTTTGCTCAATTTGTCCACTACAACCATAATTTAATCCTGTTGTTTCCTGGTGTGGGGTAAACCTATGATGAAGTCCAATGATATGGTCTCCCATTTCCATTACAGAATGGGTAGTGGTTGTAACAAACTAGTGGGACACTAATGCTCTGCCTTAACCAACTGACACTCTAATCATTTGGATAAATATTTCATGACATCCTTCCTTAATCCGAGCCAAAAATACCTTTTTTTAATAGTCGTTAATAATTTATGGTATCCTCGGTGGCCCGCACAAGGTTTCTAATGAAATTCATCCATTATTAATTATTTAACAACACTTTGATTAGGAACATAAATTCTATTTTTAAATGTAAGGATGTCATCCACACCTATGTTGAAATATTATTTTTATGCTCTTAACAAAGCTTCTTTGTTTTGATGCCAAAGAAAGGTATATTATGGATCCTTGACGGATGATTCCTTTATAATTGCTGGAATGTTTGAGCATGCTTGACTGATCTGAACCTCATAGATGCAGTGTACCTTCCCACTTAGTGCATCAACCACCCGATTTTCTTTTCCTTTTAAATGGTTCATATCAAAATTGGATTCACTTAAAAATTATGTCCATCTAGATGGTCTAGCATTAAGGCTGGACTAGTTGAAGAAATTATTTAGGCTGCTATGGTCTGTTAGCAGCAAAAATTTCTTCTCGAGTAGGTAGTGTCAGCACATTTTGTATGCATGTACCACTATTTTTAATTCAAGGTCATAAACGGAATATCCCTGCTCATATTCCTTCAATTTCCGTTATTCGTAAGATATAACTTTACCTTCTTGTGTGAGTAGTCTGCCAACACCGTCCTTACTTGGATTCGTGCATACCACAAAGGAATTTTCTAGCTCTACCACTTTCCCACAGGTGCAGTGGTAAGTAGGTGTTTTAATTTCTCAAAGCTTTGTTTGTATTCTGTTGTCCATTGGAAGGTGCATCCCTTCTTTTGTAAAGAAGTCATTGGAAAGGAAATTTTTGAAAACCCTTCAATGAACCGACGGTAGTATCTGGCTAAACCCCGAAAGGACTTAATATCAATGACATTCTTGGGAGCGGTCCATTCCATAATGGTTTTAGTCTTCTTAGGGTCTACTGCTATCCCTTCACGGTCATCCTAAAGTCTATCAAAAGTGTTGCAGTTGTCATATCTTGTCGTGAAGCAGACACAGAGAGGGGGATGTTGTGTTTGTATGTTCCAATGATATATGTATTCCTGTCATCAAATTATGCTAACTGTGTGATCATAGTTGAGCTTATCACGAGTTCATATCCCTTCCCGCACATAGCCATTTCTAGAAAATATTCCTAACCTAAAACATTAGCTTCATGATGCACTGACTGAACTGCGCACTGCATAGTATTAGTCCTATCAAATGTGACCATACTTCCTAGAACTGGGTAGTGCATAGTTCTTTCCCTTCATGGCTACTGCTCTACACAATTCCTGCATCCAACAACCTCCCTTGACCTCTAATTGTGTAGTTTTACCTCCCAGTTTTCCTTGAACTAGGCATTTCCCATCTCCAACCCTCAAGCTATTTCCTTTCCTGCTATAACTGCACAGATACCCAGCCTAACTTGGCCACCAAAAATACATAGATGCTTGCTCCAGTGACCTTTCCCTCATCCTGGACCCCACTGCCTCTAGAAACTACATAGTTCTACCTTTCAAGCCTCCCTCAGTTGCGCATTGCGCAGTCTCAAAGCCAAAGATCTACCCCTATCTACTGGAACTATGTAATGTGCCTTCACTAGGACCCTTTCCCCAGTTGGTGGCATGTCTTGATCTCAGTTCATGGATAATAATGCATAATATTAGGCTAGGGGATTTTCTGATTGATGTTGTCCCGTCACGAGTGAATTAGAGGAATAATTGCACTTTAAAGTCATGGTGATATGATGAAGAAGGAAAAGAAGGAGGGAAGCATCCTTAAATACTCTCTTGTAGCTAAACTCACAAATGGATCTATCAAGAGGAAGAAAAGAGACATAATTTTGCAACTACCATCCAAGAATTAAGATCATCGAAGACTATGTATCACCAAGGCATGCAAAGGAGAAGAGAAAGCATATATAAGAAGACATCCATCTCTCAACAAAAATACTGAATTAAAATTTCCACATCATCAAGAATTCCATGTTAGGAGTGTCATGTCATGTCACGTCATGAGTAGTCATATGCCACATCACTGTTGTGGACCATGTGTATTTTATTCAAAATATTCTGTAAAGTGAAAATCCAAAGGAACGACATGAATACGAAGAGTCATGTATGTTGAAAAGTCATAGGAAGTTGAAAATTCATGAGGGTATTCATAGAGTTCCAAGGAGACACATCACGCCTTGGTTATATATACCCCCTCATTAAGTGAGGAAAGACATTTTCACCTTGGCTCCTCTTGCAAGGCATTAGAGAGATCAACTATCTCTTTGAGGAGAAAGTAGTGGCTCCAATATCCCACTACTAGGGTTAGTGATGTACGTTGTAAATATGTGCCCTGAAACATTTTCTTAATAACAGAAGCATTTCAAGGCCATCACTTTCTTCAGGCATGGACTATGAATTTTTGTAAGACTATTTTGTGGATGTTTGTATTTCATGTTTTCTTTCACATGTACTAATATAGTTGAACTCTTTCGGTTATTTTAGTGCTTATCTGATTGAAAAATTGTTGTAATGGTTTTTATTGCTATCCCATCCTTGTGGATTATTCCGCGAGATAATAGACATATATTTCCTTGTTTGTTGGTTGTAACGACTGTCACATCCATTGTGGACTATTCCGATGCATGATAGATGAATCCTTTTGGTTCATGTGTCTCTTCTTGGGTGGTACTACTACCTCTCACATAGAAGCTCACTTTTTCCCCTTTGTAGTAGAATAACCTTGACACAATTGCAACTACACATTCACTAGGTACACTTCCCTTATGTTTTGAAGATGCCATTGGATCACTATCTTTTGCTAACAGCTAGAGGCAAGGAAAATATTTAAGTATTTAGAGACCAGGAATTTATATCGGATGGGACTCCTCTGTTGGAAATAATACTAATGGGGGGGTGCATCAGTATTAACAAGTCAATAATATTTCTTTTCACAATCAAATTTGTATATGCTACTTCAGTTAATGAAACTTGCATATATACGCAACTATTGTTAAGCTAGCGTATATCCTGCAGTCTAACAATTTAGTTAATTCATTAGATGTTGATCATTAATCTATGTATGAGAACCATATAACAATAACCAGGTACAGTAAGAATAGAGCAGACAGTCACACACAAGAACACAAGATATAAGGTGGAAACCCAATGCAGGTGAAAACCACCTGTTGCAATTCATCTCTATCTTCTTTTAATAAGAAACTTCTTTTTACAATATTCATGTACTGGTGCAGTGTTATACCAGTACGCAGGCTTCTACCTGCAGAAGGCTACAACCTTCTCTTTTCTTCCAGGGACCACGTTTCATAAATTTTTAGACTGGATCCATCAATATCATCAATCAAACATCAAATATATTTGCATCAACCAATCTCCTTTGTACCAACCAAAACTGAATCAAACAATCACTTTTCTGAAAGTTGTAACCGAAACACAGTAACAATAACTAGAACCCAAGCCAAAACCTAGAACACTGCAACAACAGATAGAAGTAGCTAAAACATATTTTATGAGTTGTATGCTACTTCAATGTGTCGAACCTGCATGCATATGCACTTTGCTCAAGACAAACATGCATATACGCTATTTTGAAATGATGATCCAGTGTGTATATGTGCCCTTGCTGTAATGAACCTGTGTACAGATCTGTAAAAGATGATTTAACCTTTACAACTATTCAAGCATCAATTATACCCAGATCATCAGATTTACAGATTACGACATGCGCCAACTGTTCAGATAGAAGATCAAAACCACATAAAGGTATTTATCTTCAAGCCTTAAGATCTTGACCCATCAATAGAACTTATCCTTCTTCAACCGCTCAGGTTCCTCCTTGATTCAGATCCAGCTATGTATCATAACCCAATGACCAGTATTCTAGATCTTGCTCTTTATTGGATATTCAATCCTTAAGTAACTTTGCCTAATGATCTCCTCCTCCTTTTATAGTCTTAGGCCTTACTCAATACTATGGTCCAAAACCACTTAGAAGCAATACCTTGGACTAAATACCTGGGGTCAATACTTTGGTCAAGATACCTTGGATCAATACCATGGGTCAAAATATTGGGGACCAAATACCACAGACCAAAACCAAGTTTTCAACATGGACACACCTTTCCTTGCGTGAAAGTGCGTGTATACGTATACATGCCTTTTGGTCGGCGAACTTGCGTGTATAGGCAACTTGGTCAAGGGAAACCTACGTATATCTCTTTTTCCTTCATTCTGAGAGCCTGAATCTATGATCTGTCATCTGCGTGAGTTTCCATCAAGGAAAACACTATGTCAAGCGCCAAACCTGTGTCATAATTCCAACATCCTACACCAAATGGTGTGAGGTCTAATTGGGACTTGATATCAGGAATCTTCCTTGAACATTGGTGGGTCTAGCACCGTTAACACATATCTATTGATGGTCTAAAACCAAATTATTTACATAATTTCATATCGAATAGTTTGTACCACTATGTATTCACAATGCATCATTTAATTTTTAGTTATTTCAACTCTTTTCATGCATATCGTGGCTTAACAATAAACCAATCAATTTATATAAATATAATAATACCAATTAACGAATTCCATCATTGTATATGCAATAGATAAGTAAGTGCTCTATTTTATAATAAGCACTATGATTTTCTCTTACAATGGAAAATTTGAACCTACAGCATTTCTTTGTCTGAGATAAGTTAATTATCAACTTTAACTGAAATTTAGGTTCTGCTATACCAATTTATTTCTGGGTCTATAGTTGGATGTATTTTGTACTTACTATATGTGATACCCTCATGTAGTATAAAATGGATATCACATGGAAAGTGATAATGTGAGATCGAGTTTACCATACAATTTAGTGTTTATTTACTCACAGTTTTACATAATTATTGTTCATCTCATTTGACTCTCTTCCTTTATCTCGAAAGTATAATTAAAAGGGTAAAATATTCCTACAAATATTTATAGCTATTAACGGATTCTTTGAGTCTGGATCGAAGCATTACTATACATAACATGCTTGGATTCTGATTCTTCATTATTTAATTTCTTTCTAAACATGATAAGAAATGTTACACTAGCACCATATTCACTGCTATGTTTCTATGTACTTACTATATTCCAACCTAGCTATTTAACACCTAGTATTTGTTAGCAATTTCACAGTTATCTAACAACACTACCTCAACTTGTTCAGTAACAAGTGTTAACATAACAAGGCAATAAGAAATGAATTATGTATTTTTGTTAGACTTCTCGAGTTCTCTAGCTAGTCTAAACGTAGTATCGTTATTTATTAAATTACAAAACCTCACTCAGTTTCTCCAACCTGCTACAATCATGGCTTCGGTCATTCACACCTTTGTACTCTGTATATAATGACTTAGTATAACCAATTTTCTTGTAATCGGTAGGTAACTATAAATAAGGGACCAATTCAACGATTATGCTTATAAATACCACATTAATTCCAACACATTCCCACCTCGATAATTTACAGAAGTTTTTAGAATAATACCAACACAATCCTGCCTCGATAATTTAGAATTTTTTTTCAGAATATAACCCAATCAACAGAATATACACAATTATAACCAAACAACAAAACATTAACACTTATAACCAAACAAAATAATATTCATGATTATAACCAAATAGAGGAATTTTCTCAACAAATAAGACAACTACATGTTTAGAAAATACAGATTCTCAGCAAGTTGATTTCTAACTGTATTTCACGGATTAACTTGGAAGAAACACTTCCACCAAACCATGAACCATCACTTTTGGTTCTCCCCCAAGCCAATATATGTTATTCTCCCAGAATCAACAACCTCTTAAGATTTTTAGTGAAGGTATTTTATGCCTTCATTTAGTAGAAACTTTCCTTAGCGACATCCCTCTTTCGTGTTTCTACCAACCCCATAACCCAACCTTTTTTTCTATATTTTTCGAAGAAGTATTTTTGTTTTTCATTAAAGCCTTCCTTCTTCTCGCGTGAAACTTTATTCACCCATACTCAATGTTCTCTCCTTACTAAGCAATTTAATACAATTTTCTCTTCCAGTCTTATTAAATCTTAACCAACATCCCATAGGGATTCTTAAGAGTAAATCAAGGGAAGTTTGTTCAATCTTATCCAAAATGGATTCTAGATTGGAATAATGATCTCATTTACTCAATTTTCCTTTTCCAAGTAAATCTTCTAGTTTACTTTTACTATCAAAATCTATTTATTACATCATGATATTTACTCCCAATTGAGTCTACTATGGCATTGTTTCCATTACTAAAAATAGTTCATTCTGCTCAAAGAATATTTACATGAGCATAGGGGGGTGTTACATCTTCCTCTAAAAATAAAATAGCATCATCCTTGATGTGTATTCTTTCGCTAGATCGTCTAGGAATAATGTTAGGTAGGCATCCTTCATGATGTCCTACCATTCCCAAGTAGCCACTTCATGTGTGAAGTTCATCCACTTCACTTTAACATGAGCAACAAATCCATTTCAAAGCACAGTCTCTTTCCGATCCAAAGTACAGAGTGGCTCTAGTAGAAAATCTCCTTCAAGTTCCACCTGTATCAGATTATAGTAAATTACATGAGAAGGATCATGAATATATCTTTTTAATAATTACACATGAAACACATTATGAACTTTAATATGAATAGGTAGAGCGAGCTGATATGCCACTAGACCGTCTCGGTCCAAAATTTCAAAAGGCATGCAAAATTATGGTTCCAACTTGTCACAACTACTATTTTTGAGAGTAATTTTTCTTAGTTTTACTCTCATGTAAACATGATCTAGAGCCTTAGATTATTTATGAGTTTGTTTCTGCTAACACCCAGGTTGTTCCCTATGACTCCCAAGGGAATACGGCCGGGGTAACCACTAACCAATCTTTGTGTTACAGTTCCTAGCCTAACTGCAACCAGAGAGGGCTCTCTCTTTATGATTTGTCTCTGTTATGATGGTGTTTTAGGCTAGCTATTATGCTCAGGTTTTGGTTTATGTTTTGGTTGAGGGATTCCTTTCAGGTCTTATGATGCAGTGTTTAGACAGTACAATACCATTGGGCAATGGAGTCCGAAGTTGTGAAGTGATCTGATACGCTGGTTTGGTGGTGATCAAACTGTAGGGCCTATTGTGTATTATAAACAGACAAACTAGATCAAATGGTGATGAGTGTCAACCAACAGAAAGCAATTAAGGATTTTCTATTAAGTTGGTGGGATGAAAGTGAGCGCACTGCACAGGAGCAAAAGTCGAATTCCTGAGACAAAGGGCACTGTGAAAGATGTATTCCGTAAGCGCAGCATTTAAGAATTACACTTAACTAGATTACAGCTGAAGAAAACATTGATAAACAACGCAGATTGAACTCAGGTTACTCAATGAATAAATCCTGAAAGCTATTCTTTTTCCTTGTTGCATAGTATTGAAAATGGATAACATATATGGATTTTAACAAACAACTAGATAACAGAGAGAGATACAGAGACTTATTGTATGATGAAATACACAGGGATCCAGTAGTTATCAACAGACACCAGAACGCATCCAACACCTCAGAAATCCGAGAAATTCCATTGCTTTGCTCTATTAACTTCTGAAAAGGATTACAGCATAAGAACTTCTTCAGGAGAAATCAACAACAACCCTTGCAAACTCATGCGAAGGGGACTTTATAGTAGTGCTTATACAAAATATCTCAGGCATTGAGTCATCTGAGAGAGAAAATATCTTCATAAATGCGTACAGAAAGTAGGAAAAGAAGTTATTGCAACTTTGAATGCAGCATAAATGCTCTTTATGTCTGTCAGAGGATGATTCGACCTTTGGAGGTCACTGAGTCGGTTGAGCCGCTCTGTTTTAATGCTGAATAGTGTGTCTTCATTTCTTGCTGCGCTGTATCTTCTCGGCCTTGCTACCTGTGGTTTGCAATTTCTGCTTTGTTGGCCGATATCTTTGCTGAGTTGGCTCAGCCCTTCCATCTTTGCTCTGTATGCTTATCTATCAAAATTCTGCCTGTGTATGATTTCTTTTTGTAAACTGAAAATTAATATTACAGGTTTTGGCTTGACAATATTATGTGTGTCAAATTCTCCCAGACTTCTGGTGGGGGCAATTGGTGCTTCACAATTGCCTCTATGGTTTCATCTGCTTCTGTATACTTGAAAAAATTTGGAGGTGCATCAAACAGATGGTTGATCTCATTCATAATGAAAAACAGGTTGTCCACCCTATCATATAAAGTTTGCCCTGATGCTGGTCCTGTTTCTGTTGAAGTACTGGGTTGTCTTGCAATTTGTGCTGTAGCATAGGCATCAACCCTCTTGGTGTAATTTTCAAGGGTAAGCAGTCTACCTACACTGCTTAATATGCTGGGGAGGCCTCTGTTCTCTAATGCCTGAAATCTGTCCATGAACTTGTTGATTTCAGTCTGCATATCCTGGGTTCTTCTTTCCAATGTTCCAATCAAGTTTCGTAGTGTCAGGACCCTTTTAACCATTGAGATGGTCTCAGTTCTGTGAACAATCCCCATTGTAGCCAGCTGAGAGCTTGTCTTGTTATTTAAAATATTTATCATCCTAGTAGCAGCATCAGGCATGTTGCCAAGGCTAGCTCTAGCTCTGTGTATTTCCTTGTTTGCCTTTACAATGAGTACCGATTGTTCATCCATAGTCTCAATATACTGCCACTGATTTGTGATGGACCGGCCAATATTACCCCAAAGGACTGATTTTAGCTCTGCTGTCACCTTTTCTAATGTGAGCTCCTTCTCAAGCTCAGTTATCCTCTTCTTTAGAGCTTTTATTTCTCGTTCCTTTGCAGCTTCATTATGCTTGCTCTTATCATATCTCTCATTTACTTTAGCCATGGATTCTTTGGCTGAATTGAGCTCTAACATTTGAGCTTCTAGGACTTGGATTTCATTTCGGAGCTTCTGCATATCCAGACTATGAGTCTCCTCTGTTGTTGGTGCAGTTGTCGATGTAGTTGGTGCTGTAGGCCCTGTTTGCAGAGGAGGAGGGACAGTTGTCGGAGGAGTTTCCTCAAGATTGATGATTTCAGGAGGAGGCTGGGAGGTTTACCCTTCTTCTCTTTGTTTCAATGCTGCGTGTAGTGCTGCCTTTGCAGCCTCTGACTCTCCTAGTTGTTCTTGCATTTGGATAAGCTGCTTATAGAGAGATATCATCAGATCTGTGGCATCTTTTTCAAGCCTTTGTTGAGCAATCTCATCTGTTTGAGGGTGGATTGTGGCTGGGAGTTTGATTTTCCTCCTCAATGCTGTCAGGTCTGCATCTCTCAACTTCAATATTTGTTGGATACCCTTAATATCCTTGGGATCATGTCCCATCTCAATAATGATATCTTCTAAGGACCTGATTCTGTTGTCCTTTGCCTGGGATGATGCCCTTTCCAACTCCAGTTGAGAGGTTGTATTATTAAGGCTGTTTTTTAGTTTGTAATTTTCTAACGTTTCATCTGCCAAGGAGGCATACACCATCTCACCAGTCTGTTTGTGCAGTTCAATTTTGTCCATTGGGTGTATGTCTTTGGCCATGACCTCCAGGTTGGTCCTGAGGTAATCTGAGGAAGATTGAGGCTGCAGTGCTGTGGGCATAAAGTGACTCATGATCATTTTGCCTTCACTTACATCAAAGGCAGACATGAGTCTTTGTTGATTGGAAGGAGCCATATTTAACAGATGATTGTACATTTGTACTTTGATGGGGTCACTCCTCCTTTTGATGTCTATAAATTGCTGTTTGATGCTTACTTGTCCTTCTCTTTGCTGGCTGGAGGAGCTGACCTCTCCTCCTATAGCTCTGTCCTGTTCATGCTGGAAGGAACTAGCTGAAACTTCTCTGCTGGGTGGGCCCATGCCCATTGCTTGCCTTATTGCTATGTCATCCTCTGGAAAGTCATTCAATCTTTGTCTTTTCTCTCCCTGGTCGATGGATGAAGTCAGGGGAGTATCTCTGTCCCTTTTTCTGGTTAAGTCCTCCTTTTGTGGGGTTTGGAGGACCGAGGCATCAAAGGTGGTCTCTGGCCTAGGAGGCACTATATTTTGAGCCTGTTGCTCAGTGGAACTTGGAGCATCAATCCCTTTTTCTTGCTGCAAGGGCTGCTGTTTGTTTTGTTGCTCCTCTTCTTGCTGCTGCCCTTCTCCCTGCTGCTCCATCTCTTCTTGTTGCTGCAGCAATGTTTCCACTTGCTCTTCTGTCAAAGGAGGTGGCTGTTCCACCTGCTTTTCTTTGCCTTTGCTGGCTGTCTGTACCGTGTTCCCGGCAGCTTGCTGCTGTGTTGTTGATGATGCAGTGACTGCTCCTGGGTGCTTTCTATATGTGGAGGGAACCTGTACACAAGTTTCCAAGTCAGCTTCCTTCTGTATATTTCTAGCCTCTCTTTCTAGCAGTTCTTCCTCAGTAAATTCCTCTTCTAATGTGCCCTCTTTCCAGCTCAGTGTGTTGGCATACTGCTCAATTTCAGGTTGCCTCACATGTGAATAGCTACCCAATTTGTACCTTATTCTTCTGAGGGAAACAAAGTGATTGGGGTCATATGGTGTCCACTCAAAGCTAGTTTGCAGCCTGAGTGTCTGTAGGATCTGATTTGCTTCTTTCCATCCCTCTTTTGTGTTATATAAGAATGGGCCCAGCTGGTTCCTTATCTTCAATTGAGATCTCTTGTTGTTACTCTGGAAGTGAAGATAGTCGGCATTCCCAAATTGCCTGAAGTATTCTAGGGCAAACAGTCTCATAGGGACATACCTTGGCAGCCTATAAGGTCTCAACTGACAGCCATAAACTCTGATCACTGTGTGGTGTTGGTAAAAGTACCAATCACCAATACTGTAGGATTTGCTCAAATGGAGAATTCTCCTCATGTCATCAGTTAGTCTTGGAGGAGGAACACCATATAATACTGTCATAGCTGGATGAATGAACATGTCTATGAACTCACAGTATGTGTATGGTGACACTGAGACATGATGGAACACAGGTGTCCAGAACACAACTGACCTTGGATTTCCCTGGGCATTGACTTGTTTCAAGGGAATGGAGAAGCTGCCCGGTTGATAAAACAGAAAGAGATGGTAGATGTATGAAGTGTATCTGAACAATCTCTCCCTTTGCAGATCCATTAGCTGCTCATGGATCTTGTCTGCAATATATGTGGCATAGTCATAATGCACGGTTGGAGGCTTTCCAGGAGAGAATATGGACAGCACTGCCATTATAGTTTCATCCACATCCTCAACTCCCTTGAAGCCCAGGACATAGCTGATCAAGTCCACCAGCATTTTGCCCAAGTCATTTAAGTATGGGTATCCAATAGGAGGAGCTCTGATGGCTTCAGAGCCTGATTTTATAAACAGCTGGTTGATTTTGACAATCTGATCATTTGTCAAGTTTCTTCCCTTCTTTATCAAGTTCTGCATATAGAGGGGAGTCAATGGCTTTGCTGTGTGGAAATGCAGCATCTCATTTATGCTTTCTGGGGTGATATGGAATAGAACTGAGCCTGTAGGGCTGAGAACAGCTCTTTGGCCTGGATCATAGCACTCTTGGCATCTGAAGATCAACTCTGGCATAGGATTTACCTGAGGGAGGTTATAAATAGGTAAGTTTGAGTCCCAAATCCCCAGGATGTCAGCTCCACTAAGGTGCTGGGCTTTCAACTCCTTCAGCATCTGAATATTATATTTGGAGCCCAATGGAAACCAGTCTAACATCTGGTATTCCATATCTCCCAGGGCTTTCCATTCCAATTCCTGGTGAGGGGCATTGAGTGGCTTGACGTTTAGTGCAGTTGGAGCATCCATTGTAATTGAACTGTTTGCAACAGGCAGACCAGTTCAGGAGTGATTTACCACAATGCAAGTGGGTTACAGGTATCAGAGGGGAATTAGCCCAAAAGTAAGTGAAATATGGTATGAATTGGGGACTGTAACACTGTCAGGCCTTACTTTGTCTCCCTTAGTAGATGAATTCAATGTAAATGAGTTTTTCGCGAAAGCGCGAACAGAATACTGCTTATTTGTGATAATGAGGGCAAACAAGGCTCAGCTGGTGTTTTTCGAGGTGTTGATTGAAAACAGAGGTCTGTAGAGGAAATTCACTGGTGAATTATGAGTTTTGATGTCATTTTAAGCTTCCTGTGCGATTTTATAGACAACTGCAGGGGTACGGAGGAAAATGATGAAGAATACCTGGTAAACAGCGAGCGAAAGACGCGTATGCGTGCAGGACAGGTACTCTGGAGGTCTCCTTGGCCGATTGAGCAGGTTGGCGGAGTTCAGAACGTAAACAGCATGCAACGGAAACAGTAGCAGAATGAGCGAAAAGTACAAAAAATTGCGTTTTTTGGCTAAATATGGACTTTTTGCAAATTTGGCGCTATTTTGTGATGACGTCAGCGTGACGTCATTGGTGGGGTCAAGGTCGGATGACGTCAGCTGACGTCATCAGGTGACGTGGCGGGATACTGTTGGTCCATGGGGGATGGTGCGGTGGCAGCCATGTCGGCGGAGGGGCGGACAAAGGACTGATGCGATGGCGGGGTGGAAGTGACGTGGGCATGACGTGGGACAATAACTTGGCGGTTAGGGCCGTGACCGTTACGGTTGTGGATAGCCACCACGGTCTCTCGGGGCGGTTAGGGTACGGCCCCGCTATTGTCAGAGCTTGCTCCGAGAGTCCTCAACGAGCGACGCGTGGCCGCGCCGTGACGTGACGCAACGTCACTTTCTCGGGCGCTAAAAGTCCGCCGCGGGGGCTGCTCCGATATTGATATGGACCGTCGGATCTCTTGGATCTGATCCGACGATGGGCGGGGTATTGATGTGCTCGGGGGATATACGTACGGGCGGAAACCTTCGAATGTGGGTTTTTACAAGGTTTTCAATGTATTTTTAACCAATTAAAATCGCGCGCTGATACTAAGGATAAATGCCAACGGTGGGTTTTGGACTTTGGTAATTTGCGAAGGGGTTTATGGATAAAGGGGATTAGAACAAAGGTTTTCCATGCGCAGCAATGCAAGCCCGATACTTTGGATAAGAACAAAGTGGGTATTTAGGGGTTAGCTTTGCAAATGAAGGGGTATAGGTAAAACAAGGTGAGTTATGAGGCTTCTTTTGGCAGATGAAGTTTTCCAAGGGGCTAAATGACTTCAGAAGAGGGGAGGGGTTTAGGGCTAGGTTCATCAAAGTGGCCAGATGCCATTTGATTCCTGACACAGAATTTATTGGCTATAATACCAAGGGGAGGGATATTTATACAAAATTTGGGGTTTATACACCATGGTGTTAGATACTAGTAGGGGAAAAAGTACTGTAGGGGATTTACATAGTAATGTTGGGGTTAATATGGATGAAGGGGTAAATGGAGGGGAAACCACTAAGCTTATTTGAAGCTTACTTAGTTTAGAGAGTATATCAAAATGAAAAGATTTTTAGACAAGAAATGTGGCTTTTGAATGAACAAGAACCACCATGAAACCATGATCTTCTTCCATGAATCTCAGCTGATGAAGGGATGTTAGTAATAAATTGGAAGGGGGAAGGAGGGAGGTTAGTCATGCTCCTTGCTGTAACTTGATGGAGGTGAACACCTTGTCAATTAATTGACTTTACTCTGGTAGACACAGTTAACATATGTGCAATGGTAAAGATAACCTTTCTGCAACCCCAACTACTTACCCAGCTACTTACCTAGCATTTTTTATTTCTCCTTGGAGGGTGCACTTGGACTTGCAAACCCTTACTTGCCTTTTCTTTTCTTTGGCTTTTTCTTTGTTTTTTCTATCTACTTCTACCCTTATCTCTTCCAAGGTCCCAGATTAAGCTGTTGGGAGCCTTTTCTTCTCTACCTGAACTACTTGTCTGCCAAGATTGAACAGTTTGGACAGACTCCTTTCTCTATTCTACAACTGCAAATTTAAACCATGGAATGATCTAGATTAGACTTTTGGACCATCCATCAAAACTTCGAGTCCATACCAAGCTATTAGCACCGATCAAAAATTCCTAGGAAATATGTGATCTTTGAATCATCAAAGCAGAGCATATTTGGACCTTCCATAGTCAATCATGAAATATGAAACCTATTGGTATAGGTAGCTAACAGTTTCCTATTAGTGTAACATTTTTGTCTGTCCTGTGTGGTTTTAATATTTTGTCTAATCATTTGTGTTATCTATTCCATTTCTAGCCAAGTTTCAGGACTAAGTATTGATTTGTCTTCTCGTTTCCCTCAACTAAGTGGCATATGGAACTTTTTACCATGTAAGGCTTCAAAAGGAATCATTTTGATAGAAGATTGGTAGATGTTAGTATAGGAAAATTCTTCAAAATGTAGAAAATCATCCCATTTAGTGGGTTTGTCCATTACATACATGTGTAACATATATTCTAAGATTTGATTCACCCATTCTATTTGTCCATTGCTTTGAGGATGATAGGAAGTACTAAAATTTAATTAGGTTCCCATGCCGCCAAACATATCTCTCCAAAACCTTGAGGTAAATTTAGCATCCCTATTAGATTCTATCATTTTTGGTATACCATGTAGTCAAAAAATTTCTTTGAAGAAAACATTTGCAATATGCGTCATTGCAAAAGTAGACTGCGCTGGTATGAAGCGCGTTCCTTTAGTCAATGTTTCTACCACCACCATGATGGAATTATGTTGATGCTTTGTTCTGGGTAAACCTGTAATAAAATACATTAAGATCACCTCTCACTTCCATTTCGGAATGGGTAATGGATTTAGTAATCCTGCAACGTGCTGGTGTTCCACTTCTACCTATTGACACTTGAATAATTTTTCCAAATATTCTCCTATATCATTTTTTATTCCTGGCCAAAACATTTTTTTCCTTAAAGTTGTTACCATTTTCTAGTATCCTGGGTGACCAACATATGGTCTCTTATTCTATTCATCCAATATCATATGTTTCAACGTGGCCAAATTAGGAATATACAATCTGTTTTGGTAAGTTAATAATTTTTCAAAGTTCTCACCCTTTCCCGGGACTTCCTTTTGCTATAATTTCTACTATATTTCTTGATATTGAGGGTATTCTGGTACTACCTACTTAATTTGTTCTCCAAAATTGATACTAGTGGTACTTCAAGAACTTTCCACCAATGCATGGGCCTGTCTACTTAGAGCATCTTCAATTTTATTCTCTTTTCCTTTTATGTGTTTTATATCAAATTCAAACTCACCAAGGAAAGCTAACCATATTTCTTTCCTAGCATCTAGATCAGGATGGCTAAAGAAGTATTTCAAACTGATATGGTCGGTGACCAACAAGAATTTATTTCCTAAGAAATAGTGCCTCGACATATTGAGAGCATGTATTACTACTTCCAATTCTAGATCATATTCAACATAATTCTTTTCATGGTTTTTCAAGTTTCCGGATTCATAGGTTATTACTGTATTATCTTGCATTAACACACCCCCAAGTCCTTCTAAATAGGCATCACTACAAACAATAAATTTCTTATTTGGATCTTATATTTTTAATATAGGGGTTGTTGTTAACAATTGTTTCAGTTTGTCAAAGCTTTCTTGGAATTTGGTTGTCCATTCAAACTTTACTCCTTTTTTCTAAAAGTATGTAATGGGGTAAGCTAATTTTGTGAATCCCTCTACAAATATTCAGTAATACTTGACAATTCCCATGAGTAAGCGAAATACTAATACATCTTTAGGTATAGGAAAATTCATGATAGCCTTAACCTTTTCAAGATCTACAACTAATCCTTCCTTGGAAATAATGTGGCCTAAGTACTGAATTATGTTTTTGTAAAACTCAAATTTGTTGGTTTTATAATAAAGCTAAAGTTATCTTAATGTCTATAATACCCACCTGAGATGTTCTTGTTGTTCCTTTTCATGTTTAGAGTACACTACGATGTCATCTATGAATACTAGCACAAATATGTCAAGACATCTGTGTAGGATATTATTCATTAGACATGTTATCTCAAAACCAGGCCCTGGAAGGCTGCAGACCAGGAAGACTTCAAGTAACTGTTTCAAACCAATCTTTTAGCTAAGGCTTAGCCTCCTTAGCCTGAGAGGGCTCTCTCAAAGGATTAAAGGTTTTTTATTATGATCAAGATGGTTAACTCTTTGTGAAACAAATAGGAATGAAAATGGTGGAAACAAAATTAACAAGCATCCATTGGGCTTATGAAGTCATATGTGATTTAGTATTAATAGTAGGATTGGCTTTGCATAAAGTCAAGGCATTCAGATTTCAATATAGGTAGAGCACACCAAACACAAAGAAGACAGTCAAGGAGTACATGAAGGAAATTAGAACACTGCAAGTGATTTCTAAGTAATCAAATACTCATAACACTGTAGATAACCTGAAAAGATAACAAAAGAAACTCATATATTGAACTCTATATGATTCTTGAGAAGCATAAGCCAGTACTGTATTACCAGAAAACAGATTCTTTACATAGGCCAAATATCAGAGCTTTCTTTTATAAATTTCCAACCCTCTTTACATTTCTCTTTCACCAATATGTAGAGCTCTTCTACCTAATTGAGATTCCTCCTCAAGCATGAGGGGAACTCGAAATTTAATTCTAATGACACCTATTCAAATCTTAACTACCTATTAAATATAACAAACTGTTACTAGACTTTCTAGAGATCTAAATCAAATACGAGTCTAACTCCATATTATGCTAATAATAGCCTTAATTATAGTCATTCTCGTTCTTTGACATGTGGTCCCTTTTTAGTTTGGTTGTGGTGGATGTTCAAAGCTCCATATTGGTCTTCAATGTCACACTTTCTCCATTCCCCCTAAAAAATAGAAAACTGTCCTTGTTTATTGGCCTTTGGTTTTCCTCAAAGATGTTCGAATCCAATGAAATATGCCCTTCATCTTTGATTATACAAAACATATCAGAATGCCATGTCCTTGATGTGCTGTCAACCTTTCCCTTGTGTGAAGACAAAAACTCCTCCAAGCTGTCTGACATATCTTGGACTGTAGTAAATAAGATCACTTTATGACAAAAAGTTTAGCGTTAGATTCGAATACATGTTTCTTCCACCTGTCTTGACCTTGTTGAAAGTTGATACCTGTAGATGATCCCTTGGAGATATTCCCTTTTGAAAAAATTTCCACTTGTATTTCAAAATCGGATTGACTGAGATTAGATGGTGCAGCTTCAGCAGTTTCGTAGCATGCTACGAAACTGTTGTGCGTTAGTCATCATATTCAGCAGTTTCGTAGCGCGCTACGAAACTGTTGTGTTATTCCAAAAACACAGTTTCAACCAAAATTCTGCTATTTTGAGCCTCTTGATATTTAAACATCCTTTTCAATTGCTCCAAAGCTTTTCAAAACTGAGTGGAATGGTATGATTCTTGAAGAAGGATTATAACAAGGAAAACCATCAAAATTTGAAACATAACCTTACTTGATGTGTGACTGCCTTAAGGAAATTCTTTCTGTTGGCTTAACTGCATCTTTAGATCCTCAACTTGCCTCTCCTAAAATGCTTGTCTTGTGTAAGTGATCCTTATTTAGAAACTCCTTTTCGAAAAGGATTCCTTTTTGTTGTTCCTAGAAACTAGGAAACTGTCCCTTGCTCCGTTCTAGCTGAAAAATAGGTCTTGGGACAGAGTTCATCACTTCTCACAAAAAACATATTTGGAAAACCCGAAAGAGGCTTTTGTGAACCAATCCATTCTGAACAAAAACCTCTCTTTGTTTTTTGAAACACCTTCCTTACCGCCCATAATGTGTCTTTTAAAAACAGGTGTAAAACAGAGAAATATGCTTGTGAAAAACATACACCTACAACAGTTTCGTAGCGCATGTTTAGTCATCCATTTCTCCCAGATCATAAGGGATTTGAGGAAACTGAAAGAATTTTTATATTTCAGTATATTAGGAAAAAAAACCTCTTTCAATTTCCAAAAATATGCTTTCAGTTGCTCTAGAGACCTCCTGGAAGTTGACTACCTTTTCATAACATAAAACTTTGGAGTTCATAAATGTCTTTCCTTTCCTTGCTTTTTCTTGAACTGGTGGGAGTCCAATGGCCAAGCACTTCACCAATGGTTCCAAGCTGTTAGGCAATTCAGCAAGGACTGCCCATGTTGGAATAGCAGGACCTCCACCTTGTTTCACTCTAGCCAATATGGCAAGAGCTTCTAAAGCATCTGATGACGTTACATTGTCTAGATCAGTAGAAGCCAAAAAATTACCAAAGCAACAACTGTACCACAGTGATGAAGACATTCAATAAGCACATCATCAACAGGCATATGACTCAGAAATCGAGCAAGAGCACCTGCTGCATGTCCCTTTCCCCTTTTTGTACCATCCCTGAGGACTCTTGTCAATGATGGAATGATATCCTCTGCTAAAGCCTGCTCAGCAATTTGGGCATCTGATAGAAGACTAGCCAATGCATTGATTGCCATTTCTGCGGCAGAAATGCTTGAAGACTTCCCAAGTTCAATTAATGGTTTGACTGCACCACTAGCAATATAGACCACATCTTTGTTAGTTTCAGTTGAGGAGAAAAGTGCTGCAAGTGCTCGAGCTGACTGCATAGCAATGCGCTCAGTTCCAATATTTAATAACTTGATTAAAGGGTTGATGATTTCTAGCCTTGAAATATTTTCACAAATATCTTTTCTTACACCAAATACATCAGCAAGAACTGATGCAACATTTTCTTGAGTTTCCTCTTCAGAAGAACCAAGCATCTGAACTAGTGATTGGAGACCTTCATTTGCAACACCTCCTTTCTGTATGAGCTCTTCATGAGATGCCACTGAAAGTAAGCAACCCAACACCATTATCACATGTGCTTTTGAGTTTGGTTTATTCCCCACAGTAAAGCCACCAACTGGTTGACAATGGCAGCATCTGCATCTCTAATAAGATGCTTAAGCGCCTTAGCAGCAACTTCTTGTTCCTTCGGACTAGCATTTCTCGAGAGCCACAGGAGGGCCGACATATGATATTCATGTGAGATATGAGACCAATGATAGACTAAAAGAGAAAATTGACCCCATTTGACATACAAAAACAAGATGAAAAGACTAGACCCAAAACTTACACCAACCCTTTGAGAAATTTAAAAAATTGATGTTCAGGATTTAAAATATTTTTTCTTGAGTGATAACAGGTGGCTCCACTTGGGATAGTGTGCCCTTGAGGTACACTAAGAACATGCATGTCCAGTGCTTTGTCCTCTTTATAACAAACATAGATTTGCTTGACAAGCATCCCCTTCAAGCTTCTTGGGCCTTCACCTTGGGCTTAAGCTTGATGATCACTATAGGAGAAAGGAATCTACATCTACTGAAAAATGCTCAGTCAACCTTGAGCTTACTTGCATTTTCCTACCTACCTACCCTATCAATTTAAACTTCTTTCAGCTCAATCAATGTGAAATTTCCAATGTAGCCAATCATTTGTCTTATCTGATATTTGAGTTTTTTGACTACATCGAAGTTCAGAGCCACTATGAGATTGTGATGACAACTGCCACTGAAATTGCCTCTGATCTTCATAGAAAAACTGAAACACTGGAGAGTAAAACACTTCCATGTATTTATCTATAGGATCCCAGAATACATGATCAGCTTGATGGTTTTCGTAACCTTCTGGTTGTGCCAACTGATCTTCAATAACAGTGTATTCTTCCTCAATCACAAAAGAGATAGGAAACAACACCCTCTCCTTGTGTTCTGACATAGAAACTTTTGAAAAGAATGATCATGACCATGAAGACTATAGGATTGAATTTTACCTTGTAGACCTTCAATGTCTTTCTCAATGTCCTTAGCAACTTCAACCAAAAATTTCATCTTATCTTCTGTCTTGCACTCAAATGATTTTAGATAAGAAGACAAGGACAAAGAAAAAGTTTCAACTATTTCTTCATTAATATGATGATCATTCCATTGTTTGAAACCTTGAGCTGAAGGAAAGTTTGCCACCAAATCTGATCTATCTATCCATTCCTCCAAAAACATAACCCAAAAGTCTTCAAATTACTTAATAGATTTGGCAGAAAAGCTTTCAATGCACTGTTTACATTTCCCTTGAAATGAATCATAGAAAAACATAATGCAAACATCCTCATGTTTAACTCTAAGAAGCTCGGTAAAATCACAGAAATATGATATATGCTTCAAAGTTAAACTCAAATCTTCTCCCTTGAATTTTGGACCATTCCTTATAAAATATGCATCCTTGGGAAAATGATTTGGGAAACCATGAATTCCTGAAAAATTTATGCATGCATACCTTGAAATAAGAATGGTAGCATCTGGGTCCTTCATAACTCCAGTGGAATCACCATGAATCTATGAACTTTGAATTCTTCAACAATGGGGTCACCAAGGTAGATTGCAGCCTCGAAAATTATTCTAAGCTCCTGCTACCTTCAGAAGTTCAGACTTTTGTTTTCGGGAAAGAATAATCTTCAGGCTCTCGGCAGACGCACCAAAATGTTATCTCAAAATCAGGCCCTGGAAGGCTGCAGAACAGGAAGACTTCAAGTAACTGTTTCAAACCAATCTTTTAGCTAAGGCTTAGCCTCCTTAGCCTGAGAGGGCTCTCTCAAAGGATTAAAGGTTTTTGATTATGATCAAGATGGCTAACTCTTTGTGAAACAAATAGGAATGAAAATGGTGGAAACAAAATTAACAAGCATCCATTGGGCTTATGGAGTCATATGTGATTTAGTATTAACAGTAAGATTGGCTTTGCATAAAGACAAGACATTCAGATTTCAATATAGGTAGAGCACACCAAACACAAAGAAGACAGTCAAGGAGTACATGAAGGAAATTAGAACACTGCAAGTGATTTCTAAGTAATCAAATACTCATAACACTATAGATAACCTGAAAAGATAACAGAAGAAACTCATATATTGAACTCTATATGATTCTTGAGAAGCATAAGCCAGTACTGTATTACCAGAAAAACAAAGTCTTTACATAGGCCAAATATCAGAGCTTTTTCTTATAAATTTCCAACCCTCTTTACATTGCTCTTTCTCCAATATATAGAGCTCTTCTACCTAATTGAGATTCCTCCTCAAGCATGAGGGGAAATCGAAATTTACTTCTAATGACACCTATTCAAATCTTAACTGCCTATTAAATATAACAAAATGTTACTATACTTTCTAGAGATCTAAATCAAATAGGAGTCTAACTCCATATTATGCTAATAGTAGCCTTAATTACAGTCATTCTCGTTCTTTTACATGTGGTCCCTTTTTAGTTTGGTTGTGGTGGATGTTCAAAGCTCCATACTAGTCTTCAATGTCACACTTTCTCCATTGCCCCTGAAAAATAGAAAACTTTCCTTGTTTATCGGCCTTTGGTTTTCCTAAAAGATGTTCGAATCCAATGAACTATGCCCTTCATCTTTGATTATACAAAACATATCAGAATGCCACATCCTTGATGTGTTGTCAACCTTTTCCTTGTGTGAAGACAAAATCTCCTCCAAGCTATCTGACATATCTTGGACTGTAGTAAATAAGATCACTTTATGACAAAACGTTTAGCGTTGGATTCGAATACATGTTTCTTCCACCTGTCTTGACCTTGTTGAAAGTTGATACCTGTAGACGATCCCTTGGAGATATTTCCTTTTGAAAAAGTTTCCACTTGTATTCCAAAATCGGATTGACTAAGATTAGATGGTGTAGCTTCAGCAGTTTCGTAGTGCGCTACGAAACTGTTGTGCGTTAGTCATCATATTCAGTAGTTTCGTAGCGCGCTACGAAACTGCTGTGTTATTCCAAAAACACAGTTTCAACCAAAATTCTGCTATTTTGAGCCTCTTGATATTTAAACATCCTTTTAAATTGCTCCAAAGCTTTTCAAAACTGAGTGGAAAGGTATGATTCTTCAAGAAGGATTAAAACAAGGAAAACCATCAAAATTTGAAACATCACCTTACTTGATGTGTGACTCCCTTAAGGAAATTCTTTCTGTTGGCTTAACTGCATCTTTAGATCCTCAATTTTCCTTTGCTAGAATGCTTGTCTTGTGTAAGTGATCCTTCTTTAGAAACTTCTTTTCAAATAAGTTTTCTTTTTGTTGTTCCTAGAAACTAGGAAACTGTCCCTTGCTCCGTTCTGGCTGAAAAATAGGTCTTGGGACAGAGTTCATAACTTCTTAAAAAAAACGTATTTGGAAAAACGGAAAGAGGCTTTTGTGAAACAATCCATTCTGAACAAAAACTTCTCTTGGTTTTTTGATACACCTTACCTACCGCCCAGAATGTGTCTTTTAAAAACATGTGTAAAACAGAGAAATATGCTTGTGAAAAACTTGCACCTACATCAGTTTCGTAGCGCAAGTTTAGTCGTCCATTTCTCCAAGCTCATAATGGATTTGAGGAAACTGAAAGAGGTTTTTCTATCTTAGTATGTTAGGAATAAAAACCTCTTTCAATTTCCCAAAATATACTTTCCGTTGCTCTAGAGTCCTCCTGGAAGTTGACTACCTTTCATAACATAAAACCTTGGAGTTCATAAATGACTTTCCTTTCCTTGCTTTTTCTTGAACTAGTGGGAGTCCAATGGCCAAGCACTTCACCAATGGTTCCAAGCTGTTAGGAAATTCAACAAGGACTGCCCATGTTGGAATAGCAGGACCTCCACCTTGTTTCACTCTAGCCAATATGGCAAGAGCTTCTAAAGCATCTGATGACGTTACATTGTCTTGATCAGTAGAAGCCCAAAAAATTACCAAAGAAACAACTGTAACACAGTGATGAAGACATTCAATAAGCACATCATCAACAAGCATATGACTTAGAAATCGAGCAAGAGCATCTGCTGCATGTCCCTTTCCCCTTTTTGTACCATCCCTGAGGACTCTTTTTAGTGATGGAATGATATCCTCTGCTAAAGCCTACTCAGCAATTTGGGCATCTGATAGAAGACTGGCCAATGCATTCATTACCATTTATGCGGCAGAAATGCTTGAAGACTTCCCAAGTTCAATTAATGGCTTGACTGCACCACTAGCAATATAGACAACATCTTTGTTAGTTTCAGTTGAGGAGAAAAGTACTGCAAGTGCTCGAGCTGACTGCATAGCAATGCATTGAGTTCCAATGTTTAATAACTTGATTAAAGGGTTGATGATTTCTAGCCTTGAAAGATTTTCAAAAATCTCTTTTCTTACACCAAATACATCACCAAGAACTGATGCAGCATTTTCTTGAGTTTCCTCTTCAGAAGAACCAAGCATCTGAACTAGTGATTGGAGACCTTCATTTGCAGCACCTCCTTTCTGTATGAGCTCTTCATGAGATGCCACTGAAAGTAAGCAACCCAACACCATTATCACATGTGATTTTGAGTTTGGTTTATTCCCCACAGTAAAGCCACCAACTAGTTGACAATGGCAGCATCTGCATCTCTAATAAGATGCTTAAGCGCCTTAGCAGCAACTTCTTGTTCCTTTGGACCAGCATTTCTCAAGAGCCACAAGAGGGCCGACATATGATATTCATGTGAGGTATGAGACCAATGATAGACTAAAACAGAAAATTGACCCCATTTGACATACAGAAACAAGATGAAAAGACTAGACCCAAAAATGACACCAACCCTTTGACAAATTTAAAAAATTGATGTTCAGGATTTAAAATATTTTTTCTTGAGTGATAACAAGACACTTGAAGGTTTTTGGTGTGATAGTGAGACCAAAGGGTAACACTACAAAATTATAATGTCCATACTGAGTTTGAAAAGTTGTCTTGTGGATATTTTCATCTTTTATCTATAACTGATGGTAACTAGTTCTTAATTCAATTTTTGAAAAGAAAGTTTCTCCTCTTACTTGATTGAACATGTCATCAATTCAGGACAACAGGTATCTATTTTTTATAGATAACTTGTTGAGCTATCTTTAGTCGATGCACATTATAGGAGTCCCCCAAGGTGATATACTAGTTCTGATATAGCCCTTATCTAGCATTTATTGTAGCTGCAATTTCGATAATAACAACTTTGGTATACTCATTCTATACAGGGATCTAGACATAGGGGTAGCACCTAGTACTAGATAAATAGAGAAATCTATATCTCTATGAGGGTGTAACAAAGGAATTTCCTCCAAAAAAAAATTTGGAAACTCTCTTATAACCAATATAGTCTCTAGCCTTTTTTCTTCTTGTTGTTCATTTTTTTCACATGCACCATGTATACTTGACATCCTTTTCTTGCTTTCTGTTTTAAGTGTAATGCTAAAATCTGTCTCATTAATATTGATTTTTTTCCTCTTATCAGTTTTGGTTGTCCATTTTGGTCTTAAAAACTGACAAATTTTTGTAAATAGTTGATGACATCTCTTTGCTTTTTTAGTCAATCATCCCAATTAGTACATCATACGATCCTAGAGACAAAATATTTAGATTCACTATAGTGGAATAACCATTCAAATTTACATAGCACTGCTTTAATTGGTTTGTTAATCTTCATTTGGTACCAGTTTCCAATTGTACAGACCATGCATTTTGGAATTTTTCAGATGATAATTTACATTTTTCCACAATTTGGGGGTGAATATAGCTTAAGCTAGCCCCTGGATCATTTAAAACATAAATAGATTGGTTTTGGATGGTACCTTCTATTTAAATAATGGTAGATTGATGTTCAACCTATTTGTCCTCTAAAGCTACACTAATTCTGGGAATGTTTATGGCCACATTATTTACTGTAGTTTCTTCCTATATTGTTTGAATATTTTGAAATTATCTTGGACTATGTGGACAGTCCCTTAGCAGATGTGGTTCACAAAAACCCTAACACTTTAGTGGTTCCTATTCTTTTCCTACTACACACTTTTTGTTGTTCATTTCCATGGGCTTGGACCCTATGTGTGACTGAGCTGGCTGATTCACACTTCCTTTATTAAACTTCTTCTTCTGTTGTTCCTTACCAAATTGTTTGTAATAGGGAGGTTTATGTCTTTTTATGTTCATGGAATTTTTGTTTTTATCTTTATTTTGCCATGGTTTTGTTCCTTCATTTATATTTTTGATCTACTGATAACATAATCTAGCTTTCCTTAACACCTCATTCATAGTTTTAGGATTATCGAATTCAATCCATCCTTTATAAGGTGTTGGTAAACAATTCATAAATCTTTGTAATTTTGTTTTCTCTTCTATGATATAAGGCTATGGTATAAGGCACATAACATAGTATGTAAATTTTATTACAAACTCATACATGGTAACTTGTCCTAACCTTAGTTCATCGAATTCCTTAACACAATAATCATATATCATTTTCTTAGGTACCGAGATTTAAACTTCTTATGAAATTCCTCCCACGAAACTGTCTTCTCTTCTAATAAATGTATACTTTAAACCTCTTCCCGCCACAGAATGTCTTTGCCATGTAACTCGTAAATAACCAGTTGGGCCTTCAAATTAATTTCATATTCATACAACTAAAAGTGTCTGATCATGTCGAGAAGCCATGTTTCTGCATCTTTCTCGTTCTCCCCGTCAGAAGTAGGGGGTGTAATTTTCCAAAATTCTCCCTACCCAAATTTTTTTTTTTCTTATGCAACTGTGAATATGTTCTATAAGATTCTTTCACACTTTCAGATTTACCTGACTATGTTTCTTGCTACCTATGTTTTAGTCTTTCTAGTTCCACACTCCTATGGTTGGATTTGTACTTTAGTTCCCTTATTTTACTTTCCTGTTCTTCACTGGCTCTCAACAACTGTTCATTGTTGTTCCAAAGATGAGTTAGTTCTTGTTGGATATTTTTCATCATTTCTAATAACTCAGAATTTGGGGTATTGATACCTTGTGCTAATTCGACATATAGTTCCTCTCCACTTACTATAGCTGGAGGAGAATCCTCCGCCATTCTGAGTGACGCACTTCACCTATGTACCTTAAGAAACAATACAACCTATTTATCAGAACTTCTATAGCAACATAAAAAAATAAAATTGTGTTTTTTACAATAGTGATTATCCATTATAGGCCCAGTATTTTAAACTGGGCTCTGATACCAGTTGTCACGTATCGCCATTTTGAGGTTTCTTTTTTAATAAATATAAAACTATAACCCTATATCTTTATATACCTATATATAAACATACCTCCAACATTCAATTAATTTATGTCCACATTATTATCACCATACAAAACTCGATGACTAGAACCTAAAATCTAATCACAAGGTTTACTTCCTTGGTGGAAATCTTTATTTCTTATTTTGTATTTCACCAGACTCCTTCATATGGGTAAATACTTTGGATAACCGTAATGAATATTGTATATTACCTATGATAATTGGTCTTGCCACTATATGTTATATTTACAAGACTATAGAAAACATGGGTCGCATACTATATAATTTTATTTCTTTCCTAGGTATAATATGTGTGTTTATACAATAGAACACGTGTACTTATCACATGGTTCAGTCATATTACTTTGGTGATGCTCTCACTATATGTCGTTATCGTTCTATTAATTAATAACAACAAAATGGTAGCGAGTCTGTTTCCCACTCACTTTACCACAGAGAGGACATGTCCCTAAGTTGTCATGCCTTGAACCCGAATATGCCATGTCCACTTTTTCACCTAATCATCACACAAAGGTAGTATGGGGGTCAGCATTGGATTCTTTCTGATAGCCCAGATCATTCAAGGAAATCTGGTGGTTGTCCTCAACTTATGTTTCCGAAAAACCCTAATCCCCTTACTCCGCAATATCAGTTTGGCTTGATGTGTTCCATGGATTCCGTTCCTCTATTCAACGTTCTGTGAGGAGACTCAAACATGCGTCGCTTCACAATGAGGGAAAGTGTTGATTCTTAGTGAAAAATGTCTATTCATTATGCTAGTTTGAGTCCTTTTTCCCCTGCATTATGTTTGCTAGTGTCAATGGAAGTATGGTGGCATGAATTTGCAATTTGGCATCACTTGGCACTTTCCCCTGCATGCCTATTACTTAAAAACCATTTTGGTTCCTCTTTAGCTCTGGTGAGTATTTTTCTTTTCTTTTCAAACTATTTATCTAATTCTCATTCGAATTCTTTCATAGTCATGAGGTTAACTATTTATGATTTGGGGATTTTCTTTGTTGTTAAAACCCTTAGGTACAACTCAGTATTTTGTACCACTTTCCAAGTTCTCATTTAATAGGTATATGTTGTCATATACTTATAGTTTCCTACCATTTTTCAACTAGATTACTACCCCAGCTAGCTTTTCTGATATAGTAATAGCTTGAATTGGATACAATAAAATAGTTGATGTGGCAAAGAAACTTCAAAAACATTTAGGTCTTTAACATTTCTTGATACCTCTAGGTAACCTCTAAACATTTACTTTGCAAGATTTGTTTTTCTACACTTGTTGTACGAGGCAAAGGTTCTCATTTATGTAAGGTTCCATTCTGCTTTTTCTTTTCTGCACTCTAGGAGACAGTCCAATTCTCAATCTAGCCATAGATCCCCTGTTCGCTCCTATTTTATTATGAGGGTGATTAAGTTTTCCCTCCAGGTATGATTTTCTTACTATTAGTTTTATTGTTTCGAATTTTCTCTTAAGCATTGATTATCACTACTCATTCTGGTTTTTATTTGTTTTCATGACTCCTACTAAGGTACCAGAAGGAAAATCTATATGATCCTTTCCATCCCATGTAACTAAATATTATGATTTATTCCTATATTTATTCACACATGGATAAGTAGAATATTATGATGCTTAATGTTGTCCCAAAAATTTATGAAAGTATTTACTAGTTCCTCTTTTGCTACCTATTCTCACAGGTATGATGCAATTGTTAATGGGTAATTCACACATTTTCATTCACCCTATGCCAATATCCCAAGTTAACTATGTGATATACTTCTACAAGTAGGTGGTCTACTCTTGTCTCCGTGAATATTTTTTTGAAAGTGAATTCTATTAGAAACTCCATTATGTTTCATACTTCATCTAGGATGGTTGTTACCAGGAGCCATTATCATATTTATAATTCATTTGTTTCTCAAAGGAAAAATACATGTAAAGGTTATGACTTGGAGTGTAACTCTCTATGACATTATTAATATTTCTCAAGTTAATTTCAATTTAACCTATAATTTTCCATTCCTGGAGTTTGTAACTATAATGTCTCTCTCTTCGAAGTACTCTTCTTTGACTCCCATCTGAGATATATTTGTACTATATGTATTGATGGTGTAAAATCAAAGTATTTATGTAATTTCATATCAAATACTTTATACCACTATGTATTCTCAATGCCTCATTCTACTTTTAGTTATTTAAAGTTTTTTCATCGTGGCTTAAGAGTAAACAAGTTGATTTATATAAATATATTAATACCAATTAATTAATTCCATCGTTGTATATTCATTAGGTATTTAAGCATTGTGTTCTATAATAAGCACTATGATTTTATGTTACCATGGAAAATTTCAATCTTTAGCATTTCTTTTTCATGGATAAGTTAATGATCAATTTTAACTGAAATTTAGGTTTTATTATACCAATTTATTTATGGGTCTATAGTTGGATGTATTATGTACTTACTATATGTAATACCCTTGAGTAGTATAAAGAAAATTCACCTGTAAAGTGATAATCCGAGCCTAGGTTTACCATACAATTTAATATATATTTATTTATAGTTTTACATAATTATGGTTCATATTGTTTGACTTTCTTCCTTTTTCTGGAAAGTATAATTAAAAGGGTAAAATATTCCTAATTTTTTTTATAATTATTGAGGAACTCTCTAAGTCTAGATTGAAGCATTCGTATGCATAACATGCCTGGTTTCCGATTCTCTCTTATTTAATTTCATTTTAATCATAATACGAAATGTTGCACTTGCACCAGAGTCACTGCTATGTTTTTGTCTACCTACTATATACCAACCTAGCTAGTTAGCCACCTGGTAGCTATTAGCAATTTCCAATTATCTAATAACACTACCTCGACTTGTTTAGAAACAGGTGTTAATATAACACGGTAATAAGAAATGAATTATGTATCTATGTTAGACTTCTCAAGCGCTCTAGCTGTTCTAAACGTAGGATATTTATTTACTAAATTACCAAAACCTCACTCGATTTCTCTAACGTGCTATAGTCATGGCTTAAATCATTCACACCTCTATACTCTCTATATCATGCATTAGTATAACCACTTCTCTTGCGATATGTAGGGAACTATAAAGAAGTGACCAATTTAGCAATAACATTCATAAATACTATATTAATTCCAACAAAGTCCCACCTCAATAATTTACATAAATTTACAAAATAATTGTTAGGCCCCTATACTACTAGTGTAACCCCTTATTATTATTAGTACAACCCCCTTATTATATTGTTGTACCCATGTAGTCTCCATATTGTTACTATTGTGCCCTTACATTATTATTGTTATGTTGGCTCTGATTATATTATGACCCCTTAGACTCCTATATATAGAAAGGAGGTCTTGTCATTTCTATCATCCAAGAATTGTTCATTTGTGTAATTTAAAGGAGGTTTCCCCCTTGAAGAGGCTAAATTGTAAGCCACTCATCTATCTTTTCTATCTTTTTGTGAGCTGGTTTCATAACATTTGGTATCAGAGCTTTGGATTCTAGGGTTTTGCTACTCCAAACAGGTTATCATCGGATTTGCAATATAACTTTTCTTCTACAACGTTTCAGATGCTAAAAGAAAAACGCATTTGGGTTGAAATAGTTTTGAACCTCGAGTCCGAATTTCAGAGCTTTTCGTGTTATTTTTGTGGAGATATGATCTAAGGAAGTTGGCTTTTTGAAGCCTTCTGAATTACATTACAAACAGGTGACCTGGGAAAATCATCATAACTTTTGTTTTGATTATTAGATTGAAATTTCGTAAGAAGTTATAGAAACGGGATGGACTATAGTTTCCTGTGTATATTATTCAGATCTGAAGGTCAAAACAGTGTGGCACTTCATACAAGTTCACCCTTCTGAAACGGTATATAATCAGGTCATTTTGGGAGATTGTGCATAACTCTTTCTTGGAGAATCCAATTTCGATCAGACTAGTGGCATTAGAAAGAGGATGCAGAGGACTATTACAGGTCACAATTTTAGAACTAGAAGATCCAAAATTATAGAGTTACAGTCGTTTCAAGATTGAGCTCCTAAAATCAAGAAAAGGGGATATGAGGAAGTTTGATGGCAAGGATCCGGTAAATTGGATACTACAGATGGAGAAATATTTTGATCTACATGGTGTACCATTGTTACAAAAGGTATGTATTGCATCTTCATATCTAGAACCAGATCAATTTTTATGGTATAGAGGGCTTTTTTCTCGTAAACAACTTGTTACGTGGTCAATTTTCATGGAGGAAATGATAGCACATTATGAGGATTCAAAGAGAAACACATTCTTTAGCCAATTGATAAATCTCAAACAAAAGTGTTCAATGGTAGAGCACATTGAGGACTTCCAAAAATTGAATATAAGGGTAAATGATATTCTAGAGAAGCAAAGGATTGATGTCTTCATAGGTACTTTAAAGGATAACATTCAACATGAGGTTCGTCATTGTGAACCTGATTCACTGGAGAAGGAATTCAGGTGGGAAAGAAAAATTGAAAGCAAAATTATGGAAATAAGGGATCCCACCACTCATGACTATAATTATGAAAGTGTTTCTTCTCCTAGCCTTCTACAACCTACAAGGATTACACCATAACAATTGGAAGAACAAAGATAAAAGGGGCTTTGTTACAACTATGATAGTGAATCCACTAAAGGTCATAAGTGTGCTAAGAAGAAATTATTTTACATAGAGTATGAAGAGGAGGAAGAAAAGGATCAAGAAACACCAAAAGAAGAGGATATATGCCATGAACAAAACCCAGAGAAAGAAGAAATGAATCCGACCATATCTTGCAAAGCATTGACAAGAATTACCACTCCTCAAACTCTCAAGATAGAAGGACATATCAAGAATAAAAAGGTTCAAGAAGTGAAATATCATATTGAGAAATAAGAAATGAATCCAACCATATCTTGTAATGCATTGGTTGGAATTACCACTCCTTAAACTATCAATATAGAAGTACATATCTAGAAGAAAAATGTTCAAGAGGTGAAAGATCACATCAATCATAAAGAAATGAATCTGATCGTATCTCGTAAAGCATTGGAAGGAATTACCACTCCTCAAACTCTTAAGATAGAAGGACATATAAAGAAGAAAAAGGTTTAAGTAGTGAAAGATCACTTCGAACATCAACAATAAGTTCTCCAACTTTTAAAGGACAATGCCACTTTGGTGTAGAATCAAATGAAACAACGATTAGATCAACATCACAATGAAAAAGGTTTTGATGTAGGTGATTAGGTATTTTTACGGCTACATCTCAAGCAAGCTATTTATGAGAAGGAAATGTTGGCAATACTACATGCACTTAAGAAATGGCAACCTTACCCAATGGGAAGAAACTTCAAGGTAAAAATGGATCATGATAGTCTTAAATACTTTTTAGAACAAATATTATCTTTAGAAGAATAGAAAAAATGGGTCACAAATATGTTGGGTTATGACTTTGACATCATCTATAGAAAAGGGAAGATTTTTTTTTTGTAGATGCACTCTCAAGAAAGAATGAGGATGTGGAAGCATTTTTTTGTGCTATTTCTATTATCCAACTAGATTGGATAAATGAAGCAAGGGATGAATGGAAGAAGGACAAAGAAGTGTGGCCACTCATTCAAAAGTTGCAGAATATCCCAATTCAAACAATATTGCTAGAACTTGAAGAGAAAGGAAAAATCATATTCGAACCTAGAGCAGTCATAGAAACAAGAACATGACAGCTAGGAAATCAATCAATTTCAGAGTATCTCATCAAGTGGAAGAACTTACCCACTGAAGATTCCACATGGGAGGACAAGAATTTTATACAGAAGCATCAAGAGCTACTCAAGCATTGAGGACAACACTTTTTGAAGGAGAGGGCCATGTTAGGCCCCTATGCTACTAGTGTAACCCCTTATTGTTATTAGAACACCCCCTGTATTATATTGTTGCACCCATGTATTCCCCATATTGTTATTATTGTGCTCCATAGAAGCCCACTATTGTTATTATTGTGCCCTTACATTATTATTGTTATGTCGGCTTTAATTATAGTATGACCCCTTAGACTCCTATATATAGAAAGGAGGTCTTGTCATTTGTATCATCCAAGAATTGCTCATTTGTGTAATGTAAAGGAGGTTGCCCCCTCAAAGAGGCTGAATTGTAAGGTGTTCATCTATCTTTTCAATCTTTTTGTGAGATGGTTTCATAACAATAATCCAGACACAATCCTACCTCGATATTATATATATATATATATTTTCAGAATATAACCCAATGAGAAATATACACAAAACTATATCAAAATAAAAAAACATTCACTCTTATAGCCAAGCAAGAAAATTTTCTCAACAAGTACAAGTTTAGAAAATACAGATACTTAGTAAGTCGATTTCTCTTTGTATTTCACTAGATTAACTTGGAAGAAACACTTCCACCCAACCATGAATTGTCACTTCTAGATCTACCCCAAGCCAAGATTTATTATTCGCATAGAATCAACAACCTCTTGTGATTCCTGGTCAAGCTATTTTATGCCTTGCTTCCCTAGCATACTCTCCTTAGAGGTGTCCCGCTTTCGAGGGTCTGTCAAGCACATAGCCTAGGCTTTTTTTCTATATTTTTCAAAAACGCATTTTCCTTTTTCATTAAATCACATATTTTTCTCCAAGTACACTTTATTCACTCATACTTGTGTTCTCTCCTCACTGAGTGATTTAATATATTTTGCGTTTCCAATCTTATTAAATCCTAACCAATAACCCTTAAGTAGTTTTAAGCTTAAGTTAGGGAAAATTTGTTTAATCCCATTAATTGTGTTATTTTCAAAATAAATCTTCAAGTTTTTTTTATTATACAAATCTATTATATCATAATCGTTTCTTCATTCTACTAAAAAAAAAAAAAAAAAAATATATGTACATAAGTACATAGGGTTGTTACATCCAAAATGTAAATTATACCTTCAAAGTTCGAAGTTATTAACAATTTCTATTCGATACGTTCGAACCGAACTCCTCTATGGAAATTAGGTAGCATATATACATTCTACAACTTTACTCCATATGATTTTATGAAATTATAAATGAGTTTTTTTAATATTACCTATATATATATATATATATATTTATATAGAGATAGAGTGTTCCCTTTAATATGAATGTTTATAAAGAATGGTTAAATAAAAAATAAAAAATTGTAATTTATAACCAAATGGTTGAAATACCTTACTCAATAATAAATTATTTAATTCAAGTAAAAACTTAACAATTTAAAAAAAAAAATTATATTCAAATTTTATGAAATTTATAGGAATATGAGGACTTATAGTATTTAGTATGAGGTCTTTTATCTTTCAAAACATAAAAACATAACAACCAAAGTAGATCCATCTTAAATAGAGATCTAACATGAGTCAAGAGGATCAAATTTATTCATGTGCATACTTTGTTAGAGTTCAAATACAATGTGTAATTTTGAATTGTTTAAATTTTATTTTTGAATGCTATATAGAGTATATATAGGATCAAAAAAGACATTTTAACCATATTTTTGTTTTCATGATATATATTTATCTTTATCTTAAAGAGGCACATGTGAACTCTATGAAACCATGGAAAAAATTACACATCCCCCATACAGGGTTGTAGAATAGGTCTCTCGACTCAAGGAGAGGGATCAAATTTCTTCACTTGGGAACTTCTTTAGAGTGAAAATACAATGTGTAATTTTGCATTGCTTAAATTGTATTTTTGAAAGGTATATAAAGTATATATAAGACCAAAAACATATTTTAACCATAAAAAATAATTTGTTTTCATGATATATACTTATTTTTATTTTAAAGAGGCACCTCTCAACTAGAAGGATTCCTCTACACTCACTGAGTCTCTCAGCTCAATAATAAGCATAAAAATTTAACTATAACAAGTTTTATGTAAATTTATAATCATGCAACATAAATACCAAATAATAAAATAGTTTTGTATTCATAAATAGCTTCAACATGGTTTACAAATCAAATATGTGAATTTATCATAAATAAAATTGAAATACTTAAATATTGATGTATCTATTTAAATTTGACATTATTCTAGAATTTATTTAGTACTAAGAAAAATAGTAGATACTCAAGTTTAAAATAATAAATTGAAATTAGTTAAATTTGAAAATAGTAAATGGTAAGAAGTCGAATGTTAGGTTTGAGGTCATTAATGTTTATAATAGATATTTAAAAGTTAAAACTAAAATTTAAAAGTGTTACATACTTGTTAGTACTTTTTGTTTAGCTTATATATCTCTAAATTAAAGTAAAAATATCAAATTCAATTTAGTGTGAAGGTTTAGAATCTAATCCATTTACATGTACTAATTCGTAAATTGGGGTATTTTGTTAGTTTTAATTATCTTACCCATAAAAAATAATAATGCCTTATTCTAGTTATAATGTTTTTATCTAGAAGATTTTCTAGATTGTTTTACATTTTCTTTGTAAAGTATAAATAAATATATTTTAAAGCGCAGTTGTTCCTCGCAAATATATATTTGAATATATTTCTTACAAAAAAAATATATAAAAAATAGAGTTCTTTTATTTACTTAGTTATGTATTATTTGAATTGATAACAATTTTATTCTTCATAACTTTTGACTGATTTCTTATTGGTATCTAGTAAAATTTACATTTTTATTCTTATATTGCAGAAAACATGATTAATGGTGGGCAGTAACAACTCTTGGTAACTTTATTTATCTACATCTTGTTTCTATCCATTTTTATTCAATTTATGATGGGTATTAATTGATGGTAAATATTTTATTTCCCCTGTCAAAAGAAATTCGTGAATTGCCACTTTGCACTAATATGCAGCGTCAGATTGAGTATACGATTGAAAATTTTTCATCCATTTCATCCCACAGTTTAAGCCGTTCGTAATTTAACTCCATTATTCAGGTGGTTTAACTGACCACTTTATTTACGTGTCTTAACTGACTGCTTGGCCAGTTGTTAGTTTGACTATGACTTAACTGACAACTTCGACTATGGCTTAACTGACAACTGTGACAATTCATAGTTTTCATTTATATCCAATCATGTTTTGCTCCCGAACAAGATTAAAAAAGGCAGAGGTGCATTTGAACTGCTTCTTACTGATCATGGAAAAGGATTTGCAGACTGGTAGGCCGTGGCCAGGCCGTCCCTACCGCGTCTGTCGGTGGAAAATTCTTGAGAGGAATAGAGCGTCCGTCGATGGAAAATTCTTGAGAGGAATAGACCACGTAATCGCCTTCAAGGTATGACCACTTATGTAAATATTTATCCCTGCCATGGACTCTTCATGCTTCGCTCCCAACATTTTTCTCTTTCAGTGGAACTGAGTACCATTTGCACTTGCTTTCTCTAGGTAGTGTAATCGTTGTAACATCTGCACTTGTTTTCTCTCGGTAGTGTAATCATTCGTAAAGAAGTATTTGACATAAATTTTCTTTGTGGATGATGATCCCTTGTGATTTCACAAGTCAAATATATAACGTTTCAATGATTTATGACTATGTTGTCAAGAATTTACAACTTAGGTTATATTCAGTGTAGATATAGTCCAAGGAACCAAAATCCTCACGATACTGAAAAAAAATCAAAGAAACTTTTCCCGAGAGAGATTTGATTTATAATTGAGATCTGATAAATTGTCATAAAAGAATATATAAGTTTTTAAATGTGGGGAATCAATCATATTATTGTTACCCAGATTGAATGGGAATTTCTTAGCTACCGAGTTGTATCTAGCACTCTTTTGGAAATCACTTGGCTACTGAATTGAATATCTTGTTGAAGTTTGCCCACTATGGCTTTTGATAATACTTTCTTCAATGAATACCGATATTACACATCGCAACATCACTGCTAGGAAGACTAGGGATACTGGTGTCTGACTCTGATGAAGTACTTCACTTAGTTTTAAATGATTTAGTATGGAGGTCCTAGTTATCTTGTTGAACTTTGTGCACTATAACTTCTCACAATACTTTCTTCAATGAATATCGATATAACACATCGTGACATCGCTGCGAGGAAGACTAGGGATACTGGTGTCTGGTGTCTGACTTTGACGGAGTACTTCACTTTGTTTAAAATGTTTTAGTATGGAGGTCCTAGTAATGAAAGCCACGTCAATTTTAGTATGGAATCCTTTTATAATTGCACATGCGCAATGACAACTAATAACATTTTACTATGCAATACAAAATGTTGTATTCACAATTTTACTATGCAATACAAACCTTGTATTCACAAGCATAATTAATTATTGATTATCATATTTTAATAATTTGAATTTGCAATGATACTATTTGATTATCATATTTTAATAATATCAATGAGCATATTTTAATAACATCAATGAGATTTTTCAATTAAGTAGTAGGACATTCAATTTTCAATTTATGTAGGAGGACATTGAATATTGTCTAAACCAACACGTGAAGGACATTTAGGATAATTAATTATTTATTATTGTAATTTAATAATTTAAATTTGCAAGGATAATACTTGAATATCATATTTTAATAACATTAATGAGATTTTTCAATTGAGTAGGACATTCAATTTTCAATTTAAGTGGAAGGACATTGAATACTATGTAAATGAATACGTGAAGGACATTTAAGTAGTGCAATGGTTAGAGGTTTAAAAAGATTGATAATTTTTTATTTCTAACAAATTTCCTGACAAAATTTTGATATTGGGATTTAATTTTTCATATGAATAGTGATTAATATTTTATTTTTTTCTTATTTTATTAAAATTTTAAATAAAAAACTAAAAATGAGATTTTGAAAAAGGAAAAGAAAAATTAAAATATATAATAATTGTTTTTAAAATATTAAAAATAAATATAATGTGAATAAATTTATGAGTTAAAAATGTTATTTTAATAAAGAGAAATAAAAGAAAGAGAATATATATAAGTGTGAGAATGATGAAACATATATATAGAAAAGTATGTGATGATGACAGTGGTTAATGTCCACTGAGACCAAATTGGTCTATCGGACCTATAATTTTCTTAGTTTTTCGTTGTCTGGCCCCTCATCTTTCTTGGCGAGATTGGTGTTGTAGCTTTCTTTTTTTTCTCTACGGTCTTTCAACATCCTTTATCTTGCATCTCCTTCATCTCTTATGGTCCTTGGGACATTGGTATCTTAGCTTTGCAATCTATTGTGTTCGTCCTTTTGAAGATAGTCAAAGAAAGTTTGGTCTAGGAGATCTCCTTTGCTACTAAATGAAGATTTATTTTGTGTGGTATTCGAATCCTCATAACTGTTGATGCTTGAGGGGTTGTCGAGTTCACTTTTTTGTTGTTGGGTGGGTCTTTCTCCCTGCTTGTCTTGAGAGTTCTTTCTTTCTTGCTCAATTTCTTGTGATTCAAAGTTTTCTCTATAGTATTCTTCTTTAATGACAGTGTAGTGTTCTTGTTATGCTCCTTCCCACCACATAGATATGTGGTGGTTTTTTCTAGCAGAATTCTTTCGGGCATCTTTTGGGCAATTTTTGGCTAGATGGCCTGTCTCAAAGCTGGATCGACATTGGAAGAGGACACTTTCATAATCGAGTTTCTGGTTCCAAACATAGTCTTTACTTGTTAGGTTTTTTTCAATTGGGAATCCGGCACTAAAGTCTATTTCCACATAGATACACGCATAGGTGGTTCTGGCATATTCCTCTACTTCTGGACACCTGCAGTAAAATTTACCAAATGAATTTCCAATGGCTTGTAGTGAGGAGGGATTCCAGAGATGCAAGGATAGGCTGGGCAATCTCACCCAAAATGGTGTTGAGGTTATGACTGTTATTGATGGATTGAATGATGGGTTCCATGGCTTCATGAATAGGCCTGAGTTTTCCCAAAACCAAGGGTCGGAATCTAGAATACATTGTCTGCATTTAGGATTTTCAAAATCTACTATAAAGAAACCCCTAGCACAGGGGTAGATATTAATTTCATTAGAGATGACGGGGTGCCATATCTCCGAGATCCAATTGTGGACAGCTGTCAGCCGGGGCCAAAAACCATTGAACTGGCAGATTAGGGAACTTTCATAAAACTTCAAAGCCTCATCGAGTGAGGCCTAGACCACCTAGAAAGTGGGAGTTTGGGCTTCACTGACGATATGGGTAGGAGCTTTCCCTCTAGAAGCTGACGGAACTAAATCAGAAACTATTTTTGCGAAGCTGGGAGCCATATTTTAAAGATTAGATCTAGATCCGCAGAAGATTAGATCAACAACCCAGCCACAGAGATGCTGCGTCGAGGAAAATGATCACAAACCCAACTGCAAGGGAGCAAAATATGATCTCCTTATACCCCATGAGCAAGAGCACCGAGGTTGTGAGCATACCCAACCAAGCTAGCGTCAACTAGTTGAAGATCTGGTGCAGATGTTCGTATCAGAAGATGATCGACGCCAAAAGAAGGAGCAATGAGATGAGATATCAGGAGAAGCTACAGATCGCCCATCTAGCTGTAGATCACCGAGAGAAGCCGATATATATGAGACAAGATGTAGATCCAATATAATGAATTAGATATCATTCAGGAGAAGCTACAGATTGCTTGTCTAGCTGGAGATCGCTGTGAGCGTAGGAAATCACCCGTCTACCTGCAGATAAAAGCTAAGCAATGATAAATATAAATTTAAGGATTTTATGAGAGAAGATACAGATCGAATATAATGGATTAATGAGCATTCAGGAGAAGCTGCAGATCGCCCGTCTAGTTGCAGTCGTCAAGAGCATAGTAGATCGTTGGGAGAACCTGTAGGGATATATATAATTTAAAAGCATGTATTATTAAAGAGTGAGTCTGTTGGTATAAGTAGATTTGCGATGTGAGATATTTTTTAAATCCAAAATTTTTATATTGTAAAAGTAATTTAGATAAAATAAAATATAATATACATGTCACATTAAAATATATAACATATAAATAGTACTTATAAATTAACATCCATTTTACCATATAAATTAAAATATTGATTCCATAATTATCTATAAATTTAATTAATAAGCATATAAAAACTTAATATTTAAAAGCGTGTAGATTTTTATTAAAGAGTGATTTTGCCAGTATAAGTAGATTTTCAATGTGAGATATGTTTTAAATTCAAATTTTTTATATTGTAAAAGCAATTTAGATAAAAGAAAATATAATATACATGTCACATAAAAATATATAACATATAAATAGTACTTATAAATTAACATCCATCTTACCATACAAATTAAAATATTGATTCCATAATTATTTATAAATTTAATTAATAAGCATATAAAAACTTAATATTTACAAGATGACAAGATTTTTAATCATGAATCGGTGGATATTATTAACTTCTAAAAAGGCTTTTTTACAATATCATGGGCCAATACCGAGAAGAGTAAGATAGAGAGAGGAAGAGGAGGGAAGAAAATCACAGTGCCATAGAGAGGAAGAGGAGGGAAGAAAATGACAATACCATGGGCTAATACAATGGGCCATGGGCCATTCTATATACATAAAAAATATGTGACGATATATATAATTTAAAGCATGTAGATTTTAAATATATAATAAATGTTTTTAAAAGTATGTAGATTTGAGAAGAATGATGACAAGATCATTGAATATAAAAAATACTAGACAAAATGTCATTCAAAGCTAGAATAAAAAAGAAATCACTTTGGATATATATGGAGTGTCCAATCTATGTACAAAGAATAATTTATAAAGTTGTGATCCAATTTAAAATATGGAAATACCACCATCATGTTTTCTAGGATGTTATTTTTCTTTATTTACCTCATCCATTATAATATACTATTTGTAAACTTTTTATTGGAACTTAAAAAAACATCCATGGTAATCTACTATTTGTAATTGTTTACTGAAACTTGAAAAAACATCTTAGAAGATCAAAAGCTATCTTTAAACTTCACATAATTTAAATAATTTAGATTTATCTTCTACCGTTGCATGCAATTTTCTTTATTAATTCTTATTTTAAATGACCATTTACATGTCAAGTTTGTTCCTCAATTTATGCCTTATGGCGTTTCCTTTGCAACATCTAGTGCAAATGCTAGTTTTCAAGGATTTTAATTTTTAGTGGTTTCCTATGAACCAAATATTATGAAAGAAGAATATAATGCAATTGTGTACACGGCACTGTGTGCTGAAAATGCTACAATAATAATAATTAGAGTGAGCCAATCATATTGCAGATAAATATTTTTAAATATTAAAAGAAAATCATGATATTTAATCCATAATGTTAAACTATGGAGAAGTTACTTTTTCTTTTGTCAAAACGAAGTTATATTGAGCAAAGTGCTTAATACCACGCATGGAACAAGTATAACGAGTGTTGCAGGGAATTGTACTCTGTACCACTTAAGCAGATGTTATATTTTTAGAAAAATTGAAAATTGATATATGAAGTGGAAAAGTTAATTGCATACTAAGGGATAAAGACTTGCAAAATTTTTTGGTGGGTTGTAACGAGTACTAAGTTTGCACATTTACACTTTTACTCTTTCATGTTAAATAGTTGAAAAAAACATAAATACTAGCAGGAATCTTATTCATATTCATTTTTTATGCACACACTTGCTTAAATTATGGTGGGAAGTAATTGATGTTAAATAGGTTATTTGCTTGACGATGATCTATTTTCAAGGATTTTAATTTTAGGTGTTTTTCCTATGAATCCTAGAAAAGAAAAATCATCACACAAATATTTAAAAATCATGGCAGTGGAAGGATGATATAAATCACGATGACCATGAGGGACTACAGAAGGATTATATCAATCACTATGACCATGAGGGACTACAGATTAGAAGGTAATTTTAAATATGAGAAAGTGTAATCTAATTAATATGGTCTTAGGAGGAGAAATCTATGGTCATTCTAATTAATAACATGAATCATCTCTACACTTAAATGTGGGTGATGTAAAAAATTAGAAGTGTTGGTACAAATTCACTCTAGACATCAATACACTTTTCATAGACATTACAACCCAAGAAAATGAAAAGTATTCCCCTTCTAAAAAGGGTTTTCTTCATATTTTCCATAGGATCACATTATGATATATTCATTCAAAGCAATATCAAACCCTAAATTCTTCTCTCTTCTACAAATATAGATAAAACATCTATTGAACAACCTAAGTGTCTGTTAGACTTATTCCATAGAGAATTATGTAATTATAAGATCTATAGTTGTTACAATATTCCATATCTCTTGAAGCCACAAACACTATAAGACTACAATTCATAAAGTACCTAGATGTTTACGAAAAGAAAATTTGTCATAAATTGTTACCTGTTATTAAATATATCAAACAAATGACATAACCAAAACAACTCAAAACCATATGTGACAGAATAAAAATTATGAAAAAGTGTCGTGATAAGGAGAAAGATTGAGAAAATTAAACAAACATAACATACACTATAAAACACTTTGTATGTATATTTCACTATGAATGAAATAATCAAAGATGTATCAATACTTATTATCAATGGAGACACTGATTTTTTGTAATACTAATGGCATTAAATGCAATTTTGACAGTCTGAAATAGAAGGAAAAGTCCAAAAGAAAAATTTGCATCCAAATGGTTAGGGAAACCATTTAGATTCTAAAATTGTAAGGAGAGGGCTATTGGATGTAACTACCTTAATTATCCATGCATTATATGTGTTGAATTTATTGTTTGGGTAAGTTTCATTTGTTTTTCATGTTGTTTTAAATATATCAACAAAACATTATTATTTTTTATCTCTCTAAAAACATCGTATAAAATAAACATTTATTTTTTTGTCAAAATATGAAAATCCTCCATTATTTAATTGCTTACTAAGGGATAAGGATATGCATAAATTTTTTATTGGTGGCAAATAGTATTAAGTTTGCACATTTACAGATTTACTCCTACATATCCAAGCATTGAAGAAAACATAAATAATGATGGTAAATAGGTTATTTAAAATAAACAATTTCCTTTTTTGTCAAAATATGAAAATCCTCCATTCTTTAATTGCTTACTAAGCGATAAGGACAGGCACAAATTTTTTATTGGTAGCAAATACTACTAAGTTTGCACATTTACACTTTTACTCCTACATAGCAAATCATTGAGGAAAACATAAATAATGATGGTAAATAGGTTATTTACGTGCGTATGAGGTATGAATCTTAACAATGAAAAATAATTGGACAAATATTTAAAATTCATCCAATAGATATTGCAAGTACATGCAGAAATTATGAAAATAAATTGAGGTGATTATCCACATGGCACAAAGGCTACATAAGGCCTTCAAATTTAGGGTCCAATAAAATGTTTGAAAAATAAATCTTAACAATGAAAAATAATTGCACAAATATTTAAAATTCATGCAATAAATATTGCAAGTACATGTAGAAATTATGAATATAAATTGAGGTGATTATCCACATGGCACAAAGGCTACAATAAGGCCTTCAAATTTAGGGTCCAATAAAATGTTTGAAAAATATTTTTTCAATAATATTGAAAAATATATATTTATTTTTCAAAGTCAAACATTATGACTTGAACTGGTAAATCCTAAGGTACTATTGGTCAACATGAAAATCGATGGTCAATCCTAAGGTATTAGTGGTCAACATGAAAATTGACTATTAGAGTCCTCCTTGGCAGAGACTAATAATGGAAAATAAGAAATAAGAAATAAAAATAGATGAAACTTAAATAGGGTTATATATATATATATATATATATATTCAATCTTTTTTGGGAAAAAAATTGTGAGATACCAAAAAAATCTACTTTCTTCTTAAGATGCCCAAAATTACCCTTTTGTCTAGAGACACCCTAGAGAACTCATTTTATATGAGAGACACCCAAAAATATCCATTTAGTGGAGTGATTCCCATAATCACCACTTTTCTAAGGTGCACATCAAGAAGCACCCCTTTTCTAAGTAAGACACACATCCAACATGAGTTCACTCATAATAGCTAAGATTGTTGTACTAACTCTCAATTAATTAATGAAGTGATTATCCTAAGGGATATAACCTTTTGTTTTTGTTAAATGTTGCAAAGGTCTCTAGTGACATTAGTTAATGGAGATTTATACTAGGCCCATATAAAAGGGGTTATGCATCAAAACCCTAACTCATGAATATGTTGATCTGATAAGCATTAAGATGATATTTTGTAATTGTATTAAGAGGATCCTTAATTAATTTTTAATGTTATGGCTCCTTTCATGCCTATATATCAATCACTAATAACACTATGAAATGTAAAACAAAAATATATCCTAAGATTAAACCTGATATTTACACAAAGAGGTGTACATAATTTTACTAATGAAAATTATTCAAGCTCTAAAATCTTAATATTATGATTAAAAAGAAAAAAATTATTAATGTCAAAACCCTAATTATGAATTAGTGTATCACATTATTAGTGAGACGAGTCATGTAATACGTAATTCTATTTTTGTATTCATTCCTTATTGTGTTTCAATCACAACTCCTACATTGTATTTTTTTGGTCATATTTGATAATGAGTGTTACTATTGGAGAAAGAGGTCTGGTAATTTTTTGTCTTACTAGTGTAGAGGGCATCATTTTCTTTTTTAAATATAGAAGCAACATATCACATAAATTATATGAAATTAAATGCATGTCTATACTTGGTTCCTTGTCTATTGTTGATCTATTCCTATTGTTAGTCCAAACTCCCTTCTTTTTTAATCAAACCAACCAATTCCTCCCTACATACGGATCAACCTCTCCAATTTCCAAATCCAAAATGCTCAGCGATCAAAGTATTTTAGCCCTGTTACCAAATCTCCAAGAATAATTGCTCAACTTTTCTAGTATTTCCATTGTATCTCAAGCCCTAGGCTCCACCCACATCTGTATTCATATTCTCTTCCTTTTATCCCTTTCCCATAAAAAAAAATAAAGACTCCTAAACTTAGTTCATACACCCTCCTCATATTGGAGTCGTTTCTTCCTCACCCAGAAGATTCCCACACTGCCTTACAAGATATCTTAAATAATTCAGTGCATGTCAACTCACCTCCGTTCAATTGATCACAACCTTTTGGTTTAATAATTAAACTACCCCTCATTTGATTTTAAGTGTTTTCAATCTCTAGATATACACCATCTTGAATTCCAGTTTTCCCAATCCTATTTTAATGACATATGTACATTATTTATTACTACCCTTCATAATTCATATGTTGTTTGTATCCAAGGTATTTTTTCGAGTCTTTTAATATAAAAGTTTTACTTTTCTTGAGCACCGATTTTATTATATTTATTAACATGTTTTGATCTGCGTCGTTCATACATTACTCTTAATAATATTCCTAATCATACTTGGATAATATATTAGTGTGTAAATGTTTTAGAATTTTAGTGGTCTCTTTTTCGAATTTTTGAATTTAAGTAATTTCATTATATTTATTTATAAAATAAAAGTTAAATGTGTTTGGAATTTTCTTTTAACACTTGCTTTTCACATTTATTAAATTTGTATTTTATTAATATGAATTTAAGGTTATATTTCTTAAATGTTAAAATTATATTTAGATCCCAAAATATTATCGAATTTTAAATTGAATATACTCATTACCCTCTATTATAGTTTGGTATTTAATTTAGTACTTTTAATAATTAATTCATTTATCATATATTTGGATATTCCTAAAAATTAATTAGTGTGTATACTAGGCAATGCATGTAATGGCATGCATATGTATCTATCATATGCATGTAATGGCATGCATATGTATCTATCACATGCATGCCTCGTATGCATGCTAATACTCTTATTCTACCTGTAATTCAAGCTGGGTCATTACAAGATTGTAACACGCTCCTCTCACATCTACCCTTGTAACCACATGTTAGTATTCTTATTCTACCTGTAATTCAAGGTGGGTCATTACAAGATTGTAACACGCTCCTCCCACATTTACCCTAGTAACCAACTAGGACAAACATGTGATGAGAGGCTACTATGATTATATTCAACCTCCTATGTGACCGTAAGGAAATGGGATCGAGAGAAACACAACAAACATACCTTCCACATTAGCTACATGAACCTCAAGATTCATCCCAACACTTCAAGCAACTAGCCTCTCGGTCCCACTGATGTTTTTAACCACTTAACCTCCGGATGCTTTCATGTTATAGGTTTGCAAACATCCAAGAGGCTTTGGATGCTCCCACGCTATATGTATGCCATCACCCAAAGACTATTTGTCTAGTGTTGTGCCAGTGTCCTTGGGTTTTGAGGCACCTTTTCAGGCCCAAATTCCAAGTCACAACCTGAAATAGACTGACATATCTAGAAAAATTAAATAACAGGGAAACAATAATGCAAAAGAAAATAGTTAAAGAAGCCCCTAAGCAAACCCCTACTAGCCATGACAGGAATTTCAACTAACATATCAGAAATTTTCAATCTACAGGTGTAAATTACAAGTTTAAGTGTAGGGATCTCATACTTATCTTAGAATCACTAAGAGCCATTGTTCTCTCATGTCATTTGCTTCATTATCATCTACTAGGCCATATATACATTGTCCATTCACTTAGAAGTAAAAATATGTTGAGATCCATACATAACCGCTATCATGAAATGCATATATAACTCACATAATAGTAGCGTAAACACCAACGAAATCACATTCATATGATCCACATATAAATTTGTATAATTACTACATAGAAATACAAGGAGAAATAACCTCGTATTAATGATACAAAATCCAAACCGAGGATGGGACTACCACATTCCACTTGAACATAGAATGGCTGAGCCAAATCTCTCTTCAGCCATTCACCCCCACGACATAGTCCAAGCATGAATGTGGTACTCAAACTGAAGAACTAGCCAGGGCATCCCAAGGTTAAACCACGTCACCCTCATCAATATTAATCAGACTTTAACGTGATCCATTTTGGATTAGTAGGCCAACACAGTAAACATGTCATAATAGGATTTACCATGATCTTCACCCGATCACTAGGCTAGAAAAGCATGGATGTGACCAAATTTCTCCACCTACACCTTCAGGAATTTTCATCTCTTCAAGTCTCTCAGAACTTACCGAAATGATGTCTCTCAAAATTATCAAAACCCAAACCCATATCACTAGGCCCTAAATCGAGACCCATTCTCTAGGCTTTACCGCATATCACAAACCTGGGAATACTAGGTTCAATAGAGAGAAACCCACCTCTTTACCTTAACTTATATCCTAACATTCATCGGAGATGATTACTAGGCGCACCGAGGCAACACAGTCATGGTTTTACCCCAACCCACAGTATGGCTCAAGGGTCACTAGGTCGGTGGCTTTACCATGATCGATGGTCCAGTTCAATGACCATTAGTCCATGTGCTCTATCATTCGGAGATCCACCTCACTCAACTTTGAATCCATCTAAGAAACAACCTCAACCAAAACATGAGAACCACATCACAGGATGGCTATCCGAAAATTGCAAGGCAATGCTGAAAGAACTATCACACCTGGAAAAACCGTGCCATACCAACAAAAGAACCAGATGCAATACCATGCATGGAAAATCTAGCAAGGAAAATACACATGAAAATTGATACCTACAAAAAATACTATTGTGGTTACTTAATCCTTCTCCTCTGTGCTTGATCTCTGCTTCCTCTTCATTTCTTTGCCTTTCTTGATCCAATGCCAAAATGATCAAAGAAAGCTCTAAGTCTCCAAGAGTGATAGAGAGAGAGAGAGAATAATCAGAGGGATCCAAAATTGAACTGACGAAAGGTTACCAATTGATCCTCATAAGCCTTTTTATTAATGAGGCCTCTATTTTCTTCATTTTCCATTATTTTTCTGCAGTTTCCACCTCACATGAAACCTATGACCTTTTAACTCCCTTTTCTCCTAATTTCCAATATTTTCATAAATAAATATGCCAAAAATGTCATTTTTCCTTTACAAATCCTTAGCCACTACCTTTTCCAATTTCGTTAGCCATAATAAACTTATGGACACCCACACTAGGATGTCTTTCCCAACATTCAGCTTGGAATAAGTGTCCTATAAACCGTGGTTATTGTTTTTTCCTTTATTAACTTTTATTACATGGACTTCTTGCGAGGGATGTTACAGAACATTCCCCCTTGGGGGACACTTTCCTTGGTGTTCAATCACACCTATACCTTAGTAAGACCACTAAAAAGAAAACATACTTCCCATGGAACTTTATAACATATCTCATGGAGGTATTTACATCCATATACATACCTACATATACCAAAAAGTCATCAAACATATACTAAAACACATACCACGACATATACCAAAACACCATACCAAAAATGCTTTGCCTCAACCGACAAACAATGAAGGATACATAGCCCGCATCTGATCAGCCATCTCTCATGTAGCTTCACCGAGCCCAAAATTCTTCCACTGCACTTTAAATTTCTTGATTTCTCTGTTCTAGAGCGTCAGCACCTTTTTCTGCAATATAAACTGAGGCTCTAGCTAGAATTCTCCATCTAGGTCCACCTCAAATACAGACCAGTCAACCACATGATTAACATCTTTAACATACTTATTAAGCAATGACACATGGGAAACATCATGGAATTCCACCCTAGGAGGCATTACAATTCGATAAGCTAGTTTCCCAATCCTCTCAACAATACTAAATGGTCCATAAAACCATGGTGCTAGCTTGGCACATGATCTAATATGTAAGGAGCTCTTCTTTTGTTTGATGTGCAAGTACACATGTTATCCAACCTGGAACTCCTTGAAAAATCTATTCCAATTTGCATATCTCTTCTGCTTATCATGTGATTCCTTTAGATTCTTCTTGATTACCTGCATTTTTTGTTCTATGTCTGCCAACATATTTGGTTCAATAAGTACCATGTTCACTAGATCACTCCAGCTACAGCGAGTATTACAACTCCGTCCATATAATTCCTAAAGTAGACTCATCCTCAAATATTCTTGATACCCATTATTGTATGCGAACTAAACCAAGAGAAGATAATCCTCCCACTTCCACTATTAATGCATCAAATATATCCTCAACATGTCCTCCAATATCCTGTTGAGCCTCTATATATGTCCATGTTTCTGCAGATGATAAGTTGTACTGAAGACCAACACTATGCCCAAATAGGAAAATGACTCCTTATAGAACTTGGAAGCAAACCTTACATCAGTGTATGGTACAATATTCTTTGGGACACCATGCAATATAACCATATCTGTAATGAATAATTGCGCCACATCACAGGCCAAGAATGTAGACTTCACTAGATGAAGTGTGCAACCTTTGTCAACCTATCCACAACAACCATGATGGAATCATGAGGTCTCACTCCCTTTAAAAATCCTATGATAAAGTCCATGGAAATGACTTCCCATTTCCATTATGGAATTTCAATCGGGTGTAGGAGTCCACCTAGATGTTTACACTCTACTTTCACATGCTGATAATCAAATCACCTAGCCACAACCTCTACTATATCCCTCTTTAGATTCAGCCAATAAAAAAATTTATTCACTGCAATTAATGTCTTCTGATAATCTCAGTGACTTGAATATGGTTTTATACAAAACTCTCTCAATATAATATTCTTTAGCTCATTACTATCTAGCACATATATCCTATCTCTAAATGTAACTGTTCCATCTATCGTAAGACAATAGTCCAAATCATATGCACCTACACTTGTACTTGTACCTGTACATGTACCTAAATTGTCCCTATACTTGTACTTGTATTACCACCTATACCAATACCTATACTACGACATGTACACAACCTGTGCACAATCTCCATATACCTGACATCCTACTCACCTACCTGTAAGATCGTAACTTATAAGTTTTTCCCATAGGAGCTCATAGTTGCCAAGTGATTTATGTGTATCCACCTGTTGCGATCATCTTCCACCTTGTTCTCCTTTCCTTTGATGCACCTAATCTCGGAGTTAAAATCATTGATCATAGCTAGCCATCTATCTTTCTTGGCATTCAGATTTTGTTGGTCACATCAATACCTCAACTCAATGTGATCGCTCATAATTAAAAACCTCCTACCAAGAAGATAGTGCCTCCACATATTCAATGCATGTATGATCAATGCTAAATCCAAATCATATATTGGGTAGTTCTACTCATACTCGTTTAGTTTCTGTGACTCATAGCATACCACCTATCCATCCTACATAAGGACTCCACCAATTCCTCTCTTGCAAGCATTTGTACATACTACAAACTCCTTATTTGGATCTACAATTTAACATTGGAGCATGTGTCAACAACTTCTTATACTGCTCAAAACTAGCATCAGACTCCTCTGTCCATTCAAACTTCTTACCTTTCCTCTATAATGATGTAATGGGATAAGTAATCTACGAGAAGTTTGTGATGAACCTCATGTAATAACCTGCCAACCCCACGAAATATCTCACCTCATCTACATTTCTAGGAGCTACCCACTCCATGATGGACCTTATCTTTTCTGGATCCACTACTATACCCTCCTTGGAAACAACATGTCCCAAGTAATGTACCTCATTCTTAAAGAAAATACACTTGCTGAGCTTAACATACAACTGATGCTCTCTCAATAACCTCAATACTTATGCTAAATGCTCGACATTCTCTTCCTCATTTTTTTAATATACCAATATGTCATCAAATGAACACAATAACATACTTATTCAAGTATCAATGTAACACACTATTCATCAAGCACATAAATGTAGTTGGAGCATTAGTAAAACCGAATGGAACTACAAAAAAGTCATAATGCACATACCTAGTCGGGAAAGTTGTCTTGTAAATGTCCTCCTCTTTGATGTGTACCTAGTGATATCTGGATCTCAAACCAATATTCGAGAACACTACTCCTCCCTTCAACTGATCGAACAAGTCATCAATCCTCAGTAACGTATACTTGTTCTTAATCATCACTTTGTTCAATTTCATGTAGTCAATGCATAATCTTAGAGGTCCATATTTCTTCTTCACAAATAATACCGGTGCGCCCCAAGGTGATACACTTGGTTTAATATATCCTTTGTCCAACATTTCCTTTAACTACAATGTCAACTCATCCAACTCTAGTGTGCTCATCTTGTAAGGTGCTTTTGATGCTGGAGCTTCTCCTAGAACTAACTTAATAGAAAAGTCTACTTCCCTATGAGGTGGAAACTCTGAAATCTCCTCGTGAAATACATCTTAAAAATGTTGTAGAACTGGGTAGCTTCTCAAAACATCTGCATGCTCATATTCCTTACCGTTGTCACTAAAAATGTGAACTAAAACTAACACACACCCTTTCCTATGACTATTCTTTTCCTTCATAGTTGTCACCATCCTAACTATTGTGGATTTCTTCTTTCCTTGTAAGACTCTTGATTCCCCATTGTCATCCACACACTCAATGGCTTTCTCATAACAATCTACCTTGGTCCTATGAAGGTACAACCAGTCCATCCCCAAGAACATATTATATGATCCCAATAGTAATACATTCATATGTGTTGCAGTAGGCATAACATTCAAATCAAATGCACAAGGTCTTACCCAATGATGAAATCGCTACTTTGTATTTGTAGCCAACTTCACTAACCAAGATTTTGCATGAAATTGCTTACTCAAACTACACTTATCAACCAAGTTAAGACTAACATAGCCATAATTAGATCTAGGGTCATTCAAAATAGAAATAACTTGATCCCAAAGTGTACCATCCATCTCAATGATAGGTGCTTTGTTTGTTATCCAATGTTGCATAAATATGAGGAACACTCTAACCAACATCCCCAACAGTCTATGCCTCCTGTGCACTATATATCTAAGGCCTACAACCCTGATTTTATGGAAAATATCTCTTAAGATACTCCTTATCGCATGTCCAACACTCCAAGCAAATAATACCATCACCTCTATGCTGTTGAGTGACCCATGCCCATGTCTAGCTGTATTGAACCTATTTTGTGGTGCCACATTTTGTTTCTCGTCTGCACTCCTTGGCTTTGTTCCTTCCAGCTATCATTTACATTTACCTTTGTCTTTCCCTTTCCATCCTTGCTGAGATTCATTGTTACACTTTGATTGTCCATAGCAATGCTTTAATTTCCGAATACCTTCCTCAAGTGATCGAGGCTCATTATACTCAATTTGATCTCTAAATGCTAATTGAAATCCACTAACAAATCATTGCATCCTTCTCATCTTTAACATATGGTGCATACCTCAATAGATCTAGAAACTTGGTCATGTACTCTTCATCTGTCATTGATCCCATATTTAGCTCATATAAATCTTTGGCCTTACTATCATAGTACCTTTCTAACAAGTATTTCTTCCTAAAAAGCCTCTTGAACTCATGCCAACTAAATTCATTTGTCCTGATGTCTTTGACCCACTTCACATCTTCTCGCAAAATGTTTTCTTTTTCTTTCAAGCTAAATATCACTACTTTTTCCTTCATGATATCTGTGTAAGTATGAAACTCAAATAATTTTTTCATCCCATGTATCTAAGTCTCTGCATCTTTTAGCTTCTTCACATCTCCATAAACATTAGGTGGCTTTTATTTCTTAAACTCATATGGAAAGTATCACTCTTATATAGATGATAGTGATAACAATCATGATGCCTATCAAAACCAATACTAGAATAGTGCCTATATCCATCACCTCTCCTATCAACAATATCCAACAATGTGCCATCTCTATTTAGAATGTGACCACCATGAGACCTACTACTATATGCCCCATTAGTTATGTCCTCCTGTCCATGGTTGATTTGGAGTGGCTCTTGTCACTTCAATTCTCATAAACTCTAAAGAAGTATAGCATTAACCTCTGCTTGTTTCTTTTGTGCCTTTATAATCCTCCCGTTATCTACCTTACAACTTCTTATTTCTTCCTTCAAGCTTCTCAATGTGTCTTCCAAATCAGAACAGTGACCAACACCTTGTTTCTCATCTCATTCATAAGGAGAGTCTTTCTAGTCAACCATTTTTCTAGCCATTAATCTCTTTCCTATAAGGTGTACTATGTTAGTTGAACCAAATCACAATAAACCAACACACCTTAGCATAATTTGGGGAGGATACCTTGTCTGCAAGATCAAAAAGTCAATGTGCTACATGTATAACATAATCATAATAGAATATATACATATAAAAAAGAAGTGCATAAACACATAAGAATCATTCTAGCTAGAGTCCAGTCATCAATGCAGGACCATATCAAATACACATACCATGACTAGATGCATGACAAAAACAACAATTACATAATTGTACACTTGACCACAATAAAACATTAACATGTATAAGAAATGCGTAATTGACCACACACATGCATGAATGCATATAATCAAGCGTAAGCAAACAATATTTGAGACAAAGCTTACAAGAATGATACATGCAACCAAGCATACAAGAATGTAACTAAGCATAAAAAATGGATACATGTAAGTGACATATAACAACATGTAACCTGTCATACACTCAAGATGATACATCCCACAAAAAAAACCATCAAATTCCTCGTGGTGACAACACTGCAACCATGATCAACACCATGCAATGCAACAAGCACATGGAATGCAAGCATAAGAGACACACATGCAATCGACATCCATGTATTACCAACAAACATAGCCCATCTAGTCAGAGGGGTGAACCACACTCTTATACCTTTATGTAACACCCTCCTCCCACATCTACCCTAGTAACCAACCAACCGGGGTAAACATGCGATGGGAGGCTACTATTCTTAGACTCAACCTCCTATGTGACCTTAAGGAAATGGAATTGATGCAAACACAACATACAGACCTTCCACATTAGCTACAGGACCCCTGAGATGCATACCAACACTTTAGGCAGCTAGCCTTTGGGTACCACTAATGTTTTTGACCACTTAACCACTAGACGCTTTCATGATATAGGTCTTCTTGCATGTAGGAGGCTCTAGATTCTCTTATTCTATAGGCATGCCAACCTCTAGGGACTATTTTGTTCAATATTGTGTTAGCATCCCCTAGTTTTGAGCCACCTTTTCAGGTCCAAAGCCCAAGCCACTACGCAAAATTGAATGCCATCTCGATAACAATAAAATAATAGGGAAACAATGGTCGAAAATAAAACAGTTGAACAATCCCTTAACAAGACCCCTACTAGCCATGATAGGCATTTCGTCAAACATATCACAAATATGTAATCTACATGTGTAACTAACATATTTAAGCGTAGGGATTTCATACTTATCTGAGAATCACTAAGAACCATTATTCCCTCATACCATTTTCTACATTGTCATCTATTAGGCCATACATTCATTCTCTATTCATTTACAGGTAAAATCATGATGAGAGCCATACGTAGCCAATTTCATGAAACACATATATAACCAGCATAATAGAAACAGAAATACCAATGAAATCACAACCATATGATCCACATATAAATCAATATAATACACATATAAATAGACAACGAAATAAACTCATATTGATGATAAAAAGTCCAAACCTAGGATGGGACTACCACATTCCACCCCACCATAGAATGGATGAGAAAAATATCTCTTCATCCATTCACCCATGTGTCATATGCCAAGAATGAGTGTGGGACTCAAACCAAAGAACCAACGAGAGCATCCTGAGGCTAAACCACCTCACCCTCTCAATAGAAACCATACTTTACCGTGATCCATCTGAGATCACTAGGCCAAGTAAATAAACATGTCAAAACAGGATTTAGCATGATCTCCACCCAATCACTAGGCCAAACAAGCATGGATGCCACTAGATTTCTCCACCTACACCGTGAGGAATTTTCATGTGTCCTAGTCTCTTAGGCTTTACTGCAATATAAGCCCGGATGACTAGGCCCTAAACTAAGACCCACTCTCTAGGATTTACCACATATCCCAAACCCGGGATTACTAGGCCCAATGGAGAGAAAACCACCTCTTGGCTTTATAGTATATCCTGCCATTCACCGAAAAGGATTCTTAGACCCACTGATGCAACACAATCCTGGCTTTAACGCAACCAAGAGTCTAGCTCGGTGATCACTAGGCCATTGGTTTTACCGTGATCCACACTCTGGTTCAGGGACCTCTAGGCCATGTGGTATATTAATTGGAGATCCACCAAATTCAGCTTGAAATCCATTCGAAAATCCAGCTCAACAAAAACATGAGGACCGCAACACACCATAGCTATTTGGAAATGGCAAGGCTAGGCTGAAAAATATTGTCACACCTGCCAAAAACCATGCCATAATAGAAAAAGAACCACATGAAATACCATACATGCCAAATATAGCAAGGAAAATACACACGAAAATCGATACCTACAAATAATATTGTTTTATTTGTTTGATTCTTCTCTTCCTTACTTGGTCTCTACTTCCTCTTACCTTCTTTTCCTTTCTTGATCCAATTCCAAAATTCTCCAAGAAAACTCTAGGTGTCCAGGAGTGAGAAAGAGAGAGAGAATAATGAGAGAGCTCGAAAATTGAATTGACAATAGATTACTGTCTGATTCTCATAAGAATTTTTATTAATGAGGCCTCTATTTTCTTCATTTTCCATTATTTTCCTTGACTTTCCTTCTCACATGCAACATGTGACCTTTCACCTCATTTTTCTCCTACTTTTCATTATTTTGATAAATAAATGTGCCAAAAATTCCATTTTTCCTTTCCAAATCCTTAGCCATTGCCTTTGCCAATTTCCTTAGACATAATAAATTGATGGACACCCACACTAGGATGTCGTGCGCAACATTCAACTTGGAATAAGTGTCCCACCAACTGTGGTTATTAATATCTCCTTTATTAACTTTTATTACATGGAGTTTTCACCAGGGCTGTTACAAAGACACTTAGTGAGCTAAGATTCATCAAGAATGAAGATGGATGAAATACATTGATGTGTGATACTTCTCATCATTTATAATGGTTATCGGAAGGTTACAATGTGTATAATTAAAAACTAAATATTCCAAAACGTATATATATATATATATATATGGAAATGGCAAGGCTAGGCTGAAAATTATTGCCACACCTACCAAAAACCATGCCATAATAGAAAAAGAAGCACATGAAATACCATACATGCCAAATATAGCAAGGAAAATACACACGAAAATCGATACCTGCAAATAATATTGTTGTATTTGTTTGATTCTTCTCTTCCTTACATGATCTCTACTTCCTCTTACCTTCTTTTCCTTTCTTAATCCAATTCCAAAATGCTCCAAGAAAACTCTGAGTGTCCAAGAGTGAGAAAGAGAGAGAGAATAATGACAAAGCTTGAAAATTGAACTGAGAATAGGTTACCGACTGATCCTCATAAGAATTTTTATTAATGAGGCCTCTATTTTCTTCATTTTCCATTATTTTCCTTGACTTTCCACCTGACATGCAACATGTGACCTTTCACCTCATTTTTCTCCTAGTTTTCATTATTTTGATAAATAAATGTGCCAAAAATTCCATTTTTGCTTTCCAAATCCTTAGCCATTGCCTTTGCCAATTTCCTTAGCCATAATAAATTGATGGACACCCTCACTAGGATGTCTTGCACAACATTCAACTTGGAATAAGTGTCCCATCAACTGTGGTTATTAATATCTCCTTTATTAACTTTTATTACATGGAGTTTTCACTGGGGTTATTACAAAGGCACTTAGTGAACTAAGATTCATCAAGAATGAAGATGGATGAAATACATTAAGATGTGATACTTCTCATCATTTATAATGGTTATAGGAAGGTTACAATGTGTATAATTAAAAACTAAATATTCCAAAACTTATATATATATATATATATATATATATATATATATATATAACACATTGATTATTCTACAAATACATCTCTATTATTAATAGATATTTGTATATATATGTTTAAATTTATATCTCTTTTGGACATAAATAAATACACACAAGTCAACATAAAATATTATTGATATGATTTGTTATAAATATTATAATTTTATTTTTCGACCTCATCTATGGTGATGTTAGTGTTATGCATATGATATTGTCCCATACTAGGATATGGAAATGCCTTTTAGGACAAGGGGGAAGGATAACCAATAGTGCAAGAGATGATCCATTTCTTTGCAGGCCATATGTATTAGTGCATAAATTATGTAATTAAAACTTTTGGTAATTTCTTAGTATGTAAGTGTCTTTTGAGCATTTCTTTTAGAAACAAAAAAATTAATAAAACAAAATTTTAAGACATTGAAAGAAGATCGATGACATTAAGGATCAATGCCATCAAATTCTTGGAACATGAGCTCTACAAATAAAAAGGGACACCACTATAAGATAATGTTGACTTTATAGTCATAGGTGTCCATGCTAACAAAAGAATTAATAAATGGAATTGGGATGCCAAATACGGAACATATTGAAGTTAAGGATAAGGTGGCATGAAGGAGAATGCAAATATGATCATTTCCACCTCTATTATCCTATATTCTCAATGTTGGTTTGATACTCTAAGAAAAACATGTGAAACATGTAGATTAATAAGGATCCCATCAATTGAATTATAAAATAGGAAAACCACATAATTAAATGTGGTTGATATACATTTATTGATTTTGGTTTTCATTTTTTCTAAGTAATTCCATAGGTTAATGTCCAACAACGATGTTTAATTATATCACTATGCTAGTTTATGACTTATATGTTTGGAGGGGTTAGTAAATTTGTGAATTAAAAAATCAATATTAGTGACACATAGATATGTAGTAGTCACACACACATATATTATATTTTAATGGTTCATTATTGTTAATCATTGTTGACCATGGTCGAATCTGGTAAATACTTTAATTTACCTTGTTTCAATTTGGTAGATGCTTGATTGTAGTTTATTATTGTTGACTATAGTCTATAATGGTTCACAATGCTTGAATATGATTAAAAATGTTTGATTATGATTGACGATGATTAATTACATTTGACCATTCTTTTGACAATAATTTATTATGGTTGACCCTAGTTAACGATAGATGACTATGTTTAAGCTTGGATAGATTTATATATTTATGTTTGAATATGTTTGACTTTGGTTAACTAGTTTAACTATGGTTGATAGGTGTTGTTACGTCAAATGCATGTTCCAAGAATTTAGTGAGCATGGAAAAAATTGCATTGTTGAGTTTTCTCCTTGCCCATTAGATGCTCAAATCTACATTTGAGAGGTTGATTAGGGCTGACTAGTGTTGACTATTATTGAACATGATTAAACATATTTGACTATGATTAATCATCTTTAACTATATTTTACCATGGTTGACTATGCCTGGCTATGCTTAACAGTAGTTAACAATGTTTCACTATGATTGGCTTAGTTACTAATTATTAACTTTAGCAAGTTGTAGTACCAATGATGTAATTAATTTTCTATCAAACATTATGGTTTACTTTATTGCCAACATTTAAATTAGAATAATAGTCATCAGGGAAATATTAAATTTGGACATATTGTTGATAGGTGTAAACATTAATATATTGTTATGAATAAAATATTATTTATTCCACTTAATTTTTATTTGGAATTATAAAAGGATCCAACGCATAAGTAATGAGGCTACCCAACTATCAAAAAATCAACTAAAAATCAGTTGTAGTTCAAGAAAGCACAATTTTTGAAGTGAAAATTGTTATAGTCAAAAACCTCCATCCTTCTAAAGGATTCCAACCCACTAGAAATAACATGACGAGGAGAGAAAGGTCATGTGGAAAGGGCAGAAAGGAGATTGCAAGAGAGAAATGAAATTCGATAATAGAGGTTACAATGGGAGAGAATGACTTGACCAGAAAGAACAAGAAAAAATCTAGGCACTAATCCAGCAGATGTTACTAGGGTCTAAGGAGGAAAATTATAAAACAATATTGATTTGGTTTTCTCATAGAATAACATGATCCTTCTAAGAATTGTTGTAGATTAGTATATATTCAAAAAATACTAACAATATTTTTTAAAGGAACGATTTGAAAATGGAAATCATAAAACCTTGAAACGTGGAAGGTGCATTAGTAAGGCCAAGAGGCATGACCAAAATTTATAATGATGTTCATGAGTTTTAATTGTTGTTTTAAAATATCTTCAGTCTTCATTCTAATTTTATGATATCTTGAATGAAGGTCCAACTTGGTGAAGTAAATTGCTCCATGTAATTCATACAACAATTCATCAATGATAGGAATGGGAAATATATCTATAATAGTGAGCTTGTTGAGCTACCTATAATATGAACACTTATGCCATGATCCATCCTTCTTGTACACCAATACTAATGGAGTACAGAAAGAACTTTGAGTAGGTTGAATTATACCGACCTCTAGTGTTTATACAACCATACATTCAATTTCACTCTTTTGGGCATACGTATATTTGTAAAGGCCAATGTTTGGAGGAAAACTTCCTGTGACAAGTGAACAGAATGAGCATAATCACGAATAGGTGGGAGGCCTTTGGTAATCCCAAGAACCTTCCAATGATTATCCAAGACATTTTGGAGATCTGCAGAAATAGATAATTTTGATGTTCGTACCTCTAGTGAGCATAATTATGAAATTATGGCCTATTGTTCTTTCTTTGAAATATTTTTCATTCCATTAGAGATGATTATCTTCATTGGTTTCCCTATGATATCCCTTGATCCAATTTCTTTTCCTTCCCAAAAAGTTTCAAGAAATGTTCTTGAAAATTAAAAGCTATTGTCCCCAAATATTGTAACCTTTGGACTCCTAGTACGACATCAACACCACCAATTGGAATGTAATTAATTAGACTACTCAATACATATTCCCCCATGGTTAGCTTGATTTTATGGCACTTTCCAAAGAAATTTATAGTTCCTCCATTTTCAACCATCAGTTGACACTCTGGTGCTGGATATAGAAAGAAATTTAATTCCTTGGTTATCTTGTAATGAATAAAATTATGGGTACTAATCGAATCAATCAACAATATTACATTTTTTTCTTGATATATCCTTATATCTTGAGAGTTTGAGGAGTGGAAATTCCCACAAATTCATTACAAGATATGGTCAAATTCATTTCTCCTTTCTATGGGGTTTTTTCCTTATGTATATCCTCTTCTTTTGATGTTTCTTGTTCCTTTTCTTCTTCCTCTTCACAATCTATGTAAAATAATTTATTCTTAGCACACTTCTGACCTTTAGTGTATTTGTTATCATAATAAAATCCCTTTTTCTCTTTTTTCTTCCAATTTTTGTGGTGTCAACCTTGTAGGTAGTGGAAGGTTAGGAGCCACAACACTTCCATATTTATAGTTATGAGTGGTATACTTCCTTATTTCCATAATTTTTCTTTCAAATTTTCTTGCCACCCTGAATGCCTTCTCCAATGAATCAAGTTCCCAAAAGAAAACCTCATGTTGAATATTATCCTTTAAAGTCCATATGAAGACATCAATCCTAAGCTCCTGTAGAATATCAGTTACTCTAATACTCAATTTTTGGAGGTACTCAATGTGCTTTCCTATTGAACCCTTATGTTTGAGACTTATCAATTGGCTAAATAAGGTGTTTCTCTTTGTATCATCATAATGTGCCATAATTTCCACCATAAAAATTGACCAAGTGACAAGTGGTTTATGAGAACAAAGCCATTTATACCATACAAATTGATTGGGTTCTACATATAAATATGTAATGCATACCTTTTATGTGTGTTTCACATCATATAGATCAAAATATTGCTTTATTTTTAGTAACCATGTTACCAAATCCTTGGCATCAAAATTCCTCATATCTATCTTTGGAATATGGTGGCTATTAAACCCCACATTGGAGTCTCTAAAACCATAATTGATATTCCTTTTCTCTTCATCATGATTCTCATGGATCACTTTGTCACCACTGGGAAGCCTTTCTTGCAACAACTTTGTCAACCCTTCCAACCTGGAATTCAACGTGTCTATGTTTAGCTTAAAAACCTCCATGTTACTCTTTATGAGAGAAGAATTTGTTGCAGTTGGTCTTGTGATTTTGATATATCACGTTGCATTTATTCCTCTTCTTCATGCGTCATAGTAGATATTTCTAGTTGCTTACTAGGTGTATCCATTTTCCTGTTTCAAGGTATTTTGGAATCAAACAACGATATATATACTTCAATTTTCCCTTTTGAGTCACTTAAAACTGATTTTTTAAGCAAACCTTATATATTTTTTTTAAAAGGATACACACATTTTTCTTGCTTTTATAGCTCAATATTGAAATTTCTTTATCTCTACAATTTCAGCCTCCCAAGGTCTGAAATACCATGTTGTAGCAACCCTATAAGTCTTCTATCCAATGCCATAAACCATACCAAGATTGGATTCTTCAAGATAAATTTATGCCAAATCGCTTACAATGGCCTCATTATGGATTGGTTTAGTAGAGAAAATTTTATGGAATTCCACGTGTCACTGTTTCAGCCTTCGGCCTTAACATAGGTACATGAGAAACTGAAACCTATGAATGTTCTATTACTTTTTATGAAATTCAGATTTGATGCTTGAAGGGAAAACTATGACAATTTTCCCTAGGTCACCTGTTTGAGAAATTATCAAGCATGCAGAAACCCTAACTTCTTTGGACCATATCTTAGAAAATATAGTGAACAATGATCTGAAATTTCTACAACACATTCACCAATATTTCGCCTCCACATGTTCAAAATTTCAGCTTTGGAAGCTTCATAGGAAAAATAGTTATAGTGAAAATTCCAAGATGACCTATTTGAAGCAGTGAAACCCTAGAATCCAAAACTCTCATACCAAATGTTATGTAACTATGTCACAAAGTAAAATAATAAATAGATCAACGACTTCAAAATAAGCCTCTTTGAGGGGATAAATATCCTTTTACATTAAATAAATGAACAATTCTTGGATGATACAATTAACAACACCTCCTTGGCATAGATAAGAGTCTAACGGGTCATAATATAATTAGAGTGTACATAAAAATAACAAAGTAAGCACACAACAATAAAAATACCTCGCTTGTATGGGACACAATAATAAAAATATGGGGGCTACATGGGCACAAGAATAAAAATAGGGGGCTACACTAAGAATAACAATAAAGGGGCTACACTATTGTCATAGGGATCTAACATAAAATCACTATTTGGAACATGTGGGAAAACATTTTAACTTTCAATAAGATCACAAGTGATGGAAGATGGAATTTGGAGTTCTCTAAGATGGATACATCATTAGTAATTGTTGGAGAATAAAATTGAGTAAACAAACTATATAATTTTAATGGGAGTTTCATGTAACTACACATAAGCATATTTCCATGAATTGTGTGCAAGAGAAGGTAGTCAGGGACTTTTTTACTAATATCTATATAATATTCATCCAACCAGCTCCAACTGAATCCTTACTCATCTTCAAAATAGTCAAATCATTGTCCATGACTGGGTTCTGCAAAAACCAAATTGTCACCATTCTCAATCGGGAAAACTAAGGTGGAACTATTATTGACGTGAAAATTAATTTGGCTCTTGCACAATGCTAATGACATACATCATATTTCAGTGATATGAACAAATGAAAAACCCCACCTTTTTTTTAAAACATCCAACAAATGGATCGTAATCCTCATAGTGTTTGTCTAAATATAATTAATAAAAAATTCCTTTATAAAAAATGACCTCCTTGAGGGAAGTTACACAACCACGAGGATGTTTTCTCTTCCTCAACTCTGTATTAATGCTACTAAAAATGAAAAAGGTGATTCTATGTCCTTTTAAAAGTATTTCAAGACAACCCAATCATATTTTCATGGACTAACTTTCTTTAATATAAAAAATAACCCTCTCTCTCTAATGTAAATATACCCAAGACTTCTAAATGTCTTTGAAAAATGATTCATTATAAAATAATATCTTGAATGGGAGAAGGTTGTAGGCATATACAAAAAAATCATAGATTCAAATATGCACCCTATTGTGTATCTTGAATCAATAAAGGAATTAAGAAAACAAGATATGTAGTCTTTATAAGTAAGGTACGATCCATTAAGAGAGATTTGTTTACTTTGGCACAATGGAATTAGAAATCAAAATTCCTAGAGAATAATGATTATAGAAATATATAAAAAATATTTACAAAATAACATTCAAATAATTACAAACTATTCTAAATCTTGTAAGTTCCCACAATCGAAGCCAAATCAAAGCTAGCTCAACCATTTCAAATGAAAAAATCTTCCAAATACCTTCTAGGTAATAAATCAAAAAAATTCCTGAAACCAAAATAAAAATGGACCATTATAAAAAACGAAAAAAAAAACACTAAAACTATTAGTGATATTGACTATATTGAATTAGATTACATTATATTTAAAATGACAAATATATTGAAATTATTAACTATATTAAAACAATACTAAATTAAATTAAATTAACTATATTAAATTATATTGTAACTACATGAAACCATCAATTTTAATATTAAACAATTATTTAAATTGTTAACTATTTTCAAATATAGTTGATTTACATATTAAAATCTGTACCTATTAAATTATAGTAAATTTACATTAAATTATAAACTATATTAAAATAATTTTGATTTAGTTCATATTACCTTCAAAACGCCAAATATATTAAAGAATATAAAAATTATCAACCATATTAAAATATTACTAAATTAAATTATATGAACCCGATGGATATACATACATCAACGGTGTTGTTGTGGAACCTAATACATCCGTGAAACTAGTCGTTCTATTAATGAAAGGATTAAGGAACATGTGGGTGATATAAAGCATGAGAGGACCAAATCTTCACCTCTGGCCGAGTATGCAAAGAAGACCAAGCATCATATATGCATTGAGGAGGCTAGGGCTATTGCCAACATTCCTCAATTTCATCATCGTAAGTTTAGGGAAGCCATTGAAATTGAGAGGTCTTCCACTAATATTAATAGGGATGACAGCTGGAAAATTAGTCACTACTGGATTCTCGCCCTCTTTTCTTAGTTTTACTCTGTCTTTGTCTAGACCCTCTTTTTTTTAATAATACTATTAATATTAATATTAATATTAATATTAATATTAATATTAATATTAATATTAATATTAATATCATGAATATTAGTAATATTACTATCATTAATATTAATTTTAATATGAGTACCTATTAATATAAAAATTTGACATCTATTATTAATATGAATATGAATATTATTAGTATTTAATAAAATTTAAATTTAACTGCCTTAAAAAAAGGGTGAAAAGAAAGAAAGGGGAAGAGTAATGAAATAATAACAATATTGGGTTTATTTAAATAAATATTATTAATATATCCAATGAGATAATAAAATAATATATTACTTAAGATAAATATAAATAATTTCAAGTATCACTTTTTTATAAATTTATTAATATTAAAAAAAAAATATTCAAATATAACTCTTAGCTTACTAAGTTTTCATTCAAAAAAATATATTTATTTTTTTATATTGATTAAATAAACAATTAATAATATAATTAAATTTGATTAAATAATATTAAACTTTTTCTTCTTCTCCTCTGGTCAAATATAACTGTTTTTTCTAGCTGTTATGTTGACCTCTCTCCCTATTTAACCTCTTCATAGATCTATTTCTTCATCATGTCCTGAAGATGTACTACACTTGTTGGTTCAAAAATCCTAAACTCAATGTGACTTATTCCAACAAAATATTTTATAATTATTATATTAAGCTGTAAATTATGTTGAAACCATAAACCATTACTCATGGAAAGTGAAAAAAACTGCACTATGTTTATATATATTAAAATTATAGATAGTTTTAAATTTAATGTATATTCAAGATATCAAATTTACTAAAATAATATCATAATTGTATCGTTGAAACTGATACACCAACATATAAAATATACTAAAATAGTGATGCTAATACAAATGATATTAATTGTTTTAAATGAGATTACAATACATTCAATATCTGAAATATATTAAAATTATTAACTATATTAAAAATTTACTAAATTAAAT